>CM046962.1:43181923-44392958 GCA_025698475.1 Gossypium anomalum | reverse complement strand
TATCAATGGAGAGTAATGCCATTTGGGTTATGTAATGCACCTCAAATCTTCCAAAGATGGATGGATTCTATATTTAATAAATATAAAAATTTACATGTAGTTTATATAGATGATATTTTAATATTTTCGAAACAACTTTGGAAAAACATAGAAAACATTTAAATATTATCTCTCAAGAATTCATAAAACATGGAATTATTTTGAGTCCTAAGAAAATAGAATTAGAAAAAGCAGAAATAGAATTTTTAGGTTTAAATTTATCAAATGATGGTCTTAAACTACAAGATCATATTATAGTAAAAATAAAAGAATTTCTGAAGAAATTAAAGATAAAAAACAACTTCAACAATTTCTAGGAATAGTTAATTATGGAAGAAACTTCTTTCCTAATTTGTCCCAAAAATAGGTGACTTATATGAAAAATTAAAAAGGAAAAACTTTTAGTTGGTCTAAAGAAGACTCAGAAATTATTAAAAATATAAAAACAGAAATAAATTATACTCCAAAAGTTTATTTACCTAAACAAGGTGATAAATTAATTTTAGAAACGATGCATCACAAAATTATTGGGGATGTATTTTAAAAGCTAAAACAAAGAAAAAAATAAAGAAGAACTAATATGCGGATATAGTTACGGAAAATTTAAACCAAACGAAATCAATTATGCTATATATGAAAAGGAATTATTAGCCATCAAAAAGCAATAAAAACCTTTTTATATATCTAGCATCTGAAAACTTTATTATCAAAAAGCGACAACTGCAGCGGTTAAACAATTTCTTACTAATAATAGTTTAGAAAATGTACCTAGAAGAATTAGATGGTACAATGAATTATGTAGTTTTAATTTTGAAGTTTTATATGTTAAAGCGCAACAATGTTATTGCTTGATTATCTTAGCAGGCCTTATGGATAGAGGTAAAAAAAACCTAGAACAAGTCGGAGAATGGACTACGGTTCATAAAAAACCCAACAAAGGGAAGCAAACAAATCCTAATCAAGGATTTACTCCGATATTAACATCATATTATGCCAATCAAGGTTATTATGTTCCTTATCCAATGGTAAGACAACCAATTGGATCTTCTCCATCTTATGCACCAAAAATGGCAAGCAGGTACCCACCAAGAAGAATAAGCCAAACAAGCCAATTCCCTTGGTCTCAAGATCCAAACTCGACTTTCCAAGCTAGTTATTCTCAAGTTATAAAAGGAGCGAGAAGATTTGTTGAAACAACAACAACTTTTTCTGAAGTAAAAGATTTTTATAATCCAGTTTACCAACAGATTTATATAACTTTATTAATGAAATATGGAAAACCCATATTACAGATCAAAGAGCAAATTTGGAAGAGCTCTTACAAAACTTTCCCAATTTTTAGTTGAAAAAACAACTAAAGAAAATGAAGCTCATGATTTATTATTAAAATCCATTTTATATAGAGATTGGGAAGAATTCGAAATAGAATTCAAAAATATCAATGAGATAAATAATCTTATTGATATATTTCAATATTTTATTCATAAAGGAACAAATAGTCCCATTATGAATAAAATGTTTAGAATATGCTTATATAATAAAGCTAGAAATATATTACCATTTGAAGTTTTTGAAAAATTAATAGAGTCATTTGCAACCAAACAAGCTCAATTTAAAAAAGTTTTTACTGAATACTTTTACAATCTTTTATTTATATAAATGAAATAGGAGAAGAATTTCCTTCTATAAAATTTAGACTGGACCATGAACCATTTGATATAAGCGATATTGAATGGGGTTTTGTTAGAGAAATAGTAGTACAAAATTTCTCTTTTTTCATCATCTAAAAGATTTTCCTGCTATTATAAAAGCTATATATCATCACTATTAGTATATAGAGACGATTTTTTCTACTATTTTTATATCCAAATAAGTAGCCTAATTGGTATTGCTTGAAAAGAACGTTTTTATCAGCCTTATCAAATATGGATTATTCAAAAAATGATTGATAGTCCTTATTTATCAGCAGCTAAAAGAAAACAAAGAACACTTGACAAAAACATTGACAAGTGTTATAATAATCAAAATATCTTCAAATCCAAGCGAGAATTGATTTAATGTCAACATTTCTCGACACGTACTTCAAGATCGGATATATATACACTACATACTCGATGGAAGAAGAATAGTAGTGACAAAAATAGTCTAATGCAAAAATCGAGAGATGAAGAATCCTTACAATCTGCTAAAGAAAATAGCAGGATATGGAACTCGATGATTTTCCTTCCGACATAACAGAAGAAATCAAAGACACGTGGAAGGCTTGGAACTCACGAGCCATCACGAGTCTTTACATCCGGATGAAATCGAGACATTAAATCTTGACAACATCCAAGAAGGGTAAAAGACAAAACAAAAACCACGTGGAAAGTCAACAAGATTTTCAAATAAGATTTTCAAGATTGGCAGTAAATAAACATTCAAGGCATCCAAGTATGGACAAAGAGATGAAGTGACATCTGACAACATACGTGGAAGCAACAATAAATTCATCCTTATCGAAAACAACTGTTGGGATTGAAGAAGAAATTAAATAGAATTTGTAAATTCTACTATAAATAAGAATGTAAAGAGCCTAGGAAAGGCATCGAAAAATAGTTAGAAATCTTTTCTCTTTACTTTAGTTTCTCATTGTAAAAGATCGAAAAAGAATTAGAAATCTTTTCTCTTTACTTTAGTTTCTCATTGTAAAAGATCGAAAAAATTAGAAATCTTTTCTCTTTACTTTAGTTTCTCATTGTAAAAGATCGAAAAATAGTTTAGATATCTTTTCTTTTTCTCTTTTGTAAACAATCTTCTCCTGTAAAAATCTTTCCTTTACTTTTAATAAAATAACGATCTTCCGCACCCATAACACCCTCCCCGTGGCGGTATCGAGAGGCCCCTGAGATAACGATTCTTGGAGAATCTATATCAAATATCCATTTGTAAGTTCTTATCTTTAATCTACAATTTTGTTAATTCTCTGGTTATTTATCTTAAAACCCATACATACTGTTATTTTGTCTTAACTTTGCTGTTTAAGTCTAGGAGAGAGACGTTAGGCCACAGTGTTTAAGACAAGATAATATGAAGGTTTTAGGTACAGAAGATGAATAACATGGAAGAAACAGTTGTTTATATAAAGATAAAACATGCGATCATATTATGCATATAGATTCTAAACAAGAAAATAATATTTAAACCCTTAGTAAAGGATTTAATAGTTTAATAGATATAACCTCTATATATTTTAATAAAATATATAATAAGGTCAATAATATAGAAGAAAAGGTAAATAATCTAGGAAATATTAAGGAATTAGATTTGAACAACAAATCTAAAGAAATATTATCGAAGTTAATAATAAATTAGAACAAGTTATAAATAATAACATAGAGTCGGACATAGATCTAGGTCCTTTATATTATGGTAATAGTAATATAATTTTAACTTTATCGGATGAAGAGGAAGAAACCTCTGCAGGAAGAATCATCTTCTACTAGTAAAGGTAAAAAACTGAAAAAAAGAAAATCTTTAACTCAACAAAATATGATTTCCAATCCTATAAAGAACTTATAGAACATTGGAAAGAAGATTTACAAACAGTAAAGATAAAAATGAAAGAGTAGAATATTTAAAATTAATAGAAGAAATTTATGAAAAACAAAAAGACCTATTTGCTAAGTTTAATTATCATTATATGTTAAATTATGACACTCTGAAAGTAGTAGTTCAAGTAATTACGATAATCAAGAAGATTTAAAAGTTACTAGTTATAAATCGATGAAGAAGACACTTCAACGGATGAGGAAGAAAAACCGGAACCTATGGATATTGAAACTACAGATCCATATGGTAAAAGAAAAATAGATTCGGATATTCAAAAGATGATTATCGAGAACGCTAAACAAAGAGTTTGAAACAATAGATAATACAATTAGGATTTTGGTAATCAAACCGAGATATATAGCTACCAATGAAATTAAAACCGAATATATGGGAGAATCTTCTAATCAACAACCTAGTCAAACTATACCTATACCACATAGGATAGATGACTTAAACAAAAGAAATGTGGCCCAAGGAGGAATATATTTAGATTTGACTAATATTCAAATAGTGACTATGAAAAAACCATAGATGATTGGGCACGATCAATGACAATTGTTGTAAACAACAACAGTTCATGGTCAAAAGAAAAATTTTTAAACTATTTTGTTGGAACATTTCAGGAGATGTTTTACAATTTTTAAGAAGATGGGAAGAATCGATGTAGGAAAATTCCAAAAGGACAACTAATTAATCGGATAGGTACCCTAAAGACCTTTTAAAAGGATTAACAAATATTCTAAAAAGCAGAATTTTGTGGCTATTTTGATAAAAAGATCAAGATAGTATAGCTAGTTATGTTTTGTCAAAAATAAAATTATGTGATATAAGATATTTAGAAGAATTTTCTAAAAAATTTCTTCATGAATATCAAAAAAGTTAAAAAACGAAAATATAGAATTTTGGAAAAACCAATATTTTCATAAATTACCTCCACCACAGGGATGAGATATGTATAAAGAAATATGTATCTTATTTAGATAAACATAGTAAAGAAAGCGGGCATAGCAAAAGAAAATATAGATTCTATAGGTAATAGGATAAATTTTGCAAAAGAAAGAATAACTTTGCATTGCCTACAAACTAAAGTTTGCTAAACAAGTAAAAAATAAATTAAGTTATAGTCATTGTACAAAAATTCTAGAAAGCAGATGGGAATTTGGATGTAAAACAATACGTCCTAGTACTTATAAAAAACATAGAAAGAAAAATAGGAAATATAAATTTGTTAAATGGAATCCGGAAATAAAAGATATCTTGGTAATAATAATAAGAAAAGAAAAAATTTATTAGAAGAAAAACTTCTAAAAATCTAAAAAACAAATATGTAAATGTTTTATATGTGATGAAGAAGGTCACATAGCAACAAATTGTCTAATAAAGGCAAAAGTGCTAAAAAGGTAATTAAAAGTCTTGAAGAACAAGACTTAGAAATATGTTTTGAAGAGGAAATAAATCCAGAAGAAATATTATATGAGCTAATATCGAAAATGATTACGATTCGGATGAAGAAGAATATATATTTATGTTTAATGTAGGAAGTAGTTCTAAAAACCAATTAGAAGAAATTCCTCAAAAGAACGACAAGATATTAAATTAGGAAATTTAATTGGAGAAGAAAAGACTTTTACGATGAAATGATAGAAAAAATTAATAAAAATCATATTTCTAAAGAAGAAATATATAAAATATCTAAGTTTAAAATTTGGAGTCAAAGGCATATAGAAAAATTAGTGGCAATCTGATTCGCTAAAGATACTAGAGGAGGATTAACAGAAATCCCATTATTTACTAAAGAAAAAATCATGAGGATTAAAAGAAATACCCTCGGGTTAGATATATACATTTAGGAATAATTATGATAACAATTAGAGCTTTATTTAGAAGAGGTCATGATATACCTATAATAGCGGTGTTATTAGATAAAAGATTTGAAAATCCAATAAAAGCACTTATTGGAGGTATTGATCTAATTTACATAATGGAGTAATAGGATTTAAAGTAAAACCAAATTATTTTATATCCATTCTGGATCCTCTAATAGAAGAATGTTTATATTTAAGAATTGGACAAAAAATTCTGAAATTAAGGATTTAGCGAAGATCTAGCAATAAGTTGGACTTCTATTAATGAATACACCAACACGTGAAGTAGAAATTAAAGAAATTAATAATAAAATAATAGAGCTATTTGAGCCTAATAAATTTACTACAAAATCCAGCCTAAATTATTACATTTAAAAGATCTATCAATACCAAGAGATTGGATAATAGATAGAATAAGTGGAGCAGATACTTCAAAACCAGTAAGTACAATAGAATATGTGTCATCGGAGATAGACTATATTTTAAAAATAATGCTATAACAAATCTGAATGACAATTTAGTTTTACCTCTAATTCTCAAACAGAAGAAGATGAGGATAATATAAGTACAAATTCAACACCAATAGGTATGAAAGCAGTTCAAATACCTATTTTCCCCACAGAACCTAGTAGAAATTCTAGAAACACTAGAATGGAAGAAATACAATCTGCCACCATTATTCAACAAATGAAAATGGGAAAAAATGATATTATTACATTTTCAAACTTTCAACCTAGAAAGTATTATACATATATAGAAATTACATTTCAATTTAGAGAATATAAAACATATTCTTTACATGCTTTGTTAGATCAGGAGCTACCACCGGTAGTTGCGGAGAAAATGCAATACACAGCAGAAAAATGGGAATTAATGAAAAACCCAATTAGAGCTATAGGAATAGATGGTAAAGAAACCATAATTCAATTCAAAGCTAGAAATATACCAATCTACATAAATAATGTTAGATTTGTAATTCCTAAAATATTATGTTTCCAGAAATGCATGGAGATATATTATTAGGAAATAATTTTATATATCATCATTTACCATTTTCCATAGATAGAAATTTAGTTATATTATCAACGAGAAAAAACTTACGTAGAAATACCTTTAATAGAAAATCATAAATTTATATGTGATAAAGGTTTTAGACCAACAAGAAAAGAACAAATTAAACAACTAGAAACAAATCATTGGTTGTTTAAAATCTTAGAAAATAATTTTAGTGAAGAACCACTAAAACTATGGGAAAACAGATCCAAGATATTGTGAGATAAAATTAAAAATCCTAATAAAATTATTAGAATCAAACCCATGATCTATACTAAACAAGATATAGATGAATTTGATATACAAATTAAGGAATTATTAGAAAAAGTTAATAGAAAAAACTAATAGTCCACACTCAAGTCCAGCCTTTATGGTAAGAAACCATGCGAGAAATAAAAAGAGGAAAAGCTAGAATGGTAATTAATTATAAAGACTAAACCAAAATACTATTTTTGATGGATACTTTATACCAAGAAAAGATGTTTTGATAAATCAAGCTAAACAAGCAAAATATTTTAGTAAATTCATTTGTAAATCGAGATTTTGGCAAATAATGCTAAGCGATGAATCTAAACCATTAACGGACTTTTAGTGCACCTAATGGTCATTATCAATGGAAGTAATGCCATTTGGGTTATGTAATGCACCTCAAATCTTCCAAAGATGGATGGATTCTATATTTAATAAATATAAAAAATTACATGTAGTTTATATAGATGATATTTTAATATTTTGAAACAACTTTGGAAAAACATAGAAAACATTTAAATATTATCTCTCAAGAATTCATAAAACATGGAATTATTTTGAGTCCTAAGAAAATAGAATTAGAAAAAGCAGAAATAGAATTTTTAGGTTTAAATTTATCAAATTGATGGTCTTAAACTACAAGATCATATTATAGTAAAAATAAAAGAATTTCTGAAGAAATTAAAGATAAAAAACAACTTCAACAATTTCTAGGAATAGTTAATTATGGAAGAAACTTCTTTCCTAATTTGTCCCAAAAAATAGGTGACTTATATGAAAAATTAAAAAGGAAAAACTTTTAGTTGGTCTAAAGAAGACTCGAAATTATTAAAAATATAAAAACAGAAATAAATTATACTCCAAAAGTTTATTTACCTAAACAAGGTGATAAATTAATTTTAGAAAGCGATGCATCACAAAATTATTGGGGATGTATTTTAAAAGCTAAAACAACAAAAATAAAGAAGAACTAATATGCGGATATAGTTACGGAAAATTTAAACCAAACGAAATAAATTATGCTATATATGAAAAGGAATTATTAGCCATCAAAAAAGCAATAAAAACCTTTTTTATATATCTATCATCTGAAAACTTTATTATCAAAAGCGACAACCGAGCGGTTAAACAATTTCTTACTAATAATAGTTTAGAAAATGTACCTAGAAGAATTAGATGGTACAATGAATTATGTAGTTTTAATTTTGAAGTTTTATATGTTAAAGCGCGTGACAATGTTATTCTTGATTATCTTAGCAGGCCTTATGGATAGAGGTAAAAAACCTCTAGAACAAGTCGGAGAATGGACTACGGTTCATAAAAAACCCAACAAAGGTAAGCAAACAAATCCTAATCAAGGATTTACTCCGATATTAACATCATATTATGCCAATCAAGGTTATTATGTTCCTTATCCAATGGTAAGACAACCAATTGGATCTTCTCCATCTTATGCACCAAAAATGGCAAGCCATTACCCACCAAGAAGAATAAGCCAAACAAGCCAATTCCCTTGGTCTCAAGATCCAAACTCGACTTTCCAAGCTAGTTATTACGAAGTTATAAAAGGAAGCGAGAAGATTTGTTGAAACAACAACAACTTTTTCTGAAGTAAAAGATTTTTATAATCCGAGTTTACCAACGATTTATATAACTTTATTAATGAAATATGGAAAACCCATATTCTGAGATCAAAGAGCAAATTTGAGAAGAGCTCTTACAAAACTTTCCCAATTTTTAGTTGAAAAAACAACTAAAGAAAATGAAGCTCATGATTTATTATTAAAATCCATTTTATATAGAGATTGGGAAGAATTGAAATAGAATTCAAAAATATCAATGAGATAAATAATCTTATTGATATATTTCAATATTTTATTCATAAAGGAACAAATAGTCCCATTATGAATAAAATGTTTAGAATATCTTATATAATAAAGCTAGAAATATATTACCATTTGAAGTTTTGAAAAAATTAATAGAGTCATTTGCAACCAGTACAAGCTCAATTTAAAAAGTTTTTTGAATACTTTTTACAATCTTTTATTTATATAAATGAAATAGGAGAAGAATTTCCTTCTATAAAATTTAAATGGACCATGAACCATTTGATATAAGCGATATTGAATGGGGTTTTGTTAGAGAAATAGTAGTACAAAATTTCTCTTTTCATCATCTAAAAGATTTTCTGCTATTATAAAAGCTATATTATCACTATTAGTATATAGAGAGCGATTTTTCTACTATTTTTATATCCAAATAAGTAGCCTAATTGGTATTCTTTGAAAAGAACGTTTTTATCGACCTTATCAAATATGGATTATTCAAAAAATGATTGATAGTCCTTATTTATCAGCAGCTAAAGAAAACAAAGAACACTTGACAAAACCATTGACAAGTGTTATAATAATCAAAATATCTTCAAATCAAGCGAGGAATTGATTTAATGTCAACATTTCGACCACGTACTTCAAGATCGGACATATACACTACATGCGATGGAAGAAGAATAGTAGTGACAAAAAATAGTCTAATGCAAAAATCGAGAGATGAAGAATCCTTACAAGCTTGCTAAAGAAAATAGCGGATATGGAACTCGATGATTTTCCTTACGACATAACGAAGAAATCAAAGACACGTGGAAGGCTTGGAACTCACGAGCCATCACGAGTCTTTACATGCGGATGAAATCGAGACATTAAATCTTGACAACATCCAAGAAGGGTAAAAGACAAAACAAAAACCACGTGGAAAGTCAACAAGATTTTCAAATAAGATTTTCAAGATTGGCGATAAATAAACATTCAAGGCATCCAAGTATGGACAAAGAGATGAAGTGACATCGACAACATACGTGGAAGCAACAATAAATTCATCCTTATCGAAACAACATTGTTGGGATTGAAGAAGAAATTAAATAGAATTTGTAAATTCTACTATAAATAAGAATGTAAAGAGCCTAGAAAGGCATCGAAAAATAGTTAGAAATCTTTTCTCTTTACTTTAGTTTCTCATTGTAAAAGATCGAAAATTAGAAATCTTTCTTTACTTTAGATAAAAGATCTTTTAGATATCTTTTCTTTTTCTCTTTTGTAAACAATCTTCTCTGTAAAAATCTTTCCTTTACTTTTAATAAAATAACGATCTTCCGCAAGATTTTGGACTGAGAAGATGGTTTTTATTAAAAGAAAAAAAAAGATTATTACTAAACTAAAGATACGATCTTTAACTAATCTTTTAAAACTAAAAATAAAAGAAGAAAAATTTCTAATTCTTTTTCGATCTTTTACAATGAGAAACTAAAGTAAAGAGAAAAGATTTCTAACTATTTTTCGATGCCTTTTCTAGGCTCTTTACATTCTTATTTATAGTAGAATTTACAAATTCTATTTAATTTCTTCTTCAATCCCGACGATGTTTGATAAGATGATGAATTATTGTTGCTTTCCACGTATGTTGTCGGATGTCACTTCATCTCTTTGTCCATACTTGAATGCCTTGAATGTTTATTTACTTGCCAATCTTGAAAATCTTATTTGAAAATCTTGTTGACTTTCCACGTGGTTTTGTTTTGTCTTTACCCTTCTTGAATGTTGTCAGATTTAATGTCTCCGATTCATCGATGTAAAGACTGCGTGATAACTGCAGTGAGTTCCAAGCCTTCCGCGTGTCTTTGATTTCTTCTGTTATGTCGAAGAAAATCATCGAGTTCCATATATCTGCTATTTTCTTTAGCGATTGTAAGATTCTTCATCTCTCGATTTTTGCATTGAACTATTTTTGTCGACTACTATTCTTCTTCCATCGATATGTAGTGTATATATATGCGATCTTGAAATGCGTTCGAAATTGTTGACATTAAATCAATTCTGCTTGAATTTGAAGATATTTTGAATTATTATAACACTTGTCAATGGTTTTGTCAAGTGTTCTTTGTTTTCTTTAGGCTGGCGATAAATAAGGACTATCAATCATTTTTGAATAATCCATATTTGATAAAGGTGATAAAAACGTTCTTTTCAACAATACCAATTAGGCTACTTATTTGAATATAAAAAGTAGAAAAAATCGTCTCTATATACTAATAGTGATAATATAGCTTTTATAATAGCAGAAAAATCTTTTAGATGATGAAAAGAAAATTTTGTACTACTATATTTCTCTAACAAAACCCCATTCAATCTTGCTTATATCAAATGGTTCATGGTCGATCTAAATTTTATATGAAGAAAATTCTTCTCTATTTCATTTATATAAATAAAAGATTGTAAAAGTATTCGAGAAAAACTTTTAAATTGAGCTTCTTTGATTTGCAAATGACTCTATTAATTTTTCAAAAAACTTCAAATGGTAATATATTTCTAGCTTTATTATATAAGCATATTCTAAACATTTTATTCATAATGGGACTATTTGTTCCTTTATGAATAAAATATTGAAATATATCAATAAGATTATTTATCTCATTGATATTTTTGAATTCTATTTAAATTCTTCCCAATCTCTATATAAAATGGATTTTAATAATAAATCATGAGCTTCATTTTCTTTAGTTGTTTTTCAACTAAAAATTGGGAAAGTTTTGTAAGAGCTCTTACGAAATTTGCTCTTTGATCTGTGCAATATGGGTTTTCCATATTTCATTAATAAAGTTATATAAATCTGTTGATAAACTGAATTATAAAAATCTTTTACTTCGAGAAAAGTTGTTGTTGTTTCAACAAATCTTACGCTCCTTTTTATAACTTCGAAATAACTAGCTTGGAAAGCTGAGTTTGAATCTTGAACCAAGGGAATTGGCTTGTTTAACTTATTCTTCTTGGTGAGTCTTTGCTTTGCCATTTTTGGTGCATAAGATGGAGAAGATCCAATTGGTTGTCTTACCATTGGATAAGAACATAATAACCTTGATTGGCATAATATGATGTTAATATCGAGTAAATCCTTGATTAGAGATTTGTTTGCTTCCCTTTGTTGGGTTTTTTATGAACCGTAGTCCATTCTCCGACTTGTTCTAGAGGTTTTTTACCTCTATCCATAAGGCTGCTAAGATAATCGAACAATAACATTGTCGCGCTTTTAACATATAAAACTTCAAAATTAAAACTACATAATTCATTGTACCATCTAATTCTTCTAGGTACATTTTCTAAACTATTATTAGTAAGAAATTGTTTAAGCTGCACAGTTGTCGATTTTGATAATAAAGTTTTAGAATGCTAGATATATAAAAAGGTTTTTATTGCTTTTGATGGCTAATAATTCCTTTTCATATATAGCATAATTGATTTAGTTTGGTTTAAATTTTCCCTAGAACTATATCATATTAGTTCTTCTTTATTTTTTTGTTTTAACTTTTAAAATACATCCCCAATAATTTTGTGATGCATCGATTTCTAAAATTAATTTATCACCTTGTTTAGGTAAATAAACTTTTGGAGTATAATTTATTTACTGTTTTATATTTTTAATAATTTACGAGTCTTCTTTAGACCAACTAAAAGTTTTTCCTTTTTAATTTTTCATATAAGTCACCTATTTTTTGGGACAAATTAGGAAAGAAGTTTCTTCCATAATTAACTATTCTAGAAATTGTTGAAGTTGTTTTTATCTTTAATTTCTTGAAAATTCTTTTATTTTACTATAATATGATCTTGTAGTTTAAGACCATCAAATGATATAAATTTAAACCTAAAAATTCTATTTACTGTTTTTTCTAATTCTATTTTCTTAGGACTCAAAATAATTCCATGTTTTATGAATTCTTGAGAGATAATATTTAAATGTTTTCTATGTTTTTCGATGTTTACGAAAATATTAAAATATCATCTATATAAACTACACAAAAATTTTTATATTTATTAAATATAGAATCCATCCATCTTTGGAAGATTTGAGTGCATTACATAACCCAAATGGCATTACTCTCCATTGATAATGACCATTAGAATGCACTAAAAAGCGTTAATGGTTTAGATTCATCGATTAGCATTATTTGCCAAAATCTGATTTACTGATCGAATTTACTAAAATATTTTGCTTGTTTAACTTGATTTATCAAAACATCTTTTCTTGGTATAAAGTATCCATCAAAAATAGTATTTTGGTTTAGTCTTTTTATAATTAATTACCATTCTAGCTTTTCTTCTTTTTTTTGCATGGTTTCTTACCATAAAGGCTGGACTTGAGTGTGGACTATTAGTTTTTCTATTAATCCTTTTTCTAATAATTCCTTAATTTGTATATCAAATTCATCTATATCTTGTTTAGTATAGATCATGGGTTTGATTCTAATAATTTTATTAGGATTTTTAATTTTATCTCACAATATCTTGGGCTTGTTTTCCCATAGTTTTAGTGGTTCTTCACTAAAATTATTTTCTAAGATTTTAAACAACCAATGATTTGTTTCTAGTTGTTTAATTTGTTCTTTTCTTGTTGGTCTAAAACCTTTATCACATATAAATTTATGATTTTCTATTAAAAGTATTTCTCTGAAAGTTTTTACATTGATAATATAACTAAATTTCTATCTATGGAAAATGGTAAATGATGATATATAAAATTATTTCCTAATAATATATCTCCATGCATTTACAGAAACATAATATTTTAGGAATTACAAATCTAACATTATTTATGTAGATTGGTATATTTCTAGCTTTGAATTGAATTATGGTTTCTTTACCATCTATTCCTATAGCTCTAATTGGGTTTTCATTAATTCCCATTTTCTCTGGTATTGCATTTTCTCTGCAACTCTTGATGGTAGCTCTGTATCTAACAAAGCATGTAAAGAATATGTTTTATATTCTCTAAATTGAAATGTAATTTCTATATATGTATAATACTTTCTAGGTTGAAAGTTTGAAAATGTAATAATATCATTTTTTCCCATTTTCATTTGTTGAATAATGGTGGCGATTGTATTTCTTCCATTCTAGTGTTTCTAGAATTTCTACTAGGTTACGTGAGAAAAAATAGGTATTTGAACTGTTTTCATACCTATTGGTGTTGAATTTGTACTTATATTATCCTCATCTTCTTCTGTTTGAGAATTAGAGGTAAAACTAAATTGTCATTAAGTATTTGTTATAGCATTATTTTTAAAATATAGTCTATCTCTGATGACACATATTCTATTGTACTTCTTTGGTTTTAAATCTTGGCTCCACTTATTCTATCTATTATCAATCTCTTGGTATTGATAGATCTTTTAAATGTAATAATTTAGGCTGGATTTACTGTAGTAAATTTATTAGGCTCAAATAGCTCTATTATTTTATTATTAATTTCTTTAATTTCTACTTCTGCGTGTTGGTGTATTCATTAATAGAAGTCCAACTTATTGCTAGATCTTCTGCTAAATCCTTAATTTCAAAATTTTTATGCAGATTCTTAAACATAAACATTCTTCTATTAGAGGATCATAATGGATATAAAATAATTTGGTTTTACTTTAAATCCTATTACTCCATTATGTAAATTAGATGAATACCTCCAATAAGTGCTTTTATTGGATTTTCAAATCTTTTATCTAATAACTGCTTTGCTATTATAGGTATATCATGACCTCTTCTAAATAAAGCTCTAATTGTTATCATAATTATTCCTAAATGTATATATCTAACTTTGAGGGTATTTCTTTTTAATCCTCATGATTTTTCTTTAGTAAATAATGGGATTTCTGTTAATCCTCCTCTAGTATCTTTAGCGATTTGTATTGCCACTAATTTTTTCTATATGCCTTTGACTCCAAATTTTAAACTTAGATATTTTATATATTTCTTCTTTAGAAATATGATTTTTATTAATTTTTCTATCATTTCATCGAGAAAAAGTCTTTTTCTTCTCAATTAAATTTCTAATTTAATATCTTCTTTGTTCTTTTTTGAGAATTTCTTCTAATTGGTTTTTAGAACTACTTCCTACATTAAACATAAATATATATTCTTCTTCATCGAAATCGAATCATTTACGATATTAGCTCATATAATATTTCTTGAGATTTATTTCCTCTTCAAAACATATTTCTAAGTCTTGTTCTTCAAGACTTTTAATTACCTTTTAGCACTTTTGCCTTTATTAGGACAATTTGTTGCTATGTGACCTTCTTCATCACATATAAAACATTTACATATTTGTTTTTAGATTTTTAGAAGTTTTTCTTCTAATAAATTTTTCTTTTTCTTATTATTATTACAGTATATCTTTTATTTCTGGATTCCATTTAACAAATTTATATTTCTATTTTTCTTTCTATGTTTTTATAAGTACTAGGGCGTATTGTTTTACATCAAATTCCCATTCGTTTTTCTAGAATTTTTGTACAATGACTATAACTTAATTTATTTTTACTTGTTTAGCGACTTTAGTTTGTAGGCAATGCAAAGTTATTCTTTCTTTTGCAAAATTTATCCTATTACCTATAGAATCTATATTTTCTTTTGCTATGCTGCTTCTTTACTATGTTTATCTAAATAAGATACATATTTCTTTATACATATCTCATCCCGGTGGTGGAGGTAATTTATGAAAATATTGGTTTTCCAAAATTCTATATTTTAGTTTTTAACTTTTTTGATATTCATGAAGAAATTTTTTAGAAAATTCTTCTAAATATCTTATATCACATAATTTTATTTTTGACAAAACATAACTAGCTATACTATCTTGATCTTTTTATCAAAATAGCCACAAAATTCTGTTTTTAGAATATTTGTTAATCCTTTTAAAAGGTCTTTAGGGGTACCTATCGATTAATTAGTTGTCCTTTTTGGAATTTTCCTACATCAGATTCTTCCATCTTCTTAAAAATTGTAAAACATCTCACTGAAATGTTCCAACAAAATAGTTTAAAAATTTTCTTTTGACCATGAATTTGTTGTTGTTTACAACAATTGTCATTGGCTTGTGCCCAATCATCTATGGTTTTTCATAGTCGACTATTTGAATATTAGTCAAATCTAAATATATTCCTCCTTGGGCCACATTTCTTTTGTTTAAGTCATCTATCCTATGTGGTATAGGTATAGTTTGACTAGGTTGTTGATTAGAAGATTCTCCCATATATTCGGTTTTAATTTCATTGGTAGCTATATCTTGGTTTGATTACGAAAATCTAAATTGTATTATCTATTGTTTCAAACTCTTTGTTTAGCGTTCTCGAGATAATCATCTTTTTGAATATCCGAATCTATTTTCTTTTACCATATGGATCTGTAGTTTCAATATCCATAGGTTACAGTTTTTCTTCCTCATCATTTGAAGTGTCTTCTTCATCGATTTATAACTAGTAACTTTTAAATCTTCTTGATTATCAGAATTACTTGAACTACTACTTTACTGTAGTGTCATAATTTAACATATAATGATAATTAAACTTAGCAAATAGGTCTTTTTGTTTTTCATAAATTTCTTCTATTAATTTTAAATATTCTACTCTTTCATTTTTATCTTTCTTTGTTTGTAAATCTTCTTTTCCAATGTTCTATAAGTTCTTTATAGGATTGGAAATCATATTTTGTTGAGTTAAAGATTTTCTTTTTTTTTGGTTTTTTTACCTTTACTAGTAGAAGATGATTCTTACTGCAGAGGTTTCTTCCTCTTCATCGATAAAGTTAAAATTATATTACTATTACCATAATATAAAGGACCTAGATCTATATGCGACTCTATGTTATTATTTATAACTTGTTCTAATTTATTATTAACTTACGATAATATTTCTTTAGATTTGTTGTTCAAATCTAATTCCTTAATATTTCTAGATTATTTACCTTTTCTTCTATATTATTGACCTTATTATATATTTTATTAAAATATATAGAGGTTATATCTATTAAACTATTAAATCCTTTACTAAGGGCAAAAATATTATTTTCTTGTTTAGAATCTATATGCATAATATGACTGCATGTTTTATCTTTATATAAACAATCTGTTTCTTCCATGTTATTCATCTTGGTACCTAAAACCTTCTGTTTTATTATCTTGTCTTAAACACCGAGGCCTAACGTCTCTCTCTAGACTTAAGCAGGCAAAGTTAAGACAAAATAACAGATGTATGGGTTTTAAGATAAATAACCAGAGAATTAACAAAATTGTAGATTAAAGATAAGAACTTCTGATGGATATTTGATATAGATTCTCCAAGAATCGTTACTCAGGGGCCTCTGATACGATTCTGGGGGGAGGGTGTTATGGAGTGCGGAAGATCGTTATTTTATTAAAAGTAAAGGAAAGATTTTTACAGGAGAAGATTGTTTACAAAGAGAAAAGAAAAGATATCTAAACTATTTTTCGATCTTTTACAATGAGAAACTAAAGTAAAGAGAAAGATTTCTAATTCTTTTTCGATCTTTTACAATGAGAAACTAAAGTAAAGAAAAAGATTTCTAATTCTTTTGATCTTTTACAATGAGAAACTAAAGTAAAGAGAAAAGATTTCTAACTATTTTTCATGCCTTTCTAAGATCTTTACATTCTTATTTATACGAGAGGTTTTAGATGCAGAAGATGAATAACATGGAAGAAACAGATTGTTTATATAAAGATAAAACATGCGATCATATTATGCATATAGATTCTAAACAAGAAAATAATATTTGGCCCTTAGTAAAGGATTTAATAGTTTAATAGATATAACCTCTATATATTTTAATAAAATATATAATAAGGTCAATAATATAGAAGAAAAGGTAAATAATCTAGGAAATATTAAGGAATTAGATTTGAACAACAAATCTAAAGAAATATTATCGAAGTTAATAATAAATTAGAACAAGTTATAAATAATAACATAGAAGTCGACATAGATCTAGGTCCTTTATATTATGGTAATAGTAATATAATTTTAACTTTATCGGATGAAGAGGAAGAAACCTCTGCGAAAAGAATCATCTTCTACTAGTAAAGGTAAAAAACACAGAAAAAGAAAATCTTTAACTCAACAAAATATGATTTCCAATCCTATAAAGAACTTATAGAACATTGGAAAAGAAGATTTACAAGCAGATAAAGATAAAAATGAAAGAGTAGAATATTTAAAATTAATAGAAGAAATTTATGAAAAACAAAAGACCTATTTGCTAAGTTTAATTATCATTATATGTTAAATTATGACACTCAGAAAAGTAGTAGTTCAAGTAATTACGATAATCAAGAAGATTTAAAAGTTACTAGTTATAAATCGATGAAGAAGACACTTCAACAGATGAGGAAGAAAAACCGAAACCTATGGATATTGAAACTACAGAGATCCATATGGTAAAAAAAAAATAGATTCGGATATTCAAAATGATGATTATCTGAGAACGCTAAACAAAGAGTTTGAAACAATAGATAATACAATTAGGATTTTCGGTAATCAAACCAGAAGATATAGCTACCAATGAAATTAAAACCGAATATATGGGAGAATCTTCTAATCAACAACCTAGTCAAACTATACCTATACCACATAGGATAGATGACTTAAACAAAAGAAATGTGGCCCAAGGAGGAATATATTTAGATTTGACTAATATTCAAATAGTGACTATGAAAAAACCATAGATGATTGGGCACGATCAATGACAATTGTTGTAAACAACAACGATTCATGGTCAAAAGAAAAATTTTTAAACTATTTTGTTGGAACATTTCGGGAGATGTTTTACAATTTTTAAGAAGATGGGAAGAATCGATGTAGGAAAATTCCAAAAGGACAACTAATTAATCGATGATAGGTACCCTAAAGACCTTTTAAAAGGATTAACAAATATTCTAAAAGCAGAATTTTGTGGCTATTTTGATAAAAAGATCAAGATAGTATAGCTAGTTATGTTTTGTCAAAAATAAAATTATGTGATATAAGATATTTAGAAGAATTTTCTAAAAAATTTCTTCATGAATATCAAAAGTTAAAAAAAAAAATATAGAATTTTGGAAAAACCAATATTTTCATAAATTACCTCCACCACAGGATGAGATATGTATAAAAAAAATATGTATCTTATTTAGATAAACATAGTAAAGAAGCGAGGCATAGCAAAAGAAAATATAGATTCTATAGGTAATAGGATAAATTTTGCAAAAGAAAGAATAACTTTGCATTGCCTACAAACTAAAGGCTGCTAAACAAGTAAAAAATAAATTAAGTTATAGTCATTGTACAAAAATTCTAGAAAGCAGAATGGGAATTTGGATGTAAAACAATACGTCCTAGTACTTATAAAAACATAGAAAGAAAAATAGGAAATATAAATTTGTTAAATGGAATCCGAGAAATAAAAGATATCTTGGTAATAATAATAAGAAAAAGAAAAATTTATTAGAAGAAAAACTTCTAAAAATCTAAAAACAAATATGTAAATGTTTTATATGTGATGAAGAAGGTCACATAGCAACAAATTGTCCTAATAAAGGCAAAAGTGCTAAAAAGGTAATTAAAAGTCTTGAAGAACAAGACTTAGAAATATGTTTTGAAGAGGAAATAAATCAGAAAATAATATTATATGAGCTAATATCGAAAGCAGATTACGATTGGATGAAGAAGAATATATATTTATGTTTAATGTAGGAAGTAGTTCTAAAAACCAATTAGAAGAAATTCCTCAAAAGAACGACAAGATATTAAATTAGGAAATTTAATTGGAGAAGAAAAGACTTTTACGATGAAATGATAGAAAAAATTAATAAAAATCATATTTCTAAAGAAGAAATATATAAAATATCTAAGTTTAAAATTTGGAGTCAAAGGCATATAGAAAAATTAGTGGCAATCTGATCGCTAAAGATACTAGAGGAGGATTAACAAAATCCCATTATTTACTAAAGAAAAATCATGAGGATTAAAAGAAATACCCTCGGAGTTAGATATATACATTTAGGAATAATTATGATAACAATTAGAGCTTTATTTAGAAGAGGTCATGATATACCTATAATAGCGGTGTTATTAGATAAAAGATTTGAAAATCCAATAAAAGCACTTATTGGAGGTATTGATCTAATTTACATAATGGAGTAATAGGATTTAAAGTAAAACCAAATTATTTTATATCCATTACTGGATCCTCTAATAGAAGAATGTTTATGTTTAAGAATTCAGGACAAAAATTCTGAAATTAAGGATTTAGCAAAGATCTAGCAATAAGTTGGACTTCTATTAATGAATACACCAACACGTGCGAAGTAGAAATTAAAGAAATTAATAATAAAATAATAGAGCTATTTGAGCCTAATAAATTTACTACAAAATCCAGCCTAAATTATTACATTTAAAAGATCTATCAATACCAAGAGATTGGATAATAGATAGAATAAGTGGAGCAGATGCTTCAAAACCAAAATAAGTACAATAGAATATGTGTCATCGGAGATAGACTATATTTTAAAAATAATGCTATAACAAATCTGAATGACAATTTAGTTTTACCTCTAATTCTCAAACAGAAGAAGATGAGGATAATATAAGTACAAATTCAACACCAATAGGTATGAAAGCAGTTCAAATACCTATTTTCCCCACAGAACCTAGTAGAAATTCTAGAAACACTAGAATGGAAGAAATACAATCTGCCACCATTATTCAACAAATGAAAATGGGAAAAAATGATATTATTACATTTTCAAACTTTCAACCTAGAAAGTATTATACATATATAGAAATTACATTTCAATTTAGAGAATATAAAACATATTCTTTACATGCTTTGTTAGATCTGAGGAGCTACCACCACAGTAGTTGCGGAGAAAATGCAATACACAGTAGAAAAATGGGAATTAATGAAAAACCCAATTAGAGCTATAGGAATAGATGGTAAAGAAACCATAATTCAATTCAAAGCTAGAAATATACCAATCTACATAAATAATGTTAGATTTGTAATTCCTAAAATATTATGTTTCCCAAATGCATGGAGATATATTATTAGGAAATAATTTTATATATCATCATTTACCATTTTCCATAGATAGAAATTTAGTTATATTATCAACGAAAAAAACTTACGTAGAAATACCTTTAATAGAAAATCATAAATTTATATGTGATAAAGTTTTTAGACCAACAAGAAAAGAACAAATTAAACAACTAGAAACAAATCATTGGTTGTTTAAAATCTTAGAAAATAATTTTAGTGAAGAACCACTAAAACTATGGGAAAACATCCAAGATATTGTGAGATAAAATTAAAAATCCTAATAAAATTATTAGAATCAAACCCATGATCTATACTAAACAAGATATAGATGAATTTGATATACAAATTAAGGAATTATTAGAAAAGGATTAATAGAAAAAACTAATAGTCACACACTCAAGTCCAAACCTTTATGGTAAGAAACCATGCGAGAAATAAAAAGAGGAAAAGCTAGAATGGTAATTAATTATAAAAGACTAAACCAAAATACTATTTTTGATGGATACTTTATACCAAGAAAGATGTTTTGATAAATCAAGCTAAACAAGCAAAATATTTTAGTAAATTCATTGTAAATCGAGATTTTGGCAAATAATGCTAATCGATGAATCTAAACCATTAACGGCTTTTAGTGCACCTAATGGTCATTATCAATGGAGAGTAATGCCATTTGGGTTATGTAATGCACCTCAAATCTTCCAAAGATGGATGGATTCTATATTTAATAAATATAAAAAATTACGTGTAGTTTATATAGATGATATTTTAATATTTTTGAAAAACTTTGGAAAAACATAGAAAACATTTAAATATTATCTCTCAAGAATTCATAAAACATGGAATTATTTTGAGTCCTAAGAAAATAGAATTAGAAAAAGCAGAAATAGAATTTTTAGGTTTAAATTTATCAAATTGATGGTCTTAAACTACAAGATCATATTATAGTAAAAATAAAAGAATTTCCTGAAGAAATTAAAGATAAAAAACAACTTCAACAATTTCTAGGAATAGTTAATTATGGAAGAAACTTCTTTCCTAATTTGTCCCAAAAAATAGGTGACTTATATGAAAAATTAAAAAGGAAAAACTTTTAGTTGGTCTAAAGAAGACTCGAAATTATTAAAAATATAAAAGCAGAAATAAATTATACTCCAAAAGTTTATTTACCTAAACAAGGTGATAAATTAATTTTAGAAAGCGATGCATCACAAAATTATTGGGGATGTATTTTAAAAGCTAAAACGACAAAAAAAGAAAGAAGAACTAATATGCGGATATAGTTACTGGAAAATTTAAACCAAACGAAATCAATTATGCTATATATGAAAAGGAATTATTAGCCATCAAAAAAGCAATAAAAACCTTTTTTATATATCTAGCATCTGAAAACTTTATTATCAAAACTGACAACCAGGCAGTTAAACAATTTCTTACTAATAATAGTTTAGAAAATGTACCTAGAAGAATTAGATGGTACAAAGAATTATGTAGTTTTAATTTTGAAGTTTTATATGTTAAAGCGTGACAATGTTGTTATTGCTTTGATTATCTTAGCGGGCCTTATGGATAGAGGTAAAAACCTCTAGAACAAGTCGGAGAATGGACTACGGTTCATAAAAAAACCCAACAAAGGGAAGCAAACAAATCCTAATCAAGGATTTACTCAGATATTAACATCATATTATGCCAATCAAGGTTATTATGTTCCTTATCCAATGGTAAGACAACCAATTGGATCTTCTCCATCTTATGCACCAAAATGGCAAGCCGGTACCCACCAAGAAGAATAAGCCAAACAAGCCAATTCCCTTGGTCTCAAGATCCAAACTCGACTTTCCAAGCTAGTTATTACGAAGTTATAAAAGGAAGCGAAGATTTGTTGAAACAACAACAACTTTTTCTGAAGTAAAAGATTTTTATAATCCGGGTTTACCAACAGATTTATATAACTTTATTAATGAAATATGGAAAACCCATATTACAGATCAAAGAGCAAATTTGAAGAGCTCTTACAAAACTTTCCCAATTTTTAGTTGAAAAAACAACTAAAGAAAATGAAGCTCATGATTTATTATTAAAATCCATTTTATATAGAGATTGGGAAGAATTGAAATAGAATTCAAAAATATCAATGAGATAAATAATCTTATTGATATATTTCAATATTTTATTCATAAAGGAACAAATAGTCCCATTATGAATAAAATGTTTAGAATATCTTATATAATAAAGCTAGAAATATATTACCATTTGAAGTTTTTGAAAAATTTAATAGAGTCATTTGCAACCAACAAGCTCAATTTAAAAAGTTTTTTCGAATACTTTTTACAATCTTTTATTTATATAAATGAAATAGGAGAAGAATTTCCTTCTATAAAATTTAAATGGACCATGAACCATTTGATATAAGCGGTATTGAATGGGGTTTTGTTAGAGAAATAGTAGTACAAAATTTCTCTTTTCATCATCTAAAAGATTTTCTGCTATTATTATAAAAGCTATATTATCACTATTAGTATATAGAGACGATTTTTCTACTATTTTTATATCCAAATAAGTAGCCTAATTGGTATTCTTTGAAAAAGAACGTTTTTATCGACCTTATCAAATATGGATTATTCAAAAAATGATTGATAGTCCTTATTTATCAGCGACTAAAGAAAACAAAGAACACTTGACAAAACCATTGACAAGTGTTATAATAATCAAAATATCTTCAAATCAGCGAGAATTGATTTAATGTCAACATTTCGACACGTACTTCAAGATCGGACATATACACTACATGCGATGGAAGAAGAATAGTAGTGACAAAAATAGTCTAATGCAAAAATCGAGAGATGAAGAATCCTTACAAGCTGCTAAAGAAAATAGCGGATATGGAACTCGATGATTTTCCTTACGACATAACGAGAAGAAATCAAAGACACGTGGAAGGCTTGGAACTCACGAGCCATCACGAGTCTTTACATGCGGATGAAATCGAGACATTAAATCTTGACAACATCCAAGAAGGGTAAAAGACAAAACAAAAACCACGTGGAAAGTCAACAAGATTTTCAAATAAGATTTTCAAGATTGGCAGTAAATAAACATTCAAGGCATCCAAGTATGGACAAAGAGATGAAGTGACATCTGACAACATACGTGGAAGCAACAATAAATTCATCCTTATCGAAACAACATTTGTTGGGATTGAAGAAGAAATTAAATAGAATTTGTAAATTCTACTATAAATAAGAATGAAAAGAGCCTAGGAAAGGCATCGAAAAATAGTTAGAAATCTTTTCTCTTTACTTTAGTTTCTCATTGTAAAAGATCGAAAAAGAATTAGAAATCTTTTCTCTTTACTTTAGTTTCTCATTGTAAAAGATCGAAAAAGAATTAGAAATCTTTTCTCTTTACTTTAGTTTCTCATTGTAAAAGATCGAAAAATAGTTAGAAATCTTTTCTCTTTACTTTAGTTTCTCATTGTAAAAGATCGAAAAAGAATTAGAAATCTTTTCTCTTTACTTTAGTTTCTCATTGTAAAAGATCGAAAAATAGTTTAGATATCTTTTCTTTTTCTCTTTTGTAAACAATCTTCTCCTGTAAAATGGGTGCGGAAGATCGTTATTTTATTAAAAGTAAAGGAAAGATTTTTACAGGAGAAGATTGTTTACAAAAGAGAAAAAGATATCTAAACTATTTTTCGATCTTTTACAATGAGAAACTAAAGTAAAGAGAAAAGATTTCTAATTCTTTTTCGATCTTTTACAATGAGAAACTAAAGTAAAGAGAAAAGATTTCTAACTATTTTTCGATGCCTTTCCTAGGCTCTTTACATTCTTATTTATAGTAGAATTTACAAATTCTATTTAATTTCTTCTTCAATCGACGATGTTTACGATGAGGATGAATTTATTGTTGCTTCCACGTATGTTGTCGATGTCACTTCATCTCTTTGTCCATACTTGATGCCTTGAATGTTTATTTACTTGCCAATCTTGAAAATCTTATTTGAAAATCTTGTTGACTTTCCACGTGGTTTTTGTTTTGTCTTTACCCTTCTTGAATGTTGTCAGGATTTAATGTCTCGATTTCATCGAGATGTAAAGACTCGGTGATGGCTACAGTGAGTTCCAAGCCTTCCACGCGTGTCTTTGATTTCTTCTGTTATGTCGAAGGAAAATCATCGAGTTCCATATCTCTGCTATTTTCTTTAGCGATTGTAAGGATTCTTCATCTCTCATTTTTGCATTAGACTATTTTTGTCGACTACTATTCTTCTTCCATCGTTATGTAGTGTATATGTCGATCTTGAAGTGCGTGTCGATCATGATTGACATTAAATCAATTCTGCTGATTTGAAGATATTTTGAATTATTATAACACTTGTCAATGGTTTTTGTCAAGTGTTCTTTGTTTTCTTTAGTCTGGCGATAAATAAGGACTATCAATCATTTTTGAATAATCCATATTTGATAAAGGTGATAAAAAACGTTCTTTTCAAACAATACCAATTAGGCTACTTATTTGATATAAAAATAGTAGAAAAAATCGTCTCTATATACTAATAGTGATAATATAGCTTTTATAATAGCAGAAAATCTTTTAGATGATGAAAAGAAAATTTTGTACTACTATTTCTCTAACAAAACCCCATTCAATCTTTGCTTATATCAAATGGTTCATGGTCGATCTAAATTTTATAGAAGAAATTCTTCTCTATTTCATTTATATAAATAAAAGATTGTAAAAAAGTATTGAGAAAAACTTTTTAAATTGAGCTTCTTTGTTGCAAATGACTCTATTAATTTTTCAAAAACTTCAAATGGTAATATATTTCTAGCTTTATTATATAAGCATATTCTAAACATTTTATTCATAATGGGACTATTTGTTCCTTTATGAATAAAATATTGAAATATATCAATAAGATTATTTATCTCATTGATATTTTTGAATTCTATTTAATTCTTCCCAATCTCTATATAAAATGGATTTTAATAATAAATCATGAGCTTCATTTTCTTTAGTTGTTTTTTCAACTAAAAATTGGGAAAGTTTTGTAAAGCTCTTACAAAATTTGCTCTTTGATCTGTAAATATGGGTTTTCCATATTTCATTAATAAAGTTATATAAATCGTTGAGTAACTTTGAATTATAAAAATCTTTTACTTCGAGAAAAAAGTTGTTGTTGTTTCAACAAATCTTCGCTCCTTTTATAACTTCGAATAACTAGCTTGGAAAGCGAGTTTGAATCTTGAGACCAAGGGAATTGGCTTGTTTGGCTTATTCTTCTTGGTGGTATCTTTGCTTGCCATTTTTGGTGCATAAGATGGAGAAGATCCAATTGGTTGTCTTACCATTGGATAAGAACATAATAACCTTGATTGGCATAATATGATGTTAATATCGGAGTAAATCACTGATTAGGATTTGTTTGCTTCCCTTTGTTGGGTTTTTATGAACCGTAGTCCATTCTCCGACTTGTTCTAGAGGTTTTTACCTCTATCCATAAGGCTGCTAAGATAATCGACAATAACATTGTCATTGCGCGCCTTTAAACATATAAAACTTCAAAATTAAAACTACATAATTCATTGTACCATCTAATTCTTCTAGGTACATTTTCTAAACTATTATTAGTAAGAAATTGTTTAACCTTGCACAGTTTGTCGATTTTGATAATAAAGTTTTCGAATGCTAGATATATAAAAAGGTTTTATTGCTTTTGATGGCTAATAATTCCTTTTCATATATAGCATAATTGATTTCGTTTGGTTTAAATTTTCCGAACTATATCCGCATATTAGTTCTTCTTTATTTTTTTTTTTGTTTTAGCTTTTAAAATACATCCCCAATAATTTTGTGATGCATCGATTTCTAAAATTAATTTATCACCTTGTTTAGGTAAATAAACTTTTGGAGTATAATTTATTTACTGTTTTTATATTTTTAATAATTTACAGTCTTCTTTAGACCACTAAAAGTTTTTCCTTTTTAATTTTTCATATAAGTCACCTATTTTTTGGACAAATTAGGAAAGAAGTTTCTTCCATAATTAACTATTCCTAGAAATTGTTGAAGTTGTTTTTTATCTTTAATTTCTTCAGAAATTCTTTTATTTTTACTATAATATGATCTTGTAGTTTAAGACCATCACCGATAAATTTAAACCTAAAAATTCTATTTACTGTTTTTCTAATTCTATTTTCTTAGGACTCAAAATAATTCCATGTTTTATGAATTCTTGAGAGATAATATTTAAATGTTTTCTATGTTTTTCGATGTTTAAAATATTAAAATATCATCTATATAAACTACAATTTTTATATTTATTAAATATAGAATCCATCCATCTTTGGAAGATTTGAGGTGCATTACATAACCCAAATGGCATTACTCTCCATTGATAATGACCATTAGGTGCACTAAAAAAGCAGTTAATGGTTTAGATTCATCGATTAGCATTATTTGCCAAAATCTGATTTACTGATCAAATTTACTAAAATATTTTGCTTGTTTAGCTTGATTTATCAAAACATCTTTTCTTGGTATAAAGTATCCATCAAAAATAGTATTTTGGTTTAGTCTTTTATAATTAATTACCATTCTAGCTTTTCCTCTTTTATTTCTGCATGGTTTCTTACCATAAAGGCTGGACTTGAGTGTGGACTATTAGTTTTTCTATTAATCCTTTTTCTAATAATTCCTTAATTTGTATATCAAATTCATCTATATCTTGTTTAGTATAGATCATGGGTTTGATTCTAATAATTTTATTAGGATTTTTAATTTTATCTCACAATATCTTGATTGTGTTTTCCCATAGTTTTAGTGGTTCTTCACTAAAATTATTTTCTAAGATTTTAAACAACCAATGATTTGTTTCTAGTTGTTTAATTTGTTCTTTTCTTGTTGGTCTAAAACCTTTATCACATATAAATTTATGATTTTCTATTAAAGGTATTTCTCTGAAGTTTTTTCTGTTGATAATATAACTAAATTTCTATCTATGGAAAATGGTAAATGATGATATATAAAATTATTTCCTAATAATATATCTCCATGCATTTACAGGAAACATAATATTTTAGGAATTACAAATCTAACATTATTTATGTAGATTGGTATATTTCTAGCTTTGAATTGAATTATGGTTTCTTTACCATCTATTCCTATAGCTCTAATTGGGTTTTTCATTAATTCCCATTTTTTCTGCAGGTATTGCATTTTCTCTGCAACTACTGGTGGTAGCTCTGTATCTAACAAAGCATGTAAAGAATATGTTTTATATTCTCTAAATTGAAATGTAATTTCTATATATGTATAATACTTTCTAGGTTGAAAGTTTGAAAATGTAATAATATCATTTTTTCCCATTTTCATTTGTTGAATAATGGTGGCGATTGTATTTCTTCCATTCTAGTGTTTCTAGAATTTCTACTAGGTTACTGTGGGAAAATAGGTATTTGAACTGTTTTCATACCTATTGGTGTTGAATTTGTACTTATATTATCCTCATCTTCTTCTGTTTGAGAATTAGAGGTAAAACTAAATTGTCATTCGTATTTGTTATAGCATTATTTTTAAAATATAGTCTATCTCTGATGACACATATTCTATTGTACTTACTGGTTTTTGAAATCTTCGCTCCACTTATTCTATCTATTATCCAATCTCTTGGTATTGATAGATCTTTTAAATGTAATAATTTAGGCTGGATTTACGTAGTAAATTTATTAGGCTCAAATAGCTCTATTATTTTATTATTAATTTCTTTAATTTCTACTTCTGCTGTGTTGGTGTATTCATTAATAGAAGTCCAACTTATTGCTAGATCTTCTGCTAAATCCTTAATTTCAAAATTTTTGTGCAATTCTTAAACATAAACATTCTTCTATTAGAGGATCTGTAATGGATATAAAATAATTTGGTTTTACTTTAAATCCTATTACTCCATTATGTAAATTAGATGAATACCTCCAATAAGTGCTTTTATTGGATTTTCAAATCTTTTATCTAATAACACTTTGCTATTATAGGTATATCATGACCTCTTCTAAATAAAGCTCTAATTGTTATCATAATTATTCCTAAATGTATATATCTAACTTTGAGGGTATTTCTTTTTAATCCTCATGATTTTTCTTTAGTAAATAATGGGATTTACTGTTAATCCTCCTCTAGTATCTTTAAGCATTGTATTGCCACTAATTTTTCTATATGCCTTTGACTCCAAATTTTAAACTTAGATATTTTATATATTTCTTCTTTAGAAATATGATTTTTATTAATTTTTCTATCATTTCATCGAAAAAGTCTTTTTCTTCTCCAATTAAATTTCCTAATTTAATATCTTGCTTGTTCTTTTGAGAATTTCTTCTAATTGGTTTTTAGAACTACTTCCTACATTAAACATAAATATATATTCTTCTTCATCAGAATCGAATCTGTTTACGATATTAGCTCATATAATATTTCTTGATTTATTTCCTCTTCAAAACATATTTCTAAGTCTTGTTCTTCAAGACTTTTAATTACCTTTTAGCACTTTTGCCTTTATTAGGACAATTTGTTGCTATGTGACCTTCTTCATCACATATAAAACATTTACATATTTGTTTTTAGATTTTTAGAAGTTTTTCTTCTAATAAATTTTTCTTTTTCTTATTATTATTACCAGTATATCTTTTATTTCTGGATTCCATTTAACAAATTTATATTTCCTATTTTTCTTTCTATGTTTTTATAAGTACTAGGGCGTATTGTTTTACATCCAAATTCCCATTCGTTTTCTAGAATTTTTGTACAATGACTATAACTTAATTTATTTTTACTTGTTTAGCGACTTTAGTTTGTAGGCAATGCAAAGTTATTCTTTCTTTTGCAAAATTTATCCTATTACCTATAGAATCTATATTTTCTTTTGCTATGCTGCTTCTTTACTATGTTTATCTAAATAAGATACATATTTCTTTATACATATCTCATCCTGAAGTGGAGGTAATTTATGAAAATATTGGTTTTTCCAAAATTCTATATTTTCGTTTTTAACTTTTGATATTCATGAAGAAATTTTTTAGAAAATTCTTCTAAATATCTTATATCACATAATTTTATTTTTGACAAAACATAACTAGCTATACTATCTTGATCTTTTTATCAAAATAGCCACAAAATTCTGCTTTTTAGAATATTTGTTAATCCTTTTAAAAGGTCTTTAGGGTACCTATCTGATTAATTAGTTGTCCTTTTGGAATTTTCCTATATCGATTCTTCCCATCTTCTTAAAAATTGTAAAACATCTCCTGAAATGTTCCAACAAAATAGTTTAAAAATTTTCTTTTGACCATGAATCGTTGTTGTTTACAACAATTGTCATTGATCGTGCCCAATCATCTATGGTTTTTCATAGTCACTATTTGAATATTAGTCAAATCTAAATATATTCCTCCTTGGGCCACATTTCTTTTGTTTAAGTCATCTATCCTATGTGGTATAGGTATAGTTTGACTAGGTTGTTGATTAGAAGATTCTCCCATATATTCGGTTTTAATTTCATTGGTAGCTATATCTTCGGTTTGATTACAGAAAATCTAATTGTATTATCTATTGTTTCAAACTCTTTGTTTAGCGTTCTCGGATAATCATCTTTTTGAATATCCGAATCTATTTTTCTTTTACCATATGGATCTGTAGTTTCAATATCCATAGGTTCTGGTTTTTCTTCCTCATCATTGAAGTGTCTTCTTCATCGATTTATAACTAGTAACTTTTAAATCTTCTTGATTATCGAATTACTTGAACTACTACTTTACGTAGTGTCATAATTTAACATATAATGATAATTAAACTTAGCAAATAGGTCTTTTTGTTTTTCATAAATTTCTTCTATTAATTTTAAATATTCTACTCTTTCATTTTTATCTTTCTTTGTTTGTAAATCTTCTTTTCCAATGTTCTATAAGTTCTTTATAGGATTGGAAATCATATTTTGTTGAGTTAAAGATTTTCTTTTTTGGTTTTTTACCTTTACTAGTAGAAGATGATTCTTCTGCAGAGAGGTTTCTTCCTCTTCATCTGATAAAGTTAAAATTATATTACTATTACCATAATATAAAGGACCTAGATCTATGTCGACTCTATGTTATTATTTATAACTTGTTCTAATTTATTATTAACTTACGATAATATTTCTTTAGATTTGTTGTTCAAATCTAATTCCTTAATATTTCCTAGATTATTTACCTTTTCTTCTATATTATTGACCTTATTATATATTTTATTAAAATATATAGAGGTTATATCTATTAAACTATTAAATCCTTTACTAAGGGCAAAAAATATTATTTTCTTGTTTAGAATCTATATGCATAATATGACTGCATGTTTTATCTTTATATAAACAATCTGTTTCTTCCATGTTGATCTCTCTCTTTTTTTCTTGTCTTTTATTTTTTTCTTTTTATTTTTTCTTTTTTTTTCATGATCATCGACTTTATAATATTGGCATATGAAGCTACACTTATCTTCTTAATGAAGCAATTGACAGCCATGACGATGATGTCGACTGGAAGCTTTTGACGAGATCATCCCCAGAACATCTATGCCCCACGTATTGAAAAGTTTGTGAAGAGATGAAAGAAGCACGTGAGTCTTGACTTCATAACTGATGCCATTCCCTTCCATGGTGGACCAACAGTATCCGATCCTTCTTTATGAGCCTGGCTATTGCAGAACCACTGTCATGTGTTCCTTAGACACCCTTATGGACCTCTTTCAAGATGTTTCTAAGTGCGTTTTAATATGATCGTATGAAAACATCCTTGAATTCATGGAAATAACTCAATAGTCTTGCCTTATTTCTGCGGTGGGCTAGGTTTCGATCTTCATCTCTTTCCTAAGCTCACAATATCAGCTGACCCTTTGTAAGTTAGGGTCTGTCTTTTGTCTCATTCTGTCATCCTTCACGAATAGTAAGATAGACACAATCTCTGTCATCTTCGAAGTCCAGAGATCCCTCTAGACACATATCTTGCTCTAAAGGGAATTAGTGACAGCGTCGCTAGCGACATTGATATTTGGGGACTCACGCAAGGTGCGAAGGCAAATTCTCCAGAGAATAAATGATTCTAAGGATGATTATTTGTATAGGATGATCATGAATGTAAAATAAAAGAATAAAAATCCAAATAATAAAAGAATCTATAAATAGAAGAAAATTTACTCAAAAAGATGCATTTCATTAAAATAAAAATCTTGGACTGAAACCTATTTCTCAAGAGAAGACTTATCACCTCTAGGTCTTAAGGCGATAAGTATGTTTTGAATATTACTCTAGATTAGCTTTAAAAGTACACGGATCTCTTCCACTGTCCCATTGTTCAAAACACTCCCAAGTATGTGAAATTCAGAGGTTGGTGAAATCGAGGTCGTGGTTAAGTTGAGTACGAATTAGAAGCATAGTGGCTTCCTATTCCCACCACACGGGTTTCTGGCTCCTTTTCTTCATGGGTGCTGCCCTTTTGAGCTCTCGGGACCTTCCATCCTTCCATTTTTTATGGCACTCTCTATAAGTTCCCCAGATATCACAATGTTCGCAAAGTCTTTCGTAGCACTTCCTACCAACTTATCGTAAAATGGCGCTTTCAAAGTGTTGATGAAAAGAATTGCTATTTCAGTTTTGGTTAAAGCGGGTTCTACTTGTGCCGAGATGTCCCTCCATCTCTGCGCGTACTGCCTAAAAGTTTCCGTCGGCTTCTTTTCCATCATCTGCAGGGTCAACCGATCGGGCACCATGTCGAGATACATGCTTGTCTTTATTCACAAAACGCTGATGCTAAGTCTTTCCATGATTGGATCTTTTCTCTACTAAGTTGATTATACCATCAAGAGCCGATCCGACCAAGTCGTCTTGAAAAATTTGTATTAGCAACTTATCTTTATTCACGTGACTCGTCATTTTCGACAAAACATGACAAGATGCATTCTCGGACATCCCGTTCCGTCGTATTTTTCAAAATCGGTGCTTTAAACTTGGAGGTAGAGCGGATCGGGCACTGATCGAGCTCCTTGGCACTTAATGCGAGAAGATTTTAGTGCCTTCGATTGCCTTGAGCCGTTCTTCCAAACTCCTATACTTGTCCCAAACATCATGATCGTCTAATTTCAATTTGGCTATCTCTACTTTGGGTCATCCAATCTGGAATATTGGGATCAACAGGATTAACTCCGGGTTCGATATAGTTATATCTTGCCACTGGATGAGTATGTGGCACAGTCGTTGCTCCGTGCCTTGAGTTCCCTTTGAGGACATCCTCTTTGTGTTACATGAACGTGAGATGGGGTAAATCTTGGGGGATAAAATGGATCCTGATCATGATTAACTCTCGATTGAGGTTCTATAACGTCAGAACTCTGCATAAGTCCTTTCCCTTTAACTAAAGCTGACATCATCTCTATCATTTTGGCCATCTGATCCCTTTGCTCGAGTGATTCCTCTCGAGATCTTACCATCAGATCTCTCATTTCCTGCTGAGATTTAGCCAACTGATCTTGCAATTCTCTTTGGGCCCTTTCCATTCTTTCAATCCTCTCATTGAATTCGGCCTCCATAGTTCTAGCTCTTAGTCGCGTTTTATACAAATGACGTGATTCCAAACTCGTAGCGGCACAACTGTAGATCATGCGGTTTCAGCCTCAGTGAATGATTAAGGGACATGTACATGCAATGAGTGGATGAATGAATAAATGTCAGATGAAGGTCAGTCAGGAATATGAAAAAAATTTGGTGTTAACTTCAAGATAGCCCCTATTTAGGCATTTTTTTAATCAAAAGAGTCTATTACACAACGTTTCAGATACTCGTGTAATTGACTCCTCCACCAGAAACCCGTTTTTGGCAACCAATCTCTAATCAACACCTTCCTAACAGGATGCCTATGATGCATGATAAAAGATAGAAATACAGACAAACAACCTTGGTTAGCACAGCACATATGAACAGAGAGAAAACTGTGAAAAATCTAACAAATTAAGCTACTTGGTCCAATGGACTCAATTCTCTTGCATAGAAAGCGTAAATGTAAAAGAAACAAAAGGTAAGATGTATTTTTCTCATGTACTTATTTCGGTGACTAGTAAACGGACAAAGGCTAGGCATGGCTCTAGTCGGACGACTTGTATGGTTAATTACATGCGGTTTTGGTTCTAGATAGGTACTCGAATTGCCCGTACTATCGTCTGCTAAGATCAGTACGAAGCCTCGGTCATAACCCATCACAGGCTCACGAGTTCAATTCGAGGGATTACATTTACTTATGCCTATGCGGAGGGACAAGTTAACTCACGAAAGCATAAGTCATATGTAACCCGAAAGTATTCACTAGTCTGTGAGGAGGGACAAGTTAACTCACGAAGGCGTAGCGTTTACTTTCACTTAAACGGACGGAGCCCGGGTGTAGAGCTCATGTTATGCAAAATGAAAGTACACGGTGTGTGGGGAAAAACTCATAAACCTTTATGTTTTTATTTAAAGAAACTAAACCAAAATTAAAAACATGAAAATTGAAAACTGAAAAACAAGCAAATAACAAGTTAGAAGAAATATTTACAACATGAAGCAAATGCATGAAATTTTGAAAACGAGATTTCGGATCACGACTAAATATTTACTTGAACAAGGAAATTTAAAAATTTTGACAAAACGTGTATAATTCGACTCGACTCTCAAAACCGCGTCCCCAGTGGAGTCGCCAACTGTAGCGACGTAAAAATTTTGGTTTCGGGTCGCTAAATTGTGGCGATTTATTAGAAAATTGGAAATTGAAATTTGGTTTTAAAGATAAGCCGGAATCGCCACCGATCTTTTTTTCTAGGTGTGATCGGACACCTATTAAATTTTCTTTAAAAACAAATAAAAGGCTAGGTTTAGGTTTACGTTAAAATCCAGAGAAAAATTAGGGTTCGGGAGTCGATTCTGCGCGAGAGGAAGGTATTAGCACCCTCGCGGCGCCCAAAATTGGTATCTTATAAACACGTGTTGTCTTGATTTTCAAAAATACGAGTTCAATGTAAGATTTAGTCATGATCCGATTGAAAAGATGAGAAATTTTAGTTTATTCTAATTTTTGAGAAGGGTATATCGCTTTAACACGAGTCAATTGATGTTCACCCAACATAGCGATGAACTCGATGACTTAATGTTAAATCGATATATTGCCTTATGTATCGAAATGAATAAAACACGAATAAATATTTTAAAATAATGAACAACGGGTAAATATATAAAAATGGGCGGGAAACGAAAGATAATTGTCGGAAATACATCAAGGCATATAATACATACAACAATAATATTACAGACGGTGACAATGCGCGATATTAAACGTAATACGAGAATTAAACATGAAATAGAAGCGGTAAATATACATACATATGCATATAATAATGGTATTAAAAATATGTACGTAAAATATGTATATATAAATAACAACAGTGTCAGAAATACATCATATATAGCATTTGAAATATATACATAAAATAGTAAAAGAACATATAACTAGTAATGTTAGAGTATATACAGAATAATAAAAATGGTAATAAAAACGTATGCACAGGACATATATGAAAAATATATACATAATAACATAAAAGTAAGATAATAAGTTATAATAATGAAAATAATAGGTATAATAAATAATACAATGATATATAAGAATGATATTATATATATAAAAAATATACATATATATATATACACATAATAAAATATATGTATTAATATTGCATATAAATGTAATAAGGATAAAAATAAATATAATAATAGTATATATAATATGGTATTAAAAATACTTGGAACAACAACGTAACATAACTAAAATACTATATATAAATCTATACACATAAATAAAATATACACTATTATAATAATGATAATAATAAATATAATAATAATATTAAAATATAAAAGCAAGCATAGTATTAAAATATTAGAATAAAGTAAATAAAAATGCTAAACATAAATACATATATATATATATACGCATACAATAAAAAAATATTAATATATAATAATAATAATAATAATAATAATAATAATATAAAAAATGACAAGGGTATTTAATAAAGAAATGAAAATAAACGAAAAAGGACTAAATTTAAACTAAAAACAAAGTTATGGGGCGAATTTGAAAATAAAAGGAGAGGAGAGGGTTTATTTGAACATGCGCTGAAAATATCAGGGGGTGAAAGAGCAAATTTCCCAGGCATTTGAAACACACAGCTTTGTACGGGGTTAAATTGCGGAAACGGCAAACTTTAGGGCCAATTTATAAATATATATAAACTAAATTGTAACACGCCTAAAAAGCGGAAGGGTCATTCGCGCAATTAGACCCTTTCGCAAAAAAAACACGCGGATCCTAAGGCGGGTCGGGGCGGATCGGGTCGGACTATGGTGAAACGACGCCGTTTTGGGGTTAAATGGCAGCCCCCAAAACGACGTCGTTTTGGGGTGCTATAAAAGGCCCAAATTCTTCAAAAATTTCATTTGTGCTGGTGATAAGGGAAAAAAAAGAGAGAGAGGGAGAGGGAAGAAAAGGGAGAGGGGAGAGGAGGCTCGGTGGGCGATCATGGGGCGGCCACCGAGCCTCACCGGCACCGCCTGGGCCACCACATCAGACCATGTGGCCTGGAAAAGGTAAATTTTTTCTCTTTTTTTTTGTTTTTTTTTTAGTTTTATAATATTATTTTTATTTAGGTTTATGTATTTAGATGTGAAGAGAAAAGAAAAAAAAATTCGAAAATGAACAAAAATTAAAAAAAAAAGGAGATTCACCTTAGAGTTTAGTCCGATTTGATGATATTGCACTGCTTTTGGTATTTTGGAATTGTTTTTACTTTTAATCTACTAGTATTGTTGCAAAAAATGAAAGAAAATCCCTTTTTTTGTATTGATAGCTCCGAAAGAAAAAGTTTTTTTTTCCCCCCTTCTTACACTTGTTTTTCAATCGGGTTTTATAACCCTTACAATATTTGTTTAACATTTTCTGTCCCTTCATTGCTACTTGCTTGCAGGTGGTTGAATGTGGCATGCATGGGTGTCGATGGCGCCGAGGGGATGGCGTTAGCGGTGGTCGAGTCGAGAGGGCAAGTGGGGGGGGTAGGTTTGGCTAAGGGGTAGTTGGGAGCTGGTTAGGGCTGGCTGATAGGGTTTAGGGTTATTGGGTCAATATTGTATTGGGTCTTGGGCTGACTTGTATTGGGCTTAATGGGTAATTAGGTTTTGTTGGGTAGGTTTAGTTGGGCTGTTGGGGCTTTAAAATTAGGCCCAAAATTGGCCTGATACAAAAGTTAAGCCCAAAACAACGTCATTCCAGTGGGCTATATAAAGTAAAAATAAAAAATTTCATGTGTCAGCTTTTAAAAAAAAATTCTTTTTTTTTTCTTTTCTCTCTAAGACCCCCTTTTGTTCAATCATAAAGCGACGAAGCTCTCATGCGTATGTACCGATTATCGACAACGATGACCGCCGCCTCGATGGCAAGAAGTTCACCTTAAATTTTCCCTTTTTAAGCCTCGCACCCTAGAACATAGATCTGAAGTTAGATCTAAAAAAAAAGGCAAAAACTCAAAAAAAACTAAGAAAACCTTTCAGTTTCTTCCTCCTTTTCGACAAGGCCTTAAACAAATCCCTAGGGATTTGGCAGCCTTACAAGCCGATGGGGACCACCCACGGCGGTGGTGTAGCGAAATAGGTAAAAAAAATCTAGCCTTTTTTGTTTTTTTTGTTATATTTCAAAATAAAAAAAAGTAACTACCTTTTTTTTCTTAAACTTATTGTTCTTTTTTTTTTTGTATTCTATTCGATTGATTGTGTAAAAATACATAGGGTTTTTGCTCGGCTTTTATAGCCGAATCAAAATACAAATATATTGTTTTTTCTTTGCTTTTCTGCTTCTGTTTCTATTTTTTTCCTCTTGCAGGTGATAGTGGTGGCCAACGACGATAGAGAGCTGTGCCTTTGCCATTTCAGTGAAACGATGGTAGGCCTCAGGCGATACGCCTGCTGACATGGAGACGCAGAGGAGCGGTGGCGGCTAGAGGCTTAAAGGAATTAGGTTTTTCTTCTTTTTTTTTGTTTAGGTTTTAGGCAATTGGGCTGTTGGGTATTTGGGCTTTAGGGTTTTGTTTTTTTTTGTGTGTGTATTTGGGCTTGTATTTTGTAAATGGACTCTTTTTGGACTTTTATTAATTTTCTAGTTTATTTTTTTTTTGTTTTTGGTTTGATTTAGTTTGGGCCGAATAAAAATGGGTCTCTACAACGTACAATTTACATTAGAATTTAACAAAGACAAATATAAGTTGCAATAGAAATATAAAAAAAAAGATCATTTTTTTTATTGATATCATTTATATTTACATCACAAAAAGTAAATGAAAAATACATCATCGATGTTATCGAGCTGAATGTGTGCCACAGAGCGGTGGCTAACGGTTGCAGGTAGGATTTTTGTATACAAGTTGTGGTGTTAACTCCTCTTCTTGATCATGATCATAATCATGATCATCATTTTCATCTTTTTCGTCTTCACATCGACCCTTGTACTGATCTTCATCTCGACCCTCGTCTTCATCTTCATCTCCATCTCCATCCCCGTCTTTGTCTTCCTACATGCTTGAGTGGGGTATCATCCTTGCCTCTCATCGTGTGTCCTCCATTCCACGAGAAGGTGGTTGTGATGTTGACCCACCTCAATAAGACAACGACACGATAGGTGTTTGTGACACTATCGACGGAAAATAATACGATGTCGCAAAACCCAGATACGTCAACATTGATGTGGGCTTTGATACTGGCATTGATGATAACATTGGTGTCACCATTGGTTTCGGCATCGACGTCGACATTGGGCCATAATATGCTGGGGACGAAGGTGTCCCGAAATATGTACTTGTAAGAGGTGTAAATGTAGGGTGCTATAGTGGTGCATATAGCGGTGCTCGTGAATAAAACATGGGGTTAGTGAAAGAAACATGAATATATAGAGGGAGCTGATCGGGATGTGGTGCAGACATTGGTGGCATTTGTTGGGTTGGAGTCAAGGATGAACCTGTCGCGACACTTGCTCCGAAACTAAGATGCTAGGGTGATCATCATGGCCTCTTCAAACGAAGTTGCCTACTTCTCGCATCCATCGACAATAGATATGGCTTGTCAGTGACTTTGGACCAATGCATGTACTCCAAACATGTTGTCGTGTTCGATGTGTAAAAGAGTTCGCGAATGGGTAAGAATTTCATCATACGATCCCAAATGTCGATGTACTCTTGTGGTAATCTCGTCAATTTTTTCGATCTTCCCCCGCAAATTAAGCTTGTGCAGTGCTTCCATGTCTCACAGTGGCAGTTAAATTTTTTGCCTCCACCTGAACTGTCGCATCACTCGATTCGATTTATGCATCTCCACCATCGTGTAAACAATCAATGGCACATTCATGTCCCACATACTTCGAATGGCCAGATATTCAGATGGGACGCATTCTATGATATCCAAATCAGCATATGGCATCCATTCAAACTGTAGTGCACAATTATAATTTTTGTTATGTACAGAATTTAAAATTTCAAATCATTGCGTAATTATTATAGGTTTGAAAAAAAATCAATAACTAACATCGGCTTCCGAGCGTTGATCTAACACTAGTCAGATATCTTCGAGTTGCTCCGGTAGTCCCACATAACTTGGCCTATGGCTCCACCTATTCAAGCAATATGTTAATTCAAATATATAATAAACAAACAACATTTACTATATTAACTATATATTATTATGAAATGAATTTTACTTGTCACCAATGGGAACGTAGTCGTTCACTCGATGACGTAGAAATGGTAGCCGCCACCACGCCTATTACTGTAGCAGGAGTAGAAAACCATTGATTGACATCTTATCCGGTTCTGTCGTCTGGCACAACTCCTGGTACAACGTGGCCAACATGGCTGATCCCCAACTCAGTCGTCTGCATTCTTTGAAGTTGACTGGTGGCCGACACGGCTGATCCCCAATGTGGCCACCAAATCCAACGAGTAAGTTTGTAAATATTATATTTAATATTTACAAGTAAAATATGGTTTTTAAAAGGTTTTTGATATGATAATATATGTTATATAAACGATTTATTAAGTTTAAGTGGTTTTGACCCTAATGTCAAGTGGTTTTAGAAAATGAGGTATCAGGACCTCGTTTTTATAAACCGAGCTGTAAATATTTTTATAAATATTTACAGAGTGTCATTAAGGTGGTATTAAAGTTTCGTTGAAAATTTTTAACGTTTCGATAGTTAATTAATTAAAAAAGAACTAAATCGCGTAAAGTGTAAAAGTTAGGTTCTAATAGCTAAAGGTATTAAATAGCTATAGAACTTTAAAGTGGAGGTCCTTATATGGTAATAAGACCATTAATGTGTTAGTGGATGATAGTGGCTTGGCAATTTTGTAATTATTAAAGATTATAAAGGTTATATTAGTAAAAAGGGTAATTAAAGGTATACTAAATAAAACAAAATTCTAGCATCTTCCATTATTATTTTCTTTTCAACTGAATGTTAAAGAACAAGAAGACATTGTTGAAGCTTCATTCAACCAATCTTATTTCTTCAAATTAGGTATGCATTTTTGTCCCCTTTTTTTATGATTTCTACGTTTTCGAGATCGTTGCAACTAGGTTCAGCTAGTCCGTACCTTCTATTTTGAAACTGTTAAAGATTTTGAATGTTGCCATTGATTAATTTTGTGATTTTTTATGTTAAATGATGAATTTGGGATTAATTGTTATTTAAAAGGATTTTATTAAATGATTTTTGATGAATTTTTTTATTAGGGACTAAATTGTTGAAATAGTAAAAATACAAAGATTTAATGTGAAATTTTTGCATAAATGGGATGTTTTGAATACTATGAATACTCGAGGTAGATTGGGTTTGTATTAAAAATGGTTAATTTGCATGTTTTAAGCTCAGGGACTAAATTGAATAAAAGTAAAGCTTTAGGGGTAATTTTTAAAAATGCCAAAAATTACCAAATTACGTGAAATGAATTGTTTTATTTTCTAAATTAATATATTGAATGAAATTATTAACTTAGATCAAGATCGGGTAGAAAATCGAGGAAAATAGAAAATTGCCAAAATGCCCATGTACTTTGACATTTCTGCAATTTAGCCAGGTAAGTTTGTATGATTAAACTTAACATTTGTATTAATTTGTGATTGGTATTATATATTTTATATTTTTGGAAATGAATTATTGTTTTAATTATAATATTAAATTGGATATTCGGTTTGAATTGAACGCGAGATTTGAGTACATTCGTGTTTTGGTGTATGACGGGGGTTTGGAGTGTAGATGGTATTGGAAGAAGATATCAGCATATTACCCAAGTAAACCGGGGTTTAGCATTTGTTTCAAACTTTCATGTTTTACTTTCTGCTTGGAATGATTTAGGTGGTTCAGCTCTCACGAGCTTCTGTTCAGCTATTATGAGCTTCTGTTGGCATGTTCTGGTGGACCAGCTCTATAGCTTCTGTTGATGATGTACTCTTATCCGTAAGTCGTTCTTCGAATGGAAAATCTTGGTAAGGTATCTGTTTAATGAATTTTGAAAGATTTGTTATTTATTGAATATTGATCTAAACATAAAAGAATTCAATAGTTGAGATTGTGAATGATGCTTAAGTTTGTGCTAAGCTTATGGTTACATTATATCATGTTTAATATTAATGATATACAATGAAATGGTAAATGAAAAAAATGGGAATATGCTTATGTTCATGAAAAGCTGGTATGATTCAAAAGGTAAATTTTCTTATAAAATTGTTTATCATATGATTGACTCCAAATGAGTTGTATACTTAAATGCACTAAGATGATGGTGATTAGGCTTATGTCAAGCTTGAGATCATAATTGATGTTTATGCTTATATTTGGTATTATACAAATGAAACGGGTAAGAAAAGGTAATGAAACAGTAATGAAACGGTAAGTTTATTATTGAAATATGATATGACGAAAAAGAGATTGATGAATTGAATAATGTGCTTATATATGAGAAATTACGTATGTTATGGATAAAATTACATATGATGTGAATAAATATATTAATTAGTGAGTTGATGTTGTTATTTAAGTTTATGCTTCTTAAGTGGAATGGAAAGTAAGTAAATGAAGTAATTCATAATTCTATGAAAAGATTAATGATGGTGTATAATGTTTATAAAATCCTATTAAGTTAGGAATGAAAAATATATATATGATGTTAATAGACTTACTCAATTATAAGTTGATGGTTATGTAATTGACAAATCTTGAGGCATTGGTATAGGTTTATATTTAATCTATAAAGTTCATTGATGAAATGGAATGTTATGTTTAAAGTTTATACGAGCTTACTAAGCATTCATTGTTTACATGGTTGTTTTTCCCTTACTTTACAGATTATCGGAAGCTCAATCGGGTTAGAAGCTTGTTGGAGCTATATCACACTATCCATCAGTTCTATCGGTACTTTTGGATGTTTTGATTTTGGTTATAATGGCATGTATAGGTTATTTTGGCTAAATGTTGGCCTATACGTGTTTTGTTGAGATTAGCCACTTATTTGGCTTGTGTTTTGGTATTTGATATGTGCATAATTTGCCTTATAATGTTGATGTGTGGAATGATTTGTGGTTGAATGATGAAAGGTAAAATAATAGTTGAATATGCATATGAGGTATGTTTTATAACTTGGTGTAATTTGGTACTATGCTATAGTAAGTGTATATGTATGTGATGTTATTAATTAAATGATACAATTGGTACCAAATGATAAGTTTTAATAAATGATTTACATGTTGTGTATTAATGCGATTAGACATAAAAGATGGTTGATTACTTGGTTACATGGATTATATGGTTAAACATGTTTGTATTTGTCATTTGAGATGCCTAATGGCATATTGGTTGTATGTGAATATACTACATGTTTAGAGATTGATTTTACTTGTTTTGGATGCCATAATATGACTTGTTTATATGCACAATGTTAACTGTAGGTACATGCCTTGTTAGGTGAGACAAATGGCTTGTAAAATAGCCTATTTTCGTCCACACGGGCAGAGACATGGGCGTGTGTCTCAGCCATGTGTGACACACGGCCAGGTGACACGGTTGTGTGTCCCCGGTAACTTGTAAAGGCTTGCAAATCAATATGTTCACACGGCCTTCCACATAGGCGTGTGGCTTGGCCGTGTGACCCAAGTTGGTCTTTAAAAATTTTTAGTTGCCAACGCTTGAAAAGTTGTAGGGAAAATGCGCCCAACTGGACGTGCTTACACTCTCTCACTCCAAAAGTAGCTTATTCCCTTAAATTTCAAAAAAAAAATAGCAACCTATTTGGTCAATTAAAAAACAAAAATGGCATATAACTCTAATTTAGCCCCAGAAAAAGAGTAATTTTAATGGATAATTATTCTATCGACTACTAGTGGAGTAAAAAAAAAAAAAACTCCACAAATAGTATATAGGATAATAATCCAATTTTAATATGGAAAAATATTTGATACATAAGGAAGTTTTTAAACTCCTCAGAAATAACAAGGGTTCTATAGAAATATAAAAAAATATTAAAAAAATTAAAAAAATAAACATATTAAAATTTTAAGTTATTTGTGGAATAAAAAAAATACACTACTGATAACTTCCCACTGTATATATATAATTGTTATTCATAACCTAAATTATGGATGGAATTAAATTACTATAATATAATATATTTTTTTAATACCAAAATGTTATACATTCATGAAGTGATGCATTACAAGATATTCATTAGGTACAAAAACAAAGGGTAGAAAAGGGACGGGACAACATTTCATAACCAATGTTTATAATCTCAAGATAGTTCACAATGTTTTTTAAACATTACAAACTAAATTTCTTCTATTGAATTTAAACCATGATTTTAAATTAAAAAATTTGGTAAACAATCCTCTTTTCAAATTAATTTTTGGTTTTTAAAAATATGTTTTTTAATAAAATTACATTTTTATCCCTTCATTGAATCTTTTATTTTACAGTATCATGTCTAAAATAGATATTTTATCTTTCAAAAGAACTTATGAATAACAATGATAAACACTATCAAATTTTTCAAAAGTACATTTCAACTTAAATGATAAACTGACAATTCCATCTCAATCCTATGTCACTTTCAGTGATCTTAATTAGGGGTGAGCGTTCGATAGAATCGAGTGAAAAAAAATTTAGTTAATCGAGTTGACGAGTCATATTTTATCATCCTGACTCGATTTGAAATTTTTTTCGAATTGAGTCGAGTCAAATCAAGTAAAATTGTTCAAGTTAAATTAAAAAAATAAACATATCAAATTAAAATTTTGGTACAATATAGCCAATTCCATGTTACAGCACATAAATTCGAAATCATATATATTTTAAAAAAATTTCAAAGCAATATAATAAAAAATAAGATATTTTAGTGTTATAAATTTGAATCATTAATTAATTTATTTAAGTTTCAAAATTATTATTTTATAAATTTTTTAAAATTTTAAATTTCTTTATATATATTTTTAGAATTTTTTTAAAAATTTTTATCATTTTAAAATATATAAAATTTAAAATTCTTTATAAATATTTTAAATTTTAAATTTCTTTTTGTAATTTTTGTTAAGAGAGACCAATTTGCTCATTTTCAAAATTAATAAGGACCAAAAAGGTATTTACATCAAACTGTTATTCAAATTATTGAAGTTATTTGAGTTGACTCGAATAATTCAATTTAATTAACTCAAAATTTAAAGTTTTTTTTGATATTTTCAAATCGAATCAAATTTTACTCGCTTCTAATCTCAACACCAAGGAAAACTCCAAAACCCGCTCTAAAACTAGAGCATAACTCTAATACATCACTAATGGGTTAGGATACAGATTCAACAACACTTAAAAGAGGTTCTGTCCGTCTACAATAACAAATTGCCCTCCTTACTTATTCAACACCACTACTAGGCCCCACCACTTGGGAGAAAATAAATAATTGATTGAATTGAGAAATGACGATTTAATTAATGGTATAAATTCAGATATAGATCAAATTGTTTGTAAATCAAGAAAAAGTTAAAAATTGAGATAAAAAAACCAACAATTTATATTTTTAAATAAGGAACGAATAATCTAACCCATTCTATCACCAGTCTAGTTTTTACAACATAAGACGAAACCCATGGACAGAAATAGCACAATTACTAATGAAGGCTCCATTGAGAGAAATAGCACAAACACTGAAGAAGGTTAAGGAAATGAAGAGCTTGATCTTTACAGAGGAAAACGAGGTGCAACCCTAGCTTATTTATGCATCAAGGGAGAAACTAAAAAGAATGTTGAAAGGAAGAAGGAACCACCAAAGTGAAAGCTCAGGGGAGAAGGGGGGGTGATGGCCGACCAGGCTACCGATTGCGCTAATGGCAGTAAGGAAGGAGGAGGACCAATGGCTTCGATTTTTTATAATATAAATTTTTTTATACAATATTCAGAACTATCCACAAACCCTCTTAAACTTTAAATAGGAAGATAAAAATATTTCAGCATACTCAAACTCACATATTTCTACTCTGATTACAATATCAATATCAATCGAACTAAAAATTATTCGATTATAATATGAGTTATTAAGATATCAAATTTTATAATATATATATATATATAGCAAGGATTAAATGCTATACTCATTTTTTTATCTTCGTACCAATTTTATTTTTTTGTGGTCAGAAGTAAAACATAAATACGAGTTATTATTTAACATATATAGTTAAATAATTAAAAGATTTTATGCATGAAACTATGAACTAGCAACATTGACAAACATTTAACAATAAATTTGCAAACGGAAGAGAAAAATAACTTTATAGAATCATAAATCATACATATGTTCCTCTTGACTCTTGAGTGTTGTAAAGAATTTATATCTTTGACATTACAACAAATCAGAAACTATATTTTTGCTTAAATGCACCTCAAAACACAACTGTGCCAAAACATTGTATACTGAACTTGCTTCAGTAACTACACAATTATACCTGTAATACCAGGACCTGTATAATGAATTTCTGTATGGCAGTCCCTAATGCAAGAAGGGGAAAAAAAAAAAAGAATCAGGGCTGACCTGTGGACCTTGAGAAAAATTAGCCACAATTGAGATTAAATATAACATAATATAAATAAATATATGATTGTAAATTGCTTCCGAGGGATTTATGATGATGAACCCAGAATAAATGCATGTATCTCATCCCAGCTAGAGACTGTATATAAAGTGCCGGAAAGTCTTTTCCAATTAGAAGACCCAACTTCGACCACTTCTCTCTGTTTTGCCACCAAACCAGAGAACAACGGCATAAAAGAAATGCCAAACTGTTCTCCCAATCGTCTCAGGGTGGGACTTGATCCCATCACGATACCTATGTCTGCTTCCAGCAAGCAGAGTAAGTCACCAACCGAACCTCCTATATAAACCGTCAAGTGCTGGCCATCTTTGTCTTTGTTGTTTAATATGTTATTGAAAGCTTGGAGCTTTTCCATGGGAGACTCTAGCTTCTTAATGATTTCCCCTGTGGTGGTAGAATCTTCACAAGATAACTCATTGGAGTGAACATTTAGTGCTTTTACATCCCCTGCTAAGAGAATTAGGAGGCATTAAAAGCATTACTTGGCGACTGATTATCTTTATATTTAAGTAATTCAAACTATCATAGATAGCATGGAAGCATGATAAACAATAAGCATGAATTCCTGATCAATCGTATTGCATTGCACACTACAACATCCAAACTCCAAATTTGGCTTGCAATAGAAATTTCTCTAACAATTAGGTACGGTATAGATGTAAGTTTATATGCAGATGTATTATAACCCGGCTTGTTAGTATTCTAGTGATTACCTGATGAAAGTGCTGAACGGATGAGATCCCCACACCAACAATAAGAAAGTACATGTATGGCAGCGGTAAGATTTTCATTTTTCATGATTTTCTGAATAAACCCTTTACAACCATCTTGAAGGATCAAACGCTGGCCAGCCCTTTTTATATCCTCTTGATTTAAACCCTTAAGTACTCCTGACTGAACCACTCTTGAATTTGCAGCCTTCTCAAAATGTGCAAATTGCTCAAGGGCTTCACATAGACCTTCATAACTGAAAGTTTCCGCTGTACAAGTATTTAACACAAAAGGCTAACTTTAGTAATGTATCCTCTAAATAGTATAAAGTCATTAGTAATTCTTCCCTAACAGGGTCTAAAAATCAAGAGGACTGCCAAACATTTATCAAACCTGTCTCAGTTGTTGTGATGCTTTCTACACATTGTTCAAACTCTTCGGTATACTGGGCAGAAAGAGCATCCCATGTGCTCCTCAAATCAGCTGATGACATCCGAGCAAGTTGGGTTTCAGATCCATCAGGGTCAGCCTTTGGCCTTGTTATGATTGCAATCTCTGCTAATATAGCAGAGGAATCAAAAGCAGTGCAAGTCAAGTCGAAGTCACAAAATATGGAGAGTTCACCACCCACAGCAGGGTCTAGAGTACGAGACAAAGGGACCACTGCTTCCTGTATAATTGGTTGAGACGAGAAAAAATCTACTTCCAGTATCATAGATTGATGGTAGAGCTTTTCTATGACATCTAGCTCTTCACCAGTTAAAGATATGCTTAGAGTATCCAGTAACTCTTCGATTCGGAAAGCATAAGCCTGAAATCAGAATTGAGCAAGGTGAAATTCTTTTCCTAACAACCCAAGCAAGTTTTCTAGTTCAGTCAGCAAAAGTAATAATAATCTGATGAACCTCAAAATTTTCAGAGCAATAATGATCAATCCACTTCTTGTAAATGTGAGTGCTATCATTAGGATCTAGAAGAGCTTGGATCTCTTTATTTATGAAGGCAAAGAGCCTCATGCAAGGTGCGATAGCGCCAAGTGTATAAGCGGCAACCTTTGTCTTCTCAAAAGGGTTGCAAGTTTACCCGGGACTCTTTCGCCTTCAATTCTACCAGATGCTGTCGCCGACAGAAAATCCGTATACTTCACTGTTGCATTTGTCAAGCTTCTCTCTTCTGGGAGTTCAAAGCCCCATTCCTGCAGTGTAGGTCCTTGTCAAAATAGAAACTTAAAAGTACCCCACTACATACATGAAATGGAGAAAGAAGAGACATACACTGGAGTCAAATATCTGTCTTGGTCCAAATGGTTACTATACCGAACAGGAATGAGGCAGTCCAAAATCTATTCTCAAACTACGGAATCTTAACAGTCCAAAATCTATTCTCAAATTACGGAATCTTACATTGGAGGATCTCAAATTATGGAATCTATTCTCAAATGTTTACTATACACTGGCTCTAGAGCTTAAAAACTCCACAAGTGCCCATACCAACATAAAAGAAAATCTATAAGCAATTTCTATCCTTGCAACATGTCCATTGAACTATAAATAAGGAACTGAATCAGTTACATCACGTATCTAATTAAAGAAATGCATCAATTAATCTAACCCATTTACTTCACCATTGATGTGTAAGGTAAGGCTATAAATATAAAAGTATGTTAGAATTTTGCCAACACGACTAATATGGCAAGTTAGCAGCATCAAATACAACTAATAAACCTGAAAAACCTTCGTTGGCATGAGATATGAAGTTTAAAAGATATATTATATAAAGAGAAAACAAATCAGTAATCACAAATAAAGTGGTTTGTTCATCATAAACACTAGTTAATATGTTATTCATTTTCTGTTTCTATTTTTTTTTTTAAATTCTTTTTGCTAGTTTAAATCCAATGAAAATAGCAATAATGAGCCTGAGTGCTAAGTATCATAATTTCAACAATAATACTAATTACCGTTCGTTTTTTTCTTTAAAAGAAAAAAAGATATTATAGAAACAGTACCAAAGAAGAGAAAAATAGAGCTTACTCGGACAAGAGAGTCGTGTGATTTAAGCTTGGCTTGAACATATTTCCTTAAGTTTCGTATTGCCTTCTTGTCTTCGTCATCATCAGCGCATTCCTCCGCTAATTCATACCTGAAAAATTCACAAACAAATATAAATATAATTTATGAAAAAAATAAAGAGTCCGAAAATATTAATTAGTGTAATGATTAAGGTTTTAGCAAGTGATTGGAAATGGAAGGAAGTCTCACGCGTGAGCAAAGGCATTGAGTAAATGAACATGTTGAGAGATATAGTGGTGGAAGGAATCGGCGCTTAAATTGCCAGCGGCTAAGCAAACGAAGAAAGGAGTATAGTTAACAAAAACCGATTCGCTCCTGAATTTGTTCCACAACTTCCCGGCGATCCCTCCTCCGACATCCATACCTCCCATTTCCGTACACCGCCACGCCGTCGTTTCGATGGGGGAGAAGAATATACCGATGATGGGATCGGAAGAGATGGTTTAAGAGTAAAGAAAAAAAAGGAGATTTGATTTTGGAGATTTGGACCGAGTAACAAATAAACACAGGAAAAAGAGAGTTGGTGAATTGATTAATTTATACGCTTGAATTTTCTCTCTTTTCTTTTTAAAAATTTTAAGAAAAAGAAAAAGGATATAGTGTGAAAGGGCGGAAAGTGAAGAATGTAGATTAGCGGCCGGCGGTCAACGGGAAGGGAGACATCGAGTTCTCGTGAGTGAGAGACTGAGTCTGATCTGTTTCTTAACTTTCTTTCCCTCTTTTCCATCGAACAAACTACGGCACATTTTATGCTCTTTATACGCGTTTGTATTTGCTAATTTCTCATCTGTCTATTACTATTTCTCTTTCCTTTACCATCTATTTTTTCAAATAGGTATTGAATAATTACAGTAAAACAATCCTTTTTTTTTAATTAAATTATAAAGAGTAATTTACCAAAATAAAATAAAATATTTACGAGATTAGATGGATTGAATGAAAAATGAATGAAATTAGCCAATTTTTAAAAAATACTTTCAACTGGAAACTTTTTTAGTTGATAGGCAAAAAAGTGTTTCCAGTTGAAAGTTCTTTTTGTTATTTTTCAATAAAAGTACTCCCAATAAGAAACTCTTTCCGTCAAATCAATAAAAACGCTTCTAGTAGAAAGCTATTTTCACCCAACGGTCGTCTACTTTCAACGGCTATTTAATTAGCCGTTGTCCCCCCACCACCAACTTAATTAGCCGTTGCCCTCCCTCATGGTAAATATTTCCTAAAATATTTTTTCTAATACAAAATATTCATTTTTTTCAAAATTATCAATAACAATTTCTATAATTCGTCATGATAAGAACCACATTTCCGTCAATAAATAATTTTCTAGAAAATCAGCCACTACTCTAATATTAAGAAAGCGAAAAAAATTAATAACTAATATTTCATCCCTACAGAGTAGATAGAGTGTCTATTATGAATCCAATTCAATTTTCCAAGATTCGATTATACGAATGGTGTAAAAATATGATTTTTTTTAATTTTGGATTAAATTATTATTTAACATCTCAAAATATTATTACAAAATAATTAAATAAAAATCACAAAAAACTCATAAACTCTAATTTAAATAAACAAAACCCTAACCTCTAAAAAACGACGCTAAAAAAATCAGGGGAAAAGAGCTTCTTACTGGAAGCGCTGTTAAAAAATTGGTCCATTCCTATCATTTTTCATTCAATCGGCCTAGACCCGTAAATATTTTATTTTTTTGGCATTTAATGGTAAATTAGTCAATAAAATGCTAAGATAAATAATATATTTTATGATAATTTTTAATTTTAATTAAATAATTATAAATATTTTTTTTGAAAAAAAATTAGATACACATATATTAATGGTATATGTTTAAATGTATTAAATTTATTTATTTATTTATTTGTAAATTTAATTTAGATAAATAAATTCATTTTGTTATGTTAAATTAAAATTAAATAATATAAATAATATCTATCTTTACGATAATTTTTATATTAGGTTTTATTTTTAAATTTTAAGTATAAATAAAAAGACATATAATTTAAATTAAAATTTCTACGAAATTTTTATACAAATTTATAATATTATTAAATTATTTCTTTTTCATAATTTTATTTTTTTTTATTTTTTTAAAAAAATACCATTATTTAAATCAATATTTCAATAAAACTAATAAGTGTAATTCTTCGTTAAAGTAAAAATATAAAAAATTCTCCGTATTTTACCAATTTAAATTTTTTTAAAATAATTTTTTTGTTTATTTTCCAATCTTTTCCATTAATATTTGTAATATCAATTTAAAAATGTGTTATAAATTATAAAATTTACTATTACAAAATTAAAAGGGTGAAATAAAGGTAATATTTTTTAAATATATATATATATATAAATTATATAAACAAGAATAATATTGTTTGTGCATCCAAAGTTTACAATTTTTATAGAAATTTCTTAAAGAATATAATATGGTAATCACAATATGCATTTTCTCAAATTAAAAAATGCACCAACAATTATTGATTAATCAATCAAAAGCATTACTAATTGAATATAAATGTGTATGAAAAAATATTAATAAATTGAGTATTATTCCAACTGAAATTGGAAAAAGAGTGAGAAGAAATGCATGAAAATCACTAATAAGTTTTGGACTTATAATGCAATTAAACCATTCCATGCATTTGGGGAAAAAATTCAGAAAGAAAAATATGCTGTCATGTTTTAAAATTTAACATTTTAATCAATATTTTCATTAAAGAACCATAATTTAACTATTTATAAAAGGTTGATTGTCAAATTCAACTCTTTCTAAAAAATTAAAAATCAAATTTAACTTTTAAAAGATAAGAACCAATTTGATAAAAATGTAAATGTTGAAGGCTATATGGTAAATAAATAATTTAAGTATTTTATACTATTAGGATGTATTAAAATGGAAATTGAAAGGAAAGATTAGGATGGGTCAAAGTCCAAACATACCGACAATTGAGAGCAACTTGCAACCAATAATCTTTAATAATAAGTTGTTACTTTCAGCCTTTCACTTTTATCAAATGTTTCAACTTTCAAACCCCTGTTTTATTTTATTTTATTTATAAGTTTTAAATATTAATTTCATATATAAACTTTGGTCTACTGTGTAATTTGATATATGAATTTTGATTTGATATAATTATATATGTGAAATTTGAATTGTAGTTCGTATGTATATATGAAATTTCAATTTCAATTTAATTATACACATTTAAATAAATAAATATATACGCTTATTTTCATATTGTGTATGTAATATATCAACATAAAATGATGTTAATTCAGGTGAAAGTGCCATCAAACCCCCATATTATATCCTGGATTTCATTTTAGCCCCTCTACTGGCAAAATGGGTAAAATAGCTCTTGTACATTAGATGAGTGAGCAAAACAACTCCGCTAAAAGTTAGTGTTTATATATAAGATATAATAACAAATTTAGCCTTTAATGTTTACATATTTATTCAATTTAACCCATCTTCTTTCGTTGGAAGTAAACTAGAAATTTTTTATTTAATAAGGCTAAAGGGCCAAAAAGGTATTGGTAACAATTTAAAAAAAAATCAATTAATCCCTTTTAAATTTAAAAAATATTTTAAAAAATCATAAAAATTATAAAATATTTTAAAACTATAATTTTTTATTAAAAATTAACCATATCGACCCAAAAAAGAGGAGGGGTAATTTAAAAAAAAATCTTAGAACCATTAGAGTAGGGCTAAAATAAAATCCAAGGAATAGTACATGGGGTTTTGTGGTACTTTTACCTACTAACTCAATAATATTGTCAATGAAATGTAAAAATCAAATCAAATTAAAATTTTTTATATAAATTCACACAAAATCAAAATTTATGTATAATATTACACATTTAATCAAAGTTCATGTATACTTTTATATTTATCCCTTTTAACTTTTTTATTTATAAAAAGTTTAGCTAAAAAATAAATGAGATTTTGATCAACAGTATAATTGAAGTTTTAGAGATTAGGATAGTTTAGGTTACATTTTATTTATCATATACCCATCATGTGGGTGTAAAAAATACATGTAATAAATATATATTTTAAAAATTTTCATAAAAATCAATTGATAATTTTGGGCGTTTTTATAAAAATAACATTAAAATATTAATTAATTAAAAAAATAATTTAGAGAAAAATTATATACGAAAATGACTCGTTTGTTACTGTGGAAGTCGATGCCGCCTGACTGACCAATGACACCATTCTTTTTTCCCCTAATCAGTACCCAATCATCACTTTGTAAAAAAAAAATTGTCACTACTGTGTCAAACGACACCTATATGTATTTTTTAAAATACTCGTGAAAAATACGATTATTCACCGTGGAGAAAAAAAAGCAAAAAAATTATTTATTTTTTTAAATATTCTGTCAGTGATTAAAAAAGGAAAAAAAAAATTGGCGCTGCCATCGTGTCAGGCGACACCGGTGGCTATCAGGGGAAAAAATTTTAATGGGTGTTGTCGATTTGTTAGGCAACACTGTTGATTTTTTGTTTAAATATTTTTTAATTGGTGCTGCTATGCTATTAAATGACACTATCCACTATATATATCCCATCTCCGGTGTAAATTTTGTATATGTTGAAGTGTTTGGTTTATTGTTGAAATGTTTTTTTTTTTTCCTTTTTTTGAAGAGAAGAAAAAAAAAGTAAGAAAGATTTGTGGTTAGTAATATTGAAAACAAAAAAAATTAGTGTTTAGTAGAAGGGAAGAAAAAAAAAAGATTTTTGTTCAGTGTTCGAAATGGGGGTAGAAAGATTTATTTATGTTGGTGTTTTATGGAGAATTTGTGATAGTTTTAAGATATGTTTGAGTTCACGATGATGCAGTAGTGGCCGGAGACCCACACATTTCATTTGTCATGTGGGGAGTGCACTATTGCCTTAGAAGATGTCGCATCGCAACTCGGACTCCTAATTGACAGTAATTATACAATAATGGGTTCAAGTATAGTGTTTAAATTTGCGCATGGAAAACCTTATCAATTGACGGTGGTTATGCGGTCAAGTTTAATGCCACCGGAAGATGATACTTTATAAACCTCATACATGAGTTCTGATCATAATCATAGGAAAAAAATGGGTTTAATCAACTTATTTTGTCTACCAAAATAGTATCCTTAACTTCATTGGCCAAAACCTTTGTTAGAGGTGAGGGCAAGAGAACTTTCAAGGAGGAGTGATTGTGATGGTGGAGAAAAGCTGAAACGTGACTCAGGACAGCAACAGTTGTAATCATTAAAGTGGTGCATGAAAGGAGAGGGTAGAGTGAGAAAAAAATAAAAAAAAATACTAAGACAAAAAAAGAAAATATGGGGAGCGCGTGACCACCATCGTGTCATGTGATTATACCAACTATAGTTAGTATTATTATCATACAAGTTAAATTGATAGTAGGGATCATCGTATTTAGATTCATTATTAATGTAACTAGAATTACGATAACTATAATAAAATAAAATAAAATAATTTCCAGTTCACCCAAACAAAATGATCGTTGTTAAGCTTAAAAATTTTATTCACTATTAAAATATATGGAATAACGACCATGACCATCCAGTGAATTTTTCTCAATATTATTATCACTACTATCAAGTTAAAATATTTTTCACTATTACTACTATTAAGTTAAAATTGTTTTAATAGGTGAAAAATATTTTACCGGATATTCATGGTGCGAAGAAACCAATTTAAGAAAAAAAACTAAGAGACGTGGTTTAAACAAAATATATTTTCCTGATAGCGTGACGACACCAAATAAAAAAAATATTTTTTTAAAAAATTAACGGTGCTGCTTGACACATTGACGACACCTTTTAAAATTTTTTCCCTGACAGTCACTGGTACTGCTTGACACAACAGCGACACTAATTCTTTTTCTTTTATCATTGACAAAATATATATATTTAAATAAATTTGCTCGGTGCTGCTTGGTAGATTGGGGCACCCATTAAAAAAAATTCATTTTTTTCTCCATAGTGAATACTTCTATTTTCAAGGGTACTTTAAAAAAATACATATAGGTGCCGGTGACACAGTGGCGATAAAAAAAACTCTTTGTTTTTTATACAAATTGATGATTGGGTAATGATAAGGGGGAAAAGGGGGTCATGCCGTCGATTGGTCAGGCGACACTAGCTTTCACTATAGCAAACAAGTTATTTTTATATATAATTTTTTCTCCAGATCATTTTTGTAATTAATTAATTTTTTTTTATAGAAAGCCGATATTTTGGTTGCAATAGCAAATTTATTTGTTTATCATGCATGGTGTTTCGAGTTAAAATCTCATTATTATCATTTTTTATTGATTTATTATATAAAAAGACAAAAACACCCTCATTAAAATATAACTTAATTTGTATATAAGAGGATATTTTATTAATTTCATAATTGAGTTGGTGTTGGTGATATCGATTAACCCGTAACACCAACTTAAGAACACTTAAAATAAGTATTGATAGATATAATTTTTTTATATTAATTTTTATAGATTTTATATGGAAATATAAAAATTATTTTCATAGCAATATTTATTATTTTATAAATATATGGGTTCATTTTCATTTTTTTGGAAACAAATTTGATGCGTCGTTGAGAGCATCAAAAAATATCATATTCCCTGTAAAATAATAAAAATAATAGTAAATGGGAAGTAGGGTCGAATCCTCAGGGATCGGATTGTATGAATGCTCGTTTCTTGAAATCCTAGACAATTTCTTGGCCAAGAAAACTTGCGTTCCTAAAAAATAAAATAAAAAACAAAATTAAGAATTTCGATCTGAAAAAATAAAAACAGAATTTAAAGTGAATTGAAATTGCGAAATTAAATAAATGGCGGAAATTAAAATGAGAAAAATAAAAATAAACAGAATTTGGAGAGGAGAAAGTTTCTTATGTGGCGAGATTCTAGCCTTCGATTGTCTCGTTTCGCCTTGGGTTCAATCCTTAGCTTTTAAGTACCCCTTCTCAAGCAAGATAAGCCAGTTATAGTGGACGAGGACGCCTACGACCACCAGCTCCAAGGATTTGGACTTAAGATTTGGCGGAGCCTGACTCTAGCCAATAATCGCTTTTGTGGGACTATCTTCTGTTAGATCACCTCTTCCCAATAGCGAATACCACGCCTTTTTATCTCTTGGATTTGCCAACCTCTGACGCAGAAAGCCAACGAACTGATTGTGCAACCTTCCCAAAACATACAAAGCGGCCGTTCCTTGCACAAGTTGAAAAGATCACCTATTAAGGGACATGGATGGAAGCGTCAGTCCCGTAATGCGAAGAAGCGATGAATACCCTATTGAGAAGGCTAAGCGCGGATTCTAAGCCTCATGAACCTTTTTGGAAAATTTTGACAACCTTCAGTTAGATTGGTTTAATGGCTCATGATTTTTGGGAAAGAAATAAATATAATATAAATGAGATTTTTATTGAAGAAAATATGGAGAGAACAAAAGACCAAATTTTTGGGAGAGAGAATGTTTACAGAAAAAAGAGATGTCAAATATGTGCCACTCCATCCCCTATTAGAATTTTTGGGAGAGGGAGTGTTTACAAAAAAAAGAGATGTCAAATATGTGCCACTCCATCCCCTATTTATAGTACTAGAAAACCTAGTTTATTCCTAATGAAATTCTAAAAGATAAATAATAAATAATTAAAGATAATTAAAGATAAATAAAGATAAATAAAATTAAATCCTAAAATTAAATCAAAATAAAAATCCTTAATAATTATCCTAATATAATTGAAATTAAAATAGAGTCTTGTGCTATAAAATCTCTTCTTTTGCATTTTAGTCCTTGGGTCTTCCATGTTTACATTTTTGGCACAATTTCTCTCTTTCTTTGCATGTTGGCCCATTATATCTTCAGATTTGCACTTTTTGCCTTTAAATTTTCTCTTGCCTCCAATTTAGTCCCTAAAAGATAAAATACCACAAAATAATCTGAATTAGTAGGATATACTTAAAATAATCATGCAATTAGCACATAAAATATGTCATTCTAGAGTATTATCAAATTCCCCCTACTTAGCCCATGCTTGCCCTCAAGTATGGTTCGTGTCCACTATGAAAATTAAATCCTGCCATGAAAGAAATACTACTCCAAAGTTTTATAAAAATTAGTCAAAATACATATGAAAAATAAAGAGAACCCTTAGCTTGCTCTAAGTAAAATTGAAAAAGCATTCCAATTAACACACACAAAATTAAGATCGACTTGAATTATTTCATGAAAATTAGATAATTTACCAAACCTATCAAGACACTTTATTTATTTCTCACTTTAGTCCCCAAATTTTACTAATGCATATTTTTTTCTTTTTTCTCTTTTTTTTTTTTACTTTAATTTCAACTTTATTTATTTACTTCTACTTAGGAAAATATTGAACCTTTTGACGCGAAGATAGATGACAGCCAAGCATCCCACCCCGGTTACTCAGCCCAACACATTCCTAATTTTTATTTTTCTTAAGAACATATCGAACCTTTTGACGCGAAGAGAGATGACAGCCAAGCATCTCACCCCGGTTACTCAGCCCAACACATTCTTAAAAATTAATTCCGGTTAGCAGAGTTTTACCTAACACGTCATACAACCTTTTGACGCGAAATAGGATGACAACCCAAGCACCCTACCCCGGTTACTCAGCTAGTCACGTCTTAAGTTGCACTCATAACCACAAAAAAATTATTATTAAACGAAATTTTAATTTTGGAGGACTTAGGAAAAACAATCAAGTGTCGAAAATAAGTTTTAGTAATCACCTTAATAGTCATGAACATATTTTAAGCATGCAATTGTATTAAGTGTCCTATTGTATTTAGACTTAATCAAATTTACCAAAATCAAGATAGGGTTAACTCCATTAATAATATTTATTTAAACTAAAAGAAATAAAACAGTGGAGATGAAATCTATCAAGCAAAATCATAATTAACTCAGTAGATAAGAATCATGCATGTGGGTCAAACAGTGGGCAAGTCGTGGTCAAATTCTTGGGCATGAAAAGAGGCAAAATATGCTTAAAAAAAATATGGACAGCAAAAAAGATTCAGCATCTAAAACGATAGAAATAATGAGGAATGCCTCCCCCTACTTAAAACACATAGTCCTCGATGTGGAATAAATAAAATAGGAGAAAAATGTGTAAAGGAACTCCCCGTGTAATTACTGTCGTTCGCGTATGATGACAATGAGATCCGCTAGTTGCTGGCCAAAAGTGTCAAGTAGGGGCTGTTTGGCTGCAGATTTGTCGTTCCTCATTTCTTCCTATTTTCGTTTCGGTTTACCTAAAAGAAGAGAATTTTATTAATATCTAAAAATAATAAATAATAAAATAATAAATACTAATAAAATGAAATAAAATAATAAATACTAATAAAATGAAATAAAATAATAAATAATAAAAATTAAGAAAAGTAAAAAAAAAAAATAAAGGTTGGGTTGCCTCCCAACAAGCGCTTGTTTAACGTCGCTAGCTTGACGCCTTAATTAGTATTGGGGCTGTTCTAGCTGAATTCTTTCGTTCGTATGGGTTTGGAAATTCTCCTTTTTTATCATATCCACCATATTTGGGTTTAATCGTTCTTGCACCTCTTTCCTTGGTTTCATATTTTCCTCCAAAAGGTTGATCCCTTTTAAGTCGGTAATGGTCCCATCACTCTTCAAAAATGTGAATTTGAAATGCTCGAGAAGTGGTTTTAATTTCGTATCTGGTGTCTGCACAACAGAAAGTAGAAGTTTAGTATCCATAGGAGCCAATAATTTATTAACAGATTCAAAATCATCAAACATTATTTTAGATTTATCTCCATAAGATGACTCAAAAGTTTTTTCTACTGATGAGTCAATTATGTGGACACGATTTACATCCAAGACTTCACTTGGGTAACTAATAGTGCCATAAACGTTAAACTTCACGATCTCCCCATCAAACTCCATCGTGAGGGTTCCGCTTCGTACATCAATCTTAGTATTTGCAGTACTAAGGAACGGTCGCCCCAACAAGATGTCTGAAGACCCAAGAGCTTTATCCTCCTCTATTTTTATCACATAGAAATCTGCAGGGAAGATAAGCCCATTGACTTTGACTAATACGTCCTTGAGGACTCCTTTGGGATGCACAATGGACCTGTCTGCTAATTGAATGATAACATCTGTTTTTGTTAAAAACTCACGTTAAGTGATTCATAAACAGAAAAATACATTACATTTATTAAGGCCCCTAAATTACACATAGCCTTCTTAATTCCCAAATGGTCTATTTTGCATGGTATAGCGAACATACCCCTATATTTGCATTTTGCCGGCATTTTTCACTGTAGCACTGCGGATACATTCTCACCAATACTTACATTTTCATTACCTATTAGTTTTCGTTTGTTGGTGTAAAGCTCTTTGAGGAACTTGGCATACCGCGAAATCTGTCTGATGGCATCCAGTAGTGGTAAATTGATCTCGACATTCCTGAATATTTCGAGGATCTCCTTGTCTTCTTTGCCCTTTCTACATTGATTTAATCATCCTGGGAATGGAGGTTGAATTTTTGGCAATGGAGGTTTTGCTCGGACCTGTTCGTTACTTTTGATATTTCCCTGGGCGATTTCTTGGCCAAGATTCCTGCCAGGAATTGGTTCCAGTACCTTTCCACTTCGCAACGTCACTGCATTTGCGTGTTGTCTTAGATTAGGTTCTGTTTGTGACGGCCGCTTCCCTTGAGAGTTTAATTTCTCAATTGATATGGTCAACTCCCTTATGGATGCCTCGGTTTTCTGTTGGATATCCTTCGTCTCTCTTTGGAAATGAAGAGTTTGCTGTTGACAATTAATGACATTAGCTGCTAATTTATTGACCAAAGTTTCTAGAGAATTACCTGAATCTTGTGGCTGCTGTGGAACCCGATTTTGGTATGGCTGGTTATATCGTGGATTGGCCCCATAACTTAAGTTAGGGTGATCCCTCCATCTTGAGTTGTAGGTATTAGCGTAAGGGTCGTATCGTTTTTGTAGTAGCCCAGGAAAATTTCTCGTAGCATTTAAATGAGTCATAGTATCATCATACAAACTGGGACATACATCAGTTGTATGTTCAGGAGTAGCACATATTCCACACAGCCGGGCTGGTTTTGCTTTTTCTGCAACAAGAGAATTCAAAATATTAGCAATTCTATCAACCTTATCTTCTAAGGTCGAATTACTTAGCTCGTGAACCCTTCTAGGTGGTTCAAGATTGGCTCGAAATTGCTGATAATTTGCAGCCATCGTGGAGATTAAGTCTCTTGCTTGTTGTGGAGTCATGTTGACCAACGCTTCTCCACTCGTGGCGTCTACCATATTCATCTCCATGGGTTTTAGGCCTTCATAAAAGTACTAGAGCAATAACTGTTCCGTTATACTGTGTTGTGGGCAACTTACACACAACTTTTTAAATCGCTCACAATAGTCAAACAGAGACTCTACGTCTTTTTGCCTTATTCCCACGATTTCTCTTCTTAACTCGGCTGCACGCGACGTTGGAAAAAACTTGTTGAAAAATAAACGAAATAGATCAGCCTAAGTCGTTACAGATCCAGGAGATAAATAAAATAACCATTCTCTAGCAAAATTTGCTAAGGAAAAAGGGAAAGCACGCAATTTAATTTGATCCTCAGTTACCCTCTGAGGTTTCATACTAAGGCAAACCATATGGAATTCTTTCAAATGCTTGTGGGGATTTTCGTTCTGTAACACCCGAAAAGTTGGCAATAGCTGGATCAAGCCTGACTTTAATTCAAAATCAATATCCATAGTAGGATACGCAATGTATAGTGGCGATTGTTCTACCGGCGCTTCGGCCAATTGCCAAATTATCTAAGCCATAGGTTGAGGTGCTAAACTAGGGTTTTCGTCAACCCTAGCGTTAAGCACTTCTTCTGGGGAGTCGACTTTAACTTTTTCGCCTTCAAAAGTTTGAGTAGGGTTTTCGTTAACCCTAGACTCTGCTTCGTCGTCGATTCTGATTTCTGGCGGTGGATTACTTTGAGTCCCAACCACCGCTGACTGCTTTTTTCTTAGCTTTGTTTCCTTGCGATTAGCTCTCACAGTCTTTTCAATCTCCGAATCAAACACAAGAGTTCCTGGTGCAGATTTGGTCATAAGAAACAAAAAACAAGATTAGTACGTTGCCGATCCTCCACAACGACGCCAAAATTTAATGCGTCGTTGAGAGCACCAAAAAATATCCTATTCCTTGTAAAATAGTAAAAATAACAGTAAAGGGGAAGTAGGGTCGAATCCTCAGGGATCGGATTATGTGAATGCTCGTTTCTTAAAATCCTAGACAATTTTTTGGCCAAGAAAACTTGCGTTCCTAAAAAAAAAAAAAAAAGAATTAAGAATTTCTATCTGGAAAAATAAAAACAGAATTTAAAATGAATTGAAATTGCGAAATTAAATAAATGGCAGAAATTAAAATGAGAAAAATAAAAATAAACAGAGTTTAGGGAGGAGAAAGTTTCTTATGTGGCGAGATTCCAGCCTCTGATTGTCTCGTTCCGTCTTGGGTTCAATCCTTGGCTTTTAAGTACCCATTCTTGAGTAGGATAAGCCAGTTATAGTGGACGAGGACGCCTACGACCACCAGCTCCAAGGATTTGAACTTAAGATTTGGCGGAGTCTGACTCTAGCCAATAATAGCTTTTGTGGGACTATCTTCTGCTAGATCACCTCTTCCCAACGGCGAATACCACGCCATTTTGTCTCTTGGATTCGCCAACCTCTGACGCAGAAAGCCAATGAACCGACTGTGCAACCTTCCCAAAACGTACAAAGCGGTCGTTCCTTGCACAAGTTGAAAAGATCACCTATTAAGGGACATGGACGGAAGCGTCAGTCCCGTAATACGGAAAAGCGATGAATACCCTGTTGAGAAGGCTAAGCGCGGATTCTAAGCCTCATGAACCTTTTTGGGAAATTTTGACAACCTTCGGCTATATTGGTTTAGTGACTCATGATTTTTGGGAAAGAAATAAATATAATATAAATGAGATTTTTATTAAAGAAAATATGGAGAGAACAAAAGACAGAGTTTTTGGGAGAGGGAGTGTTTACAGAAAAAATAGATGTCAAATATGTGCCACTCCATCCCCTATTTATAGTACTAGAAAACCTAGTCTATTCCTAATGAAATTCTAAAGGATAAATAATAAATAATTAAAGATAAATGAAATTTAATCCTTAAATTAAATCCTTAAATTAAATCAAAATAAAAATCCTTAATAATTATCTTAATATAATTGAAATTAACATAGAGTCTTGTGCTATAAAATCTCTTCTTTTGCATTTTAGTCCTTGGGTCTTCCATGTTTGCATTTTTGGCACCACTTCTCTCTTTCTTTGCATGTTGGCCCATTATATCTTCAAATTTGTACTTTTTGCCTTTAAATTTCCTCTTGCCTCCAATTTAGTCCCTAAAAGATAAAATACCACAAAATAATCCAAATTAGTAGGATCATACTTAAAATAATCATGCAATTAGCACATAAAATATGTCGTTCTAGAGTATTATCAAAATTCATGAAAACTAGTTAAAATTTTTAAAAAATAATTTTTAATAAATGAAAGTAAAAGTATGTGAAAATTAGAAAATAAAAAAAATATTTTTACTCACAATATTTTTGTAAAAAAATGAAAAGCAAACGTTTCTTTTTAATTTTAAATAAATAGATTTTGGTTCAAACCATTTTTAAATATTTTTGTGTTTAATTTCGAAAACAAAATTTTAAATTTATTTACCAAATATGTTTTTTTTTAAATTTTTTAAAAATAGGAACTAATTTTAAAATAAAAAATAAATTGAGAAAGCAAATGAAGTTGAACCAAATTGGTTTTAGGTACTAATTTAAGCTTGAGTAATAATGTAAATAATATAATTGATTTAAAATAAATTGGCAGCCTCTCAAAATTAATAATTGAAATTAAATAATAATGTTCCAGAAAATTCCTGATTTGAATACATATAAATGTTTTTCAGAACACACAAATAAATTTATTGTTTTGAGATTATATAATAATCGTGTGCAAGAATGGTACACGAATGGGTTGATTATTGTTAATAACCCCCACTTGGAGGTAGGTTAGGTTAGGGAGCAACTTGACTTCACCCAATCCCAATCCCAATCCCAACGCCAATCCTATTCCTCCCTCATTTATTAATTCAAATCCTAACTCCCCACTAAAGTCCTCTTTGTAATGCTAAAAGACGGAAGCAAGATACAAAAATCATCCTATGTTTTTTTCACAACCAAAAAATTGGGATGAAATAAGGATTTCATCTCTTTTCATTACTTTAATGCTATATCAATAATTCGTTACCTAATTTTATTAAAAAACATTAACCCTCGAGTTAAATCAAAATTTTTGAATAGTTTAATAATTTAAATTAATTTAAGTAAATTTTTTTAATAATTATTAAGAAAAAAAATATTTTGTTTTTAATTAGTAACAAAGGGTAAATTGGTCCAAATTTTAAGGATACACCCATAAATATAAAGATTAGGTATATTATAACATCATGACACTATTCTATAATGTGAGATTATGAGATAATTAAAATGTTGACAATCCAAACACCGTAATTTTACTTCAGAATATAATATTATAGACAAACCAAACGGCACCAAATAATTTAATGACGTAATCTACCCTAAAAATATTAATCATTGACAATGCTTCTGGCAATGTTTTTAAAACCGTGACGGTAGTTTCACTACTCGTTTTGATTTTAATTAAATAAATTATTAAAAATTATAAATAATAATAAAAAAAAAAACAAAACCCATTCAACTGGTTGTAATCGATTCACTCAAAAGCCGAAATGGGCTTACCGTTGATTGATTACCGGTGGCTGATATGGGTCAGCTCAGCTGGGTCTTCAATGCATGGAGCATTGATATTATTACATGGCACAAACACAGTATTCAACAGGCAAAAGCCTATCATCACTAGTTTCAGTTGTTCCACTAATCCAAATTCTCAAAAATGAATGGCTATCTTTGTTACACACCCATCCCTCCCTATTAACTCACTATCTTCTACAACTAAAACCCCTCTCTCTCCCTCTCCTTTCTCATACTCCCAACTATGGCAACTCTTCAGTCTCTGGCTTTGGCCTCTCCTGTCTCTCACTCTTTCCTCAACCAACCACGCTCTCTCTCTGGTATTTCTTCTTATACTTCTTTAATTTTCTACTAAAAAACACCCCAAATGCAAAGAATGGTAACTTGTCATACATATATAGGAATATTTGATAATTTGGTTGCATGAGTATTTAAGCTTTAATTCACCGTTGGTTCCTTATCATTACTTTACACTTCCATTCTTCCACTTCAACTGCTTTTGCCACTCAATTTTCTACTACTGATTTACGTTTCTTTTATGTTTATGAGTAAGCTTTCACAATTGGTACCATTTTTCAAGAGTTAAAGCTTGGAGAGACAATTCATTGTGAAAATGGCAAGAATTCACTCAGTGATTTCTCATGTTCAACAACAAAGTAGCTTTTTGTGTTGATTTAGGGTTTATTAATGAGCTTTTTGTTCCTTGTAAGGGTATACTGAGATTCTTAAACATTTAGTGGAAGCTGTTTATGACCATCAAGTTTAACTTGTCCAATGTCTTTTTATAGGAATACCATCTTGGGTTGCTCACCGGAGCGCCAATTCACAATTCAATGGGCAATCTTTACAAGTAGCTCAATCGCGAATATCACCTACAAGATGGAACTCTAAGAGATGCAGCCCCATAGTAATGATGGTTAAACCAAAAATTCAATTCATTCAAGGAACTGATGAACAGACAATACCAGATGTAAGGTTAACAAAGTCCAGAGATGGTACAAATGGTATGGCTATATTCAGATTCGACCAACCGTCCGTGTTTGATTCATCTAGTGAAGTTGGTGACATCACTGGATTCTACATGATTGATGAGGAAGGAGTTCTTCAGTCGGTTGATGTGAATGCCAAATTTGTGAATGGGAAGCCTGCAGGGATTGAAGCAAAGTACATAATGCGAACACCACGAGAGTGGGATAGGTTCATGAGATTCATGGAGCGATATTCTAATGAAAACGGCTTGCAGTTCATCAAAAAATGAGGCAATTCTATTCTTCTTTCGCATTACTCTTCACTTTGATCTGTATCCCTCCTTAGTGTTATGTAATTTTGTTTGAAGTATAACTTGAAATCTCATGTAGCTTTTATGCAGATGGCTTATATTGGGTTAGATCCCAATGTAGGTTTCATGCAAATACGTCACTGCTTCCTTTTGCCCAACAAGCTTTTCTGTTTTCTCTTTTATTTATCATAAAATTGTTTACTTCATTTTATTGTGTGCTTAGATGACTGCTAGTACTAGTTCCTTTGATATGGAAGATCTTTAGCAAATAATGCAGAGCTTGAAAGCCCAATTTTTGTATTTTAAACAGCAGTTGTTATTATTGCTTCACTCTTCATTTTGATGATGAAGAGCTTTTGGCAATACTGTTTGAATCTCTCTTAAAACATGGTATATGCTCAACTCAAATATAGATAAACCATGCTTTTTTAAAGCTATTCCAATGAGACATTAAAATAAGAACTAGAAAGAAAAAAGGTAGGTGGCTAAGCTGCTACTACTTCCAAGTGACTGAAATCGGGCTTTGAACCCTGTGGAAACTATTGTGAGCATTCATCCATGTCAGCTGCCCTTCTGCATAGCTTATCTTCTTTGTTTGAGTTTTCTTCCTTGATATTACCCATATTCTGTAACTCAAACTTTGATTGATATGCTTGAATATTAGCCTTCTAGGTTTGACCCTCACTTTGACTCCCTCAGGAGGCTTCACTCGCACTGAATACACAGAATTAGGATTCCCCACATTTGTTAGTCTCCTTGTGATCATCTTACTCTTCACCCCATGCTTGAAAGCTACAGAAATGGAGGGGTAGTTGAGGCTGAAACCCCTGTTCATCTTTAACATCTCACTGCAACTGACATTCCTGTGTGTGATTGTAAAGATTTCTGATCTTGTGTATCCGAGGGTGCAAAGATGAATGACATACTCATCTGGCTTGATATCATAGATCAATCCAGGGTCAATGGCTCTATTAGGGTTTACATGTCCTGCTCCAATGGCAAAAACAGCTGCTGGTTTGCTTCCATCCATTATTGGTTTTCCCCTATGGTCACTTGCATCAGCAGATGTCATTATTGCAGATTTAATGGCTGCAGGGGTCCACCCTGGGTGAGCTGAGTGAATCAAAGCTGCAATTCCACTAACATGAGGGCATGCCATGGAAGTACCCGACATGACAGTGAAATTAACTCTTCTAGTATCTTCTGGAAGGCTAGTGGGACCTAAGTTTTGAGGCCAAGCAGCAATGATATTAACCCCTGGTGCAATCACATCTGGTTTGAGGATTGTAGAATCATATAGATTGGGTCCTCTCGCTGAAAATTGTGCTACTTCCGGTGCTCGCGACGTTCCTATGACAGTTCCACCGAATACGATTCGAGCTCTAGGATGACTGGTGGTGTTCATGTAAGTTTTTAGACGTACTGCCTCTGCATAACCGATCTCAGTTGCCTGTAAGACATGAGCATCAACCGAGTCTTCCTCGAGGTTTATCTCTGTATTGGCTAATATCATGGCAGCACCACCAGCTTCTTTGACAGCTACACCTTTTTCTGCTCTTCCATTCACACCTCTGTCACAAACAACCATTTTGCCTTTAACTTTTTCTTTTGGAAGAGACCCTTTAAAGCAAAATTCACTTCCACTGTTCCCACCAGTGACATAGACCAGTTCAAGCTCCTTTTCGGCATTCGGTAAACTCTTCCCAGGGAACAAAGACTCGCCATAAACATATTCTCCATTACCCATCCGAACTATAGCTGGAAACTTCCGATCGAGTGTGCTAGCACCAATGGTAGCAATCCAAGGAGCTATATTGGCAACTGAACTTTGAATTGGCCCATTGTTTCCTGCAGCACAAATCACTGATATGCCTTGCTCGACTGCTCGGAAACTGCCAATGGCTATGCTATCATCAAAAAGTGGCAATGGGAAGCCACCTAGAGAGAGTGAAAGCACATCAACTCCGTCCACAATTGCAATATCAATTGCAGCTAGAATATCGGAGCTGTAACAGCCATTGAACCAGCAGACTTTGTACACTGCAATGTGGGCTCCAGGTGCCATTCCACGGGCCACACCGGCACCATTACCAAGCACGCTTGCCATTGGAACAGAAACTCCTCCAGCTGTGGATGATGTATGAGTTCCATGCCCAGAGGAATCCCTGGGTGATATGTACTCATCAACCATGTTTTCTGATGGTGGCACTGAGGAAACATGATGACCTTTTATAAAGAACCTAGCACCGATGAGTTTACGGTTGCAACTCGTGGCCTTGAAGTTTTGCCCTTCTTGGCACATCCCTCTCCATCTTTTGGGAACCGGTGGCATTCCCTGGTCAGCGAAACTAGGACTCTCGGGCCAAACACCTGTGTCAAGCACCCCAATAATCGTTCCACGACCGAATCCGGATTTAACCCAAGCACCATCTGTAGTGGAACTAAGTCCCAAGAACTTGTAAGAGTAAGTAGTTTGAAGCTGAAGCAGCAGGTCAGGTCTGACTGCAACAACATCAGGCAAACCTCGCAATAACTCTATCTCGGTTTCAGTCAACAGAGCTGCAAACCCTTCCATGGCAGAACCATAAGAGTAAAGAAGACGAGACGAAGAGTCTTCCTCGGAGGAAAGAGTTTGATCAAGAAATGAGAGATGCCAAAGAAACTTAGTAGGAAACAAAGAACTGGTTACACCATGTGGGTGCAACTGAACAATGTAAGTGCGAAGAGTGATTCCATATGCAGAAACCAAGTAGAAGCAAAGAGCTGAAAAGAAAAGGTGCAATTTGGGTTCCATAGAGAAGTAGAGACAAAGATAGTTGGAAGATGAGGAAGGAAGTGGGGGGGTATTTGAAGGGGAAGAAGAGAATTCAAACATGGCTTTGGGAACATGTTTGAGATGTAGGAAAGAATATGAAACTCGTGAAACATAAGAGCTCTTCCTCACGAGGATCCTTTGTTGTGGCTCTGGGTTTTTTCTTCAAGGAGCTGAGCTGAAATCCTCAGGCAGGCAGGCTCTTGGCCTCACGAGATGTTATGCTTGATTTTAATACATTCTAAAACCATCATCATTCTCTTCAAAGGTCATTCCATCAAAGATTGAACGGCAAATTTATAAAAGGAAAAAGAGTGAGCAAGTACATGTAAACGTAGGAAATCGTCATTAAATGCTAGCTCAAGTGGCATTAATGCAGACGCCTTCAATGGCTTCTTCCCTTTTCCCCCACGTATTTAATTTTATTTTATTCGGGATTTTGATTTGCCATCGTTCTAAGGTACTGAAATCCAGTAAAATATTATGGAAAATCTATGTGCAATGATGCAAAGAAACAACCAAATCCCAATCATTATAGCTTTAACCCATACACAGTTTCCTTTCCATGGAAAGCTGTCAGTGGCTGAAACCTACCAAACTCTTAATTTGGGAAAATCACTGAAGCAACTCCAAGTTATATAGCTTACGTGATGGTCGAACACACTTTTCCAAGAAATACCTATCTCCTACCTTTTTATATTCTTTAAAAATTTTTCAAATGTCAAAAGTATAGAGATAAAATTTTAAATTTGTGAAGAGTACAATGACTTATGACATATTTTAACCCAAAAATAATTAGATATAACTTTTTAAAGTTAAATTCATTTTTTTGATACTTACGCTTAAGTAAGAGGATAACCGTAGTTGAATACGTTCAAACCCATCATCTCCTGAACGGGAAATAACTTGAAAATGACACTTATGCTTTTTTATTCAAATTTGTATCTATGCTTAGCTACATAAAATGATATTGAAACAAATTTGTGGCCTAATAAATATTTGACAATTTGAATATTAAAAAAATATTTTATGTAAAAAGTCATATGAATATTTTCATTTAATTTTTATAAAAAAATGATTTTTTATAAAAAAAATTGAATTTTAATTTTATAAAAAATATTATAAAAATTGTAAAAATGGATCTTTTTTATATATTTTTATGAAACATTATTAAATTATTTTAAAATTTTTATAATCTTTTTAATATGTTAATATTTTTTTAGTTAATATTTTTTTGTAACATATGGATTGTGATGTCACTGATTTCACTATGTGTTAAATTTAGTCAACAACATAAAAAAGTAACAATGTTCGTCTTAGATACCCTTTTGTGTAATAAAAGCCACATATAAATTCCAATGAAAACATAAAATAAAAATAAACATAGTCTACTACCAATTTATTATCCCCACGATTTTTAAATATCTATTTTTTTTAGAAAAGATATAGTATTAGACGATTACAATAACTAATTTATAAATTAAAAAGATTTAGATCTATTACGATTTTCAACCAACAAATCTCTAATCAAAACCAACGGAACTGCAAATAAACGGAGCAAATAGTCTCCCATATAAGCATATTTAGCCATGTGATCTGTAACCCCATTTTGATCCCTCGAAATACGTCGAACACAAACCTCCCATCTTTATCGCAGCAATGGATGTAATAACCTTAATTCCACTAAGTTACTTATCACTCCTAGCATCCTCAACAACCATACGCTCCTCGGCAATTTGAGAACCACCCTCCATAAGAGTTTTCTTTGAGGATTTTTCAATGTTTGATCTTTTATAACTTAGCATCTACTTTTTAGATAAAAGCATCATGAAAATTTTATATTAAAAATTAAATTATATTTTACTCGTTTTATCCTAAAAGTAATAATTTAATTCATGTACGTTGAATTAAAAAGTAAATTAATTCTTTTATTAAAAAAATTTTACATTTTTAATAGTAAAATTTTACTGTGCACTCTATGTTTAATTGATCTATTACCTATATCAATTTCTAATTAAACAGTAAATCTAGTGTTTTTTTTTTTTTTTTTGCAACACAGAAACTGGTTGTTAATAATAGAAAATCAGACCAATTTTAATATTAAAAATTTTACTGTTTAATTGATCTATTAGCTATACCGGCTTTTAATAATAGAGATGACGAAACTTTTAACAGATACGATAAATTTACTCTTTAATTTAATATATAAAGATTAATTTGCCAGGTAAAAAAATACAATTCAATACAACCTCCATAGTAACTTTGGGGGCCGAAGCCCATATGTGCATTTTCTGGCTCCAAAATCCAATTACCAGCTTTGACACACTTCCTTCCTAGGGGTTAATCATATCCAATTACCACAACATGTATGTAATAAAAGCCTCTCTATCATATGACTGTTGGACAAACTTCTTAAACAAACACCTAACCATGAACATAAATGAATGACAAGAAAAGGCTCAAAGTTTGAAAACCCAGACAAAATACAAGGTGCACTACTATAACTAATAACCATTTAATGAATGCTTGCATGCTGAGGCAAAGCAAGATGTTCCACAAAAAAGAAGAAACCCAATGCTCAAAAAGTAATCAATATAAATGGTTCAACGTACATAAAAAGCCAATTCCTGAATCCCCACAATGAAGCAAAAACTGGTTATTAGTTATTATTTCTTGTATGCATTGATAATACTGTAACATCTAAGCAGACAAACGGACAACATCTCAGCTATCATAACAAACATAAAAAAGAATCACTAACCAAAATACATAGCTCAAAGCAGAAATTTTTATCTTAACTGTTGTTTGGTGCAGAGATTATGTATAGATGTTTTAAACCTCTGGCCTAAGATGCTCAGTGGGTAATATCTATAGTTGATGCACAAGAAGGCCCTTACAAGGTTATACCTGTAAACCACCCAACTCAAAACAGGAACTCTTGTTTTGAGACTCTGGAGATTGCATTACAGCTTTGGTTGAGTTTCTATACTGCTTCATCAACTTCTAGTTATCATTGCTCTCTCTGCTCATTCTTCCAAGAATTTTTCGCAGCTTCTGCAGATTGATCTCTCTGCTCATCCTTCGGTTTTGAGAAGAAAGGATCCCATTCATGGGCTCCAACCTCTCGCTGTCCTTCATCTAACAAGTCATATTTCCAACTATTTTCTTCCACAAAGTTATCATATTCAGTACGACCCTGGATAATGTTCCTCCTCAACCTTGTTACTTTGTCAATGACTGCCTGTACGGCGACATCGAAAGCATCTCGAAGAGTCTCCAGTTTAGAGCGAGGATCTGCATATATCAGCCTAGGAATGAGATTTATTACTGTCTCTCTCATGATCTTCACTTGCTCAGGAGAAATTTGACTGAGCCTCTCCTCTATGCTAACATTCCTTTTACGGATATCATCTTCTGGGATGAACACTGAATAGGTGGTAAAATTTTTGGGAAGATGCCAAGTGTACTGTGTGTATGCCGAGCCAGGATGGAAGAAGACAGGAATACAACCAGCCAACATTGAGTCAAAAGCAGATCGCCTCGTATATGAGTCTCCTTGAGGTTGTAGGCAGAAGAGGGAGCTCTGGAACATCTGCATTATGCTGCTTGGTGAATGACATTTGCTCTCCCCAAAATCACATTCCAACAACTTGCACACCTTTGAATTCCTACACTGATCGATAATCTGCCGCCTTATTGACTTTTGATTACCAGGACGAGGTGCACCTGCAAAAGAGAATAGCCACTTCCTCTCCAATTTTCTCATCCGATCTTGCCAGATAAACACTTCCTCATCCTTCGCAGGATGGAAGTAGGTTGGATATGGAATCCCAAAATCATTTGCATTCCAGGGGCTTGACTCAACAACAAGCATTGACATATTCCTTGCAGCAGGTAGAAACAGAAGCTTATTACCCCAATCAGATTCTTCATCACTCAATCTCCTGAAATCCCAGGTAATTCTACCAGCCACGAGAAAATGATCCTTCCCTCCCATTATACCCCACTCAGGCCTCTTCATCAGCCAATCAACCAAATCTAGCGAAGCAGCATCCCTTGTTGAGATATTATATCCCCAAAGATACCTTGCAATATCAAAGCCAGCATAAAATGGTACAAATATTGCAGCTGCAATCGAGGAATCATTGGTCAAGCACTCATACTGCTTCATACGATTACTGAATATCACATCCACCGCAAACTGATTCGTGGCATACCACCCGGTATTCTCAAACACCCCTTCAACATTCTCAAGTGGAGGACCAAGCCCTTTATTACTAGTAAATTTACACATATTAGTCCAAAGGCTCAAACTCCTACACTCCTTAAGCATATCCTCGTTAAACCTTGGAGGAAGTTTCTGCACATAAATATACCTTCCACCACATGGATCGCTCTTATTTTCCACCGTCCTCAAAGCTCTCATAAACGGGTAAGGCACCACCTTTTTACCAGCTGTATCCTGAACAGGTTTCACAGGAGCGGGCTTCTCCTTCTCTACACGGGCATCGGTCACCAGAGAAGGAACGGACTCAACATTAACCAAAGGAGATTCTAATTTGACTGGTTGTAATGTAATCGACTCCTCAACTGTAGGGCTACTTCCTAGAACTACAAAATGGAAATACAAAAGCAAAATCCAGAAAAAAGCTGATAAAGAGGCTAAGAAACAGAGCCGGGTTTGTTGATTCTTAGGGGAACCCTTCTCCATCGCTTCTAAAGGACCCAGGGTCACTGGGCGGCGTCTCATCAGAGTTCAATAGCAAACTAATCAACAGATCCCCGCATAAAAGACACCTAACTTTCCCACCCGATTCAAAACTACTAAATGAAAAGGAGAAAATTAGAAAACCCTACGACCCTAAATCTCAATTATCAGTTTAAAATGTAAGTTACAGTAAGCCCTAAGCTTGGACCACAGATCCAAAACGGGAAAAAAAGGCTAGAAATTTATAACTGACCAAATAAGAAAATGCTATGGAGATTGAAATTAACGAGTTGAGAATACAGATAGATTTATTAGCAAGAATCAGGACATACCAAAAATGAGAGATTATAGCGAAAGTGATCTGCTAACGGATCTATTGGCTAAAATTTATCAACTAAATAGAAATGAAAAACTCGGATTCGGAGAAAAAAAATAGACTTACTGGGAATTTTCCTGGAAAATATATTGACTGGAATTTGGAGCTGGAAAAGAGAAGTGAAAATGGAGAGCGCGTATTTAATGTAATGATAGAGAAGAGGGGGTGTTGCGGCACAAATTAGCAGTGTGCGCCGTGGAACTGTTTGTCTGTTGTCGGTAGCCGATGGGATCTCGCCACGTGGGACCATGTGATGACGTGTTCAAAATATGGAACGCTGTCAAATTCCTGAAATTACGTTTGCATGGAAAATGAGGAAAGGTATGAGCGGTTTCATTTTACCAGGAAAATGAGAATACAAAGACAACTCAATACCGTACTAGCTGGGCCACGTGGGAGCATGTAATTGGAGTGAAGGTGGGACCAAATATAGAAAACTTCATTTCTTTTCTCTATGGTTGGGCATTGAAATTGGAAATTGCAAGATTTGATGTAAAAAATTGGACATTTCTCAAATTTACTAATTAATGTTGAAGCTTTTAATTTGGTTTAGACAATATTTAGGATAATCAGATTTCCTCTTTAGAGTAATAATTAGATAAAATTCATTTATGAAAAATATAATAAAATATTATATTATATCTTAAGCACTAAAATATTTAAGCCCTAAATTACTTTTCAATGTTTTATGGTACAACTCATACATCATATTTATATGTCAAATGCATATTGAAATTATTGAAAAAAACTAACAAATATTAAATTGAGTGAGATGCGGTGAGACGGTTATGAATATAACCGACATCTATGAAGATGATAGTGATATTTGAATTTTAACAACCATGGCGAAGTGGAATGAGGCAAAGCATGTATGAAGGGTAATATAGTAGTGTTTTTGTCTTTTACTACTTAAAAGATGAATGAGATTTTGTTCTTTCCATATATCTATACTTATATAATGTGTTTGATTGAGTTAATATCACGATGCCAACCCAATCAAAGAAACTACTTAAAAATCAATTTTTTAATAATATTTTTATCTTTTACTATTTTTATATAAAATACTTAAATAAAACAACTAAACATAATAACTTTAAAGATTGAACCCAACTTTAAAAGCATACTTATTTATAAATACCTTATCACTCTATGATTTAATTATTCACTATTTTTTTTGTGCATATTTTTTTTTCCTTTCACTCATGCCATGAGTTTGACAAAACATAGCAAATCTCATTTAAATAAAAATAGATCTAAGTTGGGTATATACGTTGGATAAATTTTTTTATAATTTTCAAAAATAGATTATGATTTATTTTGATATTTTTTATGATTTTTTTTGGATTTTTAATGATATTTTTCTTAATTTTTAAGTAAAATTTTTTTATTTTTTACACATGGTAGCATGTCATTGGTTTATTTAATTTTTTTAAATAGAAACTATTAAAAGAGCTAACTTGAGTGACAGAATGAAAGTAGAAAAATAAAGTGATTGAAATAATAATAAAATGATCAGTATAGGGTCAATAATGGTATTAAACCTTCTTTTAATTAAAACATTCATCTTTTTTTTTTCTTTTTAAATTTGTCAAAATATTTCCCGGAAGAAGCTTAGCAACTAATCCTCCTCATTCTGTAGGTCCATTAAGGGGTAGATGTTGACCACGAGTTTTAAAGCTACTCCATACTCAAGGCAAGAATTGAATCCTCGACGACTAGTTAAGGTAAAAGAAATCCTTATCATCTCAGTTAACTTCCATAATTAACATTAATCATTTTTAATAATAATAAGAAGAAAGCATTGATTGTTGAATAAATGTGGGGGGCAAAAGGCAAAGCAATGTTGAAAAAAACAAAGAACATATTAAAGTGCAAACATGGAAGCAAGTATCTTGCATTCTATTAGTGTGTGTTGTGTTCCATCAAAGGTATATTGGCATTCATGAATTTGGGTTAGTTTTAGATTTATTGTTAGGTGGTGGGTAGCATTAAATAATAAACCATAAGTTTCCTCCTTAAACAAATTTAAGTAATTTGACATCTTCATGAATATAAACTCTAAATATATATAACAAAATAAATCAATATTATAATATATTTTTTATACATATTTATACTTTTTTTTCAATGTTTTTCGATGACATCTAAATTGCACAAATACACATGAGAACGGTTCTTTCACTATATATTACTACAAATCCGATCACACATGTATGTATATGAAAATTATGTATGTAGCGACGTAAAATTTTTCCTTTCGGTCGCTAGTTGAGGCAGTTATTTGAAAATTTAAAAACTGACTTTCGGTTTTATTAAAAGAGGGAGTCGCCACCGATCTTTTTTCTAGGTGTGATCGGATACCTAATAAATCATCTTTTTTAGAAAATAAAATTTATTCTTGAACAAAAATGAAGGCCAAACTTGGGTCTACGCGAAAATCCAGAGAAAAATAGGGTTCGGGAGTCAGTTACACACGAGGAAGGCATTAGCAACCTCACGACTCCCAAAATTGGTATCTTTATTAAACTCGTGTTATCTTGATTTTTAAAAGTACGAATTCAATTTAACATTTAATCTTGATCTAATTAAAAAATGAGAATTTTTAGTTTTCGGGTTTTTTTAGAAGGGTGTTTCGTCTTTAACACGAGCCGACAAAATTCACCCAACATAGCGATGAAATCGATGGCTTAATGTTAAATCGGTACATTGCCTTATTTATTGAAAATAAAAAAACATGAGTAAAAATCTTTTAAGCGGTGAACAGCGAGATGATACAAAAATGGGAGGTAAGAAAACATGACAGAGTTAAAAAAAGGTCGAAACAAATAATAACTACGATAATAATATTAAAACAATAACAACATATGCGATATTAAACATGATGACAATATTATTAAACATGAAATAAGAACGAACATATATATAAACATATAAGAATAATAAGTAAGGTGACGTAAACTTAATATTAAAAAAAAAAACACTAATAATGATATATATATATATATATATATATATATATATGTTAAAATATATGTAATAATAGAAATGGAAAGTGTATACATAATAATAATATTAAAGCATATACATAATAGATGTATATAATATATATAAAATGAACATATACAATACCTTAGAAATAATAAAAAACATAAGAAAGGAAATATATATTAATAATAAATATGTACATAAGATGATCAAAATACGTACATGGAATAGTATAAGAAATATATACATAAAAACATTAAAAATATGTTCATAATATATATATAAAATATATACAATATATACCTATATTAGAAATGATAATAGTATTACAAAGTATATACATAGTATAATGTTAAAAATACATACGTAATATAGAGTTATTAAATATATATATATATATATATAAGATAATATGTAAGAAAAAATATAATATAATATTTGAAATATATACATGATATATATAAAAATACAATACTAAAAAGGTATATATATACATAATATATAAAAATGCATATATAATATAATGTTAAAATATTTACATAATATATACATACATAATAATAATGTTGAAAACATCTATTAATAATGTCACATAAATATGTACTTGTAGGACCAAATTCATGCCATGATCCAATACAAGGAAAATAGGCATAAAAAATAGACCCAAACAAGGCCCAAACGAGCAGAGACTCAAAGTTGTTGCATGAATCCTTGCGCCGCACGCCTCTCACCAGCGTCCCACTCCACCACGCCTCTCGATTCCGAGATTTTCGCAGCTATATCTTCAACAGAAAACAACAAGTAGCATAGTAACAGGAGGAGACTTGTTTTTCCCTTGTTATATTTCTAGGCTATAAAAAGCCATTAAAAATACTGAGAAAGGAGTTTTTTTTTTCCGTGGAAATCAAGAGAAATACAGAGAAATATACCAGATTTCTGAGTAAACTTTTAATACCATCCAATAGAATCAAAGGTGATTATAGTTTTTTTTTCAAGGTTTTTAGCCTTTGTTGTGCATCTACTTTTTTTTTTTCTTTTCTTTTTTCCTTATTTTTGAAAATAATCAAATAAAGTTTTAAAAGAGAAAGGAGGGCTTACTTGGTCTTGATCCGTGAACCGGCGATGGGGTGGAGGTGCGTGGCACCGATGATCCTCCAGGGTGGCACAAGCTAGGTTGAATTCCTAGCAAAGAAAAATGGAAAGGGAGCAGGGAAGAAGAAGCATTCTGCTTCTTTTTGTTTGAAAAACAATGGGCATAAGAAATAAAATGGGTCCTGCAGAACCATTCAATAGCTTTTAAAGTGGTGGGGCCCACGTGTTGTGCCCTTAAAGGGTCAATTTGTGCATCAGGTCCCTGTACATTTTCTTGCTGCCCAAATCTGCTTCACTTTTGGTTTTTAAATTTTGCCCAGCAATTTCTTGCAGTTTTTAATTTGGTCCATATTAAATGCTAGGTTCAGGAATTTGGATAAATTACATTTTTAAACCCCCTTGTTCCACGCGCGCTTCAATGAGGTCCTCCTTTCCCCTTTTATTTGTATTTTACCCTCGAACTTCCGTTTTGATTCCAGTTAAGCCCTATTTTGTTTATTTTAAACACTTTATCACAAAATTAAAATTTTGTTTTGGGTGCTATTATTATTAATCTATTGTTGCTATTTTATTTATGTTTAGTTATTTTCCTATTATTTATTGTTTTTTTTCCACTATTATTTATTATACTTAGTATATCATTTTCGTTTTTTTGTTTCCATTTAATTTAATCAATTGGAGTTATGTTTCACATTATTATATTATTTATTTATTTATATATTTGTTATATGCTTCGTATATATATATATTTTTAAAGTAAAACTAATTATTTTATGTATAAATGGTCATTATATGTATTACATTATTGGTTGTATTATTTTTTTTTGCTAATAATCATTTTTTCCTGTATTATTTCTTTTTATATATATTTCATAAGAATTTTAAATATAGTTTATTATACTTATTATATTTATTATTTTTTTCCTTCCGTTTATTACTATTATTTTACTATTATTATTTATAATTTTTTATATGTATATTTTTCGCTAAAGTTTTTTTTATATAATTTTTAATAAACCTACTATATTATTTTATTCTTTTTATATACCCTAGTTTTTTCCATCAATTTTTTTTATACTAAATTATTATTATTTTTTTTCGCTTTCTTTGTTTGTTTTGAATATCAGAATATCCCTTTATCGGTTCACTCTCAAAGTTTTTCAAAATATAGGCAATGTTCGGTATTTAAAGAATTCAAGGGATCGTGCCCTAACGTACTGGGTTTCGCTTTCTTTGTCTGCTTTGAATATTCGAATACCCTCTTAAAGCTAAACACGCGCGTTTTAAAGGCAAGATCACATTTGAGGGTCAAAAATATTGTATCCTAACATACTGGATGTAATGTTTCACCTCAAGGTGAGATGTTCTTTAACACACATTTGACTTACCTAAATGTTTTAAAAGCCAATAAAAGGAGGATCGCGTTTTGAACTCTGTCCAAATCTTTAATTTTCGACATTAAGACACTAAATAATCAATCAAGTACCAATTTTGGGCGTGTTGAGGGTGCTAATCCTTCCTCAATGACGTGAATCGACTCGAACCGATTTTCTATTTTCGCAGACCAAAATCGTCGTTTTGAAAAATTTATTGATTTATTAAAAACGACCGTGTTTTGAGGTGATCCAATCACACCCTATTAAAAACGATTGGTGGCGACTCCCAACTTTTCGTTTTCAAAAGTCAATTTCCCATTTTCAAAAAAATGGTTTCGACGGCTTGGCGACTCCACTGGGGACAAGAGAGAGTCGAGCTGTAAATTGATTATTTTCTGTCTTCTTGTCAAAATGGGAAATTTGGTTTTTTAAATCTACGATCCTCTCATTGCATTTTCTGTGTTTTTTCAGATTTTATCATGTGGGTTTTACTTTATTTGTCGAGTCTTTCGATATATTCTTGCATCATATTGCATGACCGTCGTGGTCGCACCTTTTAAGTGGGAGTGAGAAACTATGCTTTCGTGAGGTTTTCACCTCCGCATGGGCTAGGGATCGCTTAGGAATACATCCGTACTTATGTCTTCGTGAGGTTTTCACCTCCGCATGGGCATAAGGAAATGTATTCCCCTGAACCGAACTTGATCCATATGAACCTATAATGGGCGAGGGTCGAGGAATTCGCTAGCTCAGGTACCTTTACTCTAGAACTAAACCACATATAGTGAGCTATTGGAACCCGCCTTAGGTAGAATTACACCTAGCCCTAGTGGTTTCCCGAATAGGCGTTTGATAATTTCTTGATTGCTTTGATTTATATTCTTATGTATGATTCTGACTTGTGCTTTTCCTTCTTTCTTTAATAGTGTTTGCATATCATTTTCATCATAAAAGGAGGTGTCGATATACGGTTCGGTTACTAATAGAAATTTTTGCCATGAAGAACGAATTCCTTGATAAAGTGAAAGACAACGCATTTGTCCAAAGATGGTCGGAGAATGCACAGTTAGAGAAAGGTGACAGTTTGACAAAGGAGTGCACGTCAGAGTTATGGGACTTTACTCGCATTAGTGTGGTTCAGAACGATCTTCAGGAGTTGAAAGAATTATGGAGTCACTGGGATGATGAGATGAAGCAGCTACTCTACTGTAATTATGGTGATATTCCTTATCTCCTCGATGTTAAGGTAGATAGGTATTTGTTCCGCGCCATGGCTCAATTTTGGAATTCCACCTACAGTTGTTTTACTTTCGGAAGGGTGGATCTAGCACCTATTGTCGAGGAATATACAGCCTTGCTTCGTTGTCCGAGGTTTCAAGTTGATAAAATTTATTCTAGAGCTGTCAATACCCCAACCTTTGTAAAGAGGTTGATAAACATCACCGGATGAGTGAACAGTGGGTTGAGGCTCGGTCCAGTGAGAAGGCGATGAAAAGTGCATCCCTTAGGAAAATTTGAGAGATCTGATCCAGACTCACCCTGACATGCAGAAAAGAGTTGATGTCTTCGCCTTGAGCATTTATGGTTTGGTTATTTTCCCTAAGGCGTTAAGGCACGTAGATGAAGCAGTCACCGATCTATTTGACCGATTAGGTAAAGGAGTCACTCCAGTTCCTGCAATCCTGGCGGAGACATTCAGATCTTTGAGTGTATGTCAGAGGTCAAGTGAAGGCAGATTTATTGGGTGTGCACAACTCTTGTTAGTATGGTTTCAGAGCCACTTTTGGAGGGTTTAAAAGGCCTCTTACCGACCTTTTTTCGGAGATTACTCACCTTTGAAGGAGATTGTGACCATATCGAGAAAAGATGACATAACAGAGAAAAAATGGATGGCGATACTTCAAAATCTCCAAGAGGAGGATATCGAATAGAAGGCCCCTTGGATGGTTTCTGATGAGATTCTCTACCGATGTGGGAGTTATGATTGGGTCCCTTTGTTGGGGATTTGGGGAGCCGTTGGATACGCCCCTCTACTGGTATTGAGGCAATATAGATCAAGACAATTTATACCGATGACGCAAGGGCTAGCTCAGAGTGGGTTCTCGTATGGGGAGAAAGACTCCAAGAAAAAGAGCCGTAAGATTTATAATGCCTGGAACCAAACTTGCCGGATAAAGAGAGTTACTGTGAATCCAATAGTAACTCCTGAATATAACGAATGGTGGAGTAGAAGGGTTAACGATAATATCCCGAGGCCAAATTTAGAAGAAGCTCGACTGATAGAGGAATATCTGCGAGTGGTCCCCTCCGAATTGGAAATCATAAAGCAAGACTTCGAAAAGAAAACCTCAGAGTTAGAAAGGAAAATAGAGCAGTTGGAGGAGGAAAAAGTGTACTTAAAGCTGGATGTTGATGTGCAAAAATCCGAAGCTGAGAATTTGAAGAAGAGAAAGAGAGAGGTTGAGGTGGACCTGGATAGTTTGAAGACTGATTACAAGCAGCTGTATAAGTCAATGAGAAATGCTGGCTTGGGTAAAACGCCTGAACAGTGGAGGCAAGAAATCCAAGAGGAAAAGGCTAGGGTGATTGGTGGGAGAAAGCAGTTCCACGATGCTCAAGCTTGGGAAGTCACTTGTAAAAGAGCTTGGATGATAGCCGTAATGAAAAATGAGATGTTAAGAGCTCGGGTGGAAGAGTTAGAAACGGCACTACAAAGAATATCGAGTCGTAACTCGATGGTGAATTAAGAGCTAGTCTAAGTAAGATCGAGAATTTGAAGAGGAAAGTAGAAGAACTCAAACTACACTTCGTAATCATGAGAATCAAATTGAATTATTGGAAGCAAATAATGAACAACTAGGGAGCAACTCCACCGATCTCGTGGATCAGTCCGAGATAGAGATTACTTAATGGGCGAAGCTATAACTCGATACTGAGAGGTGGCTGATCATTTACAGACTTTGGCGGTCCAAGCGGATATGCTAGGAGTTAAATATGAGTTAGAGTCGATCGGGCGAGAGTTAGCTTTGCTTCTTAGGAAAGTAAAAGCTTTGGGTGTTAGGGCAAGACCGTATATGTAGTTCATTTTATGTAAAAGATTTTGTTTTTCAGTGAAGTTTTCTAAATGAAATTGAATTCGAATCGACGTCTCCTTTTTGCATTCATGTCATGCATTTACATTACATTGTATCGCATAACATCATATACACAAAAGAACCCTATTAATTAGTGGCCATTTATCTAGTTACCCTGGAACACCTGGTACTACACACAAAGAAAAACAAAGGATATGGATCAAAGGTTTGAGCAAATGCAAAAGGAGATGCAAGAGCAACTGCAGGCTCAGATGCAAGAGCAGCTGGCTAAGATCCAGCAGGAAATGAGAGACCAAATTCTGGAGTCCCAGAGAAACATGCTGGAATCACAAAACAACATGATAAGCCAGTTGACACAGCTGTTTAAAGGAGGGTCTGACAAAGGAAAAGGCCCTATGGTTGACATGAGAAATGACAATGAGGATTCCGCTTGTCCTACAAGTTTTGCGCCAGCAAACATACAAACACAACCACCAAGGGTGTCTGTTAATGTCCAACCTTTTTATCAAACTGGTACCTTGGCACCAGTAAACTTCCCAGCGAGATCGAGCACCAACCCTAAGGATAATCTGGCAAACCCCCAGGTCCCTGACTTCGACGACGCAGCAGAGGTGGAAAAAGTAAAGACAGAACTGCCCAAACAAATAGAGGACCAATATAAATAGTTGGTGGAGAAATTCAAGGCGTTGGAAAGTGTTGATAATTACTGCGGAATAGATGTAAGAGAGTTGAGTCTAGTCCCAGATTTGGTATTACCTCCCAAGTTCAAAATGCTAGAATTTGAAAGATACAATGGAACTAGTTGCCCTGAGGCTCATATCACTATGTTTTGTCGAAGAATGACGGGTCATGTCAATAATGATCAGTTGTTGATTCACCGCTTTCGTGACGGTTTACCGGGAAATTTGCGGCCAAATGGTATAATCAGTTGAGTCGTGCCCAAGTTAAGTCGTGGAAGGACCTAGCTCAGGCCTTCATGAAGTAGTATGGCCACATAACAGATATAGCACCTGACTGAATCACACTCTAGAATATGGAGAAGAAGCCAAGCGAAAGCTTCCGGCAGTATGCTCAGAGATGGAGGGAGGTCGCTACACAGGTCCAACCACTGTTGCTAGAAAAAGAAACAACCATGCTCTTTATCAATACATTGAAGGCACATTTCATTACTCACATGTTAGGTAACGTAACTAAAAGTTTTGCGGACATAGTAATGTCTGGCGAAATGATAGAAAATGCCGTAAGATCGGGTAAGATAGAAGTTGGGGAGAACACAAGAAGGTCACCAAAGAAAAGAGAGAATGAAGTAGGTAATGTGAGCTCAGACTACGCAAAACCGCCACTGTTAATCAAACAAGAGGCGATAGTCACAAGCGCCAGACCACCTCACCAAGGCGGGAGCTAACATGAGACAGTAATATACAGAGAAGTTCCAATTTACTCCCATACCGGTGACGTATAGGAGTTGTACAAAAGTTTGTTTGATGCACATGTAGTGGCTCCTTTCCACTTAGAGTCGCTATTCATTTCCCCATACCTTAAGTGGTACGATGCAAATGCTCGGTCACGAATACCACGCAGGGATTACGGGGCACTCGATAGAAAACTGTACCTCGTTCAAAAGGTGTGTGGAAAGGCTTATCAAAGCAGGTGTTCTAAAATTTGATGATACACCTGTTTCAGGAAATCCGTTGCTCAGTCATACTGATAATGGAGTAAACGCGATAATTGAGAATGTAGGGAGGAAAGTCAAGCTGAATATCGCGGAGGTGAGAACCCCATTAAAGCTAGTTTGGAATGAAATACAGAAGAGAGGTTTAGTCCCGCAAGGGTTGGGGGATAAAATCCAAGATACACGTAACTACTGTGAGTTCCATCATGAGAAAGATCACGAGATCCAGAATTGTATTGAGTTCAGAGCCCTAATACAGGGTCTAATGGATAATAAGGAGTTGAAGTTCTTTGAGTCTGTCGAAGAGGAGGATGTATGCTCTCTAAGTGGAGAGTCAAATGAGGAAGGCTGTAAAGCCAACCGTCCAGTAATAATTATTTCAAAGCCCAGAGTTAGTGAAGTAGAAGCAAGAGTTACACCAAGAGTTATAATCCAGAGGCCAACAGTTTCCACTTATAAAGATAGCCATAGGGTACCTTGGAATTATAACTGTAGTATAGCAGTTTCAGAGAAGGAGGTTCGATTAACATGCCAAACATAGAAGCCAAACCAGCAAAAGGGAAACTCGTCATGTTTAAGCAAGAAGCAGAGAGATCAGAACCACTGGTTAATGAGCCAGTAATGGAAAATGAAGCCAAGGAGTTCTTGAAGTTCCTAAGACACAGCGAGTATAGTGTTGTGGAACAACTACACCAACAACCAGATCGCATATCGGTATTGGCTCTGCTATTAAATTCGGAGGTCCATCGCAACGCATTGATGAAAGTGTTGAATGAAACCTATGTTGCGGATGACATTTCAGTTAACAAATTGGACCGTCTCGTCAGCAACATAAGCGCTGACAATTTCATCTTCTTCAGCAATGATGAGATACCACCATGGGGCAGGGGGTCTACTAAGGCTCTACATGTCACTACACGTTGCAAGGGGTATACGCTACCCGAAGTACTAGTTGATAATGGGTCCGCATTGAACGTGTTACCGTGGGCTACATTAAACCGTTTACCTATAGACAGTTCCCATATGAAGACGTGTCAGAACATAGTGAGAGCATTTGATGGCACAGAAAGGAAAGTAATGGGAAGGATAGAAGTACCTCTTCAGATTGGCCCCAACACGTACGAGGTAGATTTCCTCGTGATGGATATTAAGCCTTCCTATAACTGTCTATTAGGAAGACCTTGGATTCACTCAGCTAGGGCAGTGCCATCCTCGCTGCACCAGAAGCTAAAGATGGTTACTGAGGGTCGGCTAATAACAATAAATGCGGAGGAGGACATTATTGCGTTAGTTACCAGTGATGCACCCTATATAGAGAATGACAACGAAGTGGTTGAATATTCATTTCGATCATTAGAGTTTGTAAACGCAACGTTTATAGTTGAAGGAAACAGGATTCCGATACCTAGGATATCAAGGGCTACGAAAATGAGCCTGCAGTTGACAGTTGGGAAAAGCGCGTTACCTGACAGAGGACTCGGGAAGCACCTTTGTAGAAAAGTTAGAGTGCCAGTCTTGGTTGGCAAGTGGGATCGCTTCGGTTTAGGATTCAGGCTAGATGCAAGCCAAGTGAAGGAGGAGTTTGAAAGGAAATAAGAACAGCAGAGAGCGAGATTGAGAGGGACAGAAGTCAGGTGGGAACCGATAAACTTCCCCCACATTTTCCAAACATTTGTATCTGGAGGGTTTATTCATTCCATACAGCATAAGGTGAAAGAAGGAATAACTAAAGATGCTAGGGGAATTTGGAGCATCAATGCCACATTTGAAGAGGAAGCAATGGAAAGAAATTTATCAGGCATTTGCCCGTATGAGCCTGGGAGTGTTTTGAATAACTGGACTGTAGAAGAAATTCCTGTAATCTTTAGAGATAATACAGAGTAATATTCAAAACCCACTTGTTATCTTCTAGCCTAGGGACAATAAGAATCTTTTGTGAAATAGGCTCATATTCAAACATTATTTTCAATAAAAATGTATTTTCGTATTTCATCTTGAGCAACTATTCTTTTCTTCTTTCATTCCATACACGATCATACCATACAAAATAATTATTCATTTTATTTTTCTTTGGGTATTTTTCTTGCACCCGTAATAGGTCTCCGGATGTCAACGTCATGAGTAATGCTGATACGAGCCCAGAATCCCCTTTTGAGCGAGACATGTGCTTTGAGGGATTTCAGGATTTTGAAGAGGACGAAGATTGTGCTTTATCTCCCGATTTGTTAAGGATGGTGAAGCGAGAAGAGGAACAGATCCTGCCACACAAAGAGACTACTGAGATTGTGGCCTTGGAGGAGGGGAGGGAAATTAAAATCGGCACTTGCGTTAACAAGAAAACAAGACAGAACCTCATTGAGCTGTTACAAGAATTCAAGGACGTCTTTGCATGGTCATATCAGGATATGCCTGGTTTAAGTACCGATATCGCAGTGCACCGTGTCCCTACTAAAAAAGAGTACAACCCAGTTCAGCAGAAGCTCCGAAGGATGAGGCCCGATGTAGCAATGAAAATAAAGGAAGAAGTCAAGAAGCAATTTAATGCTGGGTTCCTACATGTGGTCAATTATTCAGAATGGGTGGCCAACGTCGTCCCTGTCCCTAAGAAGGATGGGAAAGTACGGATGTGTGTGGATTATAGAGATTTAAACAAGGCCAGCCCAAAGGATAACTTTCCATTGCCTCACATAGACACTCTAGTGGATAATACGGCAGGCTATTCACTGTTCTCCTTCATGGATGGGTTCTCCGGGTACAATCAGATCAAGATGTATCCTGAAGATATGGAAAAAGTCACGTTTATAACTTTATGGGGAACGTTTTGCTACAAGGTGATGCCCTTCGGGTTGAAGAATGCAGGAGCCATGTACTAAAGAGCCATGGTAACCTTGTTCCATGACATGATGCACAGGGAAATTGAGGTCTATGTTGACGACATGATTGCAAAATCCCAAACTGAAGAGGAACATGTGCGAGTGTTGAGAAAATTGTTCCTGAGGTTGAGAAAATTTCAATTAAAGCTCAATCCGTCAAAATGCACCTTCGGAGTTAGGTCCGAAAAGTTATTTGGCTTCGTAGTCAGTGAGAAGGGAATAGAAGTCGACCCTGATAAAGTTAAGGTTATACAGGAGCTGCCTCCGCCACGAACTCAGAAAGAAGTCCGAGGTTTTCTAGGGAGACTAAACTACATCGCACGTTTTATTTCGCAACTGACAGAGAAGTGTGACCCCATATTCCGCCTCTCTAAAAAGCACAATCTCGGGGTATGGGATGATGAATGCCAAAAACCTTTGAAAAGGTTAAACAATATTTGTCTAGTCCCCAGCTACTAACACCACCAAGCCCCAGTAGACCATTGATACTATACTTAACAAAGATTTGATAATTCGATGGGGTGTGTGCTCGCCAACACGATGAGACCGAGAGAAAAGAAAGAGCGATATATTACCTCAAGAAAAAAATTTCATGAGTGTGAAATGAGGTATCCGCCAATTGAAAAGCTATGTTGTGCTTTGGTTTGGACAACACGAAGGTTGAGGCAATACATGTTGTACCATACAACTTGGCTAATCTCAAAGCTAGACCCTCTCAAATACATGATGGAGTCAACCGCTTTAAATAGAAGGATGGCCCGGTGGCAGATTCTACTCTCCGAATTTGACATAGTCTATGTAAACCAAAAAGCTGTGAAGGGGGGTGCAATAGTAGATTTCCTAGCCAGTAGAGCTTTGGAGGATTATGAACCTTTGAATTTCAATTTCCCCAATGAAGATCTAATGTATGTAGCAATCACTGAAGGGGACATGCCTGAAGATCATTCTTGGAAATTAAATTTCGACGGAGCATCAAATGCTGTTGGAAATAGAATTGGGGCAGTACTGATATCCCCAAATGGAGATCATTATCCGTTCACTTGCAAGCTGGATTTTGACTGCACAAATAACATGGCAGAATACGAGGCATGTATCATGGGAATTCGGGCAGCTATAGACCGCGAAATCAAAGTATTAGAAGTGTATAGAGATTCTGCATTGGTAATTTATCAGCTTAAAGGCGAGTGGGAAACGAGAGATCCCAAATTGATCAGTTACCGAAAGTTAATCCTGGAATTAATTAAAAAGTTTGATGATATTACCTTTCATTACCTCCCGCGAGACGAGAATCAGATGGCTGACGCCTTGGCTACACTAGCTTCTATGGTCAAAGTAAATGAACAAGAGGATATGAAGCCAATTCAGATGAGTATTTGAGAGGCCCCAGCTCACTGCTGCAATGTCGATGAAGAGGGAGAGAGAGATGATCATCCTTGGTATCATGATATCTTACAATATGTGAAGAGCCGTGCGTACCCAGATAAAGCAACCGAAAATGATAAAAGAACATTGAGGAGGTTAGCCAGCTACTATGTCCTAGATGGTGAAGTCCTATATAAGAAGAGAAAGGATCAGGTGTTGTTAAGATGTGTTGACGCTGTTGAGGCAAAGAAAATTCTAGAGGAAGTCCATGATGGTGTCTGTGGGACACATGCCAATGGTTTCACAATGGCTCGACAAATCATGAGATTTGGATATTACTGGTCTACAATGGAAGGAGATTGCATCAATTACGCTAAGAAATGCCATAAGTGTCAAATTTATGGAGATAAGATCCATGTGCCTCCTTCACCCCTCCATGTTATGACTTCTCCATGGCCATTCTCGATGTGGGGCATGGACGTCATTGGGCCAATTTCACCAAAGGCTTTCAACGGACATCGATTCATTTTTGTGGTCATTGACTACTTTACCAAATGGGTAGAGGCTGCTTCGTACGCCAATGTCACAAAGTCAGCGGTCAGCAAGTTCCTGAAGAAGGAGATCATATGTCGTTATGGTATGCCAGAAAGAATCGTATCCGACAACGTATTGAATCTGAACAATAGCGCAATAGCAGAAGTCTGCAGTTGGTTCAACATTAAACATCACAACTCATCACCATACCGCCCAAAAATGAATGGGGCGGTTGAGGCAGCTAATAAGAATATCGAGAGGATTGTGGGGAAAATGGCGGAGACTTACAAAGATTGGCATGAAAAGCTCCCATTTGCCATTTATGCCTATCAGACATCTGTCAGAACTTCTACTGGGGCAACACCTTTCTCATTGGTTTATGGGATGGAAGCAGTTTTACCTATTGAGGTCGAAATCCCTTCTCTACGAGTTTTATCAGAGTTGAAGTTAGACGAAGCAGAATGGATCCAATCTCGTTACGATCAACTAAACTTGATTGAAGAGAAGAGGTTGAAGGCTATTCGTCATGGTCAAATGTACCAGAGGAGAATGATGCGAGCCTACAACAAAAAAGTTCGCCCTAGGGTGTTCCATGAAGGAGATTTAGTGTTGAAAAATATTCTCCCTATGCAAAAGGATTTCAGGGGAAAATGGATGCCAAATTGGGAATGACCCTATGTGGTAAAAAAGGCTTTCTCTGGAGGGGCATTGATACTAGCAGAGATGGATGGCAAGAGCTTGCCTAACCCGATAAATTCAGATTCTGTCAAAAGATATTTTTCTTGAAGCACTTGAGGTGAAAACCCGTAAAGGGCGCCAAAAAAAAAAAGGGAGAGGCCAAGGTGAAAACCCGTAAAAGGGCGCCTTGAGACCAAATGGGTTTTGAATTGAAAACCCCCAAAGGGCAATTCAAATTTCGATCCAAACTGGGGCAAGCGGCAGTCTCACTACACTTGAATCGACAAAGAGGAGATAAGTTACATATTGGGGCATCAATAAAATGCTGTAAATCCTTTGAGCCCGTACCAAGTTTTAAAAGGTCTTCGAGAAGTTCGTGCAGAGAAGCTCAAACTGCGAAATCTGGGGGCACTATTTCTATTCCTTTTCATCTATTTTTGTATTTTAAACAATGGTCATTTTCTTTGTTGATACATCTTTCGCAAATTCGACTCGAATAAATTTCAGTTCTACCTATCATTATAATCTTTTTCGAGTATTTTTATTGAAATAATGATTAGTGAACTAATAATGGTCTCAAAAGAAGGTTTTGCATATTACTTTGAAAGGTTTCTAAACAATACGAGAACCTGAAACAGGACAATTATTTAGAACCCACCAAGCTTAAAAGGGCTAGAAATGTGTGAGAAATAAGGGATTAACCGCATCTTCAAGTCCTCTTCTATCGAGCTGAACAAGAAGGCATATGGCAGGGATGTTATCTTAGTAAACAACGAGCGATGACAACCCAAAAATTAAAATGGATCATTCTCATGACATTTTGCATTTTGTGCATTTAACATCCATAATACATGTTGTTAGAAGCATTCGATTAGCATTAATCATGGCATCCTAATCATCTAGCATAAGCATGTCATTCTGCTACAGATGGATTCCCCAAGTGGACAATGTAACAGAATTACAGATATCATCAGCCTTATCTTCACTGAGCAGGAGTGGAGCAGGCTAAATACCAGATCTTATCTTCACTGAGCAGGAGTGAAGCAGATCGAATTTTGATGAATCTTATCTCCACGTACCGGCGATAGAGCAGATTCCAATCATCAGCCTTATCTTCACTGAGCAAGAGTGGAGCAGGCTATATACTAGATCTTATCTTCACTGAGCAGGAGTGAAGCAGATCAAATTTTGGCAAGTCTTATTTCATGTATCGGCAATGGAGCAGATTTCAGCCACCAGCCTTATCTTCACTGAGCAGGAGTGGAGCAGGCTATATACTAGATCTTATCTTCACTGAGCAGGAGTGAAGCAGATCAAATTTTGGCGAGTCTTATCTCTATATATCGGCAATGGAGCGATTTTCAACCACCACCTTTATCTTCACCGAAAGGTGAGTGAAGCGGGCTAAGCACACAGATCTTATCTTTACTGAGCAGGAGTAAAGCAGATCAAATTACAGCAGATCACATATCCGTGAAGCAGCAACAGAGCGTTTTGAAACAATAAAGCGCGGTGGGTTGTGGCAAAGAAGACAAGACTTAGCCAGCCCAGGCAAATTTGGCCCTTCTAAAATCTTTGCTCTGTTCTCGTTACACGACAATGAGCAAAGAGGGGCAGCTGTAGGACCAATTTCATGCCATGATCCAATACAAGGAAAATAGGCATAAAAAATAGACCCAAACAAGGCCCAAACGAGCAGAGACTCAAAGTTGTTGCATGAATCCTTGCGCCGCACGCCTCTCACCAGCGTCACACTCCGCCACGCCTCTCGATTCCGAGATTTTCGCAGCTATATCTTCAACAGAAAACAACAAGTAGCATAGTAACAGGAGGAGACTTGTTTTTCCCTTGTTATATTTCTAGGCTATAAAAAGTCATTAAAAATACTGAGAAATGAGTTTTTTTTTTCCGTGGAAATCAAGAGAAATACAGAGAAATATACCAGATTTCTGAGTAAACTTTTAATACCATCCAATAGAATCAAAGGTGATTATAGTTTTTTTTTTCAAGGTTTTTAGCCTTTGTTGTGCATCTACTTTTTTTTTTCCTTTCTTTTTTCCTTATTTTTGAAAATAATCAAACAAAGTTTTAAAAGAGAAAGGAGGGCTTACCTGGTCTTGATCCGTGAACCGGCGGTGGGGTGGAGGTACGTGGCACCGATGATCCTCCAGGGTGGCACAAGCTAGGTTGAATTCCTAGCAAAGAAAAATGCAAAGGGAGCAGGGAAGAAGAAGCATTCTGCTTCTTTTTGTTTGAAAAACAATGGGCATAAGAAATAAAATGGGTCCTGCAGAACCATTCAATAGCTTTTAAAGTGGTGGGGCCCACGTGTTGTGCCCTTAAAGGGTCAATTTGTGCATCAGGTCCCTGTACATTTTCTTGCTGCCCAAATCTGCTTCACTTTTGGTTTTTGAATTTTGCCCAGCAATTTCTTGCAGTTTTTAATTTGGTCCATATTAAATGCTAGGTTCAGGAATTTGGATAAATTACATTTTTAAACCCCTTTGTTCCACGCGCGCTTCAATGAGGTCCTCCTTTCCCCTTTTATTTGTATTTTACCCCCGAACTTCAGTTTTGATTCCAATTAAGCCCTATTTTGTTTATTTTAAACACTTTATCACAAAATTAAAATTTTTTTTGGGTACTATTATTATTAATCTATTGTTGCTATTTTATTTATTTTTAGTTATTTTCCTATTATTTATTGTTTTTTTTCCACTATTATTTATTATACTTAGTATATCATTTTTGTTTTTTTGTTTCCATTTAATTTAATCAATTGGAGTTATGTTTCACATTATTATATTATTTATTTATTTATATATTTGTTATATGCTTCGTATATATATATTTTTTTAAAGTAAAACTAATTATTTTATGTATAAATGGTCATTATATGTATTACATTATTGGTTGTATTATTTTTTTTTGCTAATAATCATTTTTTCCTATATTATTTCTTTTTATATATATTTCATAAGAATTTTAAATATAGTTTATTATACTTATTATATTTATTATTTTTTTCCTTCTGTTTATTACTATTATTTTACTATTATTATTTATAATTTTTTATATGTATATTTTTTGCTAAAGTTTTTTTTTTATATAATTTTTAATAAACCTACTATATTATTTTATTCTTTTTATATACCCTAGTTTTTTCCATCAATTTTTTTTATACTAAATTATTATTATTTTTTTTCGCTTTCTTTGTTTGTTTTGAATATCAGAATATCCCTTTATCGGTTCACTCTCAAAGTTTTTCAAAACATAGGCAATGTTCGGTATTTAAAGAATTCAAGGGATCGTGCCCTAACGTACTGGGTTTCGCTTTCTTTGTCTGCTTTGAATATTCGAATCCTCTTAAAGCTAAACACGCGCGTTTTAAAGGCAAGATCACATTTGAGGGTCAAAAATATTGTATCCTAACGTACTGGATGTAATGTTTCACCTCAAGGTGAGATGGTCTTTAACACACATTTGACTTACCTAAATGTTTTAAAAGCCAATAAAAGGAGGATCGCGTTTTGAACTCTGTCCAAATCTTTAATTTTCGACATTAAGACACTAAATAATCAATCAAGTACCAATTTTGGGCGTGTCGAGGGTGCTAATCCTTCCTCGTACGTAACTGACTCCCGAACCGGTTTTTTATTTTCGCAGACCAAAATCGTCGTTTTGAAAAATTTATTGATTTATTAAAAACGACCGTGTTTTGAGGTGATCCAATCACACCCTATTAAAAACGATTGGTGGCGACTCCCAACTTTTCGTTTTCAAAAGTCGATTTCCCATTTTCAAAAAAATGGTTTCGACAGTACATATATATATATTAAAGATATATACATATATATAATAAAATATATACTAATATTAATAACAATAATAAGGATAATATAGAAAAATACATACATGAAATAGTATAAAAATATATATAACTAATAATATAAAAATATATATATGAAATAACATAAAAATATACATAATATAATTATTTTAAAAAATAATATAATAAAATATACTGAATAATATAATATATAAAAATACATAATATATGAAAAATATAATATTTAAAAAAATACCTAATATAAGAGTATTAAAATAAAAATAATGAAGAAATGAGTAAAATAATATACATAATAATATAATAAGAAAATAATATATTTATAATAAGTACTTAAAAATATCTATACGCATATATGTATAATAATGATAAAAAATAATAATAATAGTGAAAGTAAATAATATAATAATAAATATAACAATAATAAATACATATGTATAAAATAGTAAAAAAATGAGATATTTTAAAATAAATATACGTATATATATAACTAAATATAATAATATAATAATAACAAAATATTGATAATAAATATAATAGTATAAATGATATTAAAATAAAATAAAATACGTAAAAGGGAGTGAAAAAGGATGAAATTTAAATTAAAACCATATTTTAGGGTAATTTAAAAAGAAATAAAGGAAATTTGGACCGATTTGGATGTGTGCAAAACAAGGGAGGACTAAAAATGCAATTATTCCTCCCCTCAAAATGCAACACAGCAAGAGGGACTAAATCGCAAAGCGATATATACTTTGGGGCCAAATTAAAAACTGAAAAAGTACTTGATTGTAAAGTATGAAAATGCGGAAGGACTAAAAGCGTAAATTGCCCTTCCGCTGAAAAAACACGCGGATCTTGAGTGGGTTGGGTTGGGTCGACCAGATCCAAGGCAAAACGACGTCGTTTTGGGGTTAAAAGGCAGCCCCCAAAACGACGTCGTTTTGGGGCTATAAAAATTAAGTTTTTGATAAAAAAATTCATTTGTGAGCTTGAGGGAAAAAAAATAAGAGAGAGAAGAGAGAATTCTCTCTGAACTAGGCCTCTGCTTAGGCCGGAGGGTCATTGCCGCCGCTGTCCGCATCATCACGGCCGCGTCCATCACGGTGGCCGAAAAAGGTAAAACCCTTTTTTTTCCTTTTTTTTTGACTATATGTATATGCTATTTTTTTAAATAAAAAAAGAGGTTAGATGTATAAATAATTTCGAAAAAGAAAGTAAATCAACCTTTGATTCGGTTTCTTGTGTTTCTTGCTGCGATTGTGGTCTTTGAATCTCTTTCTTTTTGTTCTATATATATATATATATATTTGATATTCAAGAGGAACCCCCACAATGGTTTTTCAATCGGTTTTTATAGCCTGTTTACAAGTTGTTTTTTCTATTATTTGTTGCTATTGCGTGTTCTGTTTGCTGTGCAGGTGGTGGTTGAACGGTGGAGCAGGTGGTGGCAGAGGCACGGGCGATGGGACAGAGGCGGCGGCTAGGGGGGCTAAGGTTTTTTTTTTTTTTGATTTGTTTTGTATGTAAAGGTCTTGGGCTAGTTTTGTAACGCCCCCACGCCCGAAACCGTCGCCGGAGTCGAGTATGAGGTGTTACTAAGCTTAATTTAACATTTTTAGAACTTTGGATTATTTGTTTCTACATTTACAGCTTTTAAACTACTTGCGTCACAGTCACAATAAAAATCATATCTCGAGTTACAAAACTCAAAATTAAGATCTGTAAATTTTCCTTGAATCTAGACTCATATACCTATCTACTAATTTTTTTCTAGAATTTTTGGTTGAGCCAATTAGTACATTTTATTAGTTAAAGTTACCCCTGTTTCAGGACTTGACTGGTTTGACCTCTTTTTACTACGAACCACATTTCTCTCTGCACAAAATTCATATGACTATGAGGTTTGTTTCTACTAAAACTAGACTCAATAAGGATTCTGAGGATAAAAATACACCACATAATTATATCTTTAAAATTTATAGTGAATTTCTAAAGTTGGAACAGGGGATTTAGAAACTGTTACGACCCTGTTTCACTAAAATTCAAATATCTTTTAACATATAATTCTTTTACCTGTTTCATTTGTTTCATGTGAAACTAGACATAATAAGCTTCAATTTGATATATATTCCATCACCAGATTCGATTTTTATGATTTTTAGTAAATTTTCAAACTCGGGTCAGTGTTGCTGCAGTATTCTGTTTATGGCAAATTTCATCCCTTTTATGAGTTTTTATGCACTAAGTATCTTAATAATTTTCCTTAACATCAAACATAATCTAAACTAACCATTTTCATAATTTATCATTGTCAAACATTTTCTCAACCATTCCATCACCATATCATAAGATCATTTGCACAAAATAGGTATATTGCTATACATGCCATACTTAAATTTACAAGCCATTTACCAAAAGTCTTCCAGATAGTGTGACTGAGCCTTCGACCTATCCCGACTCTCGAGTGGCTTGTCCAAAACTACAATGAGTAAGAAGGAGGAGTAAGCATAAATGCTTAGTAAGTTCATATGCAAATAATAAGTAACATAACAAACAGTCATACCAATCAACATTAGCATGCATCACTAAAACACATATCACATTTCTAATCATTTTTCATCATCTTATTACCTTATCGTGATTGTATCAATACTCAACCCGAGGGTTAAATACATACCTGTCCAAAATATCCATTTCACATCACTTACCAATACGTCTCTTTACATCTCGAATGTTCCTCCATTTGAGTAAAACTTTACCCGTTGAACACATCGGAATATAATTCGGATACATGGATAACTTGCACATAAGTGCCATATATGCAATCAAGCAATCATGTAACCCGCCCATAAGCGAACTCGGACTCAACTCAACGAGCTCGGGCGTTCGCATCCATAAGTGAACTCGGACTCAACTCAACGAGCTCGGATGCCTAGTTACATCTCTCGAACTCGGACTCAACTCAACGAGTTCGAACATTCGCATCCATAAGTGAACTTCGGACTCAACTCAACGAGTTCGGATGCTCAACCATCCTAGTGACATGTCACTTGTATCCTAATCTATTCCTAAGGTTCAAACGGGATTTTCCTCGAACACATATCCTTGCCATCTTCCGTAAAATACCAAACCAATACTCGGTAGCACTTTATATTTAACAAATAATACAAATAATTTGCATTTTATTCAAAAATAACCACAAAGCATATATCTCATAATAAAAATCAGCATATCATATAATTAACATCAATAATTTACAAATAACAATTATACTACATTATTTACACATGAACTTACCTTGGTACCAAAATACAAAGATTTTGCAATTTAGTCCACAATCTTTTCTTTTCCTCGATTGAGGTCGATTCCACGTCTTTCTTGATCTAAAATAACACATTTAGCTTATTTAATACTCACATTATCAAATTAATCCTTAACCCAAATTTTGGCAAAATTACAATTTTACCCCTAAACTTTTACATATTTACATTTTTGCCCCTAGGCTCGGGATTAAACTTTATTCCTTATTCTTATGTTTTACAACATGCTGATCACTTTTCTCTTCTATGGAAACATCAAATTCTCACTCTAACAAGCACTTATGACTATTAGGTATTTTTACCGATTAAGTCCTTTTACTCGCTTTTACCTAAAACCGAGTAGCACAAGTTGTCTAACATAATTTAAAACCTCATATTCTATCATAAAACACCAAAATACACAAATTTCACCTACGGGTATTTTTCCAAATATGAACCCTAACTTAAATTATTGCTAGCATAAGCTTTATCGAGCTACCGGACTCCGAAAACGTAAAGAACATTAAAAACGGGGCTTGGAATCACTTACTATGGAGCTTGAAAGCTTGAAACAAACCCTAGCTATGGAGAACCCTTGAAATTTCGGCCTAATGAAGAAGATGGACAAAAATTGGCTTTTAATTTTGTTTTTAATTCATTTTAATAACTAAATGACCAAAATGCCCTTACTACTAAACTTTCCAAAAATTCCTTCCATGTCCTAATTTTGTCCATGAACTTAAAATTGGTCAAATTGCTATTTAAGACCTCTTAATTAATATTTCAATGCAATTTCATACTAAAAACTCCTAGAATGCAAGTTTTGCAACTTATTCGATTTAGTGCCTACTTTCAAATTAAGTATTTTATGCATAGAATTTCTTCACGAAATTTTCACACAATCATGTAATCATATCATAAACCTCAAAATAATTATAAAATAATTATTTCTATCTCGAATTTGTGGTCACGAAACCACTATTCCGATTAGGCCCTAATTCGAGATATTACAAGTTTAGTGGGCTTAGGGTTTTTAGTTATTTGGGTTTTTTAGTTTGGGTTAGGATAGGCTAATTGGCTGATGGGTTTAGGTCTAGTTGGGTTAAATCTGTTGGGTTTGGGTATTGGGTTTTAATGGGTTGTTGGGTTTGATTTGGTTTGGTTTGATTCAATTTTGGTTTAGGGTTTGGTGGGTCAAAATTAGCCTGTAACAATGTATTTAGAATATAGATGTATGTTTAAAAATAAATACAATAAATTATGAAATGTGTGGTTTGAAATTAATTATTAATATTAATATTTAAAATATATACGGTACTAAAAAAAATAGATTAAATTGTGAGTAAAATAAAATTTAAACGCATAAATACATCAGATAAAAATATTAAATGTATTACAATTGTTTATCATAGTGTAGTAATGAAATGTAAGTTAGTGTCGAGTTGACTTATGACACCAACTCAATTAACAATTGATGGAGATAATAAAGTGTACATAATACAATTAAAATGTAAATATTATATTAAAATAATATTTTGGTTTAGCCTTAAAGTTAATATTTTATTGATGGATAATATAATTTATTTTAATTATTAAAAAATATTTTCATAATTTTATTGATCAGGCACGTATTCAATTAGGGACTTAAATAATAATATAGATAGAATATATGTATGTACACATAAATGCAATCCTGGTGGTGCCTAGTTACCAATACAACATTGATGGAAGATAGGTAGAGGCAGGGTAAGTGGGGAAGCCAAGGTTTCTGGTTTGCTTTGAAATATAACAATGGAAGTTACATGGTATTGGGTGAAGATGGAAAATTTTTCATTTAGTTTTTTTTTAATAATTTATAAAAGTTTAAATTAATGACGGTAAAATTATATTTTAGTCCTTAAAATGATAAAAATTTAATTTATTTTTTTAAAAGTTATAAATATATGAGCTATTAGAATAATAAAATTATATTTTTATTATCGTAAAAATATATAATTGAATTCCGCAGCTTAAAAAAAATTTACCCTTCATTGCAGAAAATTTGGAAAAGTTAAATGAGGTTATTTTAACATTTATTTATTTATTTCAATTATTACATACTTAGATATGAAGATTTCAAATATCATATATGATATGATATAATTTGAAAAACATAGCAGTAAGGAGACAATCCCAAATTGCGGATTGCTACCACCGCATTAGCAATGAAGATAATAGGCACAAAAATAAAAGGAGTGGAAGCAGCACAATGGTACCAAACTCGGCTGCTCTCCTGCTCGTTGATCGTGGTTCTTCCCCTAACTTCAAGTCCCCGAAATACAGATGAACCCCTGAATTCTTGATCCTTATGTTACTCCCCAGCAGTACACTACTGTTGCTCCCTTGAACGTTGCTGTTGCCATACATGTTGATGCGGCAACAACCTTCCGGTGGGTCACTCAAGATGCCGCGACGGATGAAACATGTTGCCCCCACATTGCTCCCATCCAAGTTAATGCGGTTCATTGACCCTAAGCTGATTCCTGGACTAGTCCCGCCTCTTGTTGTTGACATTGTTTGATTGTGTTTTTGCTGATAGCTTTGTTTGTGGATTGATAATAATAAGAGATTCAGAGTTGGTTTTCAATGCTTTTGCTTTGCTTGCGCTATGAATTGTGTGTTTTCACTTTTTGGCAACTACAAGATAAAGATAATGTTCCATGCTTGCATCGGGATGAGAAAAACCAACGAATGTCTACACAAAACTTTAAAAGAAAGGGATCTAAGAACCATTTGGGCGCCACAATTTCATGGATTTGATCATTTTAGAGGAAATCAACCCCAAGATGGATTCTTTTTAACAAGACAAGACTTGCCACTCAAACAATTAAAAGATGATTTCCTTTAACACCAAGGATCATCTTTTATAGGAAAAATCAATGAATATTTGTCAAAATCATACATTCCTCTAATAATACTCAAACAAGTTAATATGTAGTTTTTCTTTTGAATTTGTTCAAAAGTATTTAGTTGATATTTGTAATTTGTATTGAGAGGCTGCTACGTGTCATTCTAGGATTGGCCATCAGTGTCATGTTAGTATAAATTAACGGTGTTAGTATAGAGGTGTCAACCTAAATAACAGAATACAAATTCACGTGTACTCAACTAGATAAAAAAAAGTTTAAATACTAGCTAAATACTTTGACAAATTGAAAGGGCAAACTACGTATTTACTCATTGCTTCTGCATATTATTATTCTTTTCTTGTTTCTGGCCTCCCTGCAAACCTATGATGCCACTTATTCCTTATACGGCAGCCACCTAAAAAGTCAAGACTTGTCAATTTTGATCAATCAAGCATCTAAAGTTCATTAAATCTTGCAACTCCAAAATCACCTTTTTTTGTCGAAATTAGAATTGTGCAAACTCTTGGTCTTTCTTGTCCTTAAGGAAATCGAATGAAGGCCAAATACAATTAAGACTAAGATTCTGGATTTGACTTTTTCATGGGCCATGTCATACACATTAATCTATAACACATTAAGGCCATTCAGGGATCATGTCATACATATAAGCACAGCCTGCAGGGAACTTTAGGTTTAATTACACCAAGAAGCTAGTCACTCTTCAACTGATGAGTTTAGCCGTTTATTACTGTTATTCTCACTTACCTTACGTTCAAGCTCATCAGGAACAGTAGGTGCTTGTGTGATGGTGTTACGTACTTAAGTTATATATTCTTATGATTGCACTACATATGTCTTATGCATCGTTCCATAGAGGTCAAATGTTAAAGTAGGAGCATTTCAGCTGCAATTTATGTGAAATGATATAAGCAACTATAGCAGACAAATAATCTTATAAAACTCATTCACAACTACATGCCGACGACATAGACTGCCATGGGAGCTAAGGGGTCTTGGTCCTCCACAACTTTTTGAAATGTACATTATATTCAAATCCAAACATGAACCAACTAATACGATACTCCTTATAGGGCAGCAAAGGTACTATATAATGTAAGACATTTCCTTCTACTTGGAACTTCCCACACCTTCACACCATTATCCAACAATAGGCTAAATGTATCATTGAGCCCATACATAGAACTCTATAAGTTGTGGCCTATTGGTCATATATTCAATTTTTTCAAGAATAGCTTAGGTTTAAGGTTTAAATCAAAGTTATATATATATATATATATATATATATATATATATATATAAAGCCTATTGGAAACGCAAAAATTTATATACTTTTTCATACCTAATTTTACTTAAATTCATGCAAATCCGGTTAAATTCTTGTCAAAAAAATAATTAAATATTATAAAATAATTAAATCGTGTTAAAAATATGAACATGGTGAATTTATACTTAATTTTGATTAATTTTGACTATTTTTGACAGATTCGCGCAAAGGGTGAAAATTGGCTCGGCTGAGACTGCTGAAAGCGCAAAACCGAGAAGCAATTTGAAGTATCGAGGCACTCTAATTTCCAGCCTAAGATGGTCCAGAAATGTGTATTAAATCATAATTTAATTAATTTTAATTTATTCCCCATTTAATTTGGGTTAAATAAATTATTTTTAATTAATTATGGAGAAAGGGCCCAGCTGAACCGCACCGGTCGAGCCAAATTGGGTGAACCGAACCAGCCACCAAATGGGCAGCCCAGAACCGTCCATATGCTGACCCAAATAAGCATTTTAGCTGATTAAATATGCTTGCAAAAAGGCCCTCAAAAGATTTCTAAATTGCATTCAAACCCCACCTTAATTTATGGCTTTGTAGATTTGCCCCAAGCCTAAAATAGCAAAGTTGAAACTCTCAACTTTGCCATGTGTGTGGCCGGCCAAGGGAGGGCTCTTTGGCTGCTGGAATTTGCTATTTTTAGCAGCCACAATCAGCTATAAAAGCCACCCCTTGCTGATCAAAGCATCCCTCAACACCCCTCATTCCACAACATTCTCTCATCCTCTCTTCACTTCTCTTAAAGTTTCCTCTCCATTTTTCCATCCCATTTTCCTTCCCTCTTGTGCCGATTTCCTCTCTTGAGAAAGAGGTGTTCTTCAGCCATCTTGGGCAGCAATCGAGGATTCATAGAAGCCTTACTCGGTGAAGACAACGGAGACAAAAGAACGAAGCAACAGTCAAGCCGCAGAGAAACACTGGATTTGCTTTCTGTTCCTTTTCTTTTTAATTTTTGTTGTTTTTATGATGAACATATCTATGAATAATATTGTTGTTGAAATGGTTATTTTAATCAATTTAGCTTGAATTTAATTCGTGTTGGGTTGATTATATTTTGCCTACCTGAATTGTTAAAATAGTGTTTATCTTTGTTATAGGCCTCAGTGAAATGCTTGATTAAGTAAAATCATGCTTAGGTTATCTGGCATTATAATTGTTTAGATAACTAAAGAATTAATTGTTTAAGCGGATTGAAATTGCAATTAATGGACTCAGTACTTAATCAGTGCATGTTTAATTCTTCTAAGGTAACTGAAAATTAAATTAGCATTGTATTTGGCGATACATATGCCTTGCATAACTTGCAGGATTGTTGTGATTAAATTGTTTCAAGGTATGGCTACTTTGTTACTTCACATAATCTTTTACATGTTTATTAAGTTGAATTAATCGGTTGAATCGACATAGGAATATGCGAGAGATAATTTAATTTAATAAGTATGTATGTGCGATAGCATGTTTACTTTATTAAATCTGTTTAGTCGGTTGAATTGGCATAGGGATGTGTCCAAGAGATAAATGGAATTTTAATTAGTAAATATGTTCATAAGTTAGCAAATTACTGGGTTGCCACGAATTTATTCATAACAGCATAAGCACGAATTTAATATTTCTAAGTTAAAAAGGTATAATTAATCCAACGCAATTATATCATCTTGATTAAATCTTAATTGAAATCGTGCACTAGTACTCTTTTATTTATCTTTTTAAATTGTTTGCTTAGTTTTAAAATCACTCTTTTCAAACCAAAAGTATTTTTACCTCACCAAAGTGTTTTAATTAATTTCATAAATATTGCTTTTTACAGTCCCTGTGGGTACGATAACTCGACATTTACTTGTCACTTTATTACTTGTTACGATTGTGTACACTTGTACATTTCCACCGTTCCACCTATACACAAGAATTGGTCCAAAACCATGCTAATACCATCATTAAGAGATCAAGGAAGTCAATTCTAGGGAGGAGGGTGAGAATTAAAGTAATTATATAAGTAATTATACTCAAATCTAATCACTTTATGATTTTCCAAACATGTCCATACATTATTTAAGTTTTAAAAATTATTTTATATAATAATAATATTTTAATTTTAGAATATATATATTTTAGTTTTAAAATATAATTACATATTATTTGACTGATATCGTCCAAATAATCTAGAAATGTTATTGACAATAGATAGTTTCTTATATATTTGACCTACTAAAGTATATATTACAAGTTATTTATACTATATTTAACTAAATTATAAAGTATTTATTATTAATTATTTATACTTGGTCAAGGACCCGTCAATGATGACAGAGAGTATATGTTTAATGTTAGAGAGAATAATCTAACAAATATGAAATGCTAGAGTAATTATATAAAATTGCATTGGATCCTTATTTTTCTTGTTAACTTTATTGGTAATCGTATTGCGGAATAATTTTTGGACTAACATATTATATAAGATGATTTGATTCTAGATTTTGTTACTTCACTACAGGAAAATAGGACTTTAGTGGCGTTTGGACAAAAAACGCCGCAAACGTTATACATTAGTGGCGCTAGAAGAAAAATGCCGCAATATATCAAGCAATAGCAGCGTTTATGAGAAAAATGCCGCGAAAGGTAAGCAATAGTGGTGTTTTTGGTCCAAACGCTGCAAAAAGTTGAGCAGTAGTGGCGTTTTTTTTCCAAATGCCGCAAAACGTTGAGTAATAACACCGCGAATATGAATTTAATGGAAGATTCATAAGCTTTGGATTGGGATTCATTTTGTAAGACATATATATATGGTTTTAATAAACAAGTAGAAAAAATATTATTGGTGTAATGCAATTGCTATTAGCCAACAGGTCAGAGGTCATAATGACTTATAAGACGATAATGTCGAGATTGAATATTTGTTTTGTGTAGGGTAATCGTCAATTGTTTCAATTTGATTCGATTTAATTTTTATATTTTTATCTTATTTTTATTTTGAATTCGATTTTATTTTGATATTTGAAATAGACTTTATAAAAAATATAAACTACACCATTCACTTAGCTATGGGAAAATTTCATTTTAGTTACTTAATTATGAAAAGTTACAATTTGATAACTAAACTATTTAGAAGTTTTCATTTAAGTTACCAAGCTGTTAAAATCGATGCTATATGACTTTCTCTAAACCCTAACCTTTAAACCCTAAACTTTAAATACTAAATCCTAAACCTTAAACCATAAAACCATAAACCCTAAAATCTTAAACCCTAAAAAATAAATTTCATACGGATATTGATGTGTGTATATATAGATATTAATATAAAAGAAAAAAGCAAAACACAAACAATAAAAGAGGAAAAAAAAAGTGAAATGGCAAAATGATGCATTTGGCAAATGGAAGACTAATATATCAAAATATTAATTTTCCTTTTCAATTCAACATATATTTCAAGTTTATTTTTAGGTTTATGAAAATTATTTTTTTGGAATTCATAATTATCTCTCTTAAATTATGATTAGCATTCTAATTTAGTTCTTTTAGAACGTTTTATTTGAGTAATCAAATAACCAGTGTCTTATCAATCATATTATTCTATCGTTTTACTTGTTAGCTTAGGCATTAAAAGTTGGCTCATATCTAGATTAGGGTATAACGTGAATCAAATTTTAATTAGGTTGAGCAATAGTGCGTTTTTGGCTCCAAATGCCGCAAAAAGTTGGACAATAGTGGCGTTTTTAGTCTAAACGCCGCGAATATGTATTAAAAGATTGCAAAACGTTGTCGTTTTTACCTGCACTTTTAGTGGCGTTTTTACTAAAATGCCGCAAAAGTATACGCGTTAGTGGCGTTTTAAAAAAAAAATCGCCGCGAATATGTTTTAAGAGTTTGAAAAATGTTGTTGTTTTTATTTGCGATTTTAGTGGCATTTTTACTAAAACATCGCAAAAAGGATATGCGTTAGTGGTGTTTTCACAAAAAAACAATGCTAATATGTTTTAAGAGTTTGCAAAACGTTGCCATTTTTATCTGCATTTTTAGTGGTGTTTTTACTAAAACGCCGCAAAAGGATATGCGTTAGTGGCGTTTTCACAAAAAAACACCGCGAATATGTTTTAAGAGTTTGCAAAACGTTGTTGTTTTATCTGCGTTTTTAGTGGCGTTTTTACTAAAACTCCGTAAAAGGATATGCGTTAGTGGCATTTTCACAAAAAACGTTACGAATATGTTTTAAGAGTTTGCAAAACGTTGTCGTTTTTAGCTGCATTAGTGGCACTTTTGATAAACGCTGCAAATTTTAATTAAACTAACTTAAACGGCGTCGTTTATTTAGCCTCGAATTTTCTTAGTTTTCCCCAAGTTAGATTTCTCTGATTTTATTTCCCTAATTTCCCAACTTATTTTCCCCAAATTTCCCCCAAGTTATTCTTCCCTAAATTATTTTCCCTAATTTCCCAACTTTTCAATCCCTTTCTGATCGAAATCCCTAATTTTTCAAATCCCTTTATTTCTTATTTGAGCCTAATTTTTTGCTAGAAATTCTTCGCCTCTTCTCTCTACCGCCATCGCTGGAAATAAAGGTCCCAGATGCATATGCATCAAATATATCTCAATGTGTGAGTCTTAATGATCGAAGATTATATTCCCTAAAATCACATGATTATCACATCTTAATGCAAGATTTACTGCTAGTTGCTTTACGGTGTTGTATGTCAAAAAAGGTGACGTATTGTATAATTGAACTATCCAATATAATGAAAGCTATTTGTGGAGAAGTTTTGAATATTGAAGAACTTGAGAAATGTAACACCCCGGCCTAGAAGTCTAGACTGAATCTGGAATGCTACATTGATCACCGAGGTGATCGTAGGTAAATTTTTACAAAAATAAATTATTACGTCATATCAAAACGTTTAACATATAAACTTGAACAGTAAATTTTTGTTAAGTTTAGTATATAAAATTCAGAATTTAAAACGAATAAAACTTAAAACAGAATTTGTACCACAATTTTATAAAAACCTTATAATTCGACATTTAAACAAATAATAAAGTCGTAATAGAAAACAAAATCTGACACTCCATTGCGCTGAGACTGTCCGAGACCTCTGCGTACTAAGTCCAACATCTAAAATTCTGAAATGTACCTGAAAGGAAAACATGAGAGGGGGTGAGCTACTCGAGCTCAGTATGAGATCAAACCAGTTAAACTATAGAAACGAAACAGGGAACTAGAAGTAGTTCAAAAGGAGAACATACTTACAGACAGATGACAGTTGAGCGAATTTGCCCAAAATCAAACAAATACCATATGTACTTTACAGTCATATGGGTCAATCAGACACACATATTCTTACGTACCATTCAAACACAGTAGTAGTAGTCCTCAAACAGTCACAGTAACTATCTAGTCAGACGGTTACAGGCAACGTCTACAAAATTCTCATAGGCACAAGTGCCTTTCAATCGAACAATTAGTATGATGCATATGAATGCAATTGAGTCAAGAGAAACCCACCCATCCAGCCAACACTCCTCTCCGTCCCCTATCACTCCTCATAAGAGCTTTAAGCTCGTCCCACCAATCACTCCACTTAGGACCTCGTAAGGCCCATCCAACCCTGCACTCCAACTGATGTCATCCCGGATTACCTGGCAATGATGACTATCAGGATTATCTACAACCCTCTGGGTATTGGGACTAATAATATGCAAATAGACTGTCAGTCACATATATTACGAAGCAAAGCTAGCATAAAAGTTGTACTGTGCAATGCAGTAAACCGCAGTACAGACATGCAGTATACTGCAGTACAGACATGCAATATAAACTACCAGATCAGATAATGGTACATAGCATAGCTAACGTACATACGGTACTGTGCAATGCGGTAATCTGCTATACTGATAGGTTGAGTAAAACTGCCAGTTTAGTCAATAATACGCAGCGATGCAGATGTATATACTGTACGGTGCAGTGCGGTAGTCTGTAATATAATCAAATTGTCCACGACCCTCAGGGTATTGGGACCGTTCATGACCCTCTGGGTATTAGAGGCTAATAACCAACAGAACAACTGCTAGTTCAGTTCAATCAATCTTCCTTCTCTTCAAAATCCCACCCAAATAGTTTATGCATATGTATGTATGTATGCAGTCAGATATACATAATCAGAATACTAGTCTCAGATAATTAATCAAAAGCAGACATTCCCATCCAATCAGTCTGTTATAGAATCATACATGTGCACACTCATAACTCGAATTCAGTATCAAGCTTATCACACAACCAATCACAAATGGCACATATATCAAGCTCAGATTAAAGTCCTAATTACCCTCAGTAAAGTTTAATCGAGGGTTGGAGCTCATGGAGTTTTGACTACACTTGAGTTCGACCTAAAAACATTACTTGGCGAGATAGGGCCACACGCCCGTATCTCCTGCCGTGTGGAGCAATCCAGGCCGTGTGGGGGTCAAACGCCAGTGTCAAGGGTAGCACACGGCCGTGTGACAGAGGCATACGCCCGTGTAAAGCAAGGACACAGCCGTTTGAACAGGCCGTGTAACTCACTGTCCAATTTCGCTAAAATAATGTGCAGGGCAAACACGGCTGTGTGAGGGTCTTACACGCCTGTGTGCCCACCCGACATGGTCGTGTGTTTCGAAACACACGCCTATGGGATCTCTAAATCCCCAAATCAGCCACACGGCTGTGTGACTCCACTTCCCAAATCCCTAATTTCCAAACTCATAGGCCCGTGTGCCCAAGGGACACGGCCGTGTGAATTTCGATAAAATCCCCAAATCAGCCACACGACCGTGTAGCTCCCAATTTGGCCTGAAAACTCTAATTCCCAAATCCACATAGCTGTGTGGTCATCGGGGAGGTCATGAAACCACCTCAAAATAGCCCGAAACCACTATTTAAGCCACCAGAACCATCCCTAATCTTTGCCCTTTCAAAATATATCAGAAAGTGATGGTTTCTCTTCACTTCCAGTGTCTAGTACCCAAAATCTTTGGGTTAACACATAAACAAAATATGTCAAAATAGAAATTTTGTAAAAACGATAATGAGAAGGCAATGATTCTAATTCCACACTTGTTTTGATGGTGAAGAAAATTACTGAGGAGCGAAGTTTCAGAATCCACAGTTAAAACTGTATTCCAAAATAGAGACAAACAAAAGAAGGAAAACCTAGAAAAAGTAGAGGAAAAGAACGTGCTAAGCAAAATAGTAATTCCCAATAAATAAAATAAAATAAAATAAAAAGCGTATATATTAAATAAATAGCTGGAATACTTTCTTTAAGCCATGCAAAATAAAATGTTTCTAAAATTCATTCATAAGACTCGAACCCACAACCTTGAGGTTCACTAACACTCACTCAACCACCAGACCAGCAGGCCTATTCTGTCACTTAACCGTACTACCAAACACAATTGCACCTCTATCTCTCTGTCCCTAACCACAGAACCCAAAACTTCTAGGCCCAAAATTCAATAGCAATTCCCAATAAATAAAATAAAATAAAAAGTGTATATATTAAATAAATAAGTAGCTGGAATACTTTATTTAAGCCATGCAAAATAAAATGTTTCTAAAATTCACTCATAAGACTCGAACCCACAACATTGAGGTTCACTAACACTCACTCAACCACGAGACCAGCAGGCCTATTCTGTCATTTAACCGCACTACCAAACACAATTGCACCTTCATCTCTCTGTCCCTAACCACAGAACCCAAAACTTCTAAGCCCAAAATTCAATAGCAATTCCCAATAAATAAAATAAAATAAAAAGTGTATATATTAAATAAATAAGTAGCTGGAATACTTTATTTAAGCCATGCAAAATAAAATGTTTCTAAAATTCACTCATAAGACTCGAACCCACAGCCTTGACGTTCACTAACACTCACTCAACCACCAGACCAGCAGGCCTATTTTGTCACTTAATCGGGCTACCAAACACAATTGCACCTCCATCTCTCTGTCCCTAACCACAGAACCCAAAACTTCTAGGCTCAAAATTCAGAGCATTATAAGAAACTACAAGATTGAGCCGCTTTGACTTTATGCAATTTGGAGAAGATCTTTCCACCTTCCTTCTTCACTATTATGGTACACCAGCTAATCCATCTCCCTCATGAAGCAAAACTTGGTGGATCGATTTTCTATCGGTGGATGTATCCTATAAAAAGGTGCTAATTTATTTGTAAAGTTTTCATTCATTCATGAATATACCTTTAGTTACAACTTTGATAATGTTGTATATCGTGTTTAGGTTCCTATGCAAATCAAAGTCTTATTGTCGTAATAAACGTTATCCAAAAGGATCAATTGCTGAAGGTTACTTGGCAGAGGAGTGTATGGCTTTCTGTTCTAGATATTTAGAAGATGTTGAAACAAGACTGAATAGACCAAGTAGAAATGCTGGGCTCACTAATCATAGCTTAACCGAAACTTATTTATTTCGAAGTTTATGGAGAACCAATCGGTAAAGTTGAAATTGCACACTTAGATGATAGATCTTGGGTACAAGCATATCGATATGTTCTTTTTCACCACGATTCAATTGAACCATTGCGCAAGTAAGTTTTACAATTTGATAAATATTCATCTTTTTAATTTGTTTATCTTCTAACCAAGTAATCGACTTTTTAACATAGTGAGTACAAACAAGTCTTGAGATCTCGTTCACGCTCTCGAATATTACAATATCGAGAGACTCATAAGTTATTCACAGAAACTTTTCATGAATGGTTGGGGCAAACGGTATGCAACTGAAGTTTGCATTGACAAATAATAATGTTTTCTCATAATATTTATAATTAATCAATTTACTTTCGATTCAATAGGTTTGGAGTGGAAAGGACGTCAATGATGAAGTTAAATGGCTGTCCCAAGGTCCGAATAGAGTAGTAAAAAAATATAGTGCCTCCCTCATCAATGGATTCAAGTTTCATATAAAATCTCGTGAAAAACTGAGGGGGACTCAAAATTTGGAATAATTGTTAATTCTTCAATTACAAGTTATGCTAGTGCTAGGGACAATAATCCTGTTGAGGGAAATGTGAAGTATTACAGACTTCATACTGACATTATTGAGTTGGATTACTATGGCAAACGGAAGGTTGTCTTATTTCGATGTGATTAGGCTGATGTTAATACTGCTCGCGGAATTAAAAAAGATCAATTTAGTTTTACAATGGTGAACTTCTCTCAATTAGTTCACACTGGACAACAATTGATACATGAGTCGTATGTATTTTCTTCTCAAGTGAAACAAGTTTTTTACTTGAAAGATCCAACTGATGAGGATTGGTACGTTGTACCCCGTAACACCCTTTGAGACTTGTTTGACGTGGGCAATGGAAGTAGAGATAATATCGACGAAAGATTAGAAACTTTACTTTTTCCAGAACAAAACTTAAATGAAAATATCCCTAGTACTAGTACATAATTTCAATAGGTTCGCCAGGATGTGGATGAAGATATTTAAGAATTATGATGCAGTAAGATTTTACGATTTTTTAATTATATGTAATATTATAATTTAAATCTTGATCTTGTTAAATATTTCAACTATTTTATATGTACTATTATTGTTGTAATTTGTTACTAAAATTTCAACTACTTTATGTGTATTGCAGATAAAATGCCTAGAAGAAGATTGCGAGATCTAAGTATTATTCAAAATCCTCCAAATTCAGAAGAAACAAATAGTGAACAACAGACTGTAATTGGATCTTCGAATGTTCTGAATACAGCTGACGAACCTACAGAAAATCAAAGTAATGTTAACTTTAATTTACATGCGTATTAACTTTTATTATTGATTTATGTTTCAAATTCTTATATTATAATATACCATTTTTTAGCTGAAAGTGGTGGGACGCGCAAAACTCGAGGATGTACGCTACTAAAAGATTTATACGAGTTAAATTCTGTCAAGCGTGTCAAAGTAGCTAGAAACAGTCTTGGCCAGCTTGTTGGCTCAGAAGCTCGATTTTTAGTAGGATACTTGGGCATTATAGCACGAAATGTCAATCTGTTGCCTATCAACTACGAGTCATGGCATCATATGCCTGATAGCAACAAAAATCAAGCTCTCGATAATATTAAGGTAATAATGTGAATGTAATTTATAATACTTTGGTTTAAGTTTCATTTATATTTACTTTCTAAACTTGTGCTTTTTGCAGGAGAGATTTGCTTTAGAGGTCTCGAATAATTATGTGAAGAAGGCATTAGGAAAAAAAATGGAGACACCATAAAAGTGCTTTAAAGAACTAATATTTTAAGAAAAATATAAGCCTCGAAAAGAAATTGCGAAATGTCCTACCGGGAATGCTGAGGTACCAATAGGAAGATGCAGTTAGATTTTGGAATTCAAAGAAAGGAGAGGTATTATGTAGTTCCAAACTCTTATAATTATTTCGGTTTATAGTATGTACTATATACGTAATAATAATTTCACAATGTAAGATCGTGAGCGAGTTGAAACTACATGTAGGAAAAAACAAAAATTCATGCACACAGTTGGGTTGAAAAGTTTTGCTTGTGTAGATGAGGCCGAGGTATTTTGAATTTATTAATTGTGTCAAATATTAATTACTTTCTATTAAATAATATTTTTATTACTATATTGTAGGAATTTTCATCTGGTCAAAAAGTTGGACACCTTCAGCTTTTTGACATTATAGATAGAAAGAAAGATGGATCTCCTATGACTATTGAAGTTGCAGAAATTATGGTACATTTACTTAATAAAATTTGAATTATTTTAAATATTTATCATGTTTAATTATAATGGTTTAATTCGTCGTTTGTAATGCAAATAATGTTAAGTTATGTTGCATTTGTTTTATTATATATTTCGTTTCTAACTCTTTAATTGATTTATTAGGAGAAACTAAAGGATAAAAAGATAGAGTATGAAGCGATTGCTTCGAGTGATAGTTCTGTTAATATTGAGGACATTGATAACCGAATTATTACTGAAGTTTTAGGTCCTGAAAGGTATGGTCGGGTTCGATTTCAAGGATCTTTTGTTAACCCAACCCAATATTTTGGATCTAGCTCGCAGCAATTCATGCCTTCGGGAGATCAGGCTTAAGCTGAAGTTCAGAGGTTAAGAGACCAAATGGCTTAGATGCAAGCATGCACAGTTGAGCAAATTGCTCAACTTAAAGCGGAGGCATCATCGAGAGAAGTAGAGGCTCAAAGAAAATATGAAGAACTCCAGCCACAACTTAAAATAGAGACAGCAGCGAGGGAAGCAGAGCAAAATAGAAAATACGACGCACTCCAGCTACAGTTTCAGAATATGATGAAGATGTTTCAGCAGTCATAGAATCCGCTATCTTAGACGTTTGTTTTCTTATTGTAAGAATATACTTTTAACATTATTGTAAGAATATTTTGTTATTTCATTTATTAATTTAGATCATATATCTTTAGTTGGATTTGAAGTATCATTTAGATTTGCAGTTTTTGATTGGATTTGATGTTATAGGAAATTACGTTGACATTTAGGGTTGTATATGAATGAAAATGGGATGTTAGAAATATGCTAAAGTAAACGCCACTAAAGAACAAGACTTTTAGCAGTGTTTTTCACACAAGCGCTGCTAAAGGTCATGTTCTATAGCGGCGTTTGTGGGAAAAGTGCCGCTAAAGGTCATGTTCTATAGCGGCGGTTTTCCACGTAAGTGCCGCTATAGGCCCAAAAAAAGGCTGTTGAAAACCTGTTTTGCTCTAGTGCTTGTTTGGAGAATTTTTTTTCTCAAGTATTATTGATAATTTTATAATAATTAATATTTTTTTAGAATTTAAAATAATGTAATTATGTAATTATAATTTATACTACCATACATGACATAAGAAATTACAATGTAATTACACTCTATCAGTGAAACATATATAATTATACATTTATGTAATTACTCTGTTTTGTCCCAAACATATCATAACAGTCATATGTGAATAAAGGAATGAAATGAGTACAAATACATAAAATCGATCATATAAGAAGCAAAAATCAAAATACTAATGTTGAAACAAAAAACTTAAAACCAAAATCTAAATCTGTCAAACTGTTGTGCTTCTCCAAATCAAAGGGATGTTGCTTGTGCTTATGTGCCGTGTTCAAAAATTTCAAACTAATTAACCATAGTTGATATACATGTCCAATTCATTATAATTAAATTCTATTAGGAATTCATCACGAAATTAAGGTGGTATCTATTTAAAGATCCTATTACAGTAAGGTCTTTTTAAATTAAAGGTTGGAATAAAAAAGACAAAAAAAAAAACAAACACTAATCATGCCATGTAGGATTTACATAGAGAAACATGACTTTACCCTTATCAACTCAATCAATTCTGACACCTGATGAGAGAAACAAGGGAATTTATCAGTAAAAATTTAAGCTAAAAGAAATAATCCTCTTAATAGAGTAAACTAAAAAGTTGGAGCTAACCCTAAACTTATATGAACAGTAAACAAACTTTTTATATTTTCCAATTAAATCCCTTTTGTATTTCATATAAGTTAGCACAAGTCATTGGTGCGAAAATTGTTTATAACGAACTAAAAATTTAGATAGATCAATCCTACAATCTATACCATGAATTTATTTTTAGTGAATTCGATACCCATCACCTGCTTACATCTCCCTTAGAATAAATAATATATTGTGCAAGATGTATGGAATGACGATAATACTCCTTCATGAGCCAATAACACCTTTTTACAACTGACTTCAAGTATTATTAACACATTAAAGCGGATACCAAGTACGAAAGTCTGCATAAAATCCCTTTGCCCCTATGAATTTGGAATTCATATTCAACAACAACTTTAATTTATCTACATACCAAACATTAAATAAATTAAGATAATCAAAATCATCATTATTAATCACAAATTAATTACATTATTAATCTAGATATAAATTATTAAATAAATAAATAGAAACTTTCAATAAGTATTTGTATTTTATCGTTTAAGGTTTCGAATGGATAAATCTGATCTTCTGAGATAAATGAATAAGATCTTCGATATAAAAGAAATGTTATAAAATAATTAACAAAGAAAGTAAAAGGAATAGGTTAAATTCTACTATTAGTCTCTATACTTTGTGAAAATTATGGATTTAGCCCATATATTTTAATTTGATCATTTTTAGTCATTGTATTTTTTTTAAAAAAAATTAAAAATTCCAAATTCCAAATCCTTACCGAATGATAACAATTAAATTCATTTAGTTAAATTCTGCTATTTTCAAAATGATGTGACAAATTATCATATGTATAGTGCCATATCAGCTTGTTATTTCCATATACTACTCAATAAAAATTTAGTTAATGGATTAATGATTGTCATTTACGTTAAGATTAAAATTCTAAAATTCAAAAAGTATAGGGACCTAGAATAGTCCTATTGAAGAATATGAAGTAAATCTATAATTGTACACATAGTACAAGAGTAGTAATTAAATTTAATTGAACAAATTTAGCTGTTATTGTTTGGGATAGGACTAAAACCAAAATTTAAAAGTACATAGACTAAAATTGACCAATTCGAAAAGTACAAAAAGTATAATTGTTCAAATTAAAATATAAGGATTAAATTGAAAAATTTCGCAAAGTATAAGGACTAATAGCAAAATTTGACAAAAGAAATAAGAAATAGGAGAACAAAAATAGAAAGATGTATTTTATTCATCATATTGAATATTTACAATATTTCTCCAAAATCTATAGTTATAAACAAAAGAATTATAAATGATATACAATTGTACTCCTAATAGATATTAGAATCCTAAACTAGATCAAATTTCTTATCTTATTGGACATCTACTCCACAATAATAAAATATTGATACAGAATTTATAATATTTGTAAAGAAAATGTTTTTGAAGATTAAAATTAATCGAAATCAAAATTTAAATTTGAGTTATCCAAACACCAAATTTGAATTAATTCAAATTGGATTTCAAATATTGTAATCTAGAAACCAATAATTTGTAAATCATGATTTTCAAATCAAAATTTAAGTTCCAAATACTAGTTAAAGGTAAGGCGGAGGAATTTCTAAACTAAGAGAAAAATTGTCCCAAATTTATTTAAAATGTGCAAGTGTACACAGTAGTTAGCAAGTAATATAATAATGATATTAAATTTATTTTTTCCACAGGGACTGGTTTTAAAACATAGATTTTAAAATTAACAGCGATAACTTAAAAAATAAATAGAATTTTGAGTGAATGCAAGGAATTATACGAGGCAATTTAAAAACGGTAACACAAATTAATATCAAAGATGTATTGGTAGCGATCCTGTAACAAAGTTTCAGCAATACGACAGTTATAGGCTTCTCTTGAAGTTATTACCTTCAATCTTTTAATCGATTTAATAGATGTCTATGCCAAGTTAATATCAAGATTACACTTGCAAGCATCATTCCTACAAAATATGTCTACATCGTTGCAAATTTAACATAAAAAAAATTAAACAGTCACCATTCAAATTTTATGTTCACTAATCACAAACCTTTCAAATTAAGCAATTAGCTCAACTACTCACTAATCTTGATCAAGCAATAACAAGCATTAAACATGAAAATCATTTGAATGGATAAACATCAAATTATATCAAGCATCCTTAGCAAAGTACAAATAATCTCATATTAGGGTTTCATAATCATTGTAGTTAATAAAATTTTAGCCCATAATCATTAAACTAAAAACACTCAAATAAATTTCAGCCATGGTTTCAAACAATAGAAAAAACGAAATAACAGGTAAAGAGAAAGGCGAAGAGACGTGAGCCGAATGTCGATGGTTCTCCGCAAGTCGTTCACGTCCGGTTCTCTCTCCTCTTCTCTACTTCTTTTTCTGCACTCTTGCTCTGAAAGTTCCTATTCTATTTGTTCAAACCTGACGATTGCCCCCTATTTTCTCAAAATATGATATTTATATCTCCAAAGAAGATGGATTAGGTCAACCCCCTTTCCTATTCTATTTTTATTCTCTTGGAAGTGCTTTGGGCTTTTATATTTTTGCCTAGCTTATTCTTTCTAGTTCTTGATTATTAGCAGCACTTGATTGAGAGATGGGTGAAGCTCAAAAGTTGATGTGGCGCTCTTTAAGTATGGAGTTTCTAATTTGTTCCCATCAAGTTCGATGCTGCAGCATTGGGGCTCAGTTGGTGAAATTCAGCATATTCTTTTCTCTACATTTCTAATGTTCTGCTAACCACTTTGATAAAAATTCACATTTTCAGCGTCTAAATTGACAGTAATACATTTTAAAATAAAAGTTTCAAAAATTAACAATTTAATAAAATATAAATAAAATAACTAGTAAAACACTTTCAACCACTCGTTAACTTTGATGAAATATAGACTTAAAAGTAATAAAATAACTCAGTTACCATTTTGCTGTCCTTCATCCTCACCTATTCCTTTGAAATTCACCAAATCCTTGGTCAAATTTTTTACCACTTGGCTCATCTAGTGTTCTTTTCCCATAAAAGGAGAATAGGATTGCAGAGATGGTGAAGCTAAAGCCAAGTTTCAAGTTGGAAGGGTTCTAATCGTGAAAAGTGAGAAATGTGGCGTCGAACGCGTTGATATCAAAGTTAAGGATTTGATGTTATATTGCTTGTTGTTTACTTTGAGAAATGTGGTTGATTTGTATTATTTACCTTTTTATGTTGCAGAGAAATCCATTAAAAAAGGTGGGGGTAGTAAAGGCAAAGAGAAAGTCTTAGATTAAAGAGAAGAAAATAATTGCTCTCTTGAATTCCTCCCTACCATGGACTTTGCATGTTTGATTGTCATGAAAATGGTAAAAGAGGATAGATATGAGTTGAGTAAGTTGAACCATGAAAGTGATAATAAACTTGTTGAATGAGTATGCGGTGTTGTTACATTGTGAATCCTTGGTTTGAGAAACTTGGATTTTTGCATGCCAAAACCATACAAAATTGAAGATGCAATAGGTTGAAGGATGTGACAACCAGGTTTGTGATTATAGACAAATCAGTCAGATGATACTTCATTAAAGTCTTATGAACCCAAATCAACTTGGAAAGGTACTGGACGTGACTGATAAGAACAATGAGGAACTAGGTTAAGGAGGTCACTAATGAAGAAACGAAGAAACAACTTCTGCTGGCGATGGTTTCTCAGGAATCAATCCTGTTTTAAGATTTGTGGCATGGTTTAAGGTTTGTGGAGACGATCTAGTGTTGGTGCAAGCAGCTCCGCTATCTCATTTCAGTCCATAATGGGCTTCTTGCAGATACTGATTAGCAAAATGAGCTTCACCACCACTCACTCCTATGTTGTCATCAAAGGAGAAAAGGAAGACACCTTTACACCTAAGACGTCGTTTGAACGATCCAATCAAAACGTGTATGAAATCTTCAAAGGGGCTTAATGATTCACAGGAAACGACAAAAAGCATCTCTTCTGCAACTTCACTATAGAGGAGGAAGATTAATTGCAATGTTTCTTTGGTGGCATCATATCAAAAGCACTAGTGACCTCCCACATCCACATTGGCAGCTCAAACCTATGCTTTGAGGCTTGTAAAACAGCCTGGAGCAGAATTATTCTTGAAACAGCTTGTACCATGTCTTATCCAATACCTTCAGGGGGAACAAGAGGTTTCCATGGAATATAGATGCAATCTCTCATGTACTACTAAGTGTCGTCTTAACAGTGTTCCAAGCTCTGGATTGGGTGGCTAGAAGAACCAAACAAGGAAAATGCCCTCCAAACCCCCCACTAAAATTGGAATGACTCCTTTAATGATATGTCGTTGCTTCTGGTACATTCGAACCCCAAAACTAAATACGAGTAAACCTAGTTTTAAATCATAAAATGACCAATTAGAAACCCGCTCATCATCATTTATCAACCAAAACCAGAGTTGCTTGCTAGTCAGATTCCAGACTGAGGCCCACATTTGCTTTATTCACATGTCTTTCAAATAGAAACCAGAGAGTAACCACCTGACCATTACATATAACACTACTCCTTCAATGTAATGCTGTGTCACTTTATTCAAATTGTATGCTATGGAATCTAAGCTGCTGACATCAACTAACCATATTACTCAAAACTTGAGAGTAAAAACAAGATTTCCATATACTTGAAAGCATTCTTGAAAGATCATATCCTCATACCCTAGTACAGATATGCCTCATATATGGATGTCAAACATAAATAGTTCAATAGAAAAAAAGAATCAAAACAGCATAGTAAAAAGTCCACAATATCAGTCAGACAGCTGCAGCAGTATACCTACATACATACATTACATACATACATACATGTATATATATATGTATATAAGTGGTGGCAATAGGGAAAAATACTGCCTGCTTCATGCCACCTCTTCAGGGTAGCTTCATGCATCAACTGGTTTAAGCCATGAGTTCGCTGCAGCAGTATATTGGATATTATTATAGAATGAGAGAGCAAACAGACAGTTTGAAGCAAAATTCAAAGGCCATCAAAGCCTATAACTTAAATTGCAACTAGGGAGATAAACCAAAATTAAACAAAATTTATATTCTTCAGTCTACAACTGAAAACTTTTGCCAGTAGAAGAAAGAGTGGACCTGAACTAAGTTCAACTCTACAAATTGTCCTAACTACAGTGGAACATTTGTTCTAAGCACTTCTTTATTGCACATTTTTGAACAAATATGATTGTCCACCCTTTTCCTCCCTTCAGTGTATTATTAACGAACTCTACCCATCTGACTTATTTTCCGTTACAAGGTATGCCGAGTAGCTAAGTGCTAACCGTGCATGAATACCCCAAATTCACTCAAGGGGATGAGTTAACTTGAAATTACCTTGACGTAGAAACTACTTTCCTCTACTTTGAGGTTCTGGTTTAATGGCTTGACATGCACATCTGTCGTTGCTATCTGTAGTCGAGTTTGCCGAGTGCTGTAAAAAAGAAGCAGCAGTAGCCTGTTCACTCTTGAATAGTGCTTCAGCTTCCAATGCCCGAGTAGAAGAACTTTTGGGCAGGCAATCTGTTTCAAAATTCTGGTATGCCACTTGATCTTGATGAGTACTCGGTTACCAACTTTAGAAACATGGATGATTTATCCTCTAGGAGACGTTGTGGAGTATCAAACTCGGCAACTCGCCCTGCAAATAAGTTTCCAAATCATTGGGAAAAAGTCAAGACTTTCAATAACTTCACATCATTGAAACATCTCGAACTTAAGATGGCACATTAAAAGATATACATACCATCACTTAGCACCAAAACAAGATCACTGTCAATCACAGTTGGAATACGATGTGCAATAGTGCAAACTGTGCAGTTCTTGAACTCCGTTCGGATGATCTTCTGTATGAGATTGTCAGTGGCAGTATCAACTGATGCTGTTGCCTCATCCAGCACAAGTATTCTCGCTTGTTTGAGTAAAGCCCGGCCCAAGGAAACAAGTTGCCGCTGCCCCACACTCCAGTTATCTCCATTTTCTAAAACTGCACAATTTTACATTGAAGAAAAAAACCATCTATCAACATGCAACTTCAAAGGGCTTTATCCTCTCCTTACGTTATGATTTTTTTTTCTTTTTATTTTTCGGCCAGACGACATTAATGGTGTCCAGGAGGGATGGTACAGACCTGGTGTATCAAGCTTTAGGTCTTTATCACGAACAATGTCTCCAAGTTGAGATTTCTCAAGTGCCTGAGACAGAAAAATATCAGTACTTGACTCAGTGCATGCCATTCGGCATGATCATATTACAAGATTCAACAGATCATATTTTGGCAAGGCAAAATTTACTTGGGAAAAGATGATAAAGAAAGATAAAAATGGAATGTGAATGAAGTGATTAAGTGGAACTCGTTTAATATTTGACCATAATGTTCAGAAAGTCCTTCAAATAACTAACAGCTAAACCGATAGTATAATTAAGTGGTGACAATGTTCCTAGGAACTAATAATCTCGGTGAAAAGAACTCTGAATTCTTCAATAAGAGAAATGCAAACTTAGGAATTATTTAAAATCTATAGAATTACTTTTCAGAAGTGAAGAACAATGAGAATGTTTATATGGAAATAAATGCACGACCTTGTATGAAGAAACTCATAAACTCAACAAAATTCTAAGCTTAAGTATAGAAAACTCATTGAGGGGGAGAGAGGTGATATATTAGTACGCAAGTGAAACTTGTACCTCCCAGATATCATGATCTGAATGCTCTTCAAGAGGATCAAGATTGCCTCTAATAGTTCCTTCAAATAAAGTAGGATCCTGGGGTATGATACTAAGACGGCTACGAAGGTCATGGAGCCCAATTGTTGAAATGTCAATATTGTCTATAATGATTTTCCCACCAGCTGGCTCAATCAATCGGAACAATGCTTGGATCAATGTAGATTTACCGCTGCCAGTACGCCCAACAATTCCAATCTTCATGCCACCAGGAAATGCACATGATACCCCATGAAGCACCACTGGAAGATTTTCCCCATATCGAACCTTCAAACGGGAAATATAAAAGGAAAATGAAAAGTCAGCATGTGGCACCTGTAAATGTTTTATCCTTTTATTCTCCAAGATCATTAAGAAATAAAACCAAGCATCATCTATTGATCACACAGCCCCATATAATTTTTCACTCCTCTTTTTATTTGGCATGAGGAAAAAAATCATAAAACATAGTCCAAATTTCCCAATCAAGTAGGACTTCATCAAGCACGGAAGAAGAGAAAGATTATAAAAATGATATTTGGGTTCTAGCAAGAGGAATTCTAAAATGCTATTAGAATGTTCGTTTTCATGCCACAAAACACTCATACCCTGCAAACCTTCCTCATGAACTATTAGTGGGAAACATTGAATGTAGAAAAAGAATGATGCAATGAGTCTTGTCTGTTGCAAGGAAAAAGGAAGTACTTCAAAATGTCATGAAAAACAACTGGATACCTTTAAATCGACCAGTTCAATTGTTCCATTTTCAGGCCATGAGGATGGAGGGCGCGAGTTTTCAATAATGGAAGGAGCTTCACTTGGAATTTGGCTGTACTGATAAATCCTCTCAATGGAAATAATTTTATTCTCAAGCTTGCAAAAGCTAAGTATCCACCGTGATAGCCGTGCATTTAAGTTAAGGCCATATGTCACAGCAAGGCCTGCCATGCCTGTTTAGAACAATCAGGAACAATTGACATCAATATTTATAGTGCTAAACAACACCAATTTTTCATTTTTGTCATATAACTGATAGTCTTATACTGATGAAACTCTGTCAGAAGTTTGTCTAGCCGCTGTGCCTCTTGAAGGATCAAAGTGAAAATTTCTCTTACATATCCTAAAGTGTAGTAGATAAAGGAATGCATAACAATGTAACTAAAAGTACCCGAGATTTCCAAGGGTCCTCATAAAAGACACAGTGCAAAGCAATCTCTTCTGAAGGATCACTTCAGAATACCATATCCCTCGACCCTAGTGAAAATGAAAAAAAGGATAAGGCCAGGATTTTAGGATTGGCTCTGCACTCTGCAGAACAAGATTTTAACAAGGTGAAATGAAGAATCTTCAAAACACACCAACGGTTTACTTGCCCTGGCAAGTGAGATATCAATTTTACTTTAAAGTTGTAGCACAAATCACTCCAGATGACTCGAAATTTCTTACAAAAACAAGCAGATAAATAGAGCGTAATAATGCAAAAGATTTGCTTACTTGGATCAATACTTCCATGTGGAAAACTCACGAGCAAAATCATGCAAAAAGCAAATACAAAAGTTGAAAGTAACTCCATCCGCAGGCAAAGCCATTCAATGGCTGCAATACTGCAAAAGAATGGGCGAGCAAAACAATCAAGAAGATAAAGGTTTCTCTTCATGAACCTTTTCTCTTGTCCAAAACCCCTTATTGTGGCTGCTCCAGCAATTGATTCACCAAAAAGATGAATAACTGGAGATTTCTGGATGCTAACAATGCGGACTAGTTCCCTTGAAGAAGCCATGTAGTATTTCTGCAACAAACAATAAGCGAGGAATTCACCAGACTTAAAGAAAGATAAAAGCGGAATAGAATTAAAGAATGAGAAAAAAAAGAACAGGCTTAAGGAAGAAACTAGTAATAAGGTGCTTCCCTTTCTCTCAATCTATGAAAGCCAATGGAACCCAACAACAGAAATTTGAGGCAAAATAGAAATAACTACCTGCATCCACAAGCAAGCAGCAGCCATCGGGATAACAAGAAGCAGAACTTGCCAAGTAACTTCCGTCATCACCCCAACAATCCCAAGAAGCTGTATTGTTGTTGAAGCAAAACCACCAAGTCTAAACGGTATATCAAGATCCACAACACTTTGATCAATAGATACCTGCATGTTTACAAATGACCAACATCAGATAATCTGAATAAAGAAATCTGACAAAAACAAAAAACAAGATTCCATAAGGCAGCAACTTTTGTGTGTAAATTTCAGCTGGAAATATATAATTAAAAGATTACTCGGTTCAGGATACGCCCAGCTGGAGTTGAATCAAAAAAAGACATCGGAGCTCGAAAAACACTTCTAAGCATATTGAGAAACAATTTTTGTGCAGCTGCTAGACCAAATGTGGCTACCAAAACGGCCCTGACAAATATAAACCAAGAGCTCCCAAAAGCAAGGGCCATATAAACAACAAGTAGGACCATAGGACTGACTTTTGCTTCGTCTCCTTCAGTCTGGGGGTTAGCCCATGCCATCCACCAATTACTAGCTATTTGAAGGAATTGAAATAACGTTTGTGCAAGAACAATGAGTGGTATCAGTAAGCCTTTATATGCAGCTGCCATATATGACAAGTACACCTTCATGCTGACTCTTCCTTTTACCCTTTCCTCTTCTTGAACAAGCTGTTTTTTCCTCCGCTTTGCTTTCTTTTTCTCTTTAATTGCTTTCTGGTCTGACGCTGATGCACCATCTTCCACTTCCTTAGCCAAACTGTCAATATTATTTCCAGCTGAATCACATTTTTTATTCAATATGGCTGGCCCATCAAGAAGCAAATTTTCATCAGATTCTTCTGATGAGAAACTCGGAATATCCATTGCTTCAATTGCTTCATGGTGAGCTGAGACCAGAGCGTTGAAATCAGTGCCCGCTTGTAAAAGCTCATCATATTTTCCAGCTTGTATGATGCGACCTTCCTTAAGAACCTGAAAATATGAATGATGACATTTGAGAATATAATATTCAGAACACCATAACAAAAACCAGTCTCAGAAAAAAGGGGGGGGGGAGAGCAGAAAACACATTGGGCTTTATACTGCATAATTACTCCAAAGAAAACTCATTATTATGTGAAAATCAGTTGATTGTTCAGTCGAACAACACTTCATCTCCACAAGCTTTATTTTCGGCCTCCCTGTAAAGGTACAACTAATTTCAGTCCATTGTGTTTTCCACTATACATCCAGTAAGTTGCACCATTGGTCTAGGCATTCTATCATTACTGACTTTGCCCTAGTACTTTCAGTGTGCTGTTATCTCCCATGATGACTCTTGTAGCATGACGTTACTATCTAATTTATTAATTAGATAATGGTTCAATCCATCTGCTTTTGCATTAATCAATAATACTCTATAACCTCTTAATACTGGATATGAATTGGATAAAGAGGGGCATTGGCTTCGGAGGTGAAAGGGGGAAATCACCTTAAACAAGGATTAGTCCAGTAAAACACTATATCTTTTCTCAATAAAAGGAAAGGCAATGCACAAGCAAAGCCATGAAGTCAACCAAAAAATATGTCTGCATGGAAAAAACTATAACAATAGAAAATTAGACAGCCACCAATGTCATTTAAGAAGAACCTTCAAGAAATAAATCCAACAAAATGACATAAGGAAAACTAAAATATAAGACATTCATGCACTTAGCTCTCAGCTAACTTTCCTATTGGACTTGTTCAAATTTAGGCATAAAAGCCAGTTCCTAACAACAAAAACTAATACCTTACCAATTGCACTATCTAAATGTTTTGCTACAAATTCTTCTTCAGATCATAGTGGAAACTTATGCACACAATAGCAAGGCTATGAATTTTAGTAAGCACCAGACATTCATCCCATGATAAAGAGTGCACTAAAAGCATGCATCATTGCATGCTGTAGTGCTAGCAGAAAGAACTTTGAAACTATTCCATACCAGTATCAAATCAGCAGTAGGTAGAAATTCAACTTGATGGGTCACAAAAACAACAGTCTTATTCGCCATTGCTGTCATTATGTATTCCTGCAGTTCCAAGAACATGATTGTCAGCCAAATTCAATAGTTATGAACACCAATATTTGTGGTATATCAACTAAGTCAGACCTTGAATAGTTCTGAGCCAGTGTGAGCATCAACAGCACTGAAGGGGTCATCGAGTAAATAAATATCAGCATCTTGATAAAGGGCCCTTGCAAGCTGCACTCGTTGTTTCTGTCCACCACTCAGGTTTATACCCCTGTCTCCAATTATGGTCTGATCTCCATGTGAAAAAAGTTCAAAATCTTTCTTCAGGGAACAAGCATGGACAACTTTCTTGTATTTAGCTTTATCCATTGGACTACCAAAAAGAATGTTCTCTTCAATATTTCCAGACTGTATCCAAGCAGACTGAGAGACATAGGCAGCAGTACCACACACTCGAACCTGTTCAAACATCACAGTAAACGCATAGCAAATCTAAAACCCTTTCCATTAGAGGTAGAAATAGTTTAAAAGTATTATGAGTCAGACTTACCTCGCCAGAGATTTTAGGAATCTCCCCAAGGATGCAAGAGAGAAAGCTTGACTTCCCAGAGCCAACCATGCCACAAACTGCCACACGCATCCCACTTTCTACTTTCATTTGTATTCCAGATAAGGTGGGCCTTGAAGAAGAGGGATCCCAGCAAAACACACCATCCTTAATCTCTATAGCCACCTTTGACATTCCCCGGGGCAGAACAATGGTGGCATCTTCCTGCAGTTCTTCCTCTTGAAGGAATCCAGAAAGTCGATCAAGAGAGACCTTTGTTTGTGCCATCATAGACACCAGGTCAGGAAAATTCCTGAGTGGTTCTTGAAGTATTCTGAAAGTGGCCAGTGCGGAAAGAACACTTCCAGCAGTGAGTTCAGCTCCCAACAATATAGATGTTGCAAATGTAACAGCCGCAACGAATATTGGGGAACTCCAGAAAATGAAAGTAATAAAGGCCTGTGAATAGAGGGCTTTTCGTAGCCACTTGAATTCTACATCCCGCATCTCCTCCAATTTAACTCGGTACCTCTCCTCCCAAGCTTGTAATTTCAGAATCCTCATGTTCCTTAGACATTCAGAAGTCTTCCTCATTCTTTCATCCTTGGCAGCCATTAACTTGTCTTGATAATCTTCTTGAACCTTAGCCAAAGGAACAGTAACAATGATGGATATAATGGTTGCAACCAATGTGGCAACAGAAGCAATACCGACATTTTTATATAATATTGCGAGAGCAAGAATTATTTGCAAAGGAAGCATCCAAATGTCATGGAGATACCAAGAATAGTCCCCCACTCTTTGAACATCAACTGCCATGTAATTAACAATTTCTCCACTAGTATGACTTTGTTTAGCCAAGCTTGAGAGCTTCAGTCCCTTCCGATACACCATTGCTGTTAGAGCTGATCTAACATGCATACCCAAAATGTCAACCCCAAGATACCACTGCCTGGTTGTTAGTGTCTCTAAGAGCTTCGATACAAAAAATATTCCAGCAAGCACATAACCTTCATGAGGAAAGGTCTCTTTCCCTCCCAGATAATCAACAAAGTAACTTATCATGTATGGACCTACATAGGAAACGAGTGTGTTCAACAAAGCAAAGACAGCATTACCAGCTGCTTCCTTCCAGAATGACCTCAAAATCGCCCAAGCCAAAGAAGGTTGCTTTGATAGATTTTCAGCCTTCATTTTTTCCCAATTTGAATTTAAAACCTTGTAATTTGTCTTGGAACGGTCTTTTGGTGCAAGAAGGGGAATGTCTTTAAGCTCAAGTGGTCTCTTGGCGCCAATTGAAAGAAGTGGATTTAGCCAAGAAAGTATAGCCAAACTGAAGAGCCCAGCATCAGTATAAGGAGTTACCTTAAGACATCCTGCCTCTTCTTCAAGCAACGGCTCCTGAAGGTCGGAGTTTCTATACAATTCTATACCGGTTGCACCTCTAATTGCAACAAAGCAAAGAAATGCAAGAGCCGGTGTTACAACAAAATTGGCGACAACATGAGAAGTCAAGTGGTTCGAACCATACACTAAAAGTGATTTCCCATCGACATACAAGGTACAGATGCAAATCACAAAAGAAATAAACCACCATACCCTCAACAACAATGGGAATTTCTCGAGCACCTTAAACTTACAATGAAGAGCTAAAAAACTCAACACAAACCAAGCTAAACCTTGAGCAGCAGGCAAGGCAATAACAGACCAAACCACAACCTTCCCATCAACAGCCTCTCTTATCAAACCAAATCCATCAAATCCCAGCACCACAACTTGCACAAGCAGCACATAGAAACAACAACATACAGAGAATTTAAACCCAGTGCCGACAACAACATCTCCAACTTCACCATCGCCACTAATGCTTCTCCTAATTGGGCTTGAATTCCCAACAGAATCATCCTTAAGAAATCGAGTTCGACCGACACAGACAAGTATTTTCCTTGCAGATATTGTGAAAAGGAACACCAGGAGAAGTGTGAGATCGATGCAAATGGAGGATAGTTCCAAAATGGGCAAACCTTGCATCGTCCCCGCAAGGGAAAAATGCGGTTGTTGTCCGGCGGATGCTGGTGAAGAAGAAGAATGAGTCGCAATGCTATTGAGCAAACGAGTGAATCCCATTGTTGAAAACGGTGAGTTTCGTGTGAAAGAGAGACCCAAAAAACAAGCTGAGTACGCGGCTTTGTCGATGATGTCGATGAATCAAGTAAGAAGTGAGATCAAATCGTGTGAAGAAGGGCATCTCACCATCTGAAAGCAATGAAAGAGGCAAAACCACAACAACAACAGAAGGGTTATTTAGAGATAGAATCTACAGACTTACACATGAAAACAAATAGATTTTTTATAACACGGATAACGAAGACTGAAAACACAAACAGAAATGATTCCTTTTATTTCCACAAACTCATAGACACACACTCTCTCTCTTTCGTGTCTCTCTATATGATATATCTGGTGGAGAGACCCGAAGGAGACAAATAAAGGGACCAAAAATCAAAAAAAAAAAAAAAGAAGAAGAAAGAAATGAATGAAAAAAACCCATATCTGAAACAAAAATATTAAATAAAACTGAACCTGGGTTTTTGTCCTCTGATCAACCTGAACAAGATGTCCCGACTCTCTTCTCTTTTTATTCCCAAAAAAGAAACAAACCCTTTTTTTGTGATATACAAAAGGAGTACCACTCCTACACCAGCATTCCAAAATCCAGACGAATCGCCTTTGAATTGAATTAGATGCTGAGCAGCCTAAACCCAATAAGCCTATAAGCATGTAGAACGTAAACAAGTAAAGAAAAAGAAAATAAAACCTATATGAAATATGTGTGTTAATATATAATATATGAAGAGAAAGAGAGAGAGAGAGAAATGGTTCCAGTGTCTCCCTCTTTTTTAAAGAGAAAATGTTGTGTTTTTTTATCTTTAAGCTCTGCAAAAAAGTTGTAATTGCCGTGTGTGAAAGTATGGGAGGTCTCTTTCTACAAAAACGAAGGATCTGTTTTAGTTATTAAGGCTTCTAATTTCTAGTTTTGTTGTTTTTACAAATTAATATGTAATAATTAATTAATTATAAAAAATGCCCACGTTTTGATGTGTTGATGAGATCATGAAAAGGTTCTTCTCCTATAATGTCTTAACAAAGAAAACATTACTCATTAGATCATCTTTTTCTTTTCACCCTTACTGAGTGTTTTTGAGAAATTAACATAAAAAAATAAAGGGCTTTTTGTTTGTTTCCACTTTTTCATTTGTGTTTGAGGTGGTGATGTTGTGGTGGCAATGGCGGTGGGGCTGATTTCATTTTAGTATTGGGGATGACAATACGAGTGTGATCCCATGATTTTAAATCTCATTTTTATTTTATTTTAGATAAATTTTAAAGTTATATATCATTTTAGTTTAATATATAATTTAATATATAATATTTTAATTTAATTCAATTCTTATCAAAATATGATAAATTAATGTATTTATTTCTTCAAATATGTATAATTGAATCAAAATTAAAGTTTTATGTATACTTGAACTAGATTCAAAGTTTCATGTGTATAATTACTCTAAAGTAAAATTCAAGTATGAAATTGCATATTAAATTAAAATTTATGTATAATTTTGAGATTTATCTTTTTAATTTTTATAACGATTTTTATCAATTTGACTTTTATTCTTTTTTGAGTTAAATTTGGTCATCAAATCTTTTTTAAAAAATCAAAATTGACTATTAATCTTTTTTTAAATGAGTTGTTATAGTTATATATACAGCCTATAAATATGCCTTAGTTACTCTAGATTTTACACAACAAAAATGATTTAGATTGAGAAAATTTTGTTATTTGTTTCGAAGGATTTTTCTTGTAGTGATTCGGATTTTTCTTTTAATTCTCTTCATCTTTTGTACTCTCATTTTGCTTGTTGTTTTTTATTCGCACATAAAATTTACATGATTGATATTTTCGATCATTATTTTATTTACTTTGTTTATTGTTTAATCGAGTCAATTATTAATAAAATAATTAAGGTTCCCGCATCAATCTCAAAATTCTTAAAATCAGGAGTTTAGGACTAAATTATTTGATTAGAATGGGATTGATCATCAGCTTTGGCTTAGATTCAAAGGGCTTTCCTAGGATTAACGAAAGCAAGAAACGGAGGCTTTTGGGGGTAATGATGCTTTAAATTTCTAAATTAAAGTGAAAAACAAAGATTATTACCCAACTCCGCTCCCCACTTAAGCAGTCGAGTCGGGTACGTGGGACCAAACTGTAAACCTTAGCGTCCTTTTTTCTGCCACACACCACTTTTCGCATTTCCTTTGGCAGTTTCCTAAGGAAAGGAGAAAATGATGAAAAAAAGTTTTTGTTTGTTTCGCAGGAAAATAGCACATGTGGTGGATTCTGGAAGGGCTTGTCTTCACCCTTCATTTCATCACATTTTCTTTTTACACCAAATTAAAGGGTAGGTTAGGAATTTAATATAAATAACTAAAAAAATTATTTTCTCTTTCTCATTTTGCTAAAAGTTAGCATTTAGCACAGTAGTTTTAGTTTACTCTAAACCAAAAAAAGTAAATGTCATTACTCTTTAATTTAATGATTTTGGCATAAATAACCTTTGGTTTTGAAATTTATTTTTAAATTTTAATAATTTTAAATATAAAGCAAAAATATGAATATTTAATATATATATATATATATAATACTTTAAACACGATTAATACCAAGTATACTGGTAATGTATTTTTTTATTCTATAAGCAGTCTTAAAGAATTATTATATATCTTTTTTTTAAAAATATTTTTTAATATTAAACTATACCCTTATATAGCACTTGTCAACCCCTAACCGTGCTTAAGGAGTCTAAAAAGTTCAGTGTCAATGTACCACTGTAATTACACAATGATAGCATGTTTGGATAACCATTGTAATTAACGAGTCCCACCGAATTGGGTGTAATTGAAGTACCCCAATTACACTTTTCAATTCTTAAGAGTGGGTGAGAATTGGAGTAATTATGTAACAAATTTAATTTTAAAAAATTATTTTTATACAAGTTATAAAAAAATTATATTATAAATATGAACATTTATAAATGTTTGGGATGGTTATGATAAAAAATTTCTTCTATTATAAAAATAATTTGTGTAGCTTAAAAAATTCTAAAGTTAGGGTCTAAAATAATATATTTATTTATAAAAAAAATTATGATAATTTATTTATTTGTCCATGTTGTATATTATAAAAATAATATACTTATTCATAAAAAAGAATGTTATAGTTTTTAACCATAACTTATTTATAAAATGTAAACTTTTTAAAGTTATGGTAAAAAATATATTATTTATAAGAAGTATTGTGAACGTGTTGGACAAATTATAAAACTTTTTTTTATATATTATAAAATTTATATTATTTTTTACTTAATTTACGTATTATAAAAATGGATATAACTTTAAGTCTTTCTCCTAATTAAGTTTATATAAGTTTTTATAATTAAAACTATAGACTATTTGGACTATGAACTTAAATATTGTAAGGTCAATGTTAACTATGCAAATAGAAAAGATTTTCTTGCACGATATCGTGGGGTGTGATACCATTTGAGGGAATGGTGCTACACACAAACACCATAGACAGCTCACAAACTATTTTTGTTTTTTTATCTAATATTTCTCATATTAACAACATTACTTAGTATAGCATAATAAATAAGGTTAGATCATACTTGAATCATAGGTGAAATTGAGATGATTTATACTTCGAAGAATACATGGAAGAAAAAGATCTTGATAATCTTAATTATGCATATTCAAATTCAGATGATGATGATGAAATTGGTCAACGACCAACAAGTGACGATAAGGAGCATATGTTAAACATTAAAGAGGGAATAATGAATATGCACTAGAATAATTAGATAAAATTGTATATGATTTTTTATTTTCTTGTTATTTTTATTAGTAATCGTATTATATCAACTACTTTTTTGGACTAACATAATACATATGGTTATTTGATTTTATTTTTTCTTACTTGTTTAGAAATTATTTTTTATCACACTATTTATTTTTATAGTAATTAATATCTTTTAAAAATGTAAATTATATAACTGTGTAATTACAATCTGTCCTACCAAACATGACATAGGAAATTATAATGTAATTACACTCTATCATCCAAACATGTCCAAGAAATTATAATTCTTTGTAATTATAATAGAGTGCTTTCATTCAATTACTCTATACTATCCAAACATACCCTAAATTAAATTAGCCAAAATTGTTGTTATTCAAGTATGGAGTATTAGCTAACTTGCAACGCATTTTTGATGGGTTTTAGACATCTTTTGGGTTGAATTGTCTTTTTTATGGTTCGAAAGATATCTCTTTGCTTTCTAACACATTTTGAAACACGTCAATTTGAATACCAGAACACAAGTTATGGTTCATTTAGTGAAGACCCCATGAGTAAAAATCATCACTTTTTGTTAGAATTTATATCATTAGTGTAATTATTTCATCATTACTTGTAATTTTTGGAATGATTGAATAAATAATATTTTCTCATGATTAAATTAATATTCTTTATATGGATGTTTTCAATGACTTTTGCATGCAAAACAAAAAGAATAAGTAAATATTAGTTCAGTAAATATTAGTTCATTGATTACCTAATCTTTAACTAATAGTAAGTTGCATTACATGGTTGGATTGTAATGTAAGAAGACAACTTGTATTTAGCAGGTAATCTAAATGGCCTGTATTCCGTGGGTTAACTACTGCAAAAGACTCGTGTTAAGACTATCATATTGTCTATAAGTCCAATTGGGGAGATAATTTATTTTGGCTATTAGAGCAGGATTGACTCTAAAAAAAAAGACATAAATGTGATTGTTTGGATTGACATTTTATTGAACTAGACCCAAGTTGAATTAGTTTTAGATTCATTTATGGATTCATTCACTTGTATCTTTCATAGTATGACTTACCTATATCTTAAGTGAATGGCTATATATGCACAACCCATTTACTTTGATATACTGAAAACTTATGCTCTCAAGGCAGTGGGTTGAAGTTGGCATGTTAATTACACAACTTATGCATGACATGGTTTCACTCACAATAGTAAAATCATAGTTTGATAAAAAGGCATTCCCTCATTAGCATTATGTGGTTTGTGAAATTGGAACATAGCATGGGTCGTTTGTTTGGGGATAAATGATTTTATCATTATTGGTATAAGTCATAATCATTTCCATTGAGGAAGATACAATGGTGATAATGAGATAAAAGTAATCAAACTAGGTGAATGGATTTAACCTTAAAGGATTACAAATATTCTATGAGGATAACACATATGACAAACATGCTTGGGCTCTACTATTCAAAAGCCTGAGATCCAATTTGACCTGTTTTCAAGTTTATAATAAATATCTTTTTGTTTAGTTTATATATTATATAATTTATGTAATGTAAATATTAAAAATATATATTAAGTTGTTTATATTTCCAATAAAATTTGTTGTTTTTGTTTAGAAATTCAACGAAAAAGCATATATAATGGTAGTAAAGAAATATAATTAAAAATTATTAAATAAAAATAAGTATATTTAAAAAAAAATAGATAGGTTTAAAGGAGATTAGGGTTAGTCATTTATAAATATAAATGAGTTGGACAAAATTTAAGATCCATATTTCGAATTAGGCCAGACCCTAATCAAGCCCATAAACACCTCTATGTAATTAGGTGGGTAGATAAATTTTTTTTTTGATTATGTAGCTTTTAAGCTAATACCACTAACTCAATTAAATGTTTTATTATATTTATAATATAAATAAAAATGGTATATATCATTTTGTGGTTAATTTTCTTTTTATACATATTCTCAAGGCTTGTGTTTATATATCCACATAACTTATACATGCACACACTTCAAGGTGTTTAGTTGAAGTAATGATAGATTTATAAGGCAATGTGAGATTTTAGAATAACATTTCTATGTTTAGATTCTCAAGATTACTTTGAGCAGATAGCATTGTATTTCTAGTAGTGTCAAGATTTTGGACTCTGGAGATAATTTTTTATGATAATTTGATCCTTCCTTACTATAAGTTTAGTCAACTTTACCTTTTAAACCTAAGAAAATATTATATTTTATTAAAAAAGAAAACTCGTGTTTAATAATTGAGATAAATTTAATATAGTGATTAGTTTCAAAATTTTATTTCTTTAAAGGGCATTTGGTTACGGAGTGTAAGATTACTTTTAGTAATAGGGCTATCAAAATGTAAAAAATAGTTAGCATATTATCGGGTATGTTATATTACTATCTTTAGTTTATTTAGTTGGGATATACGATTTTGTTGTATGGTTGATAGAATATAAGGTTACCTAAAACCACAATTTACTAAATTGTTCTCTCTCTAGTAAAATATTAAAATTGACAATAAAATTAACAATATAGTAGCGCATAGCTCTCAAACCAAATCTATTAAAACGTGAAATCTTGAGTAAAGTTTTGTATAGTTGAAGTCGATGCAATCTAAAGATATAAATATTATTATAATAATAGAAGTCGATTCATTTTGATAAAAAAAAAATAAACAATCTAACCAAACTAGTTACTACCAATAGCATAAGGGAGTAATGGTTAAGGTTTAAGGTTTATTGTTGGCACCCTAGTAACTAGGGTTCAAACCTTGTTGATGTAATCCCTCTCCCCAATAACTAGAGAAATCTTATATTACTAAAGGAAAAATGGTATTGAGATTATCTTTATATTATTAAATAAGATAATTGTTCAAGGTGAATATAATTTCAAAATCTTACATTACCTTTATATATTGAATAGTAATACATTAGAATAACTGAACAAAAGTTGGGTCACTTGGAAGAGCACTTCAAGTGAAAATTGTTTTTCAAAAAAAATATTTTTATTTTTTGGCCACCATCTTTTCAAAAAAACTCAAACTCGTCCTTTTTTTTTTTTTTCTTTCTTAGATGTTTTGTCTAATTTTAGAGAAAACTCAATGAATTTTAAGCATTAAAGTAAGGTACTAAAATGTATGGTTTGTTGAATAAGGAGATTGCTTGCAAAGAGTTAAACATTATCTAATCTTCCACACATTTTTGCTTAAAAAGGGCTTTTATTCTTTATCCATGAAAGGGTTAGGTTTATGACATGTGATTGAGTTCATAAGTGGTAGCTCAACCCTACCTTGCATTAATTAAAATACTTCATATTGCTATGAATGAGATCTTTTACTTTTTTTAACTCACTGGTGTCAGAGATTTAATATTAATATGGATTCTAAAATTAATATTTTTTAAATAATCAATTTTATTATTTTAAAAATAATTAAAATTGACAAGGAATATTCTATTTATTTATATGGATAAAAGTATTTTTAAGTCATTACAATGTTGGGCGAAAAGGATAACAAAATTTGAACATATACAAGATTTGAAAAGTGTATGTGTGGTATGTTTTTTAGATAAATGGTTTGTGTACTTTTTTTGGTATAACCATAGGTGTCTTCATTCGTTTTACGGTTTAAGTATAATCTTGTTTGGGCCGATGGTGGTATTCAGGTAAAGTCCTCCCAATAACGTAAATCATTTTATTTAAATAAAAAAATCAAATTAATAACATATCCTTTTAAATATATATGATTTATTTTATAATTTAGCTTGACTAGGTGTTTTAATTTACATTTGAATATATTTTGAGTTGATTCTGATCTTAGCTTGATTAATATGGACATTGTTGCCAATGTAAGACGTGAGTTCAAGTGTGTTGAAGCGCATTATCCTCCTATTTATGGGTTGGGGAGAGGCTATGGATAATTATAGGCATTGTGTAAAAAAAAAAAAAAAGATCCGAACTTAGAATGAAATTGTTAAAAAGAAGTTATAATTAATTTGAATATATATTATTTGTAATTATATTTATATGTGCAAACTTAAAAAATATTCTTATATAACATTAGATATGGTATTGGAAGTTATAAAATTGACTAAATATTGTACAAGTCAAACAAAAATATTCTAGTTTAGACCCACCGTTTACAAAATGTTAAACGCCTGCCTAACAATCTTTGTAATTGTGGGGGATTCGCTTTTTTATCGGTTGAAAACATGAGGTTAGGCAATGTCGTTAGGTTGCATTACAATATCAATCAATCGCAATCTGCCTAAGCATTAGTGTTGAAACCAAAAACGAATTTTGTTTAGCAATTTTAAAAAAAAAAATATTTGGGGTCAAAAGTTTTAAATAACTTAATTAATTGTTTTAGTGGAAGATAATAAGTTTTTGGTACTTAGATTCGAACCAATTTTTTTTTTTAAAATTAGAACATGAATGTTTTAAGATAAAGTTTATACCTAACAAGTGTGCTAATAAACTTATGTTTGGGGTGATGCCATTGCTATCTTAACCAATAGTTAACGTTAGTTTGATAGTTTGAAATAAAGAAATACTCATTTTGATAATCTTACAACAAGAAAAACGATATTGTAATAAACTTAAATTTGATAGAAAGATTTTAAGAGTGTTAATAATTGTACTCACATTTTTAAAACTAAAATGTAGAGGGATTAAATCATAAATAGACAAAAAGTATAAAGACCTGAAGCAGATTTTAACCTAACAAAAATAATACCAAATTTCTTTTGAAAAAAGTTGAATTTCAGTCAAGTGGGGTGATGTGGAATTGGACATTTTAGATTAAGTTTGACTTTCTGTTTATTAATTCAACGGTATAAGGCATGTGGTATTGGTAGTTATTGACCATTTCAATCAATTTGCTGGTTGTTTAGTTTCTTTTTCATCAAGACAGGTTGTTTATTTTTGTTTTATTTTTTTCCAAATATAAGTATATATTCGAATAATTATAATATGTACGCAAATAAAAAAATAAATTATATAATCAAATAATTACAACACAAACAGAGCAACCAGAACAATTCTAATTATGATTCACTAATTAGACTAAACATTACACACGACAAACTTAAAAAATTTACACATATAATTGCGCATAATGATTCGTGAACTTAAATATTTAAAACTGAGGACCTTCACATTTGCCAACTATACTAACGCTTCAATGATAGTCTGGTTGTTTAATTTTTAATGATACTTATTTGGTATAAGCATGTGTCACGGGCCGCAGATCAAAGCCTGTGATCATTGCACACAGAACGTCTTGTTAGAAAAAATCTAGTTTGAAAGGATTTTCTTGTACAACGGAAAAATAAAATTTTGAAAACCAATTCGATTTATGATATTTATAGCAATAAATTTTTCCTGAAATCGCACCTATGCTTTGGCTAAGGGCTAGACGGGTCATTATCGTTCCCGGCTTTTAACTGAACGACCTTGTTCGCTATTCCCGTACCACGAATGGCTTCAACTGTCGAGTCAAATGAATTTGAATCAAACACAAAACCAAAAATTATTTACTTTACATTCGGTGGGAAAGTAAAACTCTCTCTATAATAGAAACCAATAGAATTATTATTCCCAAATAATAGAATTTATACTTAGAAATAAATTCTCTTTATTTTTGGGCAGAATAACAATATTTCAAATTTGTCTATTACTTATTATCTTTTTAGCCCTATCGGTGCTATTCATTTATGGGGAGAGGAAGTGAAACCTTAGTTAAATTAGTAGAATGCATTTAATGCCTATTTAATATAAAAACAATCTCTTAGTTGAACTAGGAGAGAGAGGGCTAATAGGGTGTACTTCCCTTCATATGTATTATGATGGGGATTCAGGCCTCTCCTATATTAGGTCCAATTATATGTGCTTTCTAAACTTTTAACCTAACACTGTATAATTTAATTCAACCCAATACACGTTCTTTTTTCTATTTCTCCAAATAGACATTATTTATTAAATTAATTTAAATTAATTAATTTTTCAATTGAATAATTTTCTTAACTCAATTCTAATTTTGTTAAAATCATGATAACTTTATCGTAAAAGAATCTATAAAAAAATATATATTTAACTTTTTTACATTCAATGAATTCATAATCACCAATTAATTTAATTCCATTTTTGAACTTCAATTATTTAATTAATTAAAAAAATTGAAAAACCATAAATTAATTCTCAGGTCATTTCCGTACTTAGTGAGAAAACCACATTCATTTTTTAATGTTTCCTATTTCTCTAACTTTATCATTTCTATCCATTTATGTTCAATTGATTTAACATGCAATTCATTTCTGGTTTCAACGAGCTAGTAGAGGGACCAATTGGGCATATGTGATTAGGGGTCAAATAGTTTATAATTAAGTTCCAACTTTTCACCTATTAATTATAAACTCATTTAGTCACGAAGTCATTCCACTATAGTATCGTGACTGAGCTCTCCCCAATTATATACCATTACGAAAGTTACTCGATCAATGCTCGTCCAATGACCTTGTCACAAGCGTGTCACCCTCATAAGATATCCTTAATCTCTTTGGGATAAATTCATTCTCCCAATATTATCATATTTTATCTCTTTGTAACCAATACATTTTCCTTCATGAAAAGTCAATTACTATCAAATAGTAATTAAGTCATTCATCACAAAGACGAACGATTGTGACCACATTTACTTTTCATTTATCATATAATGCCAATGAGAGGATATCATTTACCTATGCCTTGGGTTATGAATTTCACTATTGTGAATGATGCTACATACTGCAAAAGTCGTATACCCAACGCATCAGCTTGCAGTTCCTTATCTATTTAAACTTAGGCTTTTACTTACATCAAAGTATACGAGTCACACATACATAATCAGTCATCCACTTAGGACTAAGGTATGCCACACTATGAACTTCACAAGTGAATAAATCCATTTACAGATTCAGGATATATTCTGCTTGGATCTTGTCCGATGTACTATTAGTCTAGTCAGTCACATCTCTATTTCTATCTTTTGGGAGTCATCCACTCCGATGCCCAAGGCAAAGCATCTCCCCAGTTGGAATTGATAGCCGACATATTAATCTTTCAATCAGTTTGCTCATTTCTAATTAGGCTAAGGACATGTTTAGGTTCATTTACTAATATAAGCTATCTTTCCGTATTACGATCTGACCACGTAATATCACTTAGTATTAGTTAAACATTAGACAACTAGTGAGCTAATATTTGCTTCTATTTTTTTACATGCAAAAACCACGTGAGGACAAGATAAAAAGGAATTAATGTAATTCAAAAATAATTTTATTAACCAATTTTTTCAAAAAAATTACAAGTGTACAAACTAATATACTACACTTAGCGCACCAGATCCAACACGTCCCATGGAGGTCAACTGATTAAATGGGGCTTTTTTAATCCACTTGAATTACCCTAATTCGTGGAACATATGGAGAAGCCCATCTATTTGAAGCCTAGGTGACCTAGTGAAACATACCAGTAAAACTAGAGTTACCAAAGTAATTAATGTAAATCCTAAGGGATAAAGATGTATAGAGTTTAGATCCCTTGGTACTCTCATTTTGTAGATAGACATTTATCTCAGTTTTCGATGTAATTCAATTTGTATCGTTGAATCTGGGAGAGCTCAACTATAAATAGAGGTCTTCCTTTCATTTGTAACCATTCAGTTGCGAACCTTCAAAGTAATAGAATACTTTTAAGAGCATTTACTCAAACACTTAATGTACGCTATTTATCTATGGTTTTTCTATTCTCTCGTTGCTCTTTCATTTTGATTTTTCTTCCTCTTTTGCTTTGGTGCCTTAGAGAATTTTTGCGAGAACTCTATTTTCTCTAAATTTATTTTCCACTGTGCTTTCCATACCCATTTTTTCCAACACAGCCAGTACCTCTAGCACCTCTAGTACTAACTACAACTCTATTTAAAAGAGATCCCATGAGAGAGTTCGTAAGTATGGTGTTAAAGTATTTCTGGGGGATAAGGGCGATGACCCCGCAGTAGCAACATAATGGTTATCTCGTGTATGTAGAGTGATTATAGAGTTGAAATGCACGCCAGTAGATAGCTTATTATAAGTTGTATCCTTGCTGGAAAGGGAGGCATATCAATGGTGAGAGATGCTGATAAGCGTGACCCCTGAAGAGCAGATTGATTGGGAGTCCTTTTTAATGAAATTTAAAGAAAATTATTTTAATCTAATTTATGTAGAACAGATGAAGAAATAGCTTCTATATCTCATACACGGACGAATGTCAGTAATGGAGTACGAATGAGATTTCGTCAGACTAAGTCATTATGTGTGAGACATGTTCCAAATTGAAAAAGCCTTGTGCGAGAAGTTTGAGTGGGGATTAAAGGATGAAATTTGTGCCCTGGTGGCAGCATTAGAAGTTCAGAGTCTAGCAGCCATGACAGCTAAGGCTCAGAAGATGGAAATGATTGTTCAAGAAAAAAACGGAGGGAATGATAAGGAAAGATTGAAGCGCTGATTCTCTAGTCCACCACTTTTAACAAATTTTAAGAAACTGAAGGATAGAAGCTTCTTTGCACCAATAAAGACTTTCAACCTATGAATTTTCGACGAGAAAGAGGTGGACGACAAGCTACCTCAATGACGAGTACAAGTGGGTCCAAAATGATAAGGGACCCCGTATGTGAGCATTATAGGAGGAATCATCGAGGAAAATTCTAGAGACAGATGAGATCTTATTATGCATATGGATCTTTAAATTATCAGCTTATATACTGCCCCTCAAAATTGATTCTGTCTCAGAACAATCTGTGCATAGGGCACAAAACTCACATCAGGAGACGAGGTTCAAATTAGCTGTGAAATCAGGGTTAGTTTAGGGGACTCTAAAGAAGAATTATACAAAGCCTAACTCAGGGGTGTCCGCTAGAGCCTATGTCAATAGAACACTAGAGCATTCTAAGGATCGAGCCCAAAGGATTGTCAAATTGGTAAATGTGTTAATAAGTTAATTACAAGTTAAACAATTACTAATCTAATTGAGTAAAAAATTATTACTGCAAATTCAAATACAAATTATTTATAAACTAAATTTAAATTAACAAATAAAAGCCAAACGAACTTTCTTTCTTTTCACTAGAAACTATGCAAATGGATTGAAATTATGGTTGAATGAGTCATGGAGTACTAACTAAGCTAATAAACCTATGATGATTATAATGTTTATCACTCTTAGCTAAGAATCTCCTTTCAGTCTCATCCTAGACTAAAAGATGCCACCTAGGTTCTCCTCTCGGTCTCACCTAGGCATATAGATCTCCTCTTGGTTTCACTATTAGACACAAGTGTATCAAAGTCCTACATGATAGAGTCTCATCTCACTCTCATCTATCTAAATCTTCCACTAGAGGAGTCAACTCTAGTATAATATGCAATTTAATACACTTGAATGATTATAATGTTTATCACTGTTAGCTAAGAATCTCCTCTCAGTCTCATCCTAGACTAAAAGATGCCACTAGGTTCTCCTCTCGGTCTCACCTAATCATATAGATCTCCTCTTGATCTCACTATTCAACACAAGTGTATCAAAGTCCTACACGATAGAATCTCTTCTCAGTCTCGTCTATCTAAATATTCCACTAGAGGTGTCAATTCTAGTATAATATGCAATTTAATACACTTGAACAAACAACCAATCAAAGCATAGATAATAATTTAACTAAGTAACCCACTCATCAATTAACCAATAAAACAATTCAACACATGATTAAACTCAAATTCCATACAAGCATTTTAAGAAAACACATAATAAGCATAAAAAAAAAAAAGATAAGGGTTGAGAAAATGATCATTAATAGATAGACATCCAATAAAGCGCGAGTGTCTAATACATTTACATCCACAATGTTCTAACAAAAACGAATAAATAAAACTACTATAAAAAATAAAAATAAAATAAAACCTAAACTAAAACCTAAACTAAGAGATATGAAACTAAGAAAAATGTTTTTCTGCCAACAAAATCTGAATTCAAAGGCATATAAAGTAGTATTTATAGCCTACTAACATTTAACCTAACATTAACCATTATGCCCTTAAATGAAAAATAAAATTAAGCTTGTTTGGACATAAAATTGCCTCTACAGTTTTTCACTCGTCAGGTAGCGATATCGCGATACCCACAACAGTCTCGAACTTGGGCATCTTGGGGAGTCTCAGTATCACGATACCCATTTTTGGTATTGCGATATCACTAGAGTTGGCCTAAAATCTCTTCACTTTATGGTTGTCAAGGGTTTCACGACTTCCATGCTTTAGTATCACGATACCCCCATTTTAAGTGACATCTTTTTCAAGTCCAAGACATTAACGACTCCCTACTATAATACCTCAAAATCAGCCTAGACATTATAGCCAAACTTGGAGTGGTTATGTAAAATGATTAAAATTTTAGCTTTTTTAAAATGTTTAAAGACAACACAATTTCTGTCCCATTGTACAGACTCGCTTAAGTCTGAGGATTACCTGAAAATATCAATAAAACAGAATATGAGTTTTTGGAACTTAGTATATAACGAATAAATTAAAAACAGTAGTTGCATATCAGACAAATTTTAGCAAAAATATATTCATATCAGAGCAGTACAGATACAGATATATAATCCTACCCCCATCTGCTACACACCAACTCTGACCCTCCCAGCACACCATATGAGGTATAAAACACCAATCTATCCCTACACACTACTTAGTGTCAGTGTAACACCCTAAACCTGGCCTAGACATTATGGCCGTATTTGGTGATGTCACATGAAAAGGGTTTGGAAAACTTAGTCGTCGCAATTAAACCATTTCAGTTTATTAGATCAAATTTATTCTTAACAGATTTGAAAATGTTTATTCAACTCTTAAGTTTTTGTATTTATTAGCAAAACATTAATTTATTTTCCTAAAAGACATTTAGAGCGTAAACTTTAAAGAAAAACGTTGTTTTTAGAAAACCGTTTAAGATTTTAGAAAAGCCTTGCTTTTGATAAAATCTGAGTTATCACGTTTTGCAGTTTTAAAATCACAAAAGTGCAGTCTAACCTGAATAAAAATAAAACAGTTTATAAAGCCCGTATTACAAAAATATAACCCAGAATAAACCGAACATAAAAATTAGAACATAATCATAACCAGTTTGAACATGTGGTCACTGAGAGGCTCCGTTGCACCGATCTGCCTAAGACTGTGGATTACTTGTACAGAATAAACAGAGATGAGTGAGTTTACGTAAACTCAGTGTGTAACCCCACAAAATTAAGCATGCACACAAACAGAATATCAGAATTAGTCAGATACAAAAGCGGGCTTAAGCCCATTACAGATACAATGCAGATTCGAGCCTAAGCCCGTCTCGTATTCAGATATGCAGATCAGAATCAGAAATCAAATAACAGAATCCTACCCCCATCCTCTACACACCATCTTCAACCATCCCTACACACTATGTGGGGTTTAAAACACCCACCTAACCCTATACATCAAATTGTACAAATGCGGTACATAACAGATATGATGCAGTTATGCTGCCAAATAATAGGCGTAATCGTTGTTCAGAACACTTCCTCCAATATACATCATCCCATCCCCAATAATAGATATAGAAATATACAAATACAGGTAAACAGTATAACATACTCACATGTTTACATATAAGCATACATAAATAACAGATATACAGATAATAAAGTACATAGACATGCATCAGTATCCCAATCAGATCAGTAAATCAATCAGTCAGATCATAAGTCTAGTGTTTATTTAGCCCTTACCGACCCTATAGTAGGCCCACAGTTGTTTGGGACGACCCGTGCAACCCTAGGGAAAAATTCAGATAATTGGGCCCACATGTCCGTGTAGTTGACTCGTGTGGCCCACACGCCAGATTGGCTTTGCTCGTGTGGCCCACATAATCTGCCCAATAATTGACATGCCCATGTGTCATGCCCGTGTTGTCCCACACGCCCGTGTGGCCCATACAGCCCAACTTGGCCTAGCCCGTGTGGCCCACACGGCCACACTCGAACCACCACACGGTCGTGTCTCGCACATGGCCTAGCCTTCGTCGACTACACGGCCGTGTTGTCACATACGACCTATCACATAGGTGACCACACGCCCGTGTGACGTCGACAGATTACAATTTTAGCTTTCGCTGAATCTTGTTTTTCTAGGTTTCGAGTACACACCTGGTTCGATTTTAATGCAAAAGCACTCCCAAGGCCTTCAAAACCTACGAAAAGGCATCCATTTGCCCAATTAGCAATCAGTTTACGAATTAGTACCAAAACCCGAAATAACGCTCGAGACTTACCAACGCCGAAATTGCCGCTAACACAGTTCAAGCAAAATGAGCGATACTCACTGTTCACAGCCTTCTCCTATACCAGAATAATTGCAGAAAAATCAAACCTCACCATTACACCTACCGAAACAAACTCATAACACAACGCAACCCTTACCTACTCAACAACACGAAGAACGACACGACAACGAAACGCAGTTTGAAAGGGAAATTTCAGTAGAAAGTTAGGGAAGGAAGAAGCCGAAAATGTGGAAGTGGAAAAAAGAGAAAAATAAAACAAAACAAAACGTTAGAGAGAACGATTTTGGGGAAAATAGTAAAAATAAAATGCTAGAATCCCTAATTCCTCTCCACTAACCCACTAACAACTCACTTACTCCGAATTTCTGTTTAACTGAAACTTCCTCAGTCAAACGAGCAAAAATAAACTCCCACGCTCGCGCAGGGATTCGAACACAAGACCTTCAGCAAACTAACACTCAACTTGACCACCAGACCAGTAGGCCCATTCTGAAATGATTCTACCAATAATTTAATATAAGCCCACTCCCCAAACACAAGGCTTAGATCAGAAAAATATCAAAATTTACCAAAGGCAAGGCTTGAACTTAGGACCTCCCACACGCACCCAGAACACTTAACCACTGAATCAGATACACAGTTGTCACATTTTCACAAAAGCTGAAATAAGAATTTTAGGGCGTTACAGTCAGTATGACACTTAACGGAATAGTTGCAACTGAGGTACCAGATAAATGGCGAATTATCATTTCTTAAAAAATACTTCAGCCACATAGCAAAACCCATCCTAGAAACAGTTGCAGAACATAATAGTAATCAAACATACTCATCAAATATACGCTTAACATAATTTATATAGAGCATGTATAGTATTTTTCGGTTGTTCCTATAGCCTATTGTACAATTCACTGATCATAAAACATTTCAGATACAAAAAAAATATCAAAATTCATGTAAACAGATGACCAGATTTCATATCTTACAGTTTATTTAAGTACATACCAATCCCACGGAAGGCCCACGTTTGATTGAAAGGACATACTCGGCCCTAGGAAAAATTTTTAAATTTGGGCCTACACGCCCGTGTGGCCTACACGACCCAAAATAACCCAAACCATCTATCACAGACGGTCTATTACACGGCCGTATGGCGCGACAGACTACTGTTTTTACTTTCACTGATTACTATTTTTTTCGTGTTTTCGATACACACCTTGACTGTTTCTAATGCAAAATTACTCACAAGTATTCTAGAACCTAACCACGTCAAATACACATCCATTAACACAATTTACCGAACCAGATTCATAAAAATTCAAGAATGTGTTCGCTCAAAATTAACAAAATTAAGGCCTCAACTACTCGATTAACGACTACTCGATTAACAACTTACCTTTAAGGAAACAACAACCAACAAAAATCTAATTAGTCGATGGTGTGAATAGATCAGAATCTCCACCTACGAAACGCACACCAATGCCTCAATATTCAAGAAAACCTCAAATTTACCAAATTAATATCCCTAACCTAACATAACCGACAATGAAACAATATTGGACTTGCTGCAGTCTCTTGAAAATGGCATTACGAACAACACCCCCAAAATGACTCAATAGCCCCAACAAAAACAAGATTTGATTTAACAAAAACCAAGAAAAACTAGAGCAAGAGACAAAGAGATGGAAATGAAAATGGCGTAAAGTGGGAAGAGATGTAACATTCGTGTTTTAACTCAGGGTTAGATACAGTGATGTATCAGGTCAAGAATTAGTATAATTTTTTTTAAATATAATAAATAAAAATTTTGAGTATTAAATTAGGAAGCAAATAGATCCAATAAGAACTTCGAAAAAAAACTCTTTAGATAGGAATTTTTAAAATAGATACATTGATTTAGTTGAAAGAATAAAGAAATTGTTGTGGCCAAAGTACGAAAAATATTAAGTTAGGAGATATATAATAGTAGAGGAAAGGAAGGAAGGATTATAAAAAATATATTAAGTTAAGAGATGTATAATAGTAGAGGAAAGGAATGAAGAATTAAAAAGAAATTTAAAAAGAGCAAAGAGAACAAGAGCAATTGCAGCTGAGTCAACTCTATCCATTCTTGTTCCAAGCAAGGAAAGCTCGCTATCAAAATAGGACTGCCTTACCAAAGTGTTGTATGAGTCATATTAGGAAATATGAAAGATGAGGAAGGACAAAGTTGTAATTAGGCAAGTAGATATTTATTAGGTGTAATGATGATGGGTAAAAGTAAAAAGAGGGATGACTTAAGGGATGACTTAAGGACTTAGTAGCAATTTGACCATTTTAATTAAAAATGTGAGATATTTTAGTGGAATGGTGTAGAAAGTGGAAGAAAATATGAAAATATATGTCATCTTTTCACAAGCCAAACCGTCACTTCTTTCCCCCAAGTTTCATCCAACTTTTATATTAATTCCCTTCATGTCCTTCCATCATAGTTGAACCATCCAAGCTTCAAACCTTCATTTTTCTTTCAAATTTCCTTAGTAAAAATCAAAGAGCTAAGGTAAGAAATGATGAAATTATCACACCATACATGTTTATTTTTATTAAATAATATAGAAAAGTCACTTGATTGTGGTTTTTTTTAACATATAAATATTATATGTTTTATATGAAATTGAAGAGAAATAAAAGAAAGGAGAGGACCTAATTGAAGAAAAAGGGAAAGAGAAGGCTAAGGAGTGAAGGAAGAAGAAAATACATCATCTCAACCTTTTTTTTGTAAGTACCACAAGTTTTTTAAATTATTTTTATGCTTATATTGTAGTATAGAATTACTTAGAATAGAAATGTAAAACATATATTTAAATTTGTAAATAGATAAAAAAAAATATTAGATTATGAAATTATGAAATTTGTAAAGAAAATTATAGGTGGAGAATATGAAATGGTATATTGTTTGACCACTAAGTAATGATGTTGTGGTAAAAGTATATGTGTGAAAAAGGTGCGATATTTGTGATTTGTGAAATGGGGACTAAATTGTAGATGATGGAAAAATGAGAAATCTTTTTCAAAATATTGATGTAAAGTATTTAAATATATGAAATTCAGCTTTAATGCCCAAGTAGACAGAATTTAGAACTACTAGGATATTAGTGGCATGCCATTAAGGGAGCTTAGGGCACTCTCCGATTATTAGCATATTAGTGCTCTCCGTTTAGCACATTCGTGCTCTCTGTATAGCACTTTAGTGCTCTCTGTTTAATAATGCATAATAATGCACCTCTTTATTTGTTTCGTATATCCGGTAGTGTTCTATAAAGTCTACTTTGGGCTAAGAATATGAGTTGTGAACAAAAGTGAATCACCAATGTCTTGAGGTAAGTTTGATAACTTACAAAAGGTAAGTTAAATTTTATTAAAGTAAGATATAGTTGAAGAAACTTGTATGTGTGTAAATATGTATTAATTGAATAAGTTTAAAATATTTTGTTATGATTCATTTACCTATTTATTCTTGTAGTGTTTAGTAAGCCTTCACCAGTTTAACACGTTTATTTTTAACACATAGGAATAGTTAGACTCGAAGAGGTAGAGTCGGGTTAGGAGATCTCTCATCTCATTGTCGAAACCACTTTTATTTCGAAAAATGGGGATCGACTTTAAAAATAAATTATGGAGTCGCCACCAATCTTTTTTGGTTTAGGTGTGATCAGATCACCTAATAAATCATTTTATTAAAATATGGGCCAAGCCTACGAAAAATCAAAAAATGGGTTCGGGAGTCAGTTACGTACGAGGAATGATTAGCACACTCGTAACGCCCAAAATTGGTACCTAATTGATTAATTTTTGTCCTAATGTTGAAAATTTAAAAAAACATTTTGAAATGCAATTTCCTTTAAAACAAACTAGACGCTAAAATTCTCTTGTTTCGAAGGAATACAGTATTACATCCAGCACGTTAGGACACGACCATTTAAACCCTAGAAACTACAACCAAGTCTTAATCTCAAAAAGCTCATACGTTTGAAAATTATAAAAGGATATTCGATTATTTGGTTCAATGAAAAAAATTGAAACTCGACACGTTAGGGCACGATTTCTCGGATTTCCAAACATAGAACATTGCCTTGTTTTAAAATTTAGAAAACGCGGATGAAGTTTAAAGGGATATTTGATTATTTTGGACAAACGAAAAATCAAAACCCAGCACGTTAGGGCACGTTTTCTCGAATTTCCAAACATCAAACATTGCCTTTGTTTTGAGAGATTTTCAAATAAACCATTATAAAGCTAACTCAAAATGCATTTTACTTAGTTCACATGTGGTACAAAACAATGAAACAAATAAAATTGGCCCAAATGTGTTGGAGAAAAAGGCATAGTATCAAGCACAAAATAAATATACGCAATTACAACATTATATTATTGAACGACAAAGAACAATTCGAACATACAATTTGAAATATACAATAATAATAACTTCCCAACACATTATATTCAAACAATATTAACAATCAAAACCAAATACAGACATATGTACATTTTATATGAATTGTATAGCGTACTAATAAAATATAAAACAAATTTTGAATAAATGAATTTAAAATAAAACGGAGAGAAAGAAATTAGAAACCAATACATATATATAATCCTAACCTAAATTATATGTACAAAAAAAAACGATGGGCACATACGAGAGAATTTGAAGTAAAGTATGCAACAAAAATAAGCATAATAATGCACGAATGAGTTTTAAAATAAACATTACATAAAAAGACATATGAAATACCAAAATACTTTAAAAAAAAAATATTGCCTAAAAAAATGATAACGCATAATATAAAACTTGATAAAATTAATACATAAATATAAAAAAAAAGATGAGGGTGTTAAAAAAAGCAAAATATAATAAGATCTCTAAAAGAGATGAACTACGTATAAACAAATTTAAAAAGAAAAAAAATATATATACGTGAATAAATTCAAAAAGGAAAACAATATGAAATCAACAATATACATGAAAAATAATGTATTGCATAATAACATACAAAATTATCTAAAATAAATATTAAATAAATTTTGAAAACCAAAAAAAGGACACGTATAAAATAATTTAAAATAGAAATTTTAATATATACGAATGGAAGAAATCACAAACTAAAACAGGATCAATAAAATAGTATGTTAAAAACAATATAAAAAAATAATAAATAATTCATTAAGAAATACAGAAATATAACTAAAAACTTAATCGGAATAAAAACAAAGTTAAAAGAATAAAATATAAATAAATCAAATTGTTAAAACAGAATCAAAGACCTGAATTAAATGCGTCTAAACTAACAGGGACCAAAAATGGAAATGTTCCAAGCCCCAAAACGCAGCACTTAGGCACGGACTAAGTTGTAATGACACGCAAATTTCAGGAAAAATCTTAGAAGTAAAGAAAATGAAATAATAACTTAATCAAAAGATAGCGCGAAAGAGGAGGGACCAAATGCGAAAATTCCCCATTTAAGGGGCATATGCGCATAGACCAGGTCAAACACGCATGTTGTTCCCCCCCTCCCCAAACACTATTTTGAAATTAAAAAAAATGAAGCCTTTATTTTGGCTTCTTTTTAACATTAAAGAACCCTTTAGAAAACCAAAAATTTCTAACCCTTTTCCCTTAAAAATCTTTTACCCTTTTATTTTTTTTAAAAAAACCTAAAACTCTTTCTTCTCCCTCACTCTCCCCTTGTTTTCAACCGAAAGTCTAATGCCCACTTCAACCACTGCCGAGACCGACTGCGACAATCGGAGTAGGGCCCTCTAGCGATGCGAGCACGGTAAGTCTCCCTCCCTCTCTTACGGTTTAATCTTAATATGTATTGGGGATTAAAAACAAAAGGAAAAAAACAGAATAGAAATGGCAATATATGGACCACCTTCGAAATAAATCTTTTCGTTGTTTCTTTGCTGATTTCTTTGTTTGTATTTTATTTCTCTAAAAAAAACCCCCTTTACAATAAAAAATTTGAAGGCTTTATAGCCAAATACAAACAGTTACTCGCTATTCTCTTGCTCAAATCGCAGGTCGTGAAGAAGTGGACGGACGTGGGAGAGCAACGAACGAGGTGGGGGTCGTGCTTGGTGTGCCGACGCGCGTGGTGGAGAGGCGCTGAACGTGGGGGTTGCGGCGTGGGTAACCTAGGGATTCCTAGGTTAGCCGACTACATTTATATTTTGGGCCATGGGTATTGGGCCTGTCTCATGTAACTGGGTTAGTTTCATTTTGGGTTTTGAGTTTGTATTTGGGTCGGGCAATTTTGGCCCATTACACTCATCACATCCTCAAGAGCTTCAAGAGTAGGTATCACATTTTGAATTAAAATGACATGTACATAGGTAGACCAAATGTGTTCCCATGTGTTAGGGACTAAAATACAAACTCTTGAAACTCTATCTATTTTGGTTTTGCTTAAAGTATTTTAATTTTATATGAAATGAATTATTGAAACTATAAGTATGTTTGCAAATGTGGTTTGCTAATATGATGATTATGATTGATTTGGAGTAGTTTTAAGTAATTTTAATATGTTTTGAATTGGTCTTAAGTGTTGAAAAGAATATATATATATTGCAGGCAGTTTTAGTGAACTTTTAAATTGATTTTAGCCAAATTTTACCCAGGGGTATAAGAATCGATATCTAGGCTATGAAATACAAAATTTCCAAAATAGAATGTGATTTTAGTATCGTTTTTGTCATTGGTATCGATATTTTTCCCATGTTTTGAGTAAAAACAATGTTAAAATCATTTCCAAACATAATCTAACATCCAATAATGACCCCACGCATTTATATTAATAATTTTTGAGTTAAAGAAGTTAAATACTATGTATAAATGCTTAAATTAAATAGTGTCTAGCCAAAACCATTTTGGCACCAAATGTAATAGTCTTATACTGGGTCCGTATGATTGGACCGGGTATAAAGGTATTACATTTATTGGTATCAGAGCCTAGATTTTTTGAATTCTTGGGTTGGGAATGAGTCTATCTGTACATGCCATTTTGTATATTGATGAGATGAGATAAGGTTTAGTTCTTTAATTGTGTAATTTATCAATATTATAGAAACTTAAAGATGTCAAATAGTCCTCGTAAAGAGTCGGAAGATGAAGTAGAGAGTAGGGTGCTGAACCTTGATAGGGAAAGAGATCAACATAGAGCCCACGCCCGAAGTGAATCTGTAAATTTAGGGGATGATAGGGAGCCTGAATTGGAAGAAAGAACTCAAACTGAAATTAAGCCGATACTGCCTAGAGAAGAAATTCCTATTGCAGCCTTGTTATAGACAATGAATTAGTTATTGCAGCAAGTTGTAATAACTAATAATGCTCCACCTGTTCCACCACTACCTCCTCCTTCTACTGCTCCACAACCACAACTGTCTACAACTAGTCATCGATCTCCCTTAGAGAAAATAAGAAAATATAGAGCTGAAGAGTTTAAAGGAAAGAAAGATGATGACCCAGCTGAGGTTGAAGAATGGTTAGAGAATAGTCAAAGGATATTTAAAGAATTGCAGTGTACAGGGGATGAAAAGTTGAAATGTGTAGTATCTTTATTAAAGGGTGAGGCTTACCAATGGTGGATCACTGTTATGAATATTCATCCTACAGAAAAAATTAATTGAAATTTCTTTGTGTCCGAATTTAGAAAGAAATATGTGAGTCAACTTTATCTTTAGAAGAAGAAAAGAGAATTTCTAGATTTGAAGCAGAAAAACATATCTATTGCTGAATACGAACGTGAATTTATCAGATTAACTAAATATGACAAGGAATTAATAGCAAATGAAGAAGATATGTGTAGAGATTTGAGTGGGGATTGAATGAAGAAATTTATGTTCCTCTTATACCATTACATCTACAAGAATTTCCTATTTTGGTTGATAGAGCACAATAATTGGAAGAAGGATTAGCTCGCTCAAAAGAGGTGTTTTTGGAAGAGATTAGCAACTAGTTCAGCACCACCACCGTCTGAAAAAAAAAGTGAAGGATTCTAGAGATTCTAGATACACTTCTCCTCCTGTTGGGCAAAAATCCAGAAGTCAGATGAGACAAACTCAACATGTGACCTCTATGGTTACTACTGGGGGTTCTAGAAGAAAACCAACACCGCCATCATGTGAGCATTGTAGAAGATATAATTGGGGAGAATGTCAACTGAATTCCTGAGCCTGTTTTCGATGTGGATCGAAAGATCATTTGATCAAAGATTGTCAAAAGATGTCAGAAAGTGTTACAGAATAATCTGCGAGAGATAGCTCGGCTCCACAAAGAGGTAGACAACCTGAAATTTCTAGTGGTACTGGAAGTGGTACAAGATTTGTGAGAGAAATAGCTACTAGATCAGAATCTCAGAGACCTCAAAATTATGCTATCAGAATACGAGAAGAGGAAGATGCTCCTGATGTGATTACTAGTAAATTCTCTTTATTTGATTCTTCTATAATTGCACTAATTGGTACTGTCTCTAAGCATTCATACATATGCATTACATTCGTTAAAAAGAGACAGTTATCAGCAGAACCTACAGAATACGAAGTAGTAATTACTAACCCTTTCGGGCAAAGTGAGAAAGTTAATAAATTGTGTAGAAGATGTCCCTTAAAAATTCATGATTATAAGTTTGCAGCAGACCTTATGACACTTACATTTTATGAGTTTGATGTAATATTAGGTATGGACTGGTTTTCAGAACACGGGGTTATGGTTGATTACAGAAGAAAAAGAATTTCCTTGATAACTTTAGATGAAGAGGAAGTGATTGCAATCAGTGAAAAATATAATGCATTGACGAATGTGGTGTCTGCAATAAAGGCTTCTAAGATGATGAGAAGAGGATATACTGCTTTTCTTGCTTACATTTTAGATACTCGTGAAACGAATTCTGAGATTGAAAAGATACTGGTGGTTCTAGATTTTATCGACGTATTTCCAAAGATATTACCGTGTTTGCCCCCAAAAAGAGAAGTAGAATTTGGGATTGAGTTAATTTTGAGCACAACACTGATATTTATAGCACCTTACCGGATGACACCCACTGAGTTGAAAGAATTGAAAACGCAGCTACAAGAGTTACTGGACAATGGGTTCGTACGTCCTAGTGTATCACCATGGGGAGCATCAGTATTGTTCGTGAAGAAGAAAGATGGGTCTCTGAGGCTTTGTATAGATTACCGTCAGTTGAATAAAATGACTGTAAAGAACAAATATCCTTTGCCCATGATTGATGATTTGTTTGATCAGTTAAAAGGACCTAGTGTATTTTCTAAAATTGATCTCAGATTAGGGTATTATCAATTACAGCTGACGAAATTTGATGTGTCGAAAACTGCCTTTAGGACTCGGTATGGTCATTATGAGTTCTTGATTATGCCATTTGGATTAACTAATGCTCCAGGCGCCTTCATGGATTTTATGAATCGAATTTTTTAACCTAATTTAGATCAATTTTGGTGGTATTTATAGATGATATTCTAGTGTATTCAAAAGGAGAAGAAGAACATTATAAACATATCTGGATTGTGTAACACCCCTAACCCGTATTCGTCGCCGGAATGGGGTTACGAGGCATTACAAAATAAATACAAATTAAACTGACATTTCTTACATCTCATACCACCAAGAATATCATGACATCTAAAAAAATAAACTTATCAAACTCAAATAATAATGTTCCATAATTATCAAATTCAAACCAAACTTATATATATATATGAAACCATGTTCACATATATAAAATTTTCAAAGTTTGTTTTTCTATATCAATCACCTTAATGCCATTTTTTATAAATAAATCATACTCTATCATAACACATCACTGGATACATCAAATATATACCAATATCCATTTCGTTAATTGTATATCAAGCAAATCAATTATCAACATCTGTACGAACTCTCATTAAATCCAAATGAAATCATATTACATAATTTAATATACAATTACACATGCAATTTAAACATACTATAACATGACTGAATGTATTAATATTTCATATATATATATATAGTATGTAACCTACCCTAAAGTTAAAGGCCAAACTTAACATTTGAATACAAACTAAAATAATCAACCAAAACAACCATGAAACACATTCATTACTTACCATTTAATAACTGAACTTATCAAACTAATAAACTACCATCCATCACTTTAATTATATTACATTTTATAATTCCATCATTAACATTTATTATACTAAATACACATTATAATTATTATCTTTCATAACCAAATCATGTTACTTAAAACCACACATACATTCAAAACTCCCATAACCGAAATACCAAAACATAATTCATTAAACATTTTAACCAAGATCATATAAGACTAAATTTTGGCATAACAAGCAAACCATTTGCGTAGCACAAGGTACTTAGCACAACTTCACATATACCAAGCTCACAACTACATAACCAGGGTGAACACGAACCAAACTTAACATAACTGAATTTAACAACAAGCCATTTTCGCATGGCTATTTTACAAACCAAAATCAAACATTTCCAAAAGACTTTCTAGTCTATACATGCCATAGTTCGAGTTTAAATAATTAAATACCAAAGCTGTAGATAGTGTGATGAACTTTGCTGACGATCCCCGAGCTTGTAACATGAATCCAAAATCTATAAAACAGAACAAATATAACACACAGAGTAAAGCTAACTTAGCTTAGTAAGTCATAAGCAAATGAACATTTCAATAATATTATCAACTTAATTAAACCAAGCCAAATTATAGTATCATCACACATTAAGTCCAAACGTATGAAGTTCATATTATACATATATTTATATTTACATTCATTCTCAAATAATCACCTTGGTTGAATGTTCATGTGGCTAAATTATCATTATTATCTTATAAATTCCACAGTCAATTAGTCACTGTAACCTAGTTCATATACTCATAAGCTTGTATATTACAACATAATTTCATATTCATATATATTAGATATGAAACCGAATACATATAATCATGCACGCATATAACTAAGTTACTTATCAATAATAATCTTAAGTCCGAATACACATACCTTGTTTAAGTAAACAACAAGCTAACTCATACCGCATGCGCTTAGCTCGCTTTAACGTATTCAATTACCACATCGAAGATAAAGTCATTTAAGCATAAACTTATAGTAGCTTACTGGCATAAAGCCTGCTAGGCATAAAGCCCGTATCACACACCAGCATGGGGCCTGCTAGACTCCAAGTCTGATTTTATACACCGGCAATAAGCCTGCTAGGCGTAAAGCCCGATTTAATTCACCAACACAAGGCTTGCTAGGCTCAAGCCCGAATATCACCATTAAAAAGCTGTCTCATAAATAATTCATATATCGAACATTTCAGATATTGCATATAATTCAAACGAACTTTCAAATGTTATAACTCAATCGAGTTAAACTCAAATACGTTATTTCTATACTTTATCACATACGACTAGCTCAACCATAAATCCATTAATTCCAAATCAGCATATTAAACTAAGTTAAATTTAAAATTAATGATGTTTAATTGCTTAAATTCTAGCATGGGTCGGGTAGTATTTGAAGCAACGACCACAAAAACATAAAAATTATCAAAAATCGAAACCAAACTAACCTTGAATTAAGCTTTCAAAGTGCCAAAAGTTCAAAAGCTTTTAACTTCTTTTTCTTTCTTAAGATTCTGCCAAAAACATGAATAAAATGCATGTCTTTTAAATTTTGTTTTATTATAATACATAATATTTCATAATTTACTTTAATAACCTTTATAAATTAATATAAAATCTTTATATTAGTTGTCCACAACCGTCCAACTAATTTAATAATGGCCTAATATCATTATAAGTGCTTCATTTTAATAAGACAAATTCAATTAAGCACTTTCATATTTAACTATTAACTTTTCACTTTACACGACTAAGTCCTTTTATTAAATTAAGCACACAAACAATCAAATTTTCATACAAAACTTTCACACATGCAAATTCACATATAATAAACACGAAAAATAATATTTAAATATTTTTTGACTCAGATTCGTGGTCCCGAAACCACCGTTCTGATTAGGGTCTAAATCGAGCTATTACAACTCTCCCTCATTAGGGATTTTCGTCCCCGAAAATCTTTCCGGTAAATAGATTCGGATAGCGTTCTCTTATTACATCCTCTGGCTCCCACGTTGCTTCCTCAACTCTGTGTTTACACCATAGTACTTTAACTAACAGAATCTTCTTATTTCGTAACTCTTTAATCTCGTGAGCCAGAATACGAATCGGTTCTTCCTCGTACGTCATATCGGGCTTAATCTCAATCTTAGATGGACAAATCACATGTGAAGGGTCAGATCGATATCTACAAAACATCGAAACATGAAATTCATTGTAGATCTTTTCTAGCTCCGGTGGCAACATCAGTCTATATGCAACCGACCCAATCCGCTCTATAACCTCATACGGCCCAATAAATCTCAGACTCAATTTGCCTTTACGGCCGAATCTGTGTATTTTCTTCCACGGTGAGACTTTCAAAAACACTCTATCTCCGATCTAAAACTTTATATCTTTACATTTTAAGTCCGCATATGATTTCTGACGATCTGATGCTGCTTTTAGACTTTCACCGATCACTTTCACTTTCTATTCAGTTTCTCTGATCAAATCAACCCCGTGTATCTTGTTTTCACTAGTTCAGTCCAATACAATGGTGTACGACATTTACGACCGTATAAAGCCTCGTAAAGTTCCATTTTTATACTCGATTGAAAGCTATTATTGTACGCAAATTCAATCAAAGGTAGGTATCGTTACCACGTAACATCGAACTCGAGAATGCAACATCTCAACATATCCTCAAGTACCTGAATGATTCGCTCAGACTGACCATCTGTTTGCGGATGGAAAGCAGTACTGAAATGTAATTTTGTACCTAGCACATCTTGCAGTTTCTTCTAAAACCGCGATGTGAACCTCGGATCTCTATCCAAAACAATTGATATAGGTACACCATGTAACCTCACAATCTGAGTAATATACAATTCAGCCAACTTATCAAGCAAGTAATCTGTACGTAGCAGAACAAAATGAGTCGATTTAGTCAATCTATCTACAATAACCCAGATTGCATCTTTCTTGCTCGGTGTTAACGGTAAACCAGATACAAAATCCATCGTGACTCTATCTCATTTCCATTCAGGTATAATGACTGACAGAAGCAATCCAGAAGGTACTTGATGCTCGGCTTTTACTTGCTGACAGACTAAACATATCGATACAAAGTCAGAAATGTCTCGTTTCATACCTTGCCACCAATAGTGTTGTTTTAGATCATTATACATTTTCGTACTACCAGGGTGAACAGATAACCGACTATTGTGTGCTTCATTCAAAATCATCTGAATCAACTCTGAATTCTCGGAACACATATTCAGTTTCGATATCTCAAACAGTCATCAGCATCAACTCAAAACTCTGAATCAGCATTTAAATCACATTAAGCTTTTTTTACTATCAACTCATTATCAACTTTCTGGGCATTACAAATTTATTGAACAAATAACGATCTTGCTTTCAATTCAGCCATTATCGAACCATCATCAGACATAGCCATATGCGCATTCATTGCACGCAAAGCAAACAGTAATTTTCGGCTTAAAGCATCAGCAAGAACATTAGCCTTTCCCGGGTGATAGTCAATCACTAGCTCGTAATCTTTTAACAACTCTAACCATCGATGCTGTCTCAAATTCAGATCTTTCTAAGTCATCAAGTACTTCAGACTTTTATGATCAGAATAAACATGACATTATTCACCGAACAAATAGTGGCGCCAAATCTTTAATGCAAACACAATAGCTGCAAATTCTAGATCGTGCGTAGGATAGTTCTTTTTATGCGGCTTTAACTGTCTCGAGGCATAAGCTATAACTTTGCCTTCTTGCATCAAAATACAGCCCAATCCATTTAAAGATGCATCACTATAGATAACAAATTCTTTACCCTATTCTGGCTGAACTTGTAATGGCCTAAATTCAAGGTTATCGGAATAGTGGTTTCGTAACTACAAATTCGATTTAAAGAAAAATTTATTTTAATATTTTTGCATGAAAATTTATATGATAGGAAAGTCGTATGAAAATATTGATAGAAAAATTTTATCGATTTAGTGGCTAGTTAAAAAAAAATTATTGAAGAAATTAGGTAAAAATAAGTTATCGAGACCTCTATCTCGTAAAAACCGAGTCGAAAATAATTTTATAAATATTTATGAAATGTTATTAATGTGGTATTAAAATTTCGTTAGGAAATTTTAATGTTTGGGTAGTCAATTAAATGAAAAGGACTAAATTGTAATAGGTGTAAAAGTTGCTAGAGTGATTAAATAGCTTAAGAGTCTAATGAGAAAGGATTTAAAAGGCAATTAGAGCCAAAATTTATTTGGGCTGGACGGCAAGGGTATGAAATCAGCAGAAAAATTGATAAATTAAGGGTAAAATTGGAATATTGCAAAATTAACTAAATAAAACTAGGACTAAATAGGAAATATCTAGATTTCTCTTCATTTCTCTTCAATTCCAGCAGCTAAAAACGCCATAGGAGGGTTCTCTAAGCTGGTATTTCATAATTTTTGCACCAAGTGAGTTAATCCTTGCCTTTTTCTTGTAATTTTTGTGTTTCTAAGACTTTTACAACTAGGTCCTACTATTAAATTCATTAGTTTTTGATTTCATAAATGTGAAAATCACCATGGTTGAGTGCTGTAAGTTTATGATGAAATAGAATGAAATCAAAGCTTTAATTTGTTTATGAGATGATTTTATTAGGCAATTTCAATAGAAATTGATTTTTAGGACCTAATTGTAAAAATGTTTGGAATTAAAGTCTATTGCTGAAATTCTGATTCCTAAAGGTTGTAAACTAGTTTAAGGTGATAGAATAAAATGTTAATTGAGAAAAATCAGCTCAATTGAGAGGCTAATTGAGTAGGGACGAAATTATCATTTATTAAAAGCTTAGGGGAAAAATGGTAATAAACAGCTTGCACTAAAACAGATTGGACAGCAGCAGTAGACTAACTTTGAAAAATCACTAAAAATTGTAGGAATTTAATTAGAAGATGAACAAAATATGGAATTAAAGCTTATTGAGTCTAGTTTCTCATAGAGGAAATGTTGTAAGCAATGGATTTGTAAATTTTTAGATATAATGAATTTTGTGAGACAAGGTCAGAATGAATTCGGGTTCCCCTGTTCTGACTTTGAAAAATCATAAAAAAATGAATAAAAATAATTATGGGTTTAAATTTATATGTATAGAATACTGAGTGAGTCTAGTTTTAATAGAAAAAAACTAGAATATCATTTGAATTCTGTAAAAGGAGATAATTAATTTTTAGTGAAGAAGAGTCAGAACTGTCAGACAGCAAAAAAGGGGTGACTTTAAAGAATAAACTGTACTGATTCGCTGGACCAAAAATTCTGAAAATTTTATGGTAAGAAGATATATGAGTCTAGTTTCAGGGAAAATTAACGGATCTTAATTTGGAGTTCAGTAGCTCAAGTTATAAATAATTTAGTGACTATGACTCAGGTAGACAGCTTTGAATGAACTATAAATAATAGTTGAATTATAGAGAATGTTGCATATGAACATGAAATGTATTAAATTGATAATTAAATTTATTTATTTAGATCCAGAAGATTCAAATACTGAAGCTAGATCGAGGAAAGGAAAAAGTTCGGGATTAGTAGATTTTTGCTTTGTTTACAAACAAGTATCAAGGTAAGTTCATGTAACTTGAATTATATTCTTAAATACTTGAAATGTATGTTATTGATGTGAATATGATTTGAAAGTTCATTATATGAAAATTGATGAAACATTGATATATTTGATATAAAGGGAAGAAATCCCAGTTGAATGAAAGGAAAATTCGATGGATCTCTCGAAAAGGAATTGACGGTAAAAGGATCTAGCCCTGACGGGTGATCCTATCCCCGATATAGCCCTCCCGAAGAATATGTGGAAAATGGATTTAGCCCGACGGGTAATCCGAATTAGGTCCAATTTAGCTCGGATCGGTAATTGAGATCCAAGCTCATTAGAGTAATTGTCGCTGCGAGGGATTTAGCCTTGACCGGTAATCCCGACAATACTCTATGAGTTTATATTGCGTGATTTAGCTCGACCGTAATCCCACCGCAAGGTTGAGGTTCGCGAGTGTGCTCTCAAATGGAAATGTGCGCACATGAATATGAATTGACGGACCCGGATTTGTACACTAAATGTGTACCTCTGAAAAATCCATCGAAATTCCGAGTAATTCAACGGGATAAATATGGAAAAACAACAAGGAATGGAAATCATAGTATTGATGAGCTCATCAATCATGATATATATTATTGATATATAGAAATTATTGTACTAACTCAAATGTTGAGTTTGTGCATGTTAGGGTAATAATGCATTGAATGGATATATGTAATGTTTATTGTATTGTACTGAAAATATTAGGTAAGTGTAATTCTTGTTACATGAGCTTACTAAGCACAAAGTGCTTACCCTGTTTCCTTTTCTCCTGTTTTGTAGTGTTAAGAGCTCGGAGGTCGGATTTGGTCAGAGACACATCACACTATCAACCTCGGGATTTCGGTATATAAAGGAACTTTATTTTGGGAACCAATGGCATGTATAAGCTAACAAAGTAAATGTTAACGTGAAATGAATGTAAAGTTAGCCATTAGTATGGTTAACAAACCTGGCTATAGATATGTGATGACGTTATCTTATATAAATGCATGAATCTATCATGAAAATATGTTAAATTGATTTGATTGATGTGGATTGGTCTCGATTTAATATTACAGGGAAGTTTAGATATTTATAAAAGGGCTATATTGAATAAAAAGAAAAAAAAAATTTAATTCGTAAACTCCGGTTGTAATATCCTGAATTAGGGCCTAATCGGAATAGTGGTTTCGTGACCACAAATCCGAGATAGAATATGAAGTTTTAAATTATGTTAGACAACTTGTACTACTCGCTTTTAAGCAAAAACGAGTAAAAGGGCTTAATCGGTAAAAATACCTAATAGTCATAAGTACATGTTAGAGTGTGAATTTGATGTTACCATAGAAGGGAAAAATGATCAGCATGTCATAAAACATAAGAATAAGGAATAAAGTTTAATCCCGAGCCTAGGGGCAAAAATGTAAATATGCAAAAGTTTAGGGGTAAAATTGTAATTTTGCCAAAATTTGAGTTAAGGATTAATTTGATAATGTGAGTATTAAATAAGCTAAATGTGTTATTTTAGATCAAGAAAGACGTGGAATCGACCTCAATCGAGGAAAAGAAAAGATTGTGGACTAAATTGCAAAATCTTTGTATTTTGGTACCAAGGTAAGTTCATGTGTAAATAATGTAGCATAATTGTTATTTTTAAGTTAGTGATGTTAAATATATGTGATGCTGAATTTTATTATGAAATGTATGCTTTGTGGTTAATTTCAAATAATATGTAAATTATGTGAGCTACTTGTTAAATATAATTGTTAATGAGTATTGATTTCGCATTCTACTAAGATGGCAAGGATATGTGTTCGAGGAAAATCCCGCTTGAACCTTAGGAATAGATTAGGATACAAGTGACATGTCACTAGGATGGTTGAGCATCCGAACTCGTTGAGTTGAGTCCGAGTTCACTTATGGATGCGAATGTTCGAACTCGTTGAGTTGAGTCCGAGTTCAAGAGATGTAACTAGGCATCCGAGCTCGTTGAGTTGAGTCCGAGTTCACTTATGGATGCGAACGCCCGAGCTCGTTGAGTTGAGTCCGAGTTCGCTTATGGGCGGGTTACATAATTGCTTGTTTGCATATATGGCACTTATGTGCAAGTTATCCATGTATCCGAATTATATTCCGATGTGTTCAACGGGTAAAGTTCTACTCAATTGGAGGAATATTCGAGATGTAAAGAGACGTATTGGTAAGTGATGTGAAATGGATATTTTGGACAGGTATGTATTTAACCCTCGGGTTGAGTATTGATACAATCACGATAAGGTAATAAGATGATGAAAAATGATTAGAAATGTGATATGTGTTTTAGTGATGCATGCTAATGTTGATTGGTATGAATGTTTGTTATGTTACTTATTATTTGCATATGAACTTACTAAGCATTTATGCTTACTCCTTCCTTCTTACTCATTGTAGTTTTGGACAAGCCAACTCGTGAGTCGGGATAGGTCGAAGGCTCACCACACTATCCTAAGACTTTTGGTAAATGGTTTGTAAAATTAAGTATGGCATGTATAGCAATATACCTATTTTGTATAAATGTTCTTATGATATGGTGATGGAATGGTTGAGAAAATGTTTGACAATGATAAATTATGAAAATGGTTAGTTTAGATTATGTTTGAGGTTAAGGAAAATTATTAAGATACTTAGTGCATAAAAACTCATAAAAGGGATGAAATTTGCCATAAACAGAATACTACAGCAACACTGACGCGAGTTTGAAAATTTATTAAAAATCATAGAAATTGAATCTGGTGATGGATTATGTATCAAATTTAAGCTTATTATGTCTAGTTTCACATGAAACAAATGATACAGGTAAAGGAATTATATGTTAAAATATATTTGAATTTTAGTGAAACAGGGTCATAGCAGTTTCTGAATCCCTGTTCCAACTTTAGAAATTCACCATAAATTGTAAAGATATAATTAGGTGGTGTATTTTATATCCTCAGAATCCTTATTGAGTCTAGTTTTAGTAGAAACAAACCTCATAGTCATATAAATTTTGTACAGAGAGAAATGTGGTTCGTAGTAAACATAGGTCAAGCCAGTCAAGTCCTGAAACAGGGGTAACTTTAACTAATAAATTGTACTAATTGGCTCAACCAAAAATTCTATAAAAAATTAGTAGATAGGTATATGAGTCTAGATTCAAGGAAAATTTACAGATCTTGATTTTGAGTTTCGTAACTCGAGATATGATTTTTCTTGTAATTGTGACGCAAGTAGCTTAAAAGCTGTGAATGTAGAAACAAATAATCCAAAGTTCTAAAATGTTAAATTAAGCTTAGTAACACCTCATGCTCGACTCCGCGACGGTCTCAGCGTGTGGAGCGTTACATTTAGTGGTATCAGAGCCAGGTTTAGTCGGTTCTCGGACTACGTGTTGTATGTACGGATTTTTGCTATACATGCCATATGTATAAATTGTGATAGTGTGACGACTTCGACCTTTTAAATGATTTTTTTATAGTAAATGGATCCCGATCCAGTGTGGCGGCGATGAAGTAGAGAGTAATGCGCCACTCCGGCTGAAGGAGCAACAAGGCGATCGAAAATCTACCTCCTATCGTTGGTCGTGGAAGAGGAGAAAGGGGTCGGGAAGCCTTTCTCCAAATAATGAGTGCATGGTACACCGAGTTCGCTTGCAGACGAACCCAAATGTACAACCTCCCCACCTCCCCAATTCCTCAACTGCACTCCCGCCTCAAGGTATGGATCTGATGAAATTTCACAGAACTCCAGCTTGATAGAATTCGTAAGCAAGGGGTCAAGAATTTAAAGCAAATATTGATGATGATGCCGAGAAAGCGAGTTCTAGCTTGAAAATTCTATCCGGTATTTGACGAATTATCTTGTACACCAAGAATGTTTGAAATGCGCTATATCTTTGTTGAGGATTCAAATTTATAATTGGTGGAAGACTTTGATTTCGATGGTACCGAAAAGAGAAAATAACTTGGGAATTCTTTCAAGAAGAGTTTCGAAGAAATATATTAGTGAAAGATTTATTGATCGAAGCGTAAAGAATTTCTTGAGTTGAAGCAAGGTAATATGACTGATTCTGAGTAATATGAAAGAGAGTTCGCTCGATTAAGTAAGTATGCAAGAGAGTATGTTGCTACAGAGGCCAAGATGTGCCGACGATTTGAAGACGGGCTCAACGAAGACATCAAGGTATTTGTTGGAATTCTTGAATTAAAAGAAATGGTAGTATTGGTTGATCGGGCTTGTAAGGCGAAGAATTACTTAAAGAAAAGAAAAGGTAGAGGCCGATACTAGAAATTGGAGGAAAAGACCGATGAGCGCTTCATTTTCACAAAGAACCTAGAAAGTCAAGGAATATGAATCCTCGTTCCCAAGCTTCACTGGGCAATCATATGGGAATTATAAGAAGCAAAATGTGGGTCCTAAATCCCGCACTACTTGGCAACGAAGTAGGGAACTCGAGATTTGTTAACTCGAAGTGCCAGCGTGTAGTAGAAATCATTTTGGTCCGTAGAGCAAATGAATGTTTTCGATGTGGTTCTCTGGATCATTTTATTAGAGATCGCCCAGAGAGAGTGAAAAGAAAAATTTCTGAATACAAAAACAAGTGGGGCGGATTCGAGAGGAAGATATCCAAGAAAAGTCGGAAGCGAAGCAAGCGATAAGAATGTGTAGCCGAGAGATGCACCGCTTAGACTCGAAGGAAGGGCACCGCTAGAACTTATGCTATTAAAGCGCGTGAAGATGCTTCCTCACCGATGTGATTACTGGTACATTTTCTCTCTATAATGTTAATGTTATTGCTTTGATTGATCCCTGCTCTACTCATTCATATGTGTGCATGAAACTGGTGTCTAGTTTGAATATACCGTTGAGAACACGTAATTTATGATTAGAGTGTCGAACCCGTTAGGCAAATGTGTAATAGTTGATAAAGTAAGCAAGAAATGCCCTTTAATGATTCGGGTCATTACTTTCCTACCGACTTGATGTTGCTTGCCGCTTGATGAATTTGATGTTATTTTGGGTATGGATTGGTTGACATTGCATGATGCTATAGTAAATTGCAAAGAAAAGGTTATAGAATTAAAGTGTGAAAACGGTGAAACTCTGCGGGTTGAATCGGATAAATCGAGAGGCATTACCTAGTGTGATTTCTTCAATGTCACTCAAAGATATCCGAGAAAGGGTTATGAAGCTTATTTGGCGTATGTAATTAATACAAAAGAAATTGAAAAGAAAGTTGAATCAAGTGCGATTGTGTGTGAATTTGCGGACGTATTTCCGAAGAATTGAATTGCCGGTTTGCCTCCAATCGTGGAAGTAGAATTTGGTATTGATTTGATACCGAGAACAAATCCGATTTCGATTGTTCCGTGCAGAATGGCACCAGCAGAGTTGAAGGAATTAAAGTCGCAGCTTGCAAGAGTTGGTGATAAAGGTTTTGTGAGACCGAGTTTTTCACCTTGGGGTGCTCCTGTGTTATTTGTGAAAAAGAAGGATGGTTCTATGAGGTTGTGTGTTGATTATCGCCATTAAACAAGGTGACAATCAAAAACAAATATCCGCTGCCAAGAATTGATGATTTATTTGATCACCTAAAAGGAGCGACATGGTTTTCAAAGATTGACTTGAGATCCGGGTATTACCAATCATGGGTAAAAGAGCTCTGACGTGGCTAAAACCTTTTAGAACAAGGTATGGTCATTATGAATTTTTAGTTATGCCATTCGGGTTGACAAATGCTCCTCATTGTGTTTATGGATTTAATGAATCGCATATTCCACCATACTTGGACAAATTTGTTGTGGTGTTTATAGATGATATTTTAATTTATTCAAAAGATGATACAGAGCATGCTGAGCATTTGAGGATAGTTTTGCAAACTTTGAGAGATAAGCAAATTGTATGCTAAGTTTAGTAAAAGTGAATTTTGGCTACGGAAGTTGGATTTTTGGGTCATATTGTTTCAGGTGATGGTATACGGGTTGATCCTAGTAAAATTTCAGCCATTGTTGATTGGAAACCACCAAAAATGTAACCAAGTTAGAAGTTTCTTGGGGCTAGGTGGGTATTATCAGCGGTTTGTAAATGGATTTTCTATAATTGCTGCTCCTATAACTAGATTACTCCGAAAGGATGTTAAATTTGAATGGACGGAGAATGTCAACAGAGTTTTGAAGAATTGAAAAAGTTATTAACAGAGGCACCAAGTGTTAGTACAAATTTCAATCGGTAAAGAATTTGTGGTGTATAGTGATGCTTCTCTAAATGGTTTGGGGTGTGTGCTCATGCAAGAAGGAAAAGTGGTGGCATATGCTTCGAGGCGCTTAAAACCTCATGAGAGGAATTATCCTACTCACGATTTGGAATTGGTCATGCGGTGGTGTTTGCTTTGAAAATTTGGCGACATTATTTGTATGGTGAAAAGTGCCGGGTATATACTGACCATAAAAGTCTTAAGTACTTGATGTCACAAAAAGACTTGAATTTAAGACAAATAAGATGGTTGGAATTATTGAAAGATTACGAGCTTGTTATTAATTATCATCCGGGAAAAGCGAATGTAGTTGCTGATGCTTTGAGCAGAAAGTTGTTGTTTGCTTTGAGAATTATGAACACTCAGTTGAAAGTGTCAGATGATGGTTCGATTCTAGCAGAGTGAGAGTAAAACCAAGTTTTTACAAGAGATTTCGAAGCTCAAAAAGATGATCAAGATTTGCAAGCCAAGAGAAAACAAAGGTGAAGTTAATACAGAGTCGATTTGAGAATTGGTTCTGATGGGTGCTTAATGTTTAAAGATCGGATTTGTGTACCAAAGAATGAGGAATTGATTCAAAAGATCCTACAGAAGCACATAGTGGTTATTTCTCGATTCACCCAGTAGTACGAAAATGTATAATGACTTGAAGAAAATGTATTAGTGGAATGGAATGAAAAGAGATATATCGAGTTTGTGTCCAAATGCTTAATTTGTCAACAGTGAAAGTCAACACCAAGTGCCTTCGGATTACTTCACCTATTATGGTTCTGAATGGAAATGGGATCGGATTACTATGGATTTTGTTTCAGGATTGCCATTGACTCCGTGAAAGAAAGATGCCATCCGGGTAATAGTTGATGATTAACTAAGTCGGCTCATTTTATTCCTAGAGACGCATCGGATTATTCTTCTCTTAACAAGTTGGCTGAATCAGATATTAGAGAAATTGTTAGATTACATGGAATACCATTGTCGATTATTTCGAGATAGAGATCCAAGGTTTACCTCACGGTTTGGCAAAAATTGCAAGACGCGTTAGGTACAAAGTTAAATTTCAGTACTGCTTTTCATCCACAAACTGATGGACAATCAGAGAGAATAATTCAGATTCTTGAAGACATGCTCGGATGTTGTGTATTGAATTTCAAGGAAGTTGGGAAACATATTTGCCATTGGTAGAATTTGCTTACAACAATAGTTATCGACGAGCTTGAAAATGGCACCTTATGAAGCATTGTATGGTCGTAAGTGTCGAACGCCTTTGTATTGGACTGAACTCAAGGAAAATCAGATTTATGGAGTTGATCTAATAAAAGAAACTGAAGAAAAAGTGAAAGTAATTCGAGACTGTTTGAAAGCTGCTTCAGATAGACAGAAATCTTATGCAGATCTAAAACGAAAAGACATTGAATTTCAAGTTGGTGATAAAGTATTTTTAAAGGTGTCTCCGTGGAAGAAAGTCCTTAGATTTGGACGGAAGGGCAAATTAAGTCCTCGTTTTATTGGGCCGTATGAAGTAATTGAAAAAGTTGGACCAGTAGCATATCGACTAGCATTACCACCTGAATTAGAGAAGATTCATAATGTGTTCCACGTATCTATGTTACGTCGGTATCGTTCGGATCCTTCACATGTAGTTTCACTGACAGAAATTGAACTACAACCAGATATGACCTACGAAGAAGAACCGATTAAGATTTTAGCTCGAGAGGTCAAACAACTAAGGAATAAAAATGTTGCACTTGTGAAGGTGTTGTGGCAAAGGCATGGAATAGAAGAAGCTACATGGGAATCCAAGAAACTATGAGAAATCAATACCCACATCTGTTTATTTAGGTAAGATTTTCGAGGACGAAAATCCTTAAAGGGGGAGAGTTGTAATATCCCGAATTAGGGCCTAATCGAATAGTGGTTTCATGACCACAAATCCGAGATAGAAATAATTATTTTATAATTATTTTGAGGTTTATGATATGATTACATGATTGTGTGAAAATTTCGTGAAGAAATTTTATGCATAAAATACTTAATTTGAAGTTAGGGACTAAATCGAATAAGTTGCAAAACTTGCATTCTAGAAGTTTTTAGTATGAAATTGCTTTGAAATATTAATTAGGAGGTCTTAAATAGCAATTTGACCAATTTTAAGTTCATGGAAAAAATTAGGACATGAAGGAATTTTTGGAAAGTTTAGTAGTAAGGGCATTTTGGTCATTTTGATATTAAATGAAATAAAATGGGAAAAATAACACAAAATAGTCATCTTCCCCATTTAGTTGCTGCTGAAACTTCACTCTCACCATAGCTAGGGTTTCTTCAACTTTCAAGCTTCATAGTAAGTGATTCTAAGCCCCGTTTTTAATGATTTTTACGTTTTTGAGATCCTGATAACTCGATTAAGCTTATGTTAGCAATAATTTAACCTAGGGTTTATATTTGGAAAAATACCCATAGGTGAAATTTGTGTATTCTGATATTTTATGATAGAATATGAAGTTTTAAATTATGTTAGACAACTTGTACTACTCGCTTTTAAGCAAAAACGAGTAAAGGGGCTTAATCTGTAAAATACCTAATAGTCATAAGTACATGTTAGAGTGTGAATTTGATGTTACCATAGAAGGGAAAAATGATCAGCATGTCATAAAACATAAGAATAAGGAATAAAGTTTAATCCCGAGCCTAGGGGCAAAAATGTAAATATGCAAAAGTTTAGGGGTAAAATTGTAATTTTGCCAAAATTTGAGTTAAGGATTAATTTGATAATGTGAGTATTAAATAAGTTAAATGTGTTATTTTAGATCAAGAAAGACGTGGAATCGACCTCAATCGAGGAAAAGAAAAGATTGTGGACTAAATTGCAAAATCTTTGTATTTTGGTACCAAGGTAAGTTCATGTGTAAATAATGTAGCATAATTGTTATTTTTAAGTTAGTGATGTTAAATATATGTGATGCTGGATTTTATTATGAAATGTATGCTTTGTGGTTAATTTCAAATAATATGTAAATTATGTGAGCTACTTGTTAAATATAATTGTTACCGAGTATTGATTTCGGCATTCTACGGAAGACGGCAAGGATATGTGTTCGAGGAAAATCCCGTTTGAACCTTAGGAATAGATTAGGATACAAGTGACATGTCACTAGGATGGTTGAGCATCCGAACTTGTTGAGTTGAGTCCGAGTTCACTTATGGATGCGAATGTTCAAACTCGTTGAGTTGAGTCCGAGTTCAAGAGATGTAACTAGGCATCCGAGCTCGTTGAGTTGAGTCCGAGTTCACTTATGGATGCGAACGCCCGAGCTCGTTGAGTTGAGTCCGAGTTCGCTTATGGGCGGGTTACATAATTGCTTGTTTGCATATATGGCACTTATGTGCAAGTTATCCATGTATCCGAATTATATTCCGATGTGTTCAACGGGTAAAGTTCTACTCAATTGGAGGAATATTCGAGATGTAAAGAGACGTATTGGTAAGTGATGTGAAATGGATATTTTGGACAGGTATGTATTTAACCCTCGGGTTGAGTATTGATACAATCACGATAAGGTAATAAGATGATGAAAATGATTAGAAATGTGATATGTGTTTTAGTGATGCATGCTAATGTTGATTGGTATGAATGTTTGTTATGTTACTTATTATTTGCATATGAACTTACTAAGCATTTATGCTTACTCCTTCCTTCTTACTCATTGTAGTTTTGGACAAGCCAACTCGTGAGTCGGGATAGGTCGAAGGCTCACCACACTATCCTAAGACTTTTGGTAAATGGTTTGTAAAATTAAGTATGGCATGTATAGCAATATACCTATTTTGTATAAATGTTCTTATGATATGGTGATGGAATGGTTGAGAAAATGTTTGACAATGATAAATTATGAAAATGGTTAGTTTAGATTATGTTTGAGGTTAAGGAAAATTATTAAGATACTTAGTGCATAAAAACTCATAAAAGGGATGAAATTTGCCATAAACAGAATACTACAGCAACACTGACGCGAGTTTGAAAATTTATTAAAAATCATAGAAATTGAATCTGGTGATGGATTATGTATCAAATTTAAGCTTATTATGTCTAGTTTCACATGAAACAAATGATACAGGTAAAGGAATTATATGTTAAAATATATTTGAATTTTAGTGAAACAGGGTCGTAGCAGTTTCTGAATCCCCTGTTCCAACTTTAGAAATTCACCATAAATTGTAAAGATATAATTAGGTGGTGTATTTTATATCCTCAGAATCCTTATTGAGTCTAGTTTTAGTAGAAACAAACCTCATAGTCATATAAATTTTGTACAGAGAGAAATGTGGTTCGTAGTAAACATAGGTCAAGCCAGTCAAGTCCTGAAATAGGGGTAACTTTAACTAATAAACTGTACTAATTGGCTCAACCAAAAATTCTATAAAAAAATTAGTAGATAAGTATATGAGTCTAGATTCAAGGAAAATTTATGGATCTTGATATTGAGTTTCGTAACTCGAGATATGATTTTTCTTGTAACTGTGACGCAAGTAGCTTAAAAGCTGTGAATGTAGAAACAAATAATCCAAAGTTCTAAAAATGTTAAATTAAGCTTAGTAACACCTCATGCTCGACTCCGGCGACGGTCTCGGGCGTGGGAGCGTTACACCGGTAATGCCTCGCACCCTATTCCGGCAATGAATACGGGTAGGGGTATTACAGAACTAGCACTGGAGTTTTGGTTAAAAGAGCTTTCAACTGATCAAAGCTTTTCTGGCACTTTTCTGACCACTCAAACTTAACATCTTTTTGCAATAACTTGGTCATCGGGGTTGCAATCATCGAGAACCCTTTCACAAATCGTCTATAATAACTAGCAAGTCCCAGAAAACTTCATACTTCAGAAACGTTTCTCGAAGGTTTCCAGTCAAGTATTGCTGAAATTTTGCTCGGATCAACCCGAATACCTAATGCTGAAACAACATGTCCCAGAAAGCTAACTTCGCATAACCGGAACTCACATTTACTAAAGTTCGCATACAACTGTTTTTCTCTCAAAGTCTGTAACACAAGTCTCAACTGCTCGGCATGTTCAGTTTCATCACAGGAGTAAATCAATATATCATCAATGAAGACGACCACAAACCGATCTAAATACTGCCTGAAGATCCGATTCATCAAATCCATTAAAACAGCAGGTGTATTAGTAAGTCCAAATGGCATAACCAGAACCTCATAATGTCTGTACCTCGTTTGAAAGGTAGTTTTTGGCACATCGGTGTCTCTGACTCGCAACTGATAATAACCCGATCTCAAATTTATCTTCAAAAACACTGAAGCCCCTTTCAACTAATCGAACAGGTCCTCAATCCATGGCAACGGATATTTATTCTTTATAGTCACCTTATTTAGCTGGCGATAATCAATACACATTCTCATAGTTCCGTCTTTCTTTTTCACAAATAGTACTGGCACACCCCAAGGAAAGAAACTCGGTCATGCAAAACCTCTATCTGTTAATTCTTGCAACAGTGCTTTCAACTTTTTTAATTCAGTAGGTTTCATCTGATATGGAGCTATTGAAATCGGAGTCGTCCCCGGTACTAACTCAATACCAAACTCTACCTCTCAGATAGGTGGCAAACCTGACAATTCTTCAGGAAACACATCTGGATACTCGCACACAACTGGTACAGATTCAATCTTCTTTTCAGTTACTTTACTATCAAGCACATAAGCAAAGTAAGCTTCACAACCTTTTCTCACATACTTCCGAGCTAACATCGAAGATATTACTACTGGTAAACCATTCAGATCATTAGACTCAATCCGAATAATCTCGTTGTTCTGACATCTCAAATCAATGGTCTTTCTTTTGCAATTAACAACAGCCTCCTGCAAACTCAACCAATCCATACCCAAAATTATATCGAACTCTTCGAAAGGTAACAACATCAAAACAGCTGGAAAGCATGAATCAAGAATCACCAACAGGCAATTTTTACATACTTTATCAACCAGAACACACTGTCCCAGGGGGTTTGATACTCGAATCACAAACTCAGTAGACTCAACAGGCAAAGTCTTACTAGATACTAATGTTTCATACACATAAGAATGAGTCGAACCAGGATCAATCAATGCAATAACACTAGTATCATAAAGAGTGAAAGTACCGGTAATAATATCTGGGGAAGAAGCGTCCTCACGAGCGCGTATGGCATATGCTCTGGCAGGTGCACGAGCCTTAGATCAAACTGCTGTATCTTTCGTCCCTCTCTGACTACCACTTACATTACTCGAATGCCTGGTGGTCTGCCTCGTACTGACATGTTACTCGGTCTCGCGTTTTGAACAGTGTTTTGCTCCGCTAACATCGGGCAATCTCGGATAAAATGATCCTTCGATCCACATTTAAATAAAGACCCATCATGTAATCTGCAATCTCCAGAATACCATTTACCACAATGCTTGCACTCGACTCTATTTTGTCGAACATTGCCAACACTAGCTATCGAAGTAGCTCGTGAACTCACAGGAGGTCGATCTCGATCTCGTCTAGAAAAGTCTGAAGTAGCTTTAAATCGACTAGAATCATTTCTGAACTTCTTCGATGCTGAATGAAAAGTCTTACTCGTTGATCTCTTACGGGAATCTCTAGCTTCAAAATCAGCTTTTCTTTTCTCTTTCCCGAGTTCTTCGGCTTTGCAAGCTCGTTCAAAAAGTACCATGAACTCTTTGATTTCAAGTATACCAACCAACAATTTAATGTCTTCATTCAAACCGTCTTCAAATCTTTTACACATGATAGCTTCGGTTGAAACACATTCACGAGCATATCGACTTAGTCTCACAAATTTTCGTTCATACTCAGTTACGGTCATACGGCCCTATTTCAATTCCAGAAATTCTTTGCATTTTTGGTCGATAAATCTTTGGCTGGTGTATTTCTTATGAAACACAGTCTGAAAGAATTCCCAGCTCACTCACTTTTTCAGAACCACCGATACTAGTGTATTCCACCAGTGATATGCGGTGTCTCGTAATAAAGATATGGCACACTTTAAACATTCATCCGGAGTACAAGATAGCTCGTCAAACACACGGATAGTATTATCAAGCCCTAACTCAGCCCGCTCAGCATTATCATCATCATTAGCTTTAAACTCTTCGGCCCCGTGTTTTCTGATTTTATCTACAGGAGGCTTACTAAATCTCATTGGATCAATCATCGGAGATACCACAGGTATCAGAGATGGATTATTTGGGGGTGGAGGTTGTTGTGTAGCCGGGTTAGTTCGAATATATTGAGTAAACCAACCATTCATCATTTGATAGAAGGCTTGTTTAGCCTCCCCCTCATGACTACTCGAGATCGGCCGAGATTTAACTGGCGTTGTCCCATGCATGGGAGTAGGCGCTACACTCTCGACATCATCAGTTACAGCTCTGTCGGAATCCATTTACTATATGAAAGCACATTTTCAAATATAAGAAGTCATCACACTATCGCAGTATAAATTATGGCATGTATAGTTAGACTCACCCATGCTATGTTAGTCCTAGAATCGACTAAACCGTAACTCTAATACTAATAAAATGTAACGCCCCTACCCGTATCCGTCGCTGGAATGGGGTTACGAGGCATTACCAAATAAATACAAATTAAATTGACTTTTCTTACATCTCATAGCACTAAGAATATCATAACATCAAAAACAAAAAAACTTATCAAACTCAAATAATCATGTTCCATAATTATCAAATTCGAACGAAACTTATATATATATATCTATATATATATGAAACCATGTTCACATATTTAAAATTTTTAAAGTTTGTTTTTCTATATCAATCGCCTTAATGCCATTTTTTATAAATAAATCATACTCCATAATAACACATCACTGCATACATCAAATATATGCTAATATCCATTTCGTTAATTGTATATCAAGTAAATGAATTATCAACTTCTGTACGAACTCTCATTAAAACCAAATGAAATCATATTGCATAATTTAATATACAATTACACATGCAATTTAAACATACTATAACATGACTGAATGTATTAATATTTCATATATATATATAGTATGTAACCTACCCTAAAGTTAAAGGCCAAACTTAACATTTGAATACAAACTAAAATAATCAACCGAAACAATCATGAAACACATTCATTACTTACCATTTAATAACTGAACTTATCAAACTAATAAACTACCATCCATCACTTTCATTATATTACATTTTATAATTCCATCATTAACATTTATTATACTAAATACACATTATAATTATTATCTTTCATAGCCAAATCATGTTACTTAAAACCACACATACATTCAAAACTCCCATCACCGAAATACCAAAACATAATTCATTAAACATTTTAACCAAGATCATATAAGACTAAATTTTATCATAATAAGCAAACCATTTGTGTAGCACATGGTACCTAGCACAACATCACACATACCAGGCACAACTACATAACTAGGGTGAACACAAACCAAACTTAACATAACTGAATTTAACAACAAGCCATTTTCGCATGGCTATTTTACAAACCAAAATCAAACATTTCCAAAACACTTTCTAGTCTATAAATGCCATAGTTCGAGTTTAAATAATTAAATACCAAAGCTGTAGATAGTGTGATGAACTTTGCTGACGATCCCCGAGCTTGTAACGTGAATCCAAAATCGATAAAACAGAACAAACATAACACACAGAGTAAGCTAACTTAGCTTAGTAAGTCATAAGCAAATGAACATTTCAATAATATTATCAACTTAATTAAACCAAGCCAAATTATAGTATCATCACACATTAAGTCCAAACATATGAAGTTCATATTATACATATATTTATATTTACATTCATTCTCAAATAATCACCTTGGCTGAATGTTCATGTGGCCAAATTATCATTATTATCTTATAACTTCCACAGTCAGTTAGTCACTGTAACCTAGTTCATATACTCATAAACATATAAGCTTGTATATTACAGCATAATTTCATATTCATATATATTAGTTATGAAACCGAATACATATAATCATGCACGCATATAACTAAGTTTCTTATCAATAATAATCTTAAGGTCGAATACACATACCTTGTTTAAGTAAACAACAAGCTAACTCATACCTGTACGTTTAGCTCGTTTAACGTATTCAATTGCTATTTCAACATAAAGTCATTTAAGCATAAACTTATAGTAGTTCATCGGCATAAAGCCTGCTAGGCATAAAGCCCGTATCACACATCAGCATGAGGCCTGCTAGACTCAAAGTCTGATTTTATACACAGGCAATAAGCCTGCTAGGCGTAAAGCCTGATTTAATTCACCAACACAAGGCTTGCTAGGCTCAAAGCCCGAATATCACCATTATAAAGCTGTCTCATAAACAATTCATATATCGAACATTTCAGATATTGCATATAATTCATACGGACTTTCAAATGTTATAACTCAATCGAGTTAAACTCAAATACATTATTTCTATACTTTATCACATACGGCTAACTCAACTATAAATCCATTAATTCCAAATCAGCATATTAAACTAAGTTACATTTAAAATTAATGATGTTTAATTGCTTAAAGACTTGCCTCGAATGATGAAAAGCCGGTATGGATCGGCTAGTCGACAACTTTACTTTTCCACCAATCTAAATCCGATTTTCTCTTTTCTTGATCTAAATTAATATAAATTAAACTTATTAAATCAAATGTTCAACCAAATTTATCAAAAAACACACAAATAGGCAAATTAAAATTTTACCCCTGATATTTCACATTTTCCACAATTTAGTCCATATTGCATAAAACACAAAATATACACAATCTCACAACAAAATAGTTAGGCCGAATATTCATTATACTCATACTAGTCCATATATTTCATTCATTTCATACGGACTTTCAAATGTTATACCTCAATCGAGTTAAACTCAAATACGTTATTTCTATACTTTATCACATACGGCTAACTCAACCATAAATCCATTAATTCCAAATCAGCATATTAAACTAAGTTACCTTTAAAATTAACGATGTTTAATTGCTTAAAGACTTACCTCGAACGATGAAAAACTGGGATGGATTGGCTAGTCGACAACTTTACTTTTCCTCCGATCTAAATCCGATTTTCTCTTTTCTTGATCTAAATTAATATAAATTAATCTTATTAAATCAAAAGTTCAAAAAAAATTATCCAAAAACACACAAATGGCCAAATTACACTTTTACCCCTGATATTTCACATTTTCCACAATTTAGTCCATATTGCATAAAACACAAAATATATACAATCTCACAACAACATAGTTAGGCCGAATATTCATTATGCTCATACTAGTCCATATATTTCATTTATTTCATATTTTAGTCCCTCAATTTATTATTTTTACAATTTAGTTCTAATTACTCAAAATTATCAAAAGCTCCAATGCAAAATATACTAATCTAAAACATATTTTTAATATTTCATCATCAAACATCACAAAACACAAATATTCATCAGTGGCATAACTCAAAACATTCATCAAAATCAGAAATTCTAGCATGGGTCGAGTAGTATTCGAAGCAATGATCTCAAAAACGTAAAAATTATCAAAAATCGAAACCAAACTAACCTTGAATTAAGCTTCCAAAGTGTCGAAAGTTCAAAAGCTTTTAACTTCTTTTTCTTTCTTAAGATTCTGCCAAAAACATGAATAAAATGCATGTCTTTTAAATTTTGTTTTATTATAATACATAATATTTCATAATTTACTTTAATAACCTTTATAAATTAATATAAAATCTTTATATTAGTTGTCCACAACTGTCCAACTAATTTAATAATGGCCTAATTGCATTATAAGTGCTTCATTTTAATAAGACAAATTCAATTAAGCACTTTCATATTTAACTATTAACTTTTCACTTTACGCGACTAAGTCCTTTTTATTAAATTAAGCACACAAACAATCAAATTTTCATACGAAACTTTCACACATGCAAATTCACATATAATAAACACGGAAAATAATATTTAAATATTTTTCTGACTCAGATTCATGGTCTCGAAACTACCATTCCGATTAGGGTCTAAATCGGGTTATTACAACCCTCCCTCCTTATGGATTTTCGTCCCCGAAAATCTTACCGGTAAATAGATTCGGATAGCGTTCTCTTATTACATCCTCTGGCTCCCACGTTGCTTCCTCAACTCTGTGTTTACACCATGGTACTTTAACTAACGAAATTTTCTTATTTCGTAACTCTTTAATCTCGTGAGCCAGAATACGAATCGGTTCTTCCTCGTACGTCATATCGGGCTTAATCTTAATCTTAGACGGACTAATCACAGGTGAAGGGTCAGATCAATATCTACGAAGCATCGAAACAAGAAATACATTGTGGATCTTTTCTAGCTCAGGTGGCAATATCAGTCTATACGCAATCGGCCCAATCTACTCTATAACCTTATACGGCCCAATAAATCTCGGACTCAATTTGCCTTTACGACCGAATCTGAGTATTTTCTTCCATGGTGAGACTTTTAAAAACACTCTATCTCTGATCTGAAACTCTATATCTTTACGTTTTAAGTCCACATATGATTTCTGACGATCTGATGCTGCTTTTAGACTTTCACGGTTCACTTTCACTTTCTGTTCAGTTTCTCTGATCAAATCAACCCCGTGTATCTTGTTTTCACTAGTTCAGTCCAATACAATGGTGTATGACATTTACGGCCGTATAAAGCCTCGTAAGGTGCCCTTTTGATACTCGATTGAAAGCTATTATTGTACGCAAATTCAATCAAAGGTAGGTATCGTTCCCACGTACCTTCGAACTCGAGAATGAAACATCTCAACATATCCTCAAGTATTTGAATGATTTGCTCAGACTGACCATCTGTTTGCGGATGGAAAGCAGTACTGAAATGTAATTTAGTACCTAGCGCATCTTGCAGTTTCTTCTAAAATCGCTATGTGAACCTCGGATCTCTATCCGAAAGAATAGATGTAGGCACACCATGTAACCTCACAATCTGAGTAATATACAATTCAGCCAACTTATCAAGCGAGTAATCTGTACGTATCAGAACAAAATGAGCCCATTTAGTCAATCTATCCACAATAACCCAGATTGCATCTTTCTTGCTCGATGTTAACGGTAAATCAAATACAAAATCCATCGTGACTCTGTCTCATTTCCATTCAGGTATCATGATCAGCTGAAACAATCTAGATGATACTTGATGCTCAGCTTTTACTTGCTGATAGACTAAACATTTCGATACAAAGTAAAAAATGTCTCGTTTCATACCTTCCACCAATAGTGTTGTTTCAGATAATTATACATTTTCGTACTACTATGGTGAACAGATAACCGACTGCTGTGAGTTTCGTTCAAAATCATCTGAATCAACTCTGAATTCCTCGGAACACATATTCAGTTTCGATATCTCAAACAGTCATCAGCATCAACTTGAAACTCTGAATCAGCATTTAAATCACGTTGACCTCGTTTTACTATCAACTCATTATCAACTTTCTAGGCATCACAAATTTGTTGAACAAATAACGGTATTGCTTTCAATTCAGCTATTATCGAACCATCATCAGACATAGCCATATGCACATTCATTGCACGCAAAGCAAACAGTGATTTTTGGCTTAAAGCATTAGCAACAACATTAGCCTTTCCCAGGTGATAGTCAATCACTAGCTCGTAATCTTTTAACAATTCTAGCCATCGAAGCTGTCTCAAATTCATCTCTTTCTAAGTCATCAACTTTAGACTTTTATGATCGGAATAAACATGACATTTTTCACCGAACAAATAGTGCCGCCAAATCTTTAATGCAAACACAATAGTTGCCAATTCTAGATCGTGCGTAGGATAGTTCTTTTCATGCGGCTTTAATTATCTCGAGGCATAAGCTATAACTTTGCCTTCTTGCATCAAAACACAGCCCAAACTATTTAAAGATGCATCACTATAGATAACAAATTCTTTACCCGATTCTGGCTGAACTAACACTGGAGTTTCGGTTAAAAGGGTTTTCAATTGATCAAAGCTTTTCTTGCACTTTTCTGACCACTTAAACTTAACATCTTTTTGCAATAACTTGGTCATTGGGGTTGCAATCATCGAGAACCCTTTCACAAATCGTCTATAATAACCAGCAAGTCCTAGAAAACTTCAAACTTCAGAAACGTTTCTCGGAGGTTTCCAGTCAAGTATTGCTGAAATTTTGCTTGGATCAACCCGAATACCTAATGCTGAAACAACATGTCCCAGAAAGCTAACTTTGCGTAAGCAGAACTCACATTTACTAAACTTCGCATACAACTATTTTTCTCTTAAAGTCTGTAACACAAGTATCAAATGCTCGGCATGTTCGGTTTCATCACGGGAGTAGATTAATATATCATCAATGAACACGACCACAAACTGATCTAAATACTACCTGAAGATCTGATTCATCAAATCCTTAAAAACAACATGTGCATTAGTAAGTCTGAACGGCATAACCAGAAACTCATAAAGTCCGTACCTCGTTCGAAAGACAGTTTTTGGCACATTGGAGTCTCTGGCTTGCAACTAATAATAACCCGATCTCAAATCTATCTTCGAAAACACTGAAGCCCCTTTCAACTGATTGAACAGGTCGTCAATCCGTGGCAGTTGATATTTATTCTTTATAGTCACCTTATTTAGCTGGCGATAATCAATACACATTCTCATAGTTCCATCTTTCTTTTTCACAAATAGTACTGGCGCACCCCAGGGAAAGAAATTCGGTCGTGCAAAACCTTTATCTGTTAATTCTTGCAACTGTGCTTTCAACTCTTTTAATTCAGTAGTTGCCATCCAATATGGAGCTATTGAAATCAGAGTTGTCCCCGGTACTAACTCAATACCAAACTCTACCTCTCGGATAGGTGGCAAACCTGGCAATTCTTCAGGAAACACATCCGGATACCCGCACACAACTGGTACAGGTTCAATCTTCTTTTCAGGTACTTTACTATCAAGCAGATAAGCAAAGTAAGCTTCACAACCTTTTCTCACATACTTTCGAGCTAACATCGAAGATATTACTGCTGGTAAACTATTCAGATCATTAGATTCAATCCGAATAATCTCGTTGTTCTGACATCTCAAATTAATGGTCTTTCTTTTGCAATTAAAAACACAATCCTGCAAAGTCAACCAATCCATACCCAAAATTATATCGAACTCATCAAAAGGTAACAACATCAAATCAGCTGGAAAGCATAAATTTTGAATCACCAACGGGAAATTTTTACATACTTTATCAACCAGAACACACCGTCCCAGGGGGTTTGATACTCGAATCACAAAATGAGTAAACTCAACAGGCAAAGTCTTACTAGATACTAATGTTTCACACACATAAGAAGGAGTCGAACCAGGATCAATCAATGCAATAACACTAGTATCATAAAGAGTGAAAGTACCGGTAATAACATCTGAGGAAGAAGTGTCCTCACGAGCGCGTATAGCATATGCTCTGGCAGGTGCACGAGCCTCAGATCGAACTGCTGTATCTTTCATCCCTCTCTGACCACCACTTACATTACTCGAATGCCTAGGTGGTCTGCCTCGTACTGACATGTTACTCGGTCTCGCGTTCTGAACAGTGTTTTGCTCGGCTAACATTGGGTAATCTCGGATAAAATGATCCTTCGATCCACATTTAAAACAAGACCCATCATGTAATCTACAATCTCTAGAATGCCATTTACCATAATGCTTGCACTCGACTCTATTCTGTCAAACATTGCCAACACTAGCTATCGAAGTAGCTTGTGAACTCACAGGAGGTCGATCTCAGTCTCGTCTAGAAAAGTCCGAAGTAACTTTAAATCAAATAGAACCATTTCTGAACTTCTTCGATGCTGAGTGAAAAGTCTTACTCGTTGATCTCTTACGGGAATCTCTGGGTTCAAAATCAGTTTTTCTTTTCTGTTTCTCGAGTTCTTCGGCTTTGCAAGCTCGTTCAACAAATACCACAAACTCTTTGATTTCAAGTATACCAACCAACAATTTAATGTCTTCATTCAAACCGTCTTCGAATCTTTTACACATGATAGCTTCAGTTGAAACACAATCACGAGCATATCGACTTAGTCTCACAAATTTCTGTTCATACTCAGTTACGGTCATACAACCCTGTTTCAATTCCAGAAATTCTTTGCTTTTCTGGTCGATAAATCTCTAGCTGATATATTTCTTACGAAACTCAGTCTGAAAGAATTCCCAGGTCACTCTTTCTTTCGAAACCACCGATACTAGTGTGTTCCACCAGTGATATGCAGTGTTTCGTAATAAAGATATGGCACACTTTAAACATTCATCCGGAGTACGAGATAGCTCGTCGAACACACGAATAGTATTATCAAGCCACAACTCAGCCCGCTCAGCATCATCATCATCATTAGCTTTAAACTTTTCGTCCCCGTGTTTTTTGATTTTATCTACAGGAGGCTTATTAAATCTCATTGGATCAATCATCTGAGGTACCACAGGTATCGGAGATGAATTATTTGGGGGTGGAGGTTGTTGTGTAGCCGGGTTAGTTCAAATATATTAAGTAAACCAATCATTCATCATTTGATAGAAAGCTTGTTTAGCCTCCCCCTCATGACTACTCGAGATCAGCCGAGATTCAACTGGCACTGTCCCATGCGCGGGAGTAGGCGCTGCACTCTCGACATCATCAGTTATAGCTTTGTTGGGATCCATTTACTATATGAAAGCACACTTTCAAATGTCAGAAGTCATCACACTATCGCAGTATAAATTATGGCATGTATAGCTAGACTCACACACGCTACGTTAGTCTTAGAATTGACTAAACCGTAGCTCTGATACCAATAAAATATAACACCCCTAACCCGTATCCGTCGCTGAAATGGGGTTACGAGGCATTACCAAATAAATACAAATTAAACTAACTTTTCTTACATCTCATACCACCAAGAATATCATAACATCAAAAAAAAAACTTATCAAACTCAAATAATCATGTTCCATAATTATCAAATTCGAACGAAACTTATATATATATATACATATTTATATATATATGAAACCATGTTCACATATTTAAAATTTTCAAAGTTTGTTTTTATATATCAATCATCTTAATGCCATTTTTTATAAATAAATCATACTCCATCATAACACATCACTACATACATCAAATATATGCCAATATCCATTTCGTTAATTATAGATCAAGCAAATCAATTATCAACATCTGTACGAACTCTCATTAAATCCAAATGAAATCATATTGCATAATTTAATATACAATTACACATGCAATTTAAACATACTATAACATGACTGAATGTATTAATATTTCATATATATATATAGTATGTAACCTACCCTAAAGTTAAAGGCCAAACTTAACATTTGAATACAAACTAAAATAATCAATCGAAACAATCATGAAACACATTCATTACTTACCATTTAATAACCGAACTTATCAAACTAATAAACTACCATCCATCACTTTTATTATATTACATTTTATAATTCCATCATTAACATTTATTATATTAAATATGCATTATAATTATTATCTTTCATAACCAAATCATGTTACTTAAAACCACACATAGATTCAAAACTCCCATCACCGAAATACCAAAACATAATTCATTAAACATTTTAACCAAGATCATATAAGACTAAATTTTAGCATAATAAGCAAACCATTTGCGTAGCACATGGTACCTATCACAACATCACACATACCAGGCTCACAACTACATAACCAGGGTGAACACGAACCAAACTTAACATGACTAAATTTAACATCAAGATATTTTCGCATGGCTATTTTACAAACCAAAATCAAACATTTCCAAAACACTTTCTAGTTTATACATGGCATAGTTCGAGTTCAAATAATTAAATACCAAATCTGTAGATAGTGTGATGAACTTTGCTGACGATCCCCAAGCTTGTAACGTGAATCCAAAATCTATAAAATAGAACAAACATAACACACAGAGTAAGCTAACTTAGCTTAGTAAGTCATACAAATGAACATTTTAACAATATTATCAACGTAATTAAACCAAGCCAAATTATAGTATCATCACGGATTAAGTCCAAACATATGAAGTTCATATTATACATATATTTATATTTACATTCATTCTCAAATAATCACCTTGGCTGAATGTTCATATGGCCAAATTATCATTATTATCTTATAACTTCCACAGTCAATTAGTCACTGTAACCTAGTTTATATACTCATAAACATATAAGCTTGTATATTACAGCATAATTTCATATTCATATAGATTAGATATGGAACCGAATACATATAATCATGCACGCATATAACTAAGTTTCTTATCAATAATAATCTTAAGGTCGAATACACATACCTTGTTTAAGTAAACAACAAGCTAACTCATACCTGTATGTTTAGCTCGTTTAACGTATTCAATTACCACATCAACATAAAGTCATTTAAGCATAAACTTATAGTAGTTCACCGACATAAAGCCTGCTAGGCATAAAGCCCGTATCACACACCGGCATGAGGCCTACTAGACTCAAAGTTTAATTTTATACACCGGCAATAAGCCTGCTAGGCCTAAAGCCTGATTTAATTCACCAACACAAGGCTTGCTAGGATCAAAGCCCGAATATCACCATTATAAAGCTGTCTCATAAACAATTCATATATCGAACATTTCAGATATTGCATATAATTCATACGGACTTTCAAATGATATAACTCAATCGAGTTAAACTCAAATACGTTATTTCTATACTTTATCACATACGGCTAACTCAACCATAAATCCATTAATTCCAAATCAGCATATTAAACTAAGTTACATTTAAAATTAACGATGTTTAATTGCTTCAAGACTTACCTCGAATGATGAAAAACCGATATGGATTGACTAGTCGACAACTTTACTTTTCCCCCGATCTAAATTTGATTTTCTCTTTTCTTGATCTAAATTAATATAAATTAAACTTATTAAATCAAATGTTCAACCAAATTTATCCAAAAACACACAAATGGGAAAATTACACTTTTACCCCTGATATTTCACATTTTCTACAATTTAGTCTATATTGCATAAAACACAAAATATACACAATATCACAACAAAATAGTTACGCCGAATATTCATTATTCTCATACTAGTCCATATGTTTCATTTATTTCATACGGACTTTCATATGTTATAACTCAATCGAGTTAAACTCAAATACGTTATTTCTATACTTTATCACATACGGCTAACTCAACCATAAATCCATTAATTCCAAATCAGCACATTAAACTAAGTTACATTTAAAATTAACGATGTTTAATTGGTTAAAGGCTTACCTCAAACGATGAAAAATCGGTATGGATCGGCTAGTCGACAACTTTACTTTTCCTCCGATCTAAATCTGATTTTCTCTTTTCTTGATCTAAATTAATATAAATTAAACTTATTAAATCAAATTTTCAACCAAATTTATCCAAAAATACACAAATGGGCAAATTACACTTTTATCCCTGATATTTCACATTTTTCACCATTTAGTCCATATTGCATAAAACACAAAATATACACAATCTCACAACAACATAGTTAGGCCGAATATTCATTATACTCATACTAGTCCATATATTTCATTTATTTCATATTTTTGTCCCTCAATTTATTATTTTTACAATTTAGTCCTAATTACTCAAAATCATTAAAAACTCCAATACAAAATATATTAATCTAAAACATATTTTTAATATTTCATCATCAAACATCACAAAACACAAATATTCATCAATGGCATAACTCAAAACATTCATCAAAATCAGAAATTGTAGCATGGGTCGGGTAGTATTCGAAGTAACGATCTCAAAAACGTAAAAATTATCAAAAATTGAAACCAAACTAACATTGTATTAAGCTTCCAAAGTGCTGAAAGTTCAAAAGCTTTTAACTGCTTTTTCTTTCTTAAGATTCCGCCAAAAGCATGAATAAAATGCATGTCTTTTAAATTTTGTTTTATTATAATACATAATATTTCATAATTTACTTTAATAACCTTTATAAATTAATATAAAATCTTTATATTAGTTGTCCAAAACCGTCCAACTAATTTAATAATGGCCTAATTGCATCATAAGTGCTTCATTTTAATAAGACAAATTCAATTAAGCACTTTCATATTTAACTATTAACTTTTCACTTTACGCGACTAAGTCCTTTTATTAAATTAAGCACACAAACAATCAAATTTTCATACGAAGCTTTCACACATGCAAATTCACATATAATAAACATGGAAAATAATATTTAAATATTTTTTTGACTCGGATTCGTGGTCCCAAAACCACCGTTTCGATTAGGGTCTAAATCGGGCTGTTACAGATTGTGCTATAGATTTTGAAAGAACAACAGTTGTATGCTAAATGGAGTCAGTGTGAATTTTCATTAAATGAAGTCACTTTTTTGAGACACATTGTATCAGCAGATGGTATTCGGGTAGATCCGAAAAAGGTAGAAACTATACTTGAATAGAAGCCACCAAAGTATGTGACAGAAGTAAGGAGTTTTCTCATATTGGCTGGTTACTATAGAAGATTTGTTGAGAGATTCTCTATGATTGCATCACCATTAACAAAATTGTTGCAAAAAAATATGAAATTTGAATGGACAGAAAGGTGTCAACAAAGCTTTGAGAAATTAAAAGTAGTATTAACAGAAGCTCCTGTGTTGATTCAACCAGAATTTGGTAAAGAGTACGTGATTTTTAGTGATGCTTCATACAGTGGTTTGGGTTGTGTGCTTATGCAAAGAGGAAAGGTAATAGCATATGCTTATAGAGAATTGAAGTCACATGAAAATAACTACCCGATGCATGATCTTGAATTGGTTGTGGTGGCGTTTGCGTTAAAAATACGGGGAAAAATGTTATATCTACACTGACCGTAAGAGTTTGAAGTACTTGCTAACCTAGAAAGAGTTGAACTTGAGATAGATAAGATGGGTTGAATTGTTAAAGGACTATGATTGAATAATTGATTATCACCCCGAGAAGGCGAATGTAATAGCAGATGCTTTAAGCAAGAAATCTTTGGCAGCTTTAAAAACAATGAATGCACATTTAGAGATGAAACAAAACAGTGAGTTATTTCTTGAGTTACAAGTGAAACCATCTTTGTTGCAAGAGATGAAATATGCTCAAAAAGAAGACGAAGAATTATCGGTGATTAGGAAACAACTTGAGGAAGGAAAAAACAGTGAATTTGAGATTTATAGTGAAGGGAGCTTGAGATTTCATGGTCGACTATGTGTACCTAATGAAGAAGTTTTGAGGCAAAGTATTTTGAATGAACACATCACAGTTCGTTTGGTTTACATCCGGGGAGTAATAAGATGTATCACAACTTGAAACCCTTCTACTGGTGGAAAATGATGAAGAAAGACATAGTTTAATACGTTTCTAAATGTTTAACATGTCAACAAGTAAAGGCAGATCATCAAGTTCCGTCGGAATTACTACAATCAATAGACATACCAGAGTGGAAGTGGAAAAGAATTACTATGGATTTTGTAACTAGATTACCACTCTCACCGAAGAAGAAGGATGCTATTTGGGTAATTGTAGATCGATTGACAAAGTCCGCCCATTTTCTACCAGTACGAACTGATTTCTCCATAGACAAGTATGCACAGTTGTATATAGATGAAATAGTAAAGCTTCACGGAGTGCCAGTATCCATCATTTCTGATCGGGATCTGAGATTTACATCGAAGTTTTGGGAGAAGCTACATGAAGCTTTAGGTACGCGATTAAATTTCAGTATAGCATATCACCCTTAAACTGATGGACAGTCAGAACTGGTAATTCAGACATTGGAAGGCATGTTGAAAAGTTGCATCATCGAATTTGAAGGCAACTGGGAAAGGTATCTACCATTGTTTGAATTTACCTAAAATAATAGTTACCAGTCTAGTATTCAAATAGTGCTGTATGAAGCACTTTATGGAAGAAAATGTAGAAATCCTGTGTGCTGGACAAAATTGGGTGAAAATAAATTAGTGGGTTCTGACTTGATTAAAGAAACAGAAGAGAAAGTAAAGTTGATCAGGGACTGTTTAAAAGCAACCTCAGATAGACAGAAATCTTATGCTGATCTTAAAAGGAAAGATATTGAATATAATGTGGGTGAAAGAGTATTTTTGAAAGTGTCACCATGGAAAAAATTCTTCGATTTGGGAAGAAAGGGAAGTTGAGTCCAAGATTCATTAGGCCGTATGAGATTTTAGAACGGGTTGGTCCAATTGCTTATTGGTTAGCCCTACCACCGGAGTTGGATAGAATTCACAATGTTTTTCATGTCTCAATGCTACAAAGATATCGGTCTGACCCATCTCATGTGATTACTACTGAAGTAATAGAAATTCAACCAGATTTGACTTATGAAGAGGAGCCAATTAAAATACTTGCTCGAGAAGTAAAAGAATTGAGAAACAAAAGGGTTCCGTTGGTAAAAATCTTGTGGAGACATCATAATTCGGAAGCAACATGAGAAACAAGGGAAACGAAGAGACAACAATATCCATAGTTATTTACGTCAGGTAAATTTTGAGGATAAAATTTATTTAAGGGGAAGAGAATTGTAACATCCGCATTTTAACTTGGGGTTAGGTACAGTGATGGATCGAGTCAAGAATTAGCATAAAATTTTTGAAATATAATAAATAGAAATTTTGAGTATTAAATTAGGAAGTATATAGATCCATTAAGAAATTAGAAAAAAAAATACTCTTTAGATAGGAAAATTTAAAATAGATAAATTTATTTAGTTAAAAGAATAAATAAATTGTTGTGGCCAAAGTAGGAAAAATATTAAGTTAGGAGATATAGAATAATAGAGGAAAAGAAGGAACGATTAAAAAGAAATTTAACCAAAGTGTTGTATGAGTCATACTAAGAAATATGAAAGATGAGGAAGGGCAAAGTGGTAATTAGCCAAGTAAATATTTATTAGGTCTAATGATGATAGGTAAAAGTAAAAAGATGGATGGCTTAAGGACTTAGTAGCAATTTGACCATTTTAATTAAAAAGGTGAGATATTTTAGTTGAATGGTGTAAAAAGTGTAACACCCCAAACCCGGCCTGGTCGTTATGGTCAAATCTGACAGTGTCACATGTTAACGTGTTTGAAAACCGTAATTTGTGTTGGAAAACCATAACTTTGCTTAAAACATTTTCCATTTAGAATCTTTTTATTATTACTTATTAATTCTATTATCGTGTTAATTAATCATTTGAAAGCTTTCAAAACATTTATTCTATGCGGAAGCTTTTAAAACCGTTTGCATATTCGTGAGTAATTTGTTAAAACGTTTGGTTCTGTTTAAAACTCGAGTTTTCCTAAAACTAGTAGTTATAATCCATAACTAATAACAATCCCAAATTTAAGAAAAATCCATAGAGGCCATATTTACAATAAAATTCCCAAACAAAATTTAAAATCATAATTAAGTACGAAACAGAGTCAAATAAGGTTGTGTGGCCACCGCTGAGTCCTCCGCCGCACCGATCCGCCCACGCCTAGGGATTTCTTGTATAGATAAATCAAAAGGGTGAGTTTACGAAAACTCAGTATGTAATCCCCATATAAAACAAGTTGACAAAATGCAGTCACCGTCTAGGCTTAAGCCCTTTCAATACCAAATTCAGTTTCTGTTAGGGCCTTAGTGTAACAGCCCAATTTAGACCCTATTCGGAACGGTGGTTTCGAGACCACGAATCTGAGTCAAAAAAATATTTAAAATTTATTTTCTGTGTTTATTATGTGTGAATTTATATGTGTGAAATTTTCGTGCTTTAATTTTGTCGTTTGAGTGCCCGATTAAATAAAAGGGCTTAATAGCGTAAAGTGAAAATTTGATGGTTATATTTTAAAAGGGCCAAATTGATGATGTCTTTCTTATATGAGGTATTTATGTTGCAAATTTCCCATGATAATATGTATTGGACGGTAGTGGCCTTATTATATCATGGTTTATTATTTTATTACAAAGGTTATTTATGTAAAATGGTTAATATTATAAGTTATAATATAATAAAACATAAAAAGAAAACATGCATGTATTCATTTTTTTTTTACCGAAACTAGTAAAAGAAAAGAAAAAGAGAAAGCACATGATATCTGACCATTGTTGATCCAAATTCAAGGTTAGTTTGGTTTCAGTTTTTGATAATTTTTACGTTTTTGAGATCGGTACTATCCGATCCATGCTTAAATTTTTGATTTTGATGAAAATTTTGAGTTATGCCATTGATGAGAGCTTGTGATTTTTATTGTTTGATGATGAAATATTAAAAATATGTTTTAGATTAACATGTTTTGTATTGGAGTTTTTGATGATTTTGAGTAATTAAGACTAAATTGTAAAAATAATAAATTGAGGGACTAAAATGTGAAGTAAATGGAATATATGGACTAGTATGAGTATGAGGAAAATTTGGCCTAATTATGTTGTTGTGAGATTTTGCATATTTTGTGTTTTATGCAATAGGGACTAAATTGTGAACAACGTGAAATATCAAGGTAAAAGTGTAATTTTCACATTTGTGTGTTTTTGGATGAATTTGGTTGAATATTTGATTTAATAAGTTTAATTTATATTAATTTAGATCAAGAAAAGAGAAAATCAGATTTAGATCAAGGGAAAACTAAAGTTTTTGACTAGCCGATCCGTACCTGGTTTTCATCGTCTGAGGTAAGTTTATAAGCAAATAGATATCGTTAATTCTAATTACGTATGAGTTAATATGCTGATTTTGGAATTCATAGATTTATAGTAGAGTTAGCTGAATATGATTAAGCATGGAAATAATGTATTTTAGTTTAATCTGACTGAGTTATAACGTTTGAAAGTCCGTATAAACTATTTGGAATATCTGGAATTTTTTATTTATGAATTGTTTACAAGACAACTTTATAATAGTGATATTCGAGCTTTGAGCCTAGCAAGCCTTGTGCTGGTGAACTAAATCGGACTTATGCCTAGCAGGCTTATTACCGGTGTATAAAATCAGACTTTGAGTCTAGCAGGCCTTGTGTCGGTGTGCGATACAGGCTTAGACCTAGCAGGCTTTATACCAGTGAACTATTATAAGTTTATGCCTAAAAGACTTTAAGCTGATGTGGTAATTGAATACGTTAAACGAGCTAAATGATCAGGTATGAGTTAGCTTGTTGTTTACTTGAGATAAGGTAAATAAGTAACTTGATACTTGTTACTAATTATGTGTGATACAAATTAAGATTTCATGTGAATTTAGTATGTGTATTCGGCCTTGTAAATAAATGGTATGAATATTGTAGAATTGATTCTTGGATATATGTGTATATGTGATCATGTATATTCGGCCATATAAGTGGTAAATATACATGATGTTATATTATGGTTCTTGAGCTTATATAAATGAGTATATGTATGTTTGATTATATTAAGACATTTTGGCCTTGAAATTGAATAATATTAGGTCAAATTGATTAAGTGAGCATTCGGCCAAGGTAGATTATGAAAATGTGTTATTTATCTCATTTGTAGGTTTGAGGTTAAGCTTGATAATGATAATGAAATTTGGTTTAGCTTAAAATGAGTTGACTATATCATTGGGATGTTTATTTGCTTATGACTTACTAAGCTATTATAGCTTACTTTGTGTTTTCATGTACATTCTGTTTTATAGATTTTGGACTCAAGTTACAAGCTCGGGGATCGTCAGCAATTGTCTATCACACTATCGACCGTCTTCGGTATTTTATAAGTTACATTTTGGAACTATAGCATGTATAGGCTAGAATGCGTTTTGGAATGCTGTATTTTGGTTTATGTATAAAGGTCATGCGAAAATGGCTTAATCTCTATGCTTGAGTATGTTTTGGTTAAATAATGGTTTGAGTCTATTTTAGTTATTATGCCTTATACCTTGGATGATTAGAACTTGTGCTGTGTGTGTGCATATTGAGATTGGCTGATAAATGAAATGGTCATAATACATGTATAAATATGTTTGCTCAACTTGGATGCAGTTTATATTAGGAAAAGTTATATATGAAATTTAGGTTATTATGTTAGGTTAACGTGCTATAAATGAGTTGGTAATAAAGGATATATTGTAATGACCGAATATGATGGGAGATATATTGTATGTTTCTTTTAAATATGGTTCATGGAATTTGTGTCTTGAATATACATATGTATCCATAATCGACGATTAAACTATCTTTGAAAAGTATATTTTTTTTATATCATGTTTTGGTATTAAAATGTATTCGGCTATATTTTCATATGACTAGAACTTAATTTAGTATATGTGTATTATTTAATATGCTTGTTTTTTTTTGGAGAATGGTATACAAATTTCGGTTAGCATTGAAGTGAAATGATTATGAGATGTATAAAAATGTGAATAAGCATTAGCTGTTTAAATTCAGTTATAATAGCAATATATGATTATACATATATACATGTATAAGTCACGGTTATTAGTGTAATGAATTGGCTAAGTGGTGACAAGTTAGATAGCCTAATTTGACTTATTCATGTATTGCTTTATAGTTCAGCAGACATGATAAAAATGGGTCATTATATATATACTTATATGCTCGTGTTATTATTGTGGAATAAAATACTTGTGGTTAAATAGTGTTTGTTATAATGTTAGGTAAAATTTGATAAATGAAAGAGACATTGAGATATATGCTACTTATATGAAGTATGATGATTTATAACTTTATAAATTTGAGTTGGTGATTATAAATTTGCAAGTTGACAGATCTATTTATTTATAAACTATTAGTATGCCTTGAATGTTGAGTTTACATATTCCATTTGAATATGAAATGAATTGTATCGGGTTATAAGTTAAGCATTAGATCTCTATATAAATATTTTTGAATTGAGTAATTGTATCGAACTGTGTTATGTCCGGTAATACCTTATAACCCCAATTCGGTGACGGATACAGGTTAGGGGTGTTACACTTAGCCCATTTCAGTATTAGCAATCAGTACAGTAACAGATATACAACCACAAAATTAGCCAGCCTCTACACACCATTTCCGTCCAACCCTACACTTTATATGGGGATAAAATCAACCCACCCATAAAAGTACCGAGTGCGACACTAAATAGTGTTTGTAGCTGAGCTGCCAGTAAATTAGGCCTGAGGCCTTTTAGTACGCTTCCTCCGAACAATACCAACCCCCAACCCAATGCAATGTAACATACAGTAATGACATGCTAAATCATGGCAACAGTGCATACAATATCAGTTCATTAAATATCATCATGCTCGATAACATGTAAATATATATATCAGTCACACAGTCATTTCAGTCAATTAGGGTTTAGGTAAGCTTACCGACCCTACAGTATGTTCACAGTCGTCTCGGGCGACCCATGCAACCTTAGCAACAAAACAGTGGAGATGGGCTCACATGCCCATATTGTCAGCCCGTGTGGACCCACACGCCCGAGTGGCCCACATGGCCCAAAATGGCCTTAGCCATGTGGATCTGATGGGCCTCCGAAGGTTAAATTCCAATTGCAAATACCCGCGCTTAACCTCCTCTGCTATTCTCGCCTTGTCCACCAAGATGGCAAATACTCGCTCCCTCTATGAAGCTATCAGAACCCTTAGATTATCCCTCAATCTTTCCTCGAAGCGAATGCATTTTTCATATTCAATTGATACCATCCCACGAGCATATCTGCTCAATTTCAGAAATTCGGCCTCATATTTGACCACAGTCTTATCTCCCTGGGTAAGGCTTATAAACTTGCATCTATGAGCATTCTCATAACTCACCCCAACATATTTACTTTAGAAAGCACTCTTAAACTAATCCTAAATGATCTGATCCGGTTGAGAACTCTCACCAACCGTTAACCACTACTAATATGCCTCATTGTGAAGCAGAGATACTGCACCTTTCATTTTCTACTCAGGGGTGTAGTCTATATCATTCATAATCCTCTCTGTGGTCTCCAACCAACATTCGGCCATAGTGGGGCGACTCCAATGACCCCTCTAAACAACTCAGCATCGTTAGACCGGATCTGTTCAGTTACCGACCCACAGCTCCCAAAACTAGAATAGAGCCTAGTGAACCTCTCCAAAACTCTTAGCATGGCTTGGGACAATGCATCGTCCCCAGCCAAGTGACTTTGAGACCTGGTCTTAGTAGTAAGTGTAGTCGATGTCTCACTCGTATCTAGATTGGGCATACTACCCATCGAGGACGACTTAGGTCAAGCCCCTCTTCGGCACCCGCCACGCCTACGGGTATCACGTTCACGTGATTCACAAGTACTCATCGATAATATTATCTACATTACGAATTTTACGTATCAGTATCAGTTTCAGTGTTCATTAACAAATATTTTATGTCCAAAAGTTATCATAAGAAGTTGCAGAAATGTTTTAGTCTCTAACCTTCATAGTACAGTTCTAATCATTTCAGAATTTTCTAAACTAAAGTTTTTCTGAGTCAGATGTACTTACAAGATCGGCACCGGAGACTCAGTATTTCACAGAATTATTTTTCAAACTTATGGGTTATAAACTTTACTTGGAAAAATAGTTTTCACAAAAAAACAATTTTGAACCCAAAATTTTACAACTCGAGTTTTACAACCTGAATCTGATACCACTAAATGTAACACCCTAAACTTGGCCTAGACGTTATGGCCAAACCTGGAGTGGTTACATAAAATGGTTGAAAATTTATTTTTTCTAAAATGTTAAAAAACAATGCAATTTCTATTACTTAAAAACTCCGGTTTAATAGAAATTATTTTTAATTTAGCTTTTTAGTTGAAACAATTTACAATTACATTTTCTAAAATTAGTTACTTTGCATCGGAAATTCTTAGGTTGTCGTTCTTTTAAAAAATTCGATTCGTTGTTTCAAAATCGATTGATTTACAGAAAAACCAATATTTTTAGAAAATACGTTTAATCAACCTTCGTGCATAAACCGAAAATAAGTTCAAAAACCAAAACAGTCCCAAAAAGTCTAAAATTACAAAAACACTTTAACTCCATAATAAAATAATAATGAAAATAAAAATAATTAAATAAACTAGTTTTATATCTGAACTCCTGTTGCATAGACCTGTCTAAGTCTGAAGATTACCTGGAAATATCAATCAAACAGAATATGAGTTTTTGAAACTCTGTGTATAACGAATAACTTAAAAACAGTAGTTGCATATCAGACAAATTTTAGCAAAAATAGATTCATATTAGAGCAGTATATATACAGACATATAATCCCACCCCCATCCGCTAAACACCAACTCCGACCCTCCCAACACACCATATGGGGTATAAAACACCAATCCATCCCTACACACCACTTAATGTCGGTATGACACTTAACGGAATAGTTGTAGCTGAGCTGCCAGATAAATGGCGAATTATCGTCTTTTCCAGAAATACTTCCTCTACATAGCAAAACCTATCCTAGAAACAGTTACAGAACATAACAGTAATCAAACATACTCATCAAATATACACATAACATAATTTATGCAGAGCATGTATAATATTTTTCGGTTGTTCCTATAGCCCATTACATGAAATTCATGAAAACAGATGACCAGATTTCATATATTATAGTCTATTTAAGCACATACTAACCCCACGGAAGGCCTACAGTCGATCAGAACGAGGTACTCGGCCCTATGGAAAATTTTTGAATTTTGGGCCTACACGCTTGTGTGGCCCACACGGTCCAAAATGGCCCAGAACGTGTGTGACACATGGTCTGGGGCACGACCATGTGTCACACACGGCCTGGTACATGGCTGTGTAACATCGACAGACTACTTTTTTGGCTTTCACCGGTTACTATTTTTTTCATGTTTTTAATACACACCTTGACTAATTTCGATGTGAAATCACTAACAAGTATTCCAGAACCTAACCACGTCAAATAACATCTACAGGCATACTTTTTGGATCTAGCTTCTTCAGTGTCATACTTTTGCTACCATGCCTTCCCAATTTTCTCTGCTAAAGCATACTTTTGATCATAATAATCATATAAGTTTCAAAAACATATTTGAGCAAATAATTTCTATAGTGTCCGGGATCCTTCTTCCATCTCTTCATATTCTTTTCATGCTTAGTTTTTTCTTCTTCAATCATAGCTTCAGTATCTTTTTCTTAGGACTCTTGTCCACCAGAATGTATGATACATTCAAAAGTGTTAGGTAGAAAAAAGTGTTTTGCTTTCATCTTTTATAATTTGCACCATGAAAGCAAAAAGTATGGTTTAGACCATCGGCTAGAATAGTTTTGGGCAAGCTTTCAACAATGTTGTCTATAAGAAATATCATCTCAAATTGTTGGAGAGTGTTGCACAATATTTCTTTTGGATAAGAGTATAAAATCAATTTATTCCTGTCAAACTATCACAACTTTGACAGTTAAAATAAGATGAGCCATTCATAGAACCAAGATCTCCTAAATGCATATCTTGTTCAACACATGGCACTTCACAATTTTATAACAAAATCATAGTCCACATATAATTTCTTTCAAAGAAATAAAATTATATACCTATGTTTATAACTTGTTGGTGCAATTCTATCTTAGGGCACATACCTATGTTTATAACTTGCTGGTGCAATTCTATCTTAGGGCATTCCTTCATGATATTCTATGTGATGTGTCAAAAACAAAACATATGATAGGAAAATGGTTCAACCTACCCATTAGGCAAAAGAATTAAGATGGGATAGCAGGGTGTCAAAGCAAAGTCCTTGAATGTTTCAGATAATTTATTGTCACAAATTTTGCAAAAAAAGAACCAACCCATCACTGTCTCATTCTCTACAAGGGCAAAAGCAATTGGTAGAATGTTTCGGTTCCCATTTTGAGTTAGGGCCAACAACAATTTCTCCTAATATTTTCATACAAAAATGTGTAGTTTATTTGGACAAGCGGTTGAAAGTATGAAAAGCCTTCGATCAATGGCCTAAATATCTAGAATAGTTAATGGAAAATGCACCTCCCTTCAACTAAATGATACCCAAAATATGTCGAAATCATTTTCATTTCAACAATTGCATCGGGAACATATTGTTAGACCATAGTTAGCCACCTAGGTAGATTGTTAAATAATTATGTAGTTGCCTTTTACTTTGTGATCCATGCTTTCTTATACGGTATGAAAATTGATAAATGGAATAGATGTCAACCATCAAACTTAAATTTGATATCATAAGATTTGTTTCGAGCAACCGAATGATACAACAAGTCAAATCAGTAATAGCGAAATACTATATTTTTTAATATACCAACAAAAGTACAATATTTTTGAAGGAATCTTAAAAAAAATTATTAAGACCTCGATATCGTTAACTGTCTAAGTTAGTGTTATTCCATACCATCAACATCAAATGATTCCACTTCAAATTCTATTAGGATTCTTGTAAAAAAAAAAAAAAAAGGCATTGGCACTTGTATATGTTGAAGTATTCCTCCAAAAAAAACACAAATTTGAGAAATAATCTCAAAACTATCTTAGGAAATTAATTTTATTTTTACAACATTTAAATAAAAACTTAATTATTGCCTTAATTTTTTAATTAATTATATAATATCTCTTTATATTTTTACTTAGTTGTTTTAGTTTGTGAATATGAATTAATTTAATTGATTATGTATTTATTAATATTTTCGGCAAAATTTCAATGGCAATGATGTTTGGTGAATGATTTGACTTGCCTAAATTTTCGAACCCTAATCTTTCTTTTTATGATTGCTTTATTATATATATGGAAATATTTGTTTTATTAAAAGGAAAAATGTGAAGATTAAAATATGTTTTAAGTTTTTATATATTTGGTATATTTGAAATTTAGTTTTTTTATTTTTATTTTTAAGAATTTATAAGTTTCTCTACTTTTCAAATTTAAAAATTGAGTTTCAATTATTACCGTTATTAGAAATTCTTCGTTAAATTTACTGATATGACATTTTGAAATTAAAAAAATATATTCACTTGGTCGTTATGTAACAATAAAATAATATTAAAGTTACTGATTAATTAAGATTTTTTTTCTTAAAACACACATTTGAACTCGTCATAATAAAATAATTTTTTGTTGGATTAGTATTCTGAAGAAAAATTGCCATCAATATTTTGATTAAAATAGTTAACAATATTAATTATTTAAACTAACTAATGGCAATATAAAAGCAGAGAAACCAAATTATATAAAATTAAAACATACAGATTAAATTTTAAGTTTTAGCATGGTATAGGAGCCAAACCTGAAATTTGATCATTGTCTTTTAATGTAAAAAAAGAGAGCAAGACAAACTCAAAAGAAATAGGAAGCTACGTCTCAGTCTTTAAGACTTTTACTGCATTCAAATTATATATAATTATGTAATATTTTAATAAAAAATTATGTAATATTTTAATAAAATATTATGTATTTTAACCATTTTGACTAATTAATAATATTATAAAAAGGGAGGATTCACTTACGTCAATTACACAATTTCTTATCTTTTTGTTCAATTAATAATTTAACGATTCAATTGTTATGTTTTATATTTCATTCATATACATTATGCATGTCAAATTTGATGTAAGTTAAATATCCATAACTTTTTGTTAAATACATACATACATACATATATATATATATATATATATATATATATATATATATATATATATATATAGGCCACGTTTGGTAGGCTTGATGTAAAAGAAGAGTGTTATGTTAAATAACACTCAAGTTTCAAAATGATGGATAAGCAATAGATATTATAACATCAAGGCGTTTGATTGTTGAAATTGTGATATATATTACTCTTCTTACCATGTGTTTGTCATATGTTAAAACATAAGTGTTACTTGTTAATGTACAATCTTACCCTTAACATCTTTATTTTTTATATAATTTAAAATAAAATAAAATATTACTATTTAAAAATTTTATATTAAAATATAGTAAAATATTAAAATAAAAATGTTTTAATTTCTAATTTTATTTTAATATTTTAATATTAAAATATATAATATCTATATCTATATCTATATAATTTTATATATTTTTTAATATTATATAAAATATAAAATATTACTATTTAAAATTAATAAAATATATAAATTTATAATATTTATAACTAAATTTAAATAAATATATTTTAAAAATTATTTAATTTAAATTTGGGCCATGTCGAGTCAACCCGAGGACAAGAAAAGACGGATTGGGTCGACCTAGTTGAGTGGGTCACTCGAACCATGAACATCAATACTTGTAATATGTGGTTGTTGAGTGAAGATAAAATTGGAACAAAAAATAATTGAAATTGAGTAAAAGATGAGTGATATTTAAAACATAATTTCACATAGGTGAAAGTTCTCACCCAACTTAAGTAAAAAAGTCACGTGATCTTACTATTTATCAAGACTACCAAATGCCTTGTTATTTGAAATTCATGTGATAGTTGGGTAATAAATGACCTATTACGCCAATTTCAAGCATAGTAAATAAGCCGTATAGCATTTTAGATTGATCTAATAGACAGGGGCGAAACCAGAACAATTTTTTAGGGGGCTAAATGAAATTTTAATTTTTTATAGTCTATATCTTTATAATTTTTAAAATATTAAATCAAATTTTTATAATTTTAAGGGAGGCCAAAGTACAATTTTATCTTTACTAATTTAAATTTTTTAAAAAAATTAGAGGGCCTAAATGATAATTTTTCATTTTAAAAGGGACTGGGGCCCATGCCAGCTCCTCTAGAATCACCTTTGATAATGGATATATTAGATTCGTTTGAGAATTTACATCATGATAAGTAAAATTTTATCGTTAAATTAAACGGTTGGGTCGTTAATATATTTTTCATACAAAGAGATAAGAAAGGATGCAAAATCATTTTAATTTTACAACGATGTAAAAAGACCGTCTCCGTATAAAAATATAAAAACAAAATTAAAATGAAATAAATTGACAAATTTAATAAATTAATCTGATTAAAAGTTGTAGGAATTTAACATCAGTCCACTTGCCCAGCTGATGATGGATACCCGATGCACACATGCACGAGGTTGATGATGCGTCCCAAACTTAATTTATACTTCTCCTATAAAACTCACCAATCAAGTAATTACATTAATTGTTTAATGAAATATAAATTAGGAAATTTAAAGATTAAATATTATTTATCTCTTCATTAATATCTAAAAAAATAAAGCTTAAATAAGAAAAGAAGCCTTTGGAATTTATTATTTTAGACCTGTAATTTTTATATTAATATTTTATTTGAAATAATAGCTTCATTATTTGACTGCATAAATAAAAATATAAAAATTGTCAGAGATTGCCTTCTATATTTGCATTTGTTTTGCTGAAGAGTATGCCATATGTTTAAAATATATGTATTTATTGCTTACATGAATAGTTGTTCAATGTAAAGTTAAAAATTAAAAAAAAAAAAAAAAAAAAACCTTTAAAGGTAAGTTAAATCTATGAAATGGTATTATTAGCGATAAATTTTAAAATTATATTTTGATTTAATGTGCAGTTGTATATATAAATTTTAATTTGGTGTAATTATATACGTAAAACTCTAATTGTAATTTAAATATATACTTGAAATTTTAATTTTAATTTAATCATACACATTTAAATAAATACATCAATTTATTTTTATATTAGATAAATATAATTATTTATATATGCAACATATAAATATAAAATGATGTTATATCAATAATTATGTTAATAATTTACAACAATTAAATCAAATCAAAATTTCATAAATAAAATTACATAAAATCAAAATTTATATATACAGTTTTATATTAAATTATAATTTATGTATAATTTTAAGATATATCCTGTATTATTATTATTATTATTATTATTATTATAATATTGCTTTTTAACTTTGCCAATGCAATTAAAGAGCCAAAAAGGGGATGGTGAAGATAAAATGGAATCCATCACATCCACATGCACATGCAATGTCATTCATAACAATTTTAAATCTTATCTTTTGTTTTTTACAACCTCACTTTTAATGAACAAAATAACAATAATTATTAATAATGGAGGAAATTTATAATAAGTATGTGCATCATGATTCATGCATATGCGTGCCTTCTTCCATCACCAAGAGTATATTCTTCTTGTATTCCTCTACCATCCTCCCCCACTCACCCAAATCTGCACATATGTCTGACTCAGATAAATTTAGACAGTTTCTTGTAAGTAGCGTATCTTCCATTTGTTTTGCCAACAATGTGATTTTTAAAATTAAAGATATTTTTAGGAGTTAAGAATCTCATCAGTCAAGGTAATAAGGATCCTGCACTACTGCTCACAAATAATAGAACAAGGATGAAATCAGCATAGATATGCTGCAACGACATTTAGAATGGATATCAAGAATTGGCAATAACACTATTATATAGCTCTCTCATTTCATCTCCAAAATTAATTATAAGACTGACACTTACTCCTAAGGTGCCATAACTACATTAGAGGGATTTGCACGAGTATTGCCAACATAGGGATTGGCTAGGGGATCTTTAGAAGGAGCAGTAACACCTTCTTTAAAGCTATTAGTGGACTTATCAATTTCTAAGTTTATCATAGCATTTGCTCATCAGAAACCCTCATTAGCAATTTGAGAGGTTCATTAGCAATTTGAGAGGTTCTAGTAGGAAAGAAGTTGTCGTAGCTCGTCAAATTGTCTTTGAAAGATTCCTATTTTGAACTAGAAGGATTATGTACATAAAAATCTATAGGGACCTCCTAGACAATACCAAGGTTGATGTTCTTTATGTCAAATGGGTCATATCACTAAACCTTGAACGTAGCCAACATAATCTTGCACTTCAGTTTTGGCTTTTTCAACCTTTACCTTGGCTAGTTTAGCAATTTTTTGAAGCTCCTCAACCTTCTTGGCGTGCTCTTTTGTCATTTCCCTCATCTTCACCTTAAAGTCTATCACTACCTTCTCAAAGTGTTCAACCTAGCCTACAATTTCCAATTCCATCTTCTCCTTTTCCTTCTCCAATTGCTTGATCCATGACCTCTCTGCATCTTAACTAAGATTTACACTCTATGCCAACTTGAGGCTTCCTCCATCCCCTTCTCAAAAATTTTGTTGGGTTTTCTGATACTTTTTTTAGTCTCTTTTAAGTTCTTACTGAATTCTTCAAGAAATAAGATCGTATTTTGGGCCTTCTTCTGAGACCTCCCAACACTTTAACTTTCTCTTTTAACTTCACCTATTGATTGTGGTTCACAATCCTATTAAGGGTCGTTGCAGTAACAATTGCTATCATTATCTTATCTATTACAATAGGGAACTCACTAGCATCAAGATAGTCTCATTAGGAAATGTAATGGTGAGGACTTCTATGCCCTATTGCAACTCCATTATTTGTTTACCCTATGCCAATACTAGAGAGAGTACAGTACCTCTAAAACTAGTTTGCAAGCCAATCTACATTGGCTCTTTGAGTACCATGCATTGTGTTGGTTTTATAAGGGGATGAGAGTTTTCTGGCACTGTACGTGGTAATTTTGAAGATATTATGGCATGCATTTCTTTTCTGGCCACAATTTTGGTTGAAGGAAACGTGTCATTGGAAGGAGCAATTTGATCTATGAAAATTCATGAACCTTTCACAAGGAGATCCTTAGAAATGTAAGACTCCTTATGAACCTCCTTCTCTTTCTCTCTTTTTAGAATTCACCTTCTAGTTTTTAGATTGATGTTGGGAAGAAAAACTTCTCTTCTTAGATAAGGCTCCTCTAATAATGTCTCCAATAGTCATGGCTTCTTCTTTTTCTTCTTCTCTAAAGATAAGCTAAAGCACTTTAATACAAGACTTCTTCATTTTCTCTAAGATGAGCTAAGGTACTTTATGTCACACCTGAATTTCCTTAAAGCTCTAATTTAAAGGAATTTAGGGACTTAATTTAGCGTATAGTAAGTTAGCAGACTCTACTAGAAATTTGTGACTATCGAGTAAATAATTGAATTCCAATTCTGGTTTGTCTAGGGTGGAATCAGCTGGTTCCATGGTGGGGGGACATAATGATTGCCGACGATTGGCTAAGAGGGTTTGGGAGACCACATATAGTAGTTATATATATAGGTGAAAGTGGATATTCTTGAAAAAAAAAATCATCCTCATTTCTATCTACAAATCTCTTCTAGTTTGCATTGTCTTCTTCGACTATTCCGAAGAAGAGGAGAACTTACGGAGGCTTTGCATGGAGTAAAATTCATGAGAATCAAAGTTTGAAAGAAAAGAAATTGAAAATCTGACAGGCTTTCTTAACCTTCTGTACTCAAAGATTCGAGGAAGAAGAAAGTAAAGAATTCCTAATAAGTTTCTATAAGGCGAGTTTTATGTTTTAAGGTTTAAATGCCTTTGATTTAACTGATATATGATTGTTATGCTTAACTTTCAGGATGAAGGTGACTCTGGCATTTGGAAAAGCTAAGCTATCAAGGATAAAAGAGCTCGGGTGAGATTCTGCACACCACTTTAGTTGTCTGTTGTTGTTGGGGGTACCTTCTTCGAGATATGCGGTAACCTTCATTATGATTTCTCTAGTGATTGGTGAATAAAATGACATTGGATACGATATATGAGCCCATGAAGAAGATTCTAAGCCAAAAGCTTGTTTGGTAAAGTCCACTAGAGATCTATGGAGAAAAAGGATGACCTAATAGGACTATGTAGTGTAGGAAAATCCGCAGGGATCTATCAAAAGAGGAAGTTCACCTAGGACTACCGTGGAAGGAAAGTCTGTCGGATAGTAGTGAAGGAAACAAGGGGTTATCAGGGCTAAATAGCATGAGAAAGACTAGGTGAGAATACCCAGGGTAGAAACAGTCAAGGGGATCAAATGTAGGCTACTTAAAAATGTAGGTTATCGCTAGAATGGCATGTCAAATCCATACGATATTCGGAGTAAATTAAAGAGACCAAGGTAAGAATCTGTAGTTATGGCGAATATTTAGTCAAACGTCAATAGTTGATGCCAGCCCGAAATGGTGAAAATGAGTATCAGTAAAGTGGCCATCATGAAAAGCATAAGTAGGATTTGGAACAATAGGGAACAAGGTCAGGATCCATGAGAGAGCATTTCTAGATGGACCCTGATTGTAATCAGAGCGGTGGTTATGTCCGCCAAGAGAGCATATCTACATTAACACCCTTTGTATATTGTCATCAATGGTTATCTAATGTTTAACTAATACTAAGTGGTATTAAATGGTCCGATCGTAATATAGAAATACAACTTATATTATTAGATGAACCTAAACATGTCTTTATTCTAATCAGAAATTAGCAAATCGATTGAAAGACTAATATGTCGTCTATCAAGTCAAATTGAGGGGATGTTTTATCTTGAGCATCGGAGTGAATGACTCCCAGAAGATAAAGACATAGATGTAACTGATTGAATTGACAGAACCCAAGTAGAATATATCCTAAATCCATTTATGAATTTTTTTTTCACTTGTGATGTTCATAATGTGACATACCTTAATCCTAAGTAGATGATAGATTGTGTATGTGACTCGCACAGAAGAGCTATTCAACTCCAAGTGTTCACATCTAAAAACCGTTAAAGACCCCAAGTTGAATTTATTGGGCTCAAAACCATTCAGCTGATCAAAGCAGCTCAATTAAACCTATTAAAACACATTGGCCAAATTTATCTAGCCATTTCAGCTCACCATCCACTTCATTTAAATCAAACTCTTTGAAGACATCAAAGGGTTGCCCATTGGCATCTCCAAAGCTCAAGGAACCTTTATGGAAGCTACTAGGAAATTACCAAGAAGATTCAGCTCATTTAAGCTGAAATCAGTTGTTTATTTAGCTACCTTTATGCCTATTCGGCTAGCCTAGGAATGTAGCTATAAATACTTAGTTATTTGTTGGTTGTATGGAATTTTGCTACTTGAATGAATTCTGAGTTATTTGTGAGTTTTTCAACTCTCAAATTTCATTCATGACTCAACTTAACTTATCTACTTAGCTAGTGGCGTCAATCTGTTTCTTCTATCCGAACTTATCACTTTCAAAGTGTAGCGTTCACCCCAAATTGATACCTCTGGTTCCTATCTTCTTAGATAGCAGGTCAAGGTCCTATTTTTATTCCTAACCCACTTTAAGAGTCTTATAAGTCTCGGGTCAACACTCTCATTTGGTGTTGGTTCATTCTTGACCCTTAAGTCCTATTTCTATCCTATCACCACTATCACATTAATTCATTTATTTTTCTTTGTTAGCCGAACTATCCTTTTTATTTACTTAGCCCTTTTGAACCTATTTTGTTAACTAAAACCTCTACTTAGCCGAGTTCACCCTTTTGTTTCTAATAGAATGGTACTTCTCATTTTAACGATCGGGCAACTATACAACTCGAACACCTCAATAGGGCCATGGTCGTATCATTTTACTCACTTTTAGTTTCGTGACTGAAATTGGGACTTGACAAAATCTCGTTTGTCAGTATACGTGTTAGGTGGTACGTACGTAGGAGTGTAAATGAACCGGGCTCAAACGAACAAGGCTATGTTCGTGTTCGTTTGTTTATTTTTGAAGTTGTTTATGTTCAGTTCGTGTTCGTTTAAATTTTTAATATCATGTTCGAACTCGATTCGTTTATTTTTTGGTGTGTTCGACTCGATTCATTTAGCGTTTGTGAACATGTTCGTTTAGTGTTCACAAACATGTTCATTTAATGTTCGTCAACATGTTTGTTTATATTCGCGAATGTTAACTAAACAAACAAACAATAAAATTAAATAAAACAAAACCAACTAAATAAAACTTACATTTCAACATGAAAATTGTTGAGTTCTAAAGTTGAAGGAAGCATTTGTAATATCATAAAAAACTAAGTTGCAAACAAGTAGTTTGATCGATTCAAAATAAAACATATTACAAGAGAAGCAATTCAAAAAGATAGCACAAAAAATGCTACAGTAAACACCAACTAGAAAACTTGACAACATAAATAGCACATTCCCTTACAATAAATCCAATCATACCCATCCTGAAATCACCAAATCAAAATGCTCATGAGTTTCACCCATCAAATTCAATAAGGCAACAACATAAAAACATTTGTTTGATCTATTATTATTATTATTTATTAAAGAAAATAAGGTTCTAGAAGGTACAACTAGTTAAAATGTAAAATTGCCTTACAAAGATAATCATATTAGAAAAGTTAAAAACATATTCATACAAAGCTATTGGACAAACACCAATCAAGTTAAAATACTCACTGACTTCTTATAATCACCATCTTAAAATGTACACACCCACAAATTAAGTACCTTTGAAATTCTTCAAAATTTTAACCTCAAAGTAAAGAAATCTTTTTAATTTCTATTTTGCTCTACATAAAAAATTAAAATTAGATGAACAAATTAAATAATATTTCAAATATTAAATAAATATAAAAATACTTGAAAATTACTCACTTTGGCTTTCTTTTTCAACTAATAAAAGTTCCGATACCAATCGTAACCACAAAGTAACATTTGCACCGTATCAGTACCAAAAGATGAACGATATGCATCAATCACTCTACGAATAGATTCAAGATGTGTGCACAACAACGGGCATGGACAATTTCCTATTCAAAGGAAACCTTTTATGAAATTAAATGCTATCTTTTAACATCATTACAACTGCATCATTGTAAGAAGCATTGTCCATGGAAATTGAGCACAATTTTCCTTCAATACGCTAGTCTTGTAAGCATTTGTACAATGCGTCATATACAACAACTCCACTATGCGGAGGAGGCACATCAACAAAGTTTAAAACTCTTTTTTGCAAATTCCAATCCAAGTCCACAAAATGAACTGTCAATGCCATGTATTGAATCTTTTGACCCGACTTCCACATATCAGTTGTAATGTTAATCTTATCCACTGTCTTCAACAACCCATTTAACCTCTTCTTCTCAACCTCATAACTTGTCCAAAAATTAGCTTTGGCTATAACACGAGAAATTCTTACATAGTAAAGACTTGCCGTTTTCATCAACAAAGTGAATAACTCATACTCAGTAAATGCAAAAGGCAACTCATGAACCATTATCATGTGAGAAACAACTTCTCTGATCCTTGCTTGGTCACATTTCCAAGTCTAGATACCACTCGCACTGTCATATCTAGGTGTCTGCGGTGGTAGAAAAAGATTGCCTTGTCCCTTTAAAGATACTTGACGTTTCATACAACCATCTAAATGTCTTTTATATTGTGTAGTTGTACCATCCTTGTTCATGGCAAGTTTAATCTTACAGTGATTACATTGCACTTTCTCGGTCACATCATCAAGCTTGACTACGATCAGTTCCTGCCAAACAATTGATGTCTTCTTTCTATTTCTCCTCGTATAAGTGGCAACTTCAATATCATCCAAACACTCAGCCTCCTCAGGGGTTGGTCTTTCATGAGTAGTATCCCGAGTATTGAAAATTTCATCTCCTTCAATGATAGCCATCGGTGATGAAAAATTAGTACACATATAGGAATAATGACCTTGTTCAGAGTCATAAGACATACCTAAAAATTAAAACTTAAATCATTATTAATGGATAACACCAAATCTAATAAACAAGCTCTATAAAAGCAATAATACACATAGGCTAAACAAGTAATAGATCACCATTACAAGTAATTTTCTTTTACCATTAATAATATTAAATATCTTTAAAAAAATCATCAAAGTATGAACAACAACAATGTGCATCAAGTTTAAAGCAATATCTCATAAAGCTAAATTTAGAGATAATAATAGCAAAAAATAGTTACCAAATTATAATTCCAACTTGAAAGGTCTCAATATTAATTTATACTAAAATAAATTGATTAAACAAGATAAAATAGAATGGTATTCCAAAAATAAAGATATGAAAATGTCTTCCCCAAACTCTCTGTGGCCTCTCCGAACATCATTTTTGGAGAGACTATTAGAAAGATTCAGATCTTAGGAGGATATGCATATTGCTAATATATGAAACAAAAACAAAAAAGGAAAAGAAAACTCTTTTACATACCGTTGGGAAATAAAAATCGAGTATTTGTGATGATTGATAAAGTTGAATGGTGAAATCTATCAAAAGATGTAGCAAATTATTGAGTTGAAGATGAAATTAAGTTGTATCGGTCTTGACTTCTTACTTTCAAGAGAGAAAGTAAAGTAAAAAGGAAAGAGATTCACACAAAATTAAAAAACCAAATGCACCGTACCAAAAAAAATGGGAAAAAAGAAAGAGTACTTTAATTGAAAGTGTATGACAGCTAAGGCATTTTAAAATTATATTTTTAGTTTTTCTTTCATTACTTTTAATTTTTATATTATTGTTTGCTTCAATCGAGTAAAATATTTAGAGCACACTGCCCATAACATGTTTTATCAAATTATCATTAATGATTTCAAATATAATATATATTTCCTAGATTAATGAGTTGAAATTTAAATATAAAAATAGAGGGAGATATTACATTAATATTTTTATAAGAAAATATCATTAAGAAATAAATGAGCAAATAAACTGGCTTATTCGTGAACATAAACGAATCAAATATACTTCTGTTCGTGTTCATTTATTTATCAAACGAACATAAAAATTTTGTTCATACTCATTGATTTAACTTAATAAACAAACGTTATACGAATGATTCATCTATGAAAAATCCAATTCAAACTCAATTTCTTTTGTATCTTCTTTTCCTGGAATCTAGTTATTGGGCCCATGTACTTCTAAATTCTAAACTATTGGACACAGAAATTTTAATTTTTATAAATTATTAATCAAATCATACATATATTTAGAAAAATATAAAAAAAAATATATGTCTAAAATTAAAATTATGTTGCTATTATACCGTGTAGTCTAATCTAGAATAGATTAAGTCAGCCATTATTTATTGGTAAAATTCATCATGTGTGGTCCTGACAACCAAGGCATTTTAATTTTATAATCATTTTTCTCTTTTCGTAAATTAATTTTATTTTATAGGCTTAATTGTAATTTTGCAAGAAGCGCATATTACAATTATAATTACATATGACCTTAACCGAAAAAAGATAAGACTATTTTTCTATAAATTCTTTTAATTTTATTATCCAATAAAAGTTTAAGGTTTAACAATTTCAATATATATTTAATATGTTTACAGTTTATAGGAATGTAACATCAGTCCACTTCCCCAGCTGATGACGACTTGACGCACACATGCAACTTTTTCTATAAAAGCTAAACTTTCAATAATAATAATAACAAAATTAAAATCTGTTGCGTATGAAATTTGAGATTTTAAGTAAAAAAAATTTAAAATTTGAAATTTATCAAAATAATAATATATTTTAAAATTTAAATAAATTTGTATTTATATTTAACATAAATGAGTTGTTATTGGAAATAACAAGTTAAATATTTGCATTTGTTTTATTAAGAGTATGACATATGTTTAAGTACTAAAAAGAAAAAGAAGGTTTAAAGGTGTGAAATGGAACTGTCATTGTCATCTTTTGGGTGGTGAAGCTGAAATGGAAGGAAGCAATAATCCATCATATCCACATATGCAATGCCATTCATAACAATTTCATTTCTTTATCTTTTATTTTACACTTTCAACTCTAATTAATAGAATGGAGGAAATGTATAATAACTACGTGCATACATGCGTCGATTGAGTCTTAACTCGACTCGTATCGTATTGTTATCAATACAGGGGGATACATGTTGGAGTACGTTAAAATGCATTATCCTCCTATTTATGAGTTTGAGAGGGACTATAGATAGTTTTAAGCATTCTGTCAAAAAGAACCTATAATGAGATTGTTAAAAAAATATATATGTGCATGCATGGGTACCTTTAAATTTATTTGTTAAGTAAATTTTGAATAAAAAAGCAATTATATTTTTCTTATTCATTTATATATTTTCTATTTAATTTTTTTTATTTTTAACAAAAAATAGTGAAAGTTTTATTTATATATTGAAGTTGTGTAAAATTAAATATAAGTGATTTCTTTCATAAAAAATTATATTTAACTTCAATTAAAATTAAATATTTTAAATTTATATTTAATCCAATCATTTATTATCTTTGAGACGAATTCATTAAAGAAATTTACGTGAAATTAATTAATTATCATTATCTAGAATGTTTTAGTAGAAAAGAGATTGATTCAAATATAAAAGTAAAAATAAAAATTTTATCTCAAAGTTAATATTATAATTAAATTAAAATTTAAATATTTAACCTGTATTTGTATAAAAAATTTATTAAAAAATTATAATTATAATTTATAACAGTTTTTAAAAAATTAAATTTATGACCAATGAAGTCTTAGCTTAATGACAAGGTAAAAGTCTTAAAAATTTTAAGATTTCATGTTTCAGTCTTACTCCATGTAAACCATGCATGAATTGTAACTTCCGGAAAAAAAGTACACATACTAATGAAAGTTATATTTCAAAAAAATACATTTATTTAAAAATAACTAAATTATTTTATGCTAATAAAATTTTAATTATTTTAATTGAAAATTGGATATAAAGATTGAAGATAATTAAAATAAATTGAATAATAATTAATAAAAGATAAAGTTGTCATTTTATTTAAAATTGATTTAATAAATAGGCCTTAAACGATTGGTAGATTTTTTATCAAACTCTAAGCGAGTATTTTTCAATTCAGAGAAGCTAAGTGGATCTTTCATCAATTCTGAAGAGGTTTTTATAAATTCTCATTATTTTGATTAAATTGAGGTCACGAATTAATCAATACTAATTCAATTAAAAAAAATCATCCTTTTAAATAAATTTTATTTTAATGGTATTTATGTTTTTTAATATATAATAGCTGAAACTACATTTTTAAGATAAATATTAAAATGGATGAATGGGGAAGTTAGAAAAGCTAAGATTCTTTGGGTTGGGTTTAATTATGGCTGTTGATTATATATATAATTTTTTCTTCTCCGTCTCATATAATTTAATATTGATATTTACATAAAGAGATTAAATTAAATATTTTTTCATTATTTAGCTATATTATTTTAGAATGGACGTTTTTAATGAGTGTTGTAAGGAAATACTTTTTCTATATTATTTTTTAAAATTAGCAATTTTTTTTTTTAAGAATGTGGTTTCTTATGTGGCAAGGAGGGAAGGCATCCTATGGGGTTGCCTTTCCCTGTCCTTGCGGCATCAGTAAAAACGTATCCAATAAGATTCGCTTTGTTACCTGTATTTAAAATCGATCTATTCCTTTAAATTTGAAAAAAAAATTTACTTCCTATTCCTTCAAATTTGAAAAAAAATCTACTTCCCTAATATTGAAATAAAAACGACATTTTTATCCAATTTTACCAAAAAAAAAAAGGACACAAAATTAACATACTTTAGTTTAACAAAAAAAATTAAAACGGAAAAATGTGTTGCAGTGGGTAAAAACATGGTAATTATTTGGCAAGGAGATAGTGGTGGTGTTTATTATATTTGAAAATTGAGTTCCATAAATTGCCTTAATATTGTCCTCATAACAAGAAACAAGAAACTGGGTTGGGTTGTTGGTTCACGTGCATGTTGTTGGATTTCGGTGGTTTGATATATATTTTAATTTTAATTTTATTTGTTATATATTTATATCATCTTATTTTTATATTTTTTTTTAAAAGAAAAAAAGACGCTTGGTACGAATGGCAGTGGCAATGCATGTTGTTTTATTTTTCACATATAATTATAGGATTATGCTGCTGTGAGCTTTGCTAATACAATAAGATATTACATGCTTTTGTTCATTTTTTCCTCCAAAAAGAATATATGAAGTATTGAAATAATGGTCTATAGTTGAGCAGTGATTAAGGAAGGCATGTAATTGTAGTTCAATTCTCTAGTTGCTTCATCCAATCGTCAAAATCTGTACTGCTTGAGTGAATGGATTAACATGATATATCAATTTTATTTTTGTATTTCTCAACTACAAACTAATGGATTTGCTTTGGGACAACAAATTTTCTATGATTATAATCAATCTTCCACTCAATTGGCATAGCTAAACGAACATGAGTTTGAGTACATTAAAGCGTATTATCCTAGAGAAGTAAAATTTAATATCTTAATAATTTAATTAAACTTTTTAGTTATTTCAATACTTGCAGTTTATATTATGAACCTTACTAATATCCATCATAGTTAAATTATAATTTTTAGTTATGTCCTTTCAATTTTTCTACTCCAATTTAATGAATTTTTAATTATTTTTCAAACATTAATAAATAACTATTACTCTCTGTTTTATATTTAGGTTAACATACGATGATGACTTTAAAAAGTTTTTTAGTTAAATTTAATTATAAAAGAATGTTGATCATATTCATTGAATTAGGCTATAATTATCAAAATTGCAAATTCAAGATAGCTGCAGGGACATTGAATATTTTTATGTAACAAATAAAAAAATTTTGGCTCATATTTTAATTTCCTTTTTCGATGAAAATAATAATAAAAAAAATTAATCTTTGATAACACATTGTCTCGCATTAAGATAGCACTTTTGATGAAAGACTGAAATGATATTTTTGAGAGAGGTAACCAAAAACCTTAAAATGATTAGTTTTCATTAATCATAAAACGGACATGACGGATACCTTAATTACACTAAAAAAATATTACGTTCATTTTTCAAGCATTGTATAATATATATTAGTAAATGGTAACCGACTTCATTGTTATAAAATATGTTATGAGCTTAAAAATAAATTTTAAAAAAATTTCATAGAAGTACATTTACCATTAAACTATATCCAAATTCTCATATTGATTTAAATGGTTTTGGTGTTAAAAATTATACAGATTATTAACTGTCTCAATTTATTTAAAAATAATACCAGCCAATAAAAACGTAATAATGGCACATTATTACTCAACATACGTTTTTTTTATAAAATGAGACAAAATTAATAGTTTAAATATCATTTCTAACGAAAAAATACTTTACATACTAATTTGAAAATCATGATGTAATTCATGGGCCAATTTACTAATAAACCAAAATTTTATTATTAAAGTTATCTTAAACAATCTAAATATAAATTATTGCTATAAAAAATAAAGAATTATAAATTACACCAACTTATAATTTTTCATACAAATAGAATATATTCTCATGTATTCTTAAAAATTCACCATTGAGACTTTGATCATGTTAGCAAAAGTTGGTATTGAAATTTTTAAGGTCAAAGTCCAAGTCTCATTGTGTATAACTCATATATAAATTCTCCACTAAATTTATTTTGATTAGTTAATTTGTACTAAATTATTAAAATTTATTGCTATTTTCTTACAAAACATTTTAATATAGGGATAAATACCAAAACTATACATGAACTATGGTTTAATGTGCAATTGTATACATGAACTTTGATTTTGTACAATTTTATATATTAAATTTTGATTTGATCCAATTCTTATAAATTATTAACACAATTATTGATATAATATCATTTTATATTTACATATTACATACATAAATAATTATATTTATCAAATATAAAAATAAACTGATGTATTTATTTATTTAAATGTGTATGATTAAATCAAAACTAAAATACAATTGAACCACAATTAGAGTTTTACGTGTATAATTACATCAAATTAAAATTCGTGTATACAGCTACACATTAAATCAAAATTGATGTATAATTTTAAAAATTTTATCCTTGTAATATATAATCAAATTACGCAACGTGCAGTAATAGTCTTAGTAAGATAATATCAAAATACATTCTCCAATTACATAAAATTGGTCTTAAATAACACCTTTCCAATAAGGCACCTTTACAACGAGAATCCAACCATGAAAAATGTACGTAACCTAGGTCCATTAATTACTTCTTTGCACCAATATCCTTTTCTTCTCTTCCTTACCCAAACTTTATATCAAAAAATTTAATCCCAAAATTCTGAAAAAGTACAAATGTAATTGAAATATTTACTTGGGGAAAGCAACTAAATATATATATATATATATAAAAATTACGTATTTAGAATATAAGTGTGTGTTTAAAAATAACATACAATAAATAATTAAACATAAGGTATGAAATTAATAATAACAACAACACATATGTAATATGTGTGAAATTTAAACACATAAATACATCAGATAAACAATAGTAAATACACTACGGTTATTTATCATAGTTTTCTCATCAATTATGAGTTAGCATTGAGTTGGCTTGTAATACCAACTCAATTAACAACATTATTATAAATTGTGCATATGAAAATAGAAATGTATAAAATACATTAAAATGAAGTTTTGTTTGATTGGTAAATTTAAGGTTTTACTAATTTAATTGGCATGGGTTCAAAATATTACCATATTGGCTATTGTTAAAATAAAAATATTAATATACTCTCAAATAGTTTAACTATAGAAATGGTATTTACGTAATTCTACTAACCAAGTTGGTGACCTAGTTGAGGGTGACACCAATATAGTAAAGCACTTAATAAATCGTATGTATATATACAACTAACGGAGATAGTAGATTGTGCATGTTAAAATTGAAATGTATAAAGTACATTAAAATGGCGTTTTTGTTAAGTGGTAAATTTAGAGGTTTACTATTTCAATTGGTGCGGATTTAAATCTCTATATTTTTATTAGTTTTTGTTAAAATGAAAAAATTAATATACTCTCAAATAGTATTAACTTATTTTATCTATAAAAATATATTTTTGTAATTTTACTAATTGAATTGATGACCCAATTAAGAATAACATCAACAGAATAAAACACTTAATAAATGATATAATACATGTAAACACTCCAAAATGTTGATGGGACTTGTAAAAGAAATTTGCAAATCCAATAAAGGCATAGGTTTCTTTTCTTTTCCTTTTTTTGGTTTCCATTGGCATGCATGGCCAACATATCACTTTCTAGGCTTGTGAGTACATGACTTTCCCAAACCCATACATATTCTGTTAAAAATAGTGCATTTCAGTAGTTTATGTTTACTTTGTTGTTCATGTTTCTATTTTGCTTGGTCAAGTACTTTGTTCCTAAAATCTAGGAATAAGTTGCTTAGTTGGAGTCAATAACGCATCTTATTGCTTCCTTAATTTTCTAGAATATTTAGAGTTTTTTTAGGAACACTTTGTTACATTCTTTATGTATTTAAACCCTTTGCAGCATGTTAATAAACAATCAAGTTTTTCTCAACTATTTCTCTTGTTAACTACAAATTGCTTGCATCCCTATTTTGTTTCATGGTATCAGAGCCAGGTTGAAAGGAAAAAAACTGTTACTTTATTTTTTTTGTCTCTTTGCCTATCAAGTCATCTGTTTTGTCTTGTTGGAAAAGATTCGAAGCTGAAGACAGAGATGGAGTTAACAAATGGGGGAAATAGTTCTAACACTCAGTATGATGTTGAGAGACTTGTAGGGACGAACTACAAGTATTAGAGGATGTGTATGGAGGCATTTCTTCAAGGTCAGGATCTTTGAGATCTGGTTACAGGAGTAGATGCAGAAATTCCTGTAGACACTTATGAGAATGTTGAAGTCCGGAGGAAATGGAAGATTAGATGCGGAAAAGCGCTCTTTGCATTGATAACTTCCATTAGTAAGGAGTTCATTGATTATGTTCGTGATGTTAATTCACCAAAACAATTATGGGAAACTCTTGAGAGGTTGTTTTCTAAAAAGAACACAGCTCGTTTGCATTTTTTGGAGAATGATCTTGCATCCTTAACTCAAGGTAATATGTCTATTTCTGAATATTTCTTGAGAGTTAAGAGCATTTGTTCTGAAATTTTAGAATTAGATGTTGAGGAAAAAATCAGTGAAGCAAGGATGCGACGATTTCTAATTCGATGATTGAAGAAGGAGTATATTCCTTTTGTTACTTCTATTCAAGGTTGGGCGAATCAACCTTCAGTTGAAGAATTAGAGAGTCTACTTTCCAATCAGGAGGCGCTGGTGAAACAGGTGGCGAAGAGTCATGATCCCGAAGCTGTTCTCTTTTCAAAAGGGAAGCATTATAAGAAAAACACATGGCAAAAGAGCAACAAAAAAGAAACAGAGAAATGGAAGGCTACTGTCGGTTATAATCAAAATGTTGTCAAGTGCTATAGATGTGGTAAACTTGGGCATATAAAGAAAAATTACAGGGTAAAGCTTTCTAAAGCTAATATCGCAAGTGAAAAAGATGACGATGATCGAATAAATTGGGAGCAGTGCTTCACTGTAGAAGCAAGTGAAGGGTCAACTCAAATGCAGACTCTTACCAATATTGCAAAATATGAAGAGGAATGGATCGTGGATTCAGGTTGTTCTCATCATGTCAATAGAAATTTCACTTTTTTCAGAGTTGCATCAACAAAAACAAGATCGTGTCATTGTTACGGCTGATGATTCAGCTTATCTTGTGGCAAAAGAAGGTGATGTGCAGACTGGCATAGATGCTAAAAGTTCAGTCAAATTGAGCGATGTTTTCCATGTTCCAGGTTTGAAAAGAAATTTAGTTTTCGTTGCTCAAATTATCGATTCTGGGAAATATGTATTATTTGGGCCTAAAAATGTAAAAATTCTCGACAACATGAAAAACATCTCTGCTGATATTCTTACCACTGGAGAAAAGAAAGGTTCTTTGTATATCTTATCAGCAGGAGAAGCTTACGTAAAGAAAACAAGCCAAACTAATAGTACAAAAATTTGGCATGCTCGGTTGGGGTCATTTAGGCTACCAACTACTGCAGCAGATCTCTTCCAAGAAGTTGTTAGATGGCATACCAGTTCTACGTGATGTTCGTGAATATGTAATTTGTCAAGGGTGTCAATTTGGCAAGTCGCATCGTCTTCCTTTCATGGAATCCTCAAATCGTAGGACAACTATGTTTGAATTGGTTCAAACCGACTTAAAGGGACCAGTAAACACTCCTAGCTACAGTGGATATCGTTATGCCATGGTGCTAATAGACGATTATTCGAGATACACCTGGGCGAAATTCTTGAAGGAGAAAAGTGAAGCACTTTCAAAATTTGTTGAATTCAAATGGTGTAGAGAATGAATTTGGGAAGAAAATTAAATGTCTACGGAGTGACAACGGAGGTGAATATATGTTCGATGAGTTTTCTCAATTTTGCAGTGATAATGGCATTCTACGGCAGATGACATGTCCAAAAACTCCTCAGCAAAATGGTGTTGCTGAAAGGAAATTGGCTCATCTTGATTCAATGAGCCTTTCATGGCTACATGATAAAAATCTGCCTCGAGAGCTTTGGGCCGAAGCTTTTCAATGTGCATGTCATGTCATAAATCGTCTACCTCCATGGCCAGGTAAGGAAAAACCTCCATTTGAATTTCTATATGGCAAAAAGCCAAAAGTAAAGTATCTTCGGGTATTTGGTTCAATTTGTTATGTTCATATTCCAAAATCTGATTGAACTAAACTTGATCCGAAAGCAAAAAAATGCATTTTTGTTGGTTATGATTCATGTAGAAAAGGCTGGAGGTGTATGGATCCAGAAACAAAGAAATTTGTTGCCACTAGAAATGTGGTGTTCGATGAAGTGTCGTCCTATTTCTCCCCACATAAACCTTCTCTTCAACTTTATTTTGATGCTGGCAGTGATCAGATGTGCCTAGAAAAACAACTAGAAGATCACTTGCAGACATCAAATAATGATAAATCTCTAGCTTCAAATTCTAAATCAGTGTTGAGGAAGTCTTTAAGTGAAACAAGATTGCCGAGTCATCTTCGAGATTACGAGGTGCAGCTCAACCAATGCACCATTGTATCTTGTTTTTTTACTACTGGAATGGATGAGGAACCCGCAAGTTTTGAAGAAGCCAAAGGCTATCCAGAATGGAAGTCAGCAATGGATAAGGAGATTGAGGCTTTAAATAAGAATCAAACATGGGAATTAGTGCCTAAACCAGAAAATTGCAAGCCCGTCACTTGTAAATGGGTGTACCGTTTAAAGAGAAAATCTGATGGGACAGTTGATCAATGTAAAGAACGGCTCATAGCTCGTGGATTCTCTCAAAGTTACGGGTTAGATTATAAGGAGATGTATAGCCCTGTTGCAAAAATGGTAACCTTGAGAACCATTTTTTCTCTTGCAGCAATGAAAACTTGGAAAGCATGACAACTTGATGTGAAAAATGCCTTTTTATATAGAGAGTTAGATCGTGAAGTGTTCATAGAACAACCTGCTGGCTATGTTTCAGAACAACATCCTCATCAGGTCTGTCATTTAAAGAAGGAATTATATGGTCTCAAACAAGCACCGCGTGCTTGGTATGGTAAAGTCGCTCAATTTCTGATTTTTTGTGGATTTAGAGTTTCTGAGGCTGATTCTAGTTTGTTTATTAAGCTGGAATCAAATGCACATTTGCTAGTTCTCTTGTACTTGGATGATATGATAATTACGGGGAACAATGAGGCTGAAATATCTATGTTGAAAAATGAACTCTCAGTCTGTTTTGAAATGAAGAACTTGGGAGAGGTTGGTTGTTTTCTTGGTTTAGAAATTAAAAGATTAAACCAAGGATATTTCATTTGTCAACAGAGCTATGCGAATCAAGTGTTGCAGCTTTTTAATATGGGGGACTCCAGAGAAAAATCAACTTCAATGGAAAAATGTCTTAAGTTGAAGAAAGATGAAGGGGAGTTGTTAAAGGATGTCAGAAAATTTAGGCAACTTGTTGGTAGTTTAATTTACTTAACTATCACACGACCTGAAATTCCGTATGCAGTTGGTGTTGTTTCTCAGTTTATGCAAGCTCCAAGAGCTCCACATCTGGATGCCGCAAAGAGAATTCTACGATACATCAAGGGAACTAATGACTTTGGCCTTTTCTACAATAAAGGAAATGATTTTTCATCGCAAGGATACACTGATGCAGACTGGGCTGGCAGCATAGAGGATCGTCGACCAACTTCAGGGTACTGTTTCAGTTTTGGTTCTGCTGCTATTTCTTGGTGTAGTAAAAAGCAACCGATTGTCACACTCTCCAGCACTGAAGCTGAATATATAGCAGCGACAATGGCAGTACAAGAGTGTGTTTGGCTGAAGCTTTTGATGAAAGATATTCGTTGTGCAGTAGATTCTCCTGTACAAATTTATTGTGACAACCAAAGTGCTGTCAAGCTTGCTTCAAATCCGGTCTTTCATGCACTAACGAAGCACATTGAAGTTCGTCATCATTTTATCCGTGAAAAAGTGTTGGACCAAGAAATTGCGCTAGAGGGGATATCTTCTAATCAGCAAATTGCAGACATATTCACCAAAGCATTGGGAAAACCTGAGTTTGAGCGTTTTAGAGCAACTCTTGGTGTCGTTAACCCTAAGTATGCACTAAGGGGTGGTGTTAAAAATAGTGCATCTCAGTAGTTTATGTTTACTTTGTTGTACATGTTTCTATTTTGCTTGGTCAAGTACTTTGTTCCTAAAATCTAAGAATAAGTTGCTTAGTTGGAGTCAATAACGTATCTTATTGCTTCCTTAATTTTCTGGAATAGTTAAATTTTTTTTAGGAACACTTTATTACATTCTTTATGTATTTAAACCCTTTGCAGCATATTAATAAACAATCAAGTTTTTCTCAACTATTTCTCTTGTTAACTACAAATTGCTTGCATCCCCGTTTTGTTTCATATTCACAAACAGCATCTCTGGGCTACTCAATTTTGTCATTTGCTTTGACTTAGATATCATAATTTCTCATTCGCATAATTTGCAATAATTTCTTTCCTCTGAATCATAATGCTTAAGAATCAAAGTATTCTCATACTACCCTTTCATACGTATACTGTTTATTTTCTCAACTATTATATAGTCGTTTTCAATAACAAGTATCAATTGAATATTCTCCATAAAAATATTATAATAACAATTAGGGAAAAATAAAACTGGGAATCAGATGTAAACATGAAGAAAAAGAAAGCTAGGGATTGATTGGAAGCATGCAACAGATAACCATCTGTATACTTAAAAAATTAAAAATAATTTGACATATTACAGAAAAACACCCCCAGGATACGATAACGTGTCTAATAAGCGTGACACGACATGATTGAAAACATGCTTGATGAACATGATATGAAATATGCAGAGAGAAAATTCCCCATGCTTCTATTGTGGAGTGGTGCAAAAAGAAGACGGTAGGTTGTAGTGTTTATTTTCAAATAAGGGGATTCAATTGAAGAACCCTTTTTCTTTCTTTATGGAATGCTGAGCTAGAAGTCCATGGTTGAGGTTGACCCAGCACCCACCCAAACCACAAAAAAACTCAGCCTTCACGGCTACATTTTCTGGGTTCTGACTCGGACTGACAATTGGATAATCACAGATGCATCTCGGTGATGTAATATTCAAAGGGGTGTCACTGATAATTAATACAAAGAAAAAAAGCCAACAATTTCAGGAAAAATATATATATTATGACAGGATTGCAATAACGGCCTTTTAAGATGATCATCAATGCATTAAACACAAGAAAAATTTTATCACAAGGATTCTGCTAGTAAGGAAGTGGCCTTGTCTTGCAAAACTTTCCATGCTGCATTCACGTGCTTCTCTTCAGTCAATGGGGCGCCTACTGCAAATCTTAGTATGTATTTACCTGATAAAACCTGCAGTCATCATAACTGATTGATCTTATGCCTTCCACGTTAAACAAAGACATAAATCCATTTCCCCTTTTTTTCATTATTCCTTTAATATTTCTCGAGAAAGATATCTATTGCAGATTTGAATATATATATATATATATATATATATATATATACACTGTAGATGGGCAAGCTTACCGTGTGAGATATGAAGGCACTCCCTGTGGAGTTTACAGCATCTAAAAGTTGATGGTTCAATTTGTTACCATGAGATTCATCGTTGCGAACCGGCAGAAGGCGGAAACAAACTAATGAAAATATCCTGGGGGTGACAACCTGCTCAAATGAATTAAAGCATGTGATCCATCACAAACGTTGCATTTTTGTTTCATATTAATTAACCAACTTTTGCATGGAAAATGAAAAATCAATGACATAAACTCCCTACGCTGAAGGACAAGGCTATCTTCTTCTGTTGGCTTGTATTAAACATGCAAAAAGAGAAAAAAGGACACCAAGATATCATGCCAAAATCAACTTAAAACTAGTTTCTAATTTCAGCATTAAATACAGGATTATCGATCAGATTGGCAGTCCAATTTCCAGAAAGCATTGGGAAGCATTTTGTCAGTCTCAGCCAGACTAATAGTATCATTAGACATCTGATCTCACATTGTCAGCCTAATTATAATATTCATGAGCTTCGTGTCCAATGAAGAGGCAATAATTTGCAAGCATCAACAATTGTGAACAGAGCCATCTGTACATCCAGTTGTCCAATGCTTTAGGGTGATTTTATTTTCAGTATCTGCTCATTATTAATATTATGAAGATCTATCTTTAAAACATCAGATGGTGCTCATAGGGGATAGAGCCATGCTACAAAGCACATGCTTTGACACTCTGGTTTAAGATAAAAAAATGGTGTTGCATGATTCATCTAGAATATAAAAAATGAACGGTTTGACCATTCCATTTAAGATTTTCCCATTAGCATATATACTGTTTCCAGTCATGGTGACTACTTTCAGGCATGCAAATACCAAATATTTTAAAATGGTCCATCTATAGCATAAAACATCAACTGTTTGATCATTTGATTTAAACTTTGCTCATCGGCATATCATTTCCAGTCGCAATGACTATATTCATGTATGTATCCTCAAGGGGTTGTTAAGATCTACATCAATTATATAATAGAAAATAGAAAACTCAAGAATTTTAAGTGAGTCTTAGTTTTATAGAAGAAAGGCAGAAACAAAAACCAAAAAGCTTTTATGGCCAATCAACCAACTTCATAAAGAGCACACCAACCTCAAATCTTGGGTCTTGAGCAATCAGGTTCTCAAAATGTTTGGCCAACTTGATATGATTTCTTATATAGCATTGCAGGTTTTCCAAGCCATACAGTCGTAATACCATCCATAGTTTCAGTGATCTGGAGGCAAGCAATGGATTAGTTGGGGGAAATCTCTTGTTGATTATATAAATAAAGTTATTCCGTTAATTTAATAGTTTTTATTGAGAAAAAGAAAATACATAATTTGTTAGCAAAATATGGTACAGAACTCGCAGAGAATATGTCTTACATTCATCAGGAAGAACAAAATTACAATTGTGTACAAAACTCTTTCCTTCAAGTAACTAATTTTGCATCGATATGCACATATGCTCATCTTAAATGGAAATCCGTTCATATCTTCAATGCATAATGTCAAAAAGCATACCTAAACCGACGTCCAAGAGGAACTTGCCAATCCTTGTAATCTACAACCATGTTTGCTTGAGAGGCCTAAAATTGGTAGCATTGTGAAGCACAAAAGGAAACACACTTATTATAGATATTGCAATAGAATAGTTGCCTAATTTCTTCAGGTTTGATCCATTGCTCAAATAATAAGAGGCAAAACCACCAATTCAATATGACTAAAGTTCTTGATACTATAATATAGCTGCAGCAAGGAATGAAGATCAATTTGTAAAAGATTCATATACGCACTACATAGAAAGGCTAAGCCACCAGTTGTTTGAGGAATGTTTTATCTATAAATGTCAAGGTCTAAGATGGTCGTCAACCGACCAGACTTTCTTTTAGACATTACGGAAAACTGTTACTACTTCTCACCATTGCTCTCCTTCCTAGGAACACATTTTAACCTACAGCTATGATTTTTTTCCCCTTTATTGTTTTCTTATTACAAACTAAAAGACTTTGGCATTCTCAAGATCAGTACTAGTGATTCTTGAATAAGCTAATAAAATATGATTCATGGATTTACAGTCAACACGGACTGTGTCTAAATCATGTGAACTGATAAGCTTGATGTCCATCAAAGGATTGATACTACTTGATTTTTTTAAGTTTTCAGAGTCCATCAATCCATTTCTATCTTTAGTGGAAGGTTATAGAGTACATATCATTTCTCCAGCTGACAAGCTACCACTAACTTGGCAAGTTTACGACTGTACATAAGAAACCAGGTCTTGGCTGGTTTGGAGTCGGCCATTTTCTGAAACAAATGTGTCTTATACATCAAACATGCACAACCATTTTACAGAACAGTAACTAAAAACTTTTGAGATTTGGGCAAAATCAAAATTTCCATCAACACAGAAGAAAACTAAACCTTATTCTTCAGATACTCTGGATTTGTAGAGAGGGCCTGAACCAAAGCACTTCTATCCTGTCACGATGAGCAACAATGAAATATGAGCATTTAACATGAAGGGCATTTGCTAAAACATGTTTACGAAATTGAGAATTATTATGACATGTTGATGAGACAGTTTTGCTAGTTCATACGTATATACTCCTATATGTTACTTTGTTGGTCAATGCTGCACCCCAATTATCCCAAACCAGGATAATATACTAGGTAAACTGCAAATTAGTCTAACAACTCCCAACTCACAAGCCCTGCACATCAGGCAAGTTCAGTAGTTGCAAACTGAAGCAAGAAAGCCTGGGCCGGATATATATACTATGCATACAACAGATTCATGTCAGTAGTTACATAGAATTGAGCGCAAAGTTTGCAGTAATTTATCTTTGTTAAACTTAAAAGAAACTATCAAATGATAATATACATAAATCAGATCCTCCATCAATTTCCGGGCAGAGTGCATAGAGTAATGAAGAGAAATTTTATTGTTGTTGCTATATGCAAACAAATAGAGATGGCATACCTTTACCCATAGTGCAGAACAATCAAAATTAGTTAGAAACCATTTATGTGCATTCATGTTGAAAGAGTCAGCCTCTTCAACACCATCCATGTAATGACGGAATTCCGGGCATACACAAGCGCTTCCAGCATATGCAGCATCGACATGGAACCACATTCCATTACTCTGTCCAGAGGCAAAGCATACAAGTATAGTTAAATTGTATTGCCCTCCAATGTACTGGATAATAACATGCATCATACAATACAAACTTCATGGAGATAGCCTTGTGCTATGTTAGTCGGACTCTTCATTTTTCTTGAAGTACTATGTTCCACAAATATTCGGATATGGGTATAGGATATGATCCTCCAAATATATGAAAAAAACTTGGAAATAGTGAGCATACCAATGCCAACACATACTATATCCGACACTTACCCTAATTCCAGATAACATAGGTCTTGTAAAAAGGAGGGTGAGAAGGTTATACAATCCTTGTAAATGACCTAAAATTAAATTTTAATCATTCTAGTTAATTTTAAATGCTTGTGCTCTATGTTTCAGTTACAGAGTTGGCTGGATATCTCCATCTTATCAACTATTGACAGAATTTATGCCTAAAAGTTAAACAATATACATGAAGGTACTTATTCATCAACCAGTCAAACACAGAAATTTTATATTGGTCTAGACTCCAGAGCATATTTCCTCCTCATATTTCTTGACTATTGCATTAGCTAAATTACCTTAGCAATCTTTCCTAGAGACAGCAAAGGATCAACGGCAGTTGACGAAGTAGTGCCAACCTGCAAATTTAAATACCATTCACAGAACAAATTTTCGAACTGTATTCATGATAAAAAAGGTATCAATCAAAATGATAAGTAAATGAGCATAAGCTTTACAAATAGGACTCATATTCTAATAGGTTTCTATGCTCAACAAAGCAAGGAAAAATACCCGACAAAGTAAGCATCTAATAATGTACCCATTAATTGTTATTTTGGGGAAGTGAAAAGGAAAAAGTACACATGATAGAGAAAAAGATTGAAAGAAACTAACATCAATAACTTTTTGCTTCTTACAGTGGCACATAAAAAGAATGGAATCAACCCAATGGTCAGGTCTTGTGAAATTGTTTCACTCAGAAACTCTGGTGAAAGTGCATAGTTAGTAGAAGAGGTTGCCTTTAGAAGCCTGCAATTCTCAGGATGGATTCCTGCTATCTGCCATTGCATGATAAATATGTAAATCGATTAACACAAACAGATAATAGCAACGTGATCTTTTACTGCAGTGGATAAAGTAATATGCATAGATCAAGTAATCATACATGATTTGAACATTATCTACATTTCATTAATCTCACAAACAAGAATAAAAAAATAAAACTAGATATGAACCCTAATTTACAAGGATACCTGACAAGCTTTTTGCAAAGAAGAATGCATCTGATCGGAAGCATAAACTACAAGCTTTTCAAGTGCATCTTTTCCAACCCTCCTCAAAACCTTGTCACGAGCAGCCAATAGTACAACAAGAACAGCTTCACTTGCTGTGCCCTGTATCACTCCACCACCTTGTCCTGCAACACAATTACCAACCTCATTCCATAAACTTTAGAGATATGTTACTCTTTCATTCTTATTAAGCAAGAAAAAGACTGAAACTTTGTGATGCTAGAAATAATTCAATGAAAATCCCCTGGACCCACCATTGCATTCTATATCAGTGTTTTTTTAAAGAATCTGAAGTCCTTACCTGCTGAAAGGAAGTCTTCAGGTAGCTTAAGCATCTTAGCAAGCCAATCCAAAACAATCATTTCAAGCTCTGTAGCAGCAGGAGATGTAATCCAACTGAAACCAACAATATTGAGACCAGCACTCAGCATTTCTCCCACAAATCCAGCAACGCTGCTATTGGAAGGATAGTATGCAAAATAATTTGGGCTCTGCCAATGAGTAACCCCTGGCAATATCTTTGCTTGAATGTCTGCAATCAGAAGAATATTTATTCATGAAAATTGACAAATAACTAGAGCAATTATATAGGATAATACATCCCAAATCACATGGTGATGCACCCAAAGACTCAATACATTTTGTCATTACTCTATTCTTCTACACATTTTATAGTGTTTATTATGTAATCGAATAAAGTCAAGAATCAATTGAGCAACTTCACCATCAAGAACATGCTGAAAAGAGTCTGGTTGATTAGGAGCAGAATCCGGTAACAAGTTACGAAGGTATCCAGGCTGCATATAAATGACCACAAATAAACAAGGCCAACTAAGAAAAATCAATTCAATACCATCAAATCACATTAGTCCATGTAAATAATACAAGCATCTGAACCCAGTTTTAGAGAGCAAAAATCTGACCTTTGGGGCTTTGACATGCATTTACACTTAAATGTATATTTCCATACAACTCTTTCGGAAACAACAAAGCAAGAAAAAAGGGAAAAAAATTATTAGAGATAGATATATTTATAGAGACCTCAACTTGGCTGAGAACAGGGAAATTCTCTATGGTTTTGTAATAATCAGCAATGAAATCAACCATCTTGTGACCATACTCTCTCAGCTGCTCAGCATCCATTGGCTTCAACCTGTTCTCCCTGCCAGTTCATTCAAATGCAAAGATAACCAAAACCCAACAAGAAGAACATAAAAAACATTAAAGGGAAAAAAGAAAACAAAGCTGGTGCCATTAAAGTGATAATCTGAGAGAATTGGGAGACTTACATTGGTTCGTTACTTGAAGAGCAAAGAACTGAAAAATGGGTGTTGAAGGGTGACGGAAGTCTAAATGACAATTTCTTTTTTGCTAACCCGACAAATATGGAGAGACCGGCGTAATTGTATTATGTAACTAACGAAAGGAGCCAAGCAGGTCAGTGTAGTATTACACAATGCATAAAAATAAGTGTGTGCCATCCAGTGGACGTTGGTTATAGAACGTGGCCGATGCAAAATCCCAATGCCAACCGTAGTCAAGGACAAGAAGGCTGCCGCTAAAGGCCGGCCTAATTGGGTTATTGGACTCAAATGGCGGCTCTTGGCTCAACAAAATTATATCTGCCGTTGTCTTTTGGCATAATGACCTTTTTGACCCTCCAACTTTATAAAGAAGTTATTTTAGTCCTTCATTTAATTTTTTTGTCCTTTTTAGCCTTTAAACTTTTATTTTTTTGTTAAATTATCCCAAAATAAATGGAAAAGTTAACTTTTTTTTAAAATTTGTTGACATCGCATATACGTGGATTGTCGCATGGATGACACTTCAGGATTTAATTTTAAAAATTCAAAAAAATATAAAAACTATGTTTAAAAATTAAAAATCATTAAAATTCTAAAAAATATTTTTTAATATTTTAATATTTTAAAAAATTAATTTAATACTTATGTGTCATCTACATAGTAATCCTCACCATGTCAGCAAAATTAACAAAAGGTAAATTTTTCATCTATTTTGGAGTGATTTGACAAAAAAATGTAAGTTAATGGCTAAAAGAAGTGAAAATTAAATGAAAGACTAAATGACCTTATTTGTGAAGTTAGAGGGCAAAAAAATCATTAGGCATTTTTTTTTTTTTGCTTAAACCACAAAACAATATTTAAACAATATAAAATTTCAGTATTTAATTTTTTTTTTTGTTTACAAGCGGTACTAAATTATAAACCATCACCTAAACAACTAAAAAAGTTAACAGTTTTTCCCAACCAATTAAAACATGACATGTCATTTTGTTTTAACTAAATCTATAATTTTCATTTTTTAAGGGGTTTTCCCTTCTATTTCTTTCTTTTGCTCTCTTTTCTTTCTTCTTCAACAAATGTTTGGCATGAGAGTTTCCGGCTATAGTTTCTTGGTGCTAACGCAAATGCAACCATAGTCCAACATCTTGGTCATATTTAATATGGGATTGAACCCTTTGCACTGACTATTCGTTGCACTTATGCTAGCATCAAGGAACTATGGCTGGAAACTCTTGAGCCAAACACACATTGAAGATGGAAAGGAGAGAAGAAAAAAGCAAGGGAGGGAAAAAAAGAAACTAAAGGAGAAAAATAAAAATAGAATTTATTTAAAATAAAAATGGTGTGTGATAATGTAGCAAATCGACATATTTTTATTATAAATTTTAATTAATTTAAAACATAAATTTTACTTAATTTTACACTTAATTGAGCATTTTCTATGTAGTTACAATTATTGTCTATTGTGTCGAGAAATGAGCATATATGCAGATAGTACAAAAGATTTGACACGAGAACTCAAATTGATGCACAAGACAAAGATTTTAAGTTTATGTTATTACTATTTTTATTAAGACTTCTTGTATTTTTAAGCTTATATTTTTTTTAAGGTTTATTATTGAGTAATTTATATATATATATATATATATGTCATTTTTTTTAATAATTAAGATTTTAGACCTTTTTATATTTACGAGAACAGACTGTTTTTGGAGATAAAAAAATGAAAATACGTTTTACAAGGCGTGTTTTCACTAAAAATTAACAATTTAATTCTTTTAGTTAAATGGTTAAATGTTAGTGCTTTTGTCCTTTAGTCTTAGGTCCGATTCTATCCTATATATATATATATATATATATATATATATATATATATATATATATATATATATATATATATTTTATTTATTTATTTATTTCATGTTGTTTAAGTTTTTTTATTTTTAATTAATATTTTTAATATATTAACTTTTTTCGTTAGATGGTTAGATAATTGTAATTTCATTTTTGAGTCTCAAGTTCAATTCCTCCTATAAGCATTTTAATATGTATTTTTTATTTCATTTTGTTTCTAGTTATTTTATTTTTAATTAATGTTTATAATTAATAAATATATTTTTTTCAATTTTTTTAATTAATAACTCTTTTATTTATAAAATCAAATAACTATTGCAAATATCATTATTTTTAGTAAATATAATTTTAATATGTATAATATTTATTTTTTAATCCATTTCATGAGTGTAATAAATTTTAGTATTATATAATTTTAAATGTGTATTTGAAATAATTATTTGATTTTATAATATTAGAAATAACCATATTCACAATATAGGTGGAGAAAATAAATATTTGACATATAAATATTATATATTAAGAAAAATATATCAAAAGAATTAGTTGATTTTTTTAAAATAATTGCGTATTTATTATTTGATTTCATAAATAAAAAAATTATTTATTACAAACAAAAAAACTTAAAAAAATATATTTATTAATTATAAACATTAATTAAAAATAAAAAACTTCAAACAACATTAAATAAAAAATACATATTAAAATGCTTATAAGAGAATAAACTTGGGATTCAAAGATGAATCTACTTATATAAATTATCTTTCCGTATTACGATCCAACCACAAAATCCCGCTCAATATTAGTTAAACATTAGACAACCATTAAGCTAATATTTGGTTCTATTTTTCTTTACATGCAAAAACCACATAAGAACAATATACAAAGGGTATTAATATAATTCATGAATTATTTTATTAACCAATTTGTTTGAAAATTTTACAAGTTTACAAACGTATATACTACACTTAGGGCACTAGATCCAACAATAACTGTCAAAAGGTGAAGCAGACATACTAGTTGACTAACTAGCACAAGAGGATTGGACACTAGAACTAAAAAAATCAATAGGAAGAACCTGATCATCAAAGGTAGTAGAGAAATGAATAGTACTGACAAAAGAACCTTCATCAGTTCCCTCAGTAGGACCTTCAATAGAATTAAAAATAGGCAAAGAAACATATGGAACAATAGGTGGACAATCAGAGAGGTGTGAAGGAACAACAACTGGAAGTGAAACAAAGCTGACAGAAGGCAATGATTCTGAAGTAGAACCTTACTGTGCAAACAAGAACTTAGACTCATCAAAGATCACATGACGAGAAATAAACACTGTATCGATATCATCCAAGCATTGATATCCTTTATGAATTGGACTATAACCCAAGAAAATAAATGTTTGGAATGAAATTCAAGTTTATGACTATTAAAAGGTTGTAAATAAGGAAAACAACAACAACCAAACACTTTAAGATGAGAGTAACTAGGTGCATCTTTAAACAAAAACTCTCTAGGAGTTTTACTACTAAAAGCTGGTGTGGGAAGTTGATTAATCAGATGAGTTGTTGTTACGAAATCATAACTAAAATATTTAAGTGGCATGGAGGCTTGGGCTAAGAGGGTAAGTGTAACACCCCTAAACCGAATTTGTCATCAGATTAGGGTTACAGAATATTACGACACATATTGAATCAAGTGACAGCATAAAACCATTCAATTATTAAATTAAATACTAAATATTCAAAACCAATCATATTCATAGTATATATATGATTACGGGCCTTGCTTAGAAAGCCTAAAAATAAATTCGGGAACAATCAGGGACTTATTTGAAACAAAACAAAAAAAATGTAGAAAAACTTGAAAATATGGGTTACACAGCCATGTGGCCCAGGGATATGGCCATGTGGCCAAACCATGTACAATTCAAAAATAGGGTTACATGGCCATGTCGCCAACCGTGTGCCCGCCCATGTGCAATTCGAAATAGGTTCACATGACCGAGTCTCCATGCTGTGTAACAACCTGTGACCGTGTAGGTCAAACCTACACCAAAATTTAACAATCTATACGACCATGTGTGACACACGGCCATGTACACCTAAAATAGCTTCCAAAACAAGGCAAAACCATACCAATTTCTTAGGTGCCAAGTCAAACCAAAATCAACCATTAACATGCCTTCAAAACAGATTCAAACAAGCTTAAAACATACTAAAACATTCAACTTAAGTGCCTAACCAATGTACCCTCACTGGCACCACATTTTATATACCAAACTAAAATCACATTCAAAGGTCACAAATCTTACTTTGTACACATATCAAATATGCCATTACATCCATTCCATTCACATGAGATTTACCATATTTCAACCACTTTTAAGAAGCAATAACCACACAACTAAAGGCACCTATAAAAAGGATATATACAAACCAAAACAAAGATATATACATAAGTATGCTTAACCAAATTTAAACATCAGTATAGCAAAAGGACCCAAAGCTTCTAGTACATGCCATATATAACCAACTCAAAAGTGACCAAAAATTTTACCAAAATGAAGGGCGAATAGTGTTTATGCTCCGACTTGATTCCAACTGATCGAGATTTCCAATAATATACAGAAAACAAAAACAACTAATATAAGCAATTAGTACTTAATAAGCTCATATAAATCATAAATGTAAACTTACCAAATAGAATTTAAGTAACAATTCATGAATAAAATTCATTCAATAGCTCGTGAATTCATTAAATTCCTATACTCACCATGAATATCACAATTTAATGAGTTCATATACATTTAAAACTTGTAATCACACCATATCATTTAACATTCATCAGTAACCTATGAAATTTAAAACATCTATTTCATGTTCATATTATATGATACATTAATCATCCAATAAATATTACCTGCTAAACATTTTTTTAAGGATGCCATAGCGTCTTTCAACCACGGTCTTCTTAATTTCGGACATGATGCCATAGTGTCTTTCAACTATGGTCTTATTCATTTCCGTCATGTTACATAATGTCTTTCAATTATGGTCTTATTCATTTCTAGTATAGTGTCATAGTGTCTTTCAATTATGATCTTATTAATTTCCGGTATAGTGCTATAGTGTCTTTCAACTATGGTAGTATTCATTTCTGGTATAGTGCCAAAGTGTCTTTCAACTATGGTCTTATTCATTTTCAGTATAATGTCACAATGTCTTTTAACTATGGTCTTATTTGTTTTTCAAGCCAATGAACTCGATCCCTACATACATAAATAGATATTAAATGACCAAAACAACAACTAATTAATTTAACCAAATTACGAACTTACCTAGATAAAAACGATTGCAGAAATAAGACCGACGAGTATTTAGTTACTTTAGCTTTTCCGTGATTCAAGTCTAGTTGATTTGTTTCTTTATCTAAATAATAATTTTTCATTCAATTATTCAATTAAAACATCTCAAATAATTAAATTTAAGCTTATAACCTTTTTTAATATAAAATTAAAAAAATTACCCCCAACATTTTACTTTTTATGTAATTTAGTCCCTAAACACGAAACTTATGAATTATCAACATTTAAGTAAAATAGAAGCTAGACGATTTCTATATAGTCCCTATTCAGTCCACATTTATCATAATTTCACAATAATTCCAAGAATTTTGACTCTTTTAACATTTTAATCCCTAAACATTAAAATTACTAAAAACTACTTTACAAAATAGTCCTATTAATTCATAAAACTAAAAAACATTTTAGATTATGCCATTGATGAGTTTCAACTGTTAAACTAAAAACATTCCAAACAATGCATTTTAACCAATTCAATTCAACCAATCCAATATGCCATAAATTGGCACCAAAACATATTAATTCAACCTATTTAAACTTCACCTATACAATCATGCTTTTAAACCATTTCATATCATCATTTTTCATACCGTTTCATGTTCAAGTATGCAATTATAAGCACCAATCTCGCAACAACATTTTACTAAACTTACATATACAAAATTTGGCATTAATTTTCACAAGATCAAACATTAACCAAAGTTCAAACCAAAACTATCATTTTAGATTAACTCAATGAAACCTATGTACATGCCACATAATTGAGTAAAAAATGATCAAAAGACTACCAAGTCGAATGTTAGATAGTGTGAGCTTCAAGGCGATCTTATCCATACGTTCAGTAAACTGACAATCTATAGAAATAGGGAAAACAACTAGGTAAACATTTCAAATGTTTAGTAGCTCCATAGGCATTTAATATAAACTTACCTCATTTTGTAATTAAACATATTAAACAACTTAGCTTGGTAAAGTTTGCCTAAACATATTCACACATAGCAATAAGGTGAGTTTATCATATAATCACATTAGATAGTAATTCAAACATGTATCAAATCAATTCACCAATATTAACTTTTCAGTATTATATGGATAATCAATTTAACATTTAACCATTTTAAATATCAACTTCACACCACACACAAATATCCTGTTACACCAATTATCCAAGCTGAATGTATATATATACAAACGTCAGGTTACCCGTCCGGACTAAACCTTTAAAACGACATCAGGTTACTCGTACAAGCTAAACTTGTGTCCTAAGTATCTCAGACATATTAATTGCTTGTCCAAGCTGAACATATAATCGTGTCAGGTTACCCGTTTGGGCTAAACCTTTATATCAATACATCAATTACTCATCTTAGCTGACCATATAATCGTGTCAAGTTACCTGTTTAGGCTAAACATTTATATCAATACATCAGTTGCTCATTTGAACTGAACATATAATTGTGTCAGGTTACCCGTCCGAGCTAAAACTTAATGTAGACACATCAAATAGTTTGGCCAAAGTTGTACATATACATATCAGGTTACTAGTCCGGACTAAACCTTTAAACCGACATCAGGTTACTTGTTCAATCTAAACTTATGTCACATGTATCTTCGAGTCCGCAACAAATGCTAGAGCTTTGTAATCATCGGAAATCATTCTGTATCCATGTGTACAAGACGTTAATGAAGTTTCATCAGGGTAATTCCAACATATAAGTTCATATTTATTTCTTTACAATATAGTCTAATTCTCACCTTTTGTACTAAATCGTAAACATTCCAAATTTCAATTAACAAACATATATTTATACTTCAAATACAAAAAAAAAAAAAAAAAAAAAACACAATTATACCATATGAGCTTACCTGAAAAAATCAACAAACAAGTTGAATCATAAGGACTAATCAATAATTTTATATTTTACCCGATTATCCTTGGTTCGGTTCAATTCTCAATCTAAAAAAATAATTTAGTTCAATTTATCAATACCAATCATTTTATAATATTCCCTATCATGCATGATTCGGTTCAATTTCATCTTTTGAATGCTTCTAAAATGTTATATTTATTCAATTTAGTCCCTAAAATCAAAATTGCTATAACTTTCAAATGTGAGCCTCGATTATGAAACTGATCTCAATTACATCCTTCTATAACCCTCTATTATCAATAATTATAGAAATCTTTCATCAATGTCAAAATTTATGCACTTTAGTCCCTATGTTCAAAAACTAGCAATTATACTTTACAAACTAGTCCTTTTTAACTTCTAAGCTTAAAATACAACAATTAAGTACCAATTTCATCAAGTATTCATCAATGGAAACTTTTAAAAACTTTAACAGTGTTGCAAATTGGTACACGGGTTAGCTAAATCAAGCTCCCGAGACCTCAAAAACATAAAAATTACAAGAAACGAACTTGTATACTTACCAAATTAGAAGACCAAATGCTTAATTTGATGAAAGAAATCTGCTTCCTAGGTTTCTTGGTAGTTTCGGTTGAAAAAGAAAGCAAAATAAAATATGATAACATTTGATTTTAACTTATATACCTAAATTAACTTATAATTAATCCTAATTGGTTTAATTAATCATTAATTAATTAACATTAAGCTTACTTATAAAATTTAATGGCTTACAAATAGTCTCCACTATCGTATAGTTAAATATTAGTGGTCCAATTGCTCAAGTGGTCTTTCAATTAATTAATCAAGCTTTATTTCAATTAAACCTTAATTTAATTAGGGCCTAATAGTAATTAACCCAAAATTTAATGGGATTTAATGACATCCATCACCTCTTGGACTTTTGAAAATGGTTTATTCACCATTTTGATCCCTTACCTATTTAAAATCTATAGCGATTAACTTTTATCACTTTTACAATTTAGTCTTATACATTAATTAACTATCCAATTAACAAAATTAATGGACCAAACTTTAATTAAACTTTATAATAACCTCATATATATTAAATAATAATATTTAGGGACTCGATAATAAAAAATAGGGTTCCAAAACCACCATTTCTAAGACCACTGACTTTTAAGTTGTTACAAAAACAACAAATTGGAATGGAGAAGCATACACAGTAGTAGAACGAGGGAAAGAAAGCTTGCAAGACTTCCCTTGTTGACAAGTTGAGCAAACTGCAAGAGAATGATTATCACCAACTGAAATATCACACTGATGAAGAACAACCTTAAATATCTGAGAGGAGGGATAGCCAAGATGTCGATGCCACAACTTAAAAGTACCAAGAGATGAGTCGAGTGAGTGCTATTAATGAAACTAGAAGAAAAAATAAGAGAAAAACTAGCCATTTGAAAAGAATGAACTACATGAGGGTCAAATCGATATAAACTATTATGTGTGTGCGCCTCCAGAAGTGTGACCTTTGTCTGAGTTGAGGACATTCATTAGCTGCGGTGCCTGTTACAGTTACACGATCGAACATCAACAACGGCAGTCACTTCACTAACAACTAGAATGATAGCAGAATGGCTCATCTTAACTTGGTTAACTTCATTAGAAAACTCCTCTGGGTTCGTTAATGCGTATACTAGGGACATCCTTAGTTCTGCAGACATCTTCATTGCATCCAATCTCGTATTTGATGGTCGGCGTGGCGATAGGCTTCGCTTCTACGACTGCCTCCCCAGCCGTTGCAAACACTGAGCGAGAACGGTAAGGGTCGCACAAACAATGTCGTTGCGCGGGGATGCGATTCGCCAAGCTAAGCTGGGGCAAACAAAGCCGTCCGGCCCTACCTGATTAGAAATGCGAAGGCCTTTCCTTCGAAAGGAGACCAGAAAAAGAAAGAGCTATGCTATTGACCGACCCTTTCATAGTACCCCCCAACCCTTTTACAGTTCCAGAAGCAGAGGGAGCAGCTTCAGTAGTTCCATCTCTCTAGCCCTAGGAGTCCCGGGAAGATAGAGGCACGACAATCCGCTATGCGCAGACTGATCACACGCGGCACACATTTTATAGCGGAACTCTGTTCTCGAAAACCTTTGCCTGGCTTCGAATCTTAGCTTGAGTTGCCATGGGAACCTTAGCGCCGCGTGTGTGTTGTGGGAAGTATTGAAATAGATGAAACTCAAAGAACACATTATTATCAAAAACAAACCGTGAAACAAACAACAATTCCTTTTTAATGCTAGGTACATGTAGTACATTCTGAAGCTATAATACTTTAGCAGAAGAAGGAAAAGACATATTACCAATATGTTGAACTGAAATACTGGAACCATTACCCATAAAGAGCTTTCCCATACTAGAGTAAGCTACACATGTGTCCAAGTTAGTTAGATAATTTATGACATGATTTGTAGCTCCGGAATCTGGATACCGCCCCTTGTCTTCTGGAACCGAACTAGATGTGGTAGTTATGGAAAACATATGAGGCACAGATGAAAAAGGATTAGATGTAACATGTGGAGTTGACATAGCTGTAGAATACGGATGCATGCCTAATATATATGGATGATGCAACACATGAGTTGGAGATGTCCGAGGAATAGGAGAGTCATTGGGTGAAAAGTTACTATACCTCATATTGACACCAGAGAAAAAAGAAGGAGAAGACGGGGAAGGTGTTTACTGAGCAAACATATAATGATTCACCACCATAGCCTGATACATGCCACTACGCTGAGAAACAATAGAGACAGGTTGAAAGCCAAAAGAATGTTGAGGAAACAGCCACCATAAGACTGAGAGGCTTGACCACCTTTAAAAGCATGATAAAACAGATAGTAACATTTTTGCACAAGGTGACCAAACTTGCCACACAATTGACATTGCAGTCTATTTGTGCATCCATAATGACCTCGACCACCTCTATAATTGCCTCTGAAATTTCCTCTACCACCTCGAGTAGCACCATAGTCCTAGAATTGTTGTTGTGGTTTAGACTCACTGGAAGGAATTGACTAAGTAGTCACAGAACTGGATTAAGAAACTTGAGACCCTTTAGCACCTGCTTGATTTTGAACAAAACTTGCCTACATAAGACTATTAAGAACAAATTCCTTTTGCCTATTTTCACACTCTAGTAACATATTAGTAAGTGAGTCCAATGACGAAGTGTCCCTATTAAAAGAAGCAACAACCAATACTGATTCAAATTCAACAGACAAGCCAACAAGAATGACACTAACAATTACTGTCGCTTATTTTAAAAGTTGAATTAGTGAAGGGTCGGTTGTCCTACCATTTGGGTGGTATAGTTAACATTGATAAGTTGGAATTATGGTGTATTAAAGTAATGATTCTTTAAAGATGAAATATTGAGTAATATTCAAATGACAAGAGCATTTAAGAGAAATGGAAAATCATTTTAATTTTTAATATTATGATTTTTATAATTTAAATTTAACATTTTTCAAATTTTTATTATTAATTTATTTTTGAAATTTTGGGAATCAAAATTTAAGATGTAATGTTTAATAAATGTCGTGACAAGGACTTTTTCACAAAGAAAACACTTATACCATTTCAAATGGAGTAAAAATCATTTGGTAAACTTATTATTGTGTATAAAAAACTTGAATTATCAGTGAGTTTGTATACCATTGTTAATAAAGAAACTATTTTTTTATAAACAAATATATTTTATTTTATCATTTTATTTCCTTTAATGATTTGAAAGAACTCATGGACAAACAAATAGATATAATTTCTTTATTAAGGATAATTATATTATGATAAATGCAATAATATACTTTACTTATATTTTGGGAAGAAATCCACTTATATTATTGTAAAATTAATGTAGTTTTATATATTTCATATTTTTTTACAGTTAATAATTTAACTATTCAACCATTAAATTTATCGATATAATTGTACTTAACATGCATGTAATTTTTTTAACTGACATGATATTTCTATCATATCGATCTAACATATTATATATTAATATTTATTGAGCACATAAAATAAATAGTTATGAATTTTAAATTCAAATAAAATTTGACATACATAAATTATATGAATGGAATATGAAATATGATTATAATATTAATCATAAGAGATATGAAAATGTGTATAACCACATTAGTTTTACAATATAAGGGGAACTTCCCTTTACTTTATATTATTTACATAATTTTTTACTTGATATTAATTAATTTTATTTTATTAGATATTATTCATCTTATTATTAATGCCAAAACAATATTTTCAACATAAAAAATGAAAAAGTATAATATGAAAAATATATCATTCTCAAGTAGCTAATTGTTTTATTTTATTTATTTCTTTATAATTTTTTTATTATTTTACTTTTTTATAAATTAATCATCCACGGTTGCTTTCTATTTTTTTTCATCACTCTAGAATTTTTTTTATTCTTTTAATTATTTTTTAAAATTAACTGATTCTAGTAAAAATAAAAGTTTAAAGAAAAAAAAATTAAAAAACAAAAAACAGAACAACTAACTTTCACTTTCTTCAGTTTGTTGGTTTCTATCATATTTAGCTAAACCTAATTTTACCGTTTCTCTCATCACCTGCTTTGCCTTTGCTTTCTCTCATCGCTGATTGCTCACTCAATGTTCCTTTCGTATTTAGCTAAACCTAATTTTAATGTAGCTTGTGGCGTTTCAGTGATCATCCACATCATATATATTTCAAATCTGTTTTAACAATTTCATGGCGACAAGAAAGATGAAGTTGCAGCAATTGGTGGCACAAAAACCAGAAATGGAGAAGGCTTCGAAAGCAGAGTTTAAAGAAAACGGCGAATGCTTGAGGGAGGAGCAAGCGCAAAATTTGACGAGATCGAAAGAGGATGCAATCAACTGAAACAAGAAACCCAAATGCTGACGAAACAATCAGCCATGACCCAAATCAGGCTCGCTCTCATCTTCAATATCTCCAAAGCCCCACAAGGTGGATATCTCGTTGAAGCCTGTAAGCACTTTCACTTCCTTAGCTTCTCTTACATTCAATTAAAAAAAGAAACTGGTGATCCTAATTTGTTTCTACATTTTAAATTTTGCTGGCTAGCAGTGAAGTTGTTGCCGAAAATGAAAACACAGAGAAGGAAAACAGGCGGACTGCAGCAACCCAGAAAACATGCAGGCAGGTCTCATGTTTGTAGATAGTAACATAAATATTACTTGAAAAACGTGTATTATCTTTTCGGTTTTGTGTATTCAAATCGAATTTTCTATCACTTGTAAAACATGTAATGCCCATTGATCTGAAATAATATACTCAAACATATTAATAGTAGGATTGTTTCTGTTAAAAACGGTACAAAATATCACTTCATCTTTGAAGTTTTCCTATGATTATATGTTCCAGGTTTACGTATCATTTCATGATATTTCCTTGTTCCAGTGTTTTTATGCAAAGCAAGCAACTTGTTGCTGTTGGAATCGGCAAGGACATGTTTGCGATGGTTTTTCATGTTTCATGTGGGATTTAGTTTTAGAACAAAGACAAACAGCAACAAAATATAACATCTATCTATATTTCCAACAGTTTGAGTCAACTATGTGTGGTGTTATCCAATTGAGGCTTGCCTTAATTGACAATCTTATTTTTATAACAATTAAGACACTTAAATATGTATTTTATTTCCGATTAAGGGTCTTAAGAATTTTATGTGTAGTAAGAATTGTATATGTATATATATATATAAAGCTATGTATGGAATATGTAGGCATTGTCTTTTTATTTAAAAATTAGCTTAGTAAATGTATCTCAAAATGGTTTATGAAATTTTCTTCAAATTTGACTAAGTGAAAATGCTTTAAACTATAAGGGGTAAATGTACTTTGCCCTAAATTCGAGACGAATAAATGTTTTCTGCAGTCTCTTTTGCCTGAAGATTTTATATTAAATAAATCAAGTTAATTTTTAGGTTTATAAGTACAGACATTGATGGTATATTTAACTTAAGTTTTCAATTAAAGTTAGCTGATAATTTTTTATTTTTAGTTTTAGTTTTTTAGGTGAAAGGATAATAAAAAAAAAGTAAAATTAAAAAACAAAATTTAAATTACACAATCTGTAAATGTAAAAGGCCATATTTTTTAGAATCAAGACTAAATTAACAAAATATATACATGTTGAGAGTTAAAGTTACTATTATGCCAATTTTAAAATTTGTTATTGTTAACTCACTAGTGACCAAAATTGAATAGTTGGGTACCCATTTTATAATTTTTCATAGTAAAGTGATCCAAAAAGAAATTTACTGATAGTTCAGTAACTAGTTTGTAACTTTTCAAGTTAGATGGTCAATAAATAAATTTACTAGTTTAAAAGTTATTAGGACATGGAAAAAATAACAATTTGTAATCTATATCTGATAATGACCAATGCTATAATGCAAACATTTCCAGAAGATCAATGTTTTGTTCATGCATAAACCTCCTTAGTCGTAGTTTCTCTTTTAGCATCACAAAGCAGACATTTCCAAAAGGTAGAATTAGAAGCAGTTTGTTCCAACACATTATAGTTTCTATTTGTAAGTAAATGGCAACAGAGTACATGCCTTTCCTGATGAAGGATGGGCATGGAGTTCTTCACAGGTCACCCCTTCGGTTCACAAATACAGCCTCATTCGTGCATCTTCAGCACACATCGGAGGCAACCCCCTTCATGCATCAGATCAAATGCCTTGTTAATCTCTCCGAGGGTCAAGTTGTGGGTAATGTACTCATCGATTTTGATTTCCTGGAACAGAACAGGGGAGTATAATGAAAAAAATGCCACTCACAAAACAGGTTTAAATATAAAAAATGCATATAAACTATATTTACCTTCTTCATGTACTTGTCCACAAGCCAGGGCACCTGGGAGCGGCTCTTGAAGCCACCGAAAGCAGTCCCTTTCCAAACACGACCAGTAACCAGTTGAAAAGGTCGAGTAGATATCTCCTGACCTGATGCTGCAACACCAATGATGACTGATGTTCCCCACCCCTGAAAGTTTCTTAGGTTCCATTAAAAGTGACCTGCCATTTTACAAAATCATTATTGCTCTAGAATTTCAGCAAGCACTTACCTTGTGACAGCATTCCAAAGCAGCCCTCATGACAGAGACATTTCCAATACACTCAAAACTGTAATCAACACCACCATCTGTGAGATCAACAAGGACCTGCTGAATCGGTTTATCATAGTCCTTTGGATTCACAAACTCTGTAACTCCAAAATTCTTTGCTGCAAATTTCAATTTGCAAAAATACATTCATATACATGTATAAATAGAAGTAACACGAGAATTATTACAAAAAAGATAAGCTTGACAATAACCTCCCATTTTCTAGCAAACTGCATACTGAATATCTCATATTAATATTAATAAAATACTTTGAGCATTATTATTCATACGTTACTTACCTATATCAAACTTTTTGCTGTCAATATCTACGCCAATTACTCTCAAGGCACCAGCTGATTTTGCACCCTCTGCAACCTGCAACATTGCGATCAAAAGAGTAGATAAATAAACAATTTAACATCTGGCACCAAAAATAAAACAAGAGTGGCAAAAACAAACATTTTGAACAGAACCAAAAAAGATAACTAGAAGTTCATAATAAACAGTTTTAATACGTTTCCTAATAAGTGAGATGGATATTTGAGACATACCGCAAGACCAACAGTCCCAAGGCCAAAAATAGCAACAATAGCCCCGGGTTCAACTTTGGCTGTGTTCCACACTGCTCCAAGCCCTACACAACACAAAGCATATATAAATACGATAGTTTGTGCAAAAGGACAAATTTATAAAGCATATACACTGTCAAATAAAAATTGAATTGTTATCCATTTAGATGATCACATATGGAATTCCAAATTCCTTAAACAATGGAAGAGTTAAACAAATGCATACCAGTCGGGACACCACATCCAAGAAGGCATACTTTGTCCAAAGGAGCTTGCAGATCAACCTTTGCAACACTAACATCATGTACAACAGTGTACTGGCTAAATGTTGAGGTACCCATGAAATGGTAGATTGGTTTTCCATTTATTGAGAATCGGCTCTTGCGATCATTCATCATGATTCCAGCTCCAGTGGCCATCCTAACTTTGCCGCATAAGTTTGTCTTCCCTGATTTACAGAACTTGCATTCTTTGCACTCTGCCTGGTAACAAGGGATGACATGATCACCTGGTTGAACTTCAGTTACTCCTTCACCAACACTTTCTACTATCCTGTGGTGAAAAATTCAAACAAAACTCCCTCTTTAGCAATCAAAAACGAACATAAACTATAAGAAGTAATAAGAAACAAAGAAAGAAAAACCAGCGTACCCAGCAGCCTCATGACCAAGAATGCATGGGAATAGACCCTCAGGATCCTTGCAAACAAAGCATGATAAACATCAGAACTAAGCAGAGGAATTGGCAAATGCCAAAAAAGAAGTAAACAACATAAACCGGATTAGATTAATCATTTATCATTGTAACTACTAGAGGAAACAATATATTAATACACACTGATGACTCATCAATAGAATTTCAGTGCAACTTCACATTTCCAGAAAGTCGTGAAATGAACATAGAACAATATTATGCACATCTTTCTTATCTAAAAGCAAAAATACAGGATCAGCGAAATACAATGCTGACAAACTTTCAACCAAAAGGTTAGATGAAAGAAAAGCAATGAAATCGTTTTATTTAAAAAATAAGTTTAAGCAAGCAACTAAGATGTAGAAATGCAAGAAAAAGGGGAAAAAGAAGAGGAAAAAAACCTTTCCGCTCCAAGTGTAGGCATCAGTGTGGCAGAGAGCAGTGAAGAGAATCTTGATCCGAACCTCACCGGCTTGCGGCGGAGCCACCTGGACATCCTCAATGACGAGTGGCTTGTTCGGTTCATAAGCCACCGCAGCTTCACAATCACAGCCGCATCGGTATTGTAATCATTAGGGTTCCAAAACAAGTAGCAAATGCATGACCGGAAAAAGATGAGATGAGATGAAAGAGTATACCTTTGCAAGTGATGACTTTGCCTGCCGTAGCCATTGGTGAAAACAAAGAAGAAGATCAGACGAAATGATTTTTTTGAGGTTGAGAGAGGACAAAACGTCTAATAAAGCAGTGTTGGTAGAGATAGGAGAGTAGAGACGAATGAAATCAACTTATACTGAAATTGGTGGTGTTTGTTTGCCTTTGGATTCTAATCACTAACCGGATTTTTTAAACCCGCACCGCACTCCCTCCTATGTTCTTTTTAATTTCTCTTTTTCAACATTAAAATAAAATTTTGCAATAGTTAATTTGTTATTACATACACTCATTTTAATTAATAAAATTTCATTTTAATTATTCATTTTATTTTGTTAATAACTTATTTTTTCAATAAAAAGGAAAATTTGGGGTCTTATAGAAATTTGTTAAGATTTTTAAAGAAGAAAACTTGAGTTTTCACGTAAAATTAGGTTACAGGTGAAAATGAATTTCATTTCAACGTACTTTTAAAAAAATAAAATTAATTTTAAAGATGAAATGAATAACCAAAAAGAAAATGTATGTAACGATAATAACTTTTTTTTTGAGTATTTTACTAAAAAAGGCCCATTTCCAACATTATTTACGGATATGGCCCAATTAAAACATTATTTACCGGAATGGACTAAAAAACCCAAAATGCGCCTACGTGGAAACGTTTTAAGGGGAAATTTCAGAGAAACGCGTCCTCAAGGGAGCACTTTTTTCATGTCAGTAGAAAACGCGCTGATGTAGTGTAACACCCCTAACCCGAGTCTATGGCAGGAACAGAGTTACGGAGCATTACCGGAGTTTACAGAACAAATAGACAGAAATTTTAAACATTTTACATCACATAATATACATGTCAGAAACCAATCAAAATTAAACATATTGTCCCTTATACAAGCCCTAAAGGCTCAAAATACACATTAGAAACAAATCGGGACTAAATCGGAAACTCAAAAAAATTTTGAAACATTTAATATTTTCAACACTGCAAGGGTCACACGGTCATGTGACCATGCCGTGTAACTCACACAGTCAAGAGACACACCCATGTCTAATGCCATGCAACTCACTGACTTGCATTCTTTTTAAAAGATACAGGAGACACATAGTCGGGTCACCTGGCCGTGTGTCACACACGGCTAAGACACATGCCCGTGTCTCTACCCATGTGGACGAAAATAGGCTATTTTATAAGCCATTTTTTCACCCAACAAGGCATGTACCTTCAGTTAACATTGTGCATATCAATAAGCCAAAATTAGGCACTAAAACAAACCAAAATCAAGCTTTTCACATATAATATCTTCACATACAACCAATATGCCTTTAGGCACCTCAGATGACAGATTATAACATGTGTACTTATGTATTTAATATATTCATATGTATAACTAACTTATATGCATATTTGTACCTAAGGTTTACCAAACTAATTTGCATTATTTCAAACTACACCACTTACCTACCAAAACATACCATTTGATGCCAAAATGTATTTCAAATACTAGCATAATTAGTTATATATGCTTACATATCAATGTACCGATTTATGATCAACTCATTGCATACTAAAACACATGTATATAAATGCACATTTAGCTAGCACTTTACCTTTCACTATACAAAATAAATTAAAGCACACATCAACCATATAAGGCAAATATGCACAAACCAAAATGTGCCAAAACACACCCCAAACAAGTGGCTAATCTCCACAAAATACATATGGGCCAACATTTAGCCAAAATAACCTATACATGCCATTATAACCAAAATCAAAACATCCAAAAGTACCGATAAAATCAATGGATAGTGTGATATAACTCCGACAAGCTTTCAACCCAATCGATGTAACACCCTAAACCCAGCCAAGACGTCCAGACCAAGTTCAGAGAGTTACATCACCAATACTAAAATTACTACTATCATAACGCAGTAGAAATGAATCATTCATCACATAATATCCATCACAACAGTTAATTAAACACATAATCTTCACAAATACCATAACATCTTAAAATATTAAAATCCCTAATAGTAATGCTTAAAAAAAATAAAAGTTTGACCGAGCTCCCGCTGCACTGACCCGATCAAGACTTGGGACCACTTGAAATCCAATCAATAACAAAATGAGTTGTGAACTCAGTGCATAAAATAAAGTTTATTCAATTAATGCTCGCTTATAAAGTAATTCCAAATTCAGAGATTCGATTCAATATAAAAGTAATTTTAGTTCAGATTCAGAGCAGATGAGTTACATATGTATATATGCAATTTCAGTTCATATATATGGTACATATCAGATTCAGATGTAACATTCCTATTTCTGTCGACTACACATCGTCTTCGACCATCCCAACACACCATTATGGACATTTAATGCCCAACCACCCTGCACACCTTTAGAGTGTTCATTGACACTTTTCCCAGAGACACAACTTAGCTGCTAGATTAATATGCGACAAGCTTCAGAATCAGAGTAATACTCATTGTGGCATAGCCACGATTTCATAACAGACTTTTTCCCCCTTCACAATATCCCAACACATGCCAATGCATTACACAAATACCCATAATATGTATTCAATAATTCTAATTCATTATACAATTAAATGAGATAGTTCAATATTAGAGTAAGTATTATAGTGCACATATTATTATGTTGCTCGCAGGTCAGTCTCAGAGTATCAAACAGTTCCCATATTATCAAATTCAATCATTCGTACTTTGAAGAGGCCAGTATCAGTGTTAAGTAGCACTTTCAGCCTCGAAAACAGGTTTCGGGCCCTAATAACATGCCACTCAGCTAGGTCACATGCCCATGTGCCTTGCACATGTGGTTTCGAAGCATAAACAGTGAGTTACACGACCTGGACACATACCCGTGTGGCTCACATAGCCGGGACACATACTCATGTCCCTGGCCGTGTCGATTTACGCCACAAATAGTGAGTTACACGGCCTGGGCACACGCCCGTGTCCCTAGCCGTTTGGTCTTGTACCATAAATAGTGAGTTACACGACCTGGGCACACACCCGTGTCCCTAGCAGTGCAAACTCTGCACTAATGTGGCCACACACGGCCGTGTGCCTTGCTCATGTGGCCCCAAATTGGTGAATAGTGAGTTACACGCTCAATCAAACGGCCTGGCCACACGCCCTTATACGTAGCCGTGTGGCATCAACAACTACCATTTTTGGCAACCGAAACTTGCAAAACTAAGGTTTTCGGTACGCACATGGAGAAATTTTGAAGTAATAACAACGCAAAAGATCCTCGGAGCCTAACACAACCATATGGTAATACAATTTAGCCAATTTAATTAGTAGCATTTCCAAACCACGTGCTTAATGCTTATGTCGAAAGTTTCGACACGAAGCCTTTGATGGAAACAAACTCACTGAAACTTCAGCAACAAATTCGGAAGTTGTCGAGTTGTTATTCCTTAATGCTAATATTCTCTCCTAATAGAAAACAAATAATCATTTATCAGAGATTCTCGAACTCACAGAATACTCAATTCTTCGCAAGTCACAAAAACGAAAGTAATCTGCAAAAACGTTCACATTGACAATTACTTACCTGATAACTTTCTAACCAGTAACTAACAACAAAATTTCTGTTGATCTCGTATCTCCCACAATTCCAATTAGCAACAAAATTTAAATCACAACGAAAAAGAATCAAAAAGAAAATGGACGCGAAGAAGAAAAGAAGGAAATAAAAATAAAAAATAAAAGTAAAAGAAACTAATGTTAATTAAATTCCTAACTTCCAAGTAGATTTCTGGTCTTTGGCAAAAAAATTTCCTATTTGTCCCATTCAGGACTCGAACACGGAACCTAACAGAATATAGAAAAATACTTAACCAGTGAACCAACAGGCTCATTCTTGGCACAGTTTCACACTGAATTGAATTTAACTCGGTAGCGTATGACTAAGGGTTGATTTTAAGATAAAAAAAAAACTTTTAACGACATGACTCGAACTCCAGACCTTAAACACAGAAGCAGAGCATAGAACCACAGATACAAAAATTAACTACTGCAGATTCTCACAATAAAATTCCTAAAATTTTTGGGCGTTACAATCGAGCTTCCGATAATCTGAAAAGTAAAGAAAAACAAATACGTAAGCAATGAATGCTTAGTAAGCTCGTATAAACTTTAATCATATTAATTCATATGAAATTTATACATATCAATAATAATTCAATATCGATACTGTAATATTCATGAAGCTATATTCAACAACTCACAAGGTGAATAAATCCACAACATCACTTATACATATCATTCCTAGTATAGTAGGATTTTAAATAACTTTAAACCTTACCACTCTTTCATGAGCTCAAGCATATTTTCATTTGAACACTTACCATTTCAATGCAACTTATAATTAAACATATGACTATTCAACCAACAGCTTGGCATTTGCTTAAGCATCAAACAACAACACTTGTTAGCATACTTGAACATATTTCATATAAATTCAACATCGATAATCTTATTATCTCAACATGTCACACTTGAGTTTATTACTCGTCTCAACTTACATAATTTTCATATATCAACATATCAAAGATATTCGTATATGTTCATGTTATGATACATATCATTCTCTTACCATTTCTTAATATACATATATCATCCTTTTTAATATATCAATATATCAATATATCATGTGCCATTATTTCCATGTATTTCATGGATATACCGGTATTAGTTCGTATCAAACTCATATCGCCTCGTAACAAAATATTGTCCGTTGAACCATTTAAAATATTGTTGGATAACTTTCAAATTAATTAAATAAATCACTTTACCAAGACTTTCCCAAATCAAAGGATGACTTACGGATAATAGTACATCGTTAACAAAAGCTCATAAGAGCTAGGCCTTCCAGATACACCAACAGAAGCTCTAAAAAGCTAAACAAAAGCTTGAAAGTGCTAAATAGAAAGTAAAACACGAGAGTTCGCAACAAATGTTGAACCCCGGTTTACTTGGGTAATTTGTCGATATCTTCCTTCAATAGCGTCATACGCCAAATAACGAATGTACTCAAATCCCGCATTCCATTCAACTTGAATATTGAATTCAATATTATAATTCCAACAATAATTAATTTTCAACAATAAAATAAATGTATAATACCATTCATCAAATTAATACAAATATTAATTTTTAACTGTACGAACTTACTTGGCTAAATTGTAGAAATACCAAAGTTCAATGGCATTTTGGTAATTTTTTATTTTCCTCGATTTTCCACCCAATCTTGATCTAAATTAATAATTTTAGTCAATTTATTAATTTAGACAATAAAACAATCCATTTCATGCAATTTGTTCATTTTTGACATTTTTACACAATTGCCCCTAAAGTTTAACTTTTATTTAGTTTAGTCCCTGAACCCAAAACATACAAACTAACCATTTTTAATACAAATTCAAGCTAGCTGAATATTCATGGCATTTAATAAAGCCAATTTTTGCAATAATTTCACAACAAATCCTTGTATTTTTACTAATTTAACAAGTTAATCCTTAATCGAAGAATTCATCAAAATCACTTAAGAAAATACTTTTAAATAACAACTAATATGTCAAATTCATCATTTAGCATAAAAAATCATATAGATTCATTAATGACAACATCCAAAATCTTTAACAAAATCAAAAACTAAAGTAAGATTTAGTTAGACCTAATTGCAACAATCTCAAAAACATAAAATTACAAGAAACGGGTAAGAATTGAACTCACATGAGGCAAAAATATTAAAAACCAGCTTGAGCTCTCTCCCTTATCTGTTTTAAACCGAAAGTTGGAGAAGAAAAGCCTAGAATGCTTTTAAATATCAATTTGTCTTATTTAATTTCAATATAATTACAATTTTGCCATTGTTTCTTTTTATTTTTTTATTTTTTATTCATATGTAGCCTCATCCATTAATTTAGGCATATTTATCACTTAAGTCCCTCCTTATTTATTAATCAAGCCATTTGTCAGTTTATTATGTCAGCAAGTTTTGCACATTTTTCAATTTAGTCATTTTTAATTAATTAACTGTCGAAACGTTAAAATTTTTCAATGAAAATTTAATACTACCTTAATGGCACTCCATAAATATTTATAAAAATATGTACGGCTTGGTTTATAGAAACGGAGTCCTAACGCTCCATTTTCTAAAACCACTTGAACTAGGGTTTTATCACTCGAACCTAATAATTCATTATAAGACATAAATTACTAATTCAATTTTTTTTTAAAATCATATTTGACTTGTAAATACTAAATAATAAAATTTACGAGCTTACTCGCTGGATTTGGTGGCCTAGAACCACTATTTCCGACACTATTAAAAATCAGGCTGTTAAACGTAGAAGTGTTTTAGCCCGTGTTTTTGAAGGGTTTTTGGGTTATTTGCATGTTAGGAGGTTTATGGGTAGGGTTTTAGTGTTTAGGTTAGGGTTAGGGTTAGGGTTAGGGTTTTTGAAAAAAATAAATTAAGGTTTATGGTTTTTAAAAATTAAATTTGGGTTTAGGGTTTTAGGGTTTTTAATAGGTAAGTAATGTGTTCTGAAAAAATTATTTTGATGAGATGGATATTGTTTTCTTTTTTGTACAGTCAGCAAAAGTACTGAAAAAGCTCTCAACTGGACGCTCTTTTTGTTCAGTAGTTTCTTAAAAAGTAATTTTGAGAAGATGGTTATGAAAAAATAGATTGAAAAACGTTTAAGTAGGATGCACTGTCAACAAAAGTGCTGAAAAAAGCTTCCAGCTGGACGCTCTTTTTGTACAGTAAATTATGAAAAAATAATTTTGAGAAGATGGTTTTGAAAAAATAGGTTGAAAAAAGCTTCAAGTAAGACACACTGTCAGCAAAATTACTGAAAAAAGCTCCTAGCTGGACGTTCTTTTTGTATAGTAGTTTCTGAAAAATAATTTTGAGAAGATGGTTATGAAAAAATAGGTTGAAAAACGCTTCAATTAGGATGCACTATCAGCAAAAGTATTGAAAAAAGCTCCCAGCTGGACACTCTTTTTGTACAGTACATTCTGCTTGACCTTAGGCTATAAATGAGCCAAATTTGATTCTCGTGTTGCATAAGTTACATCAAGAGAAATTGAAGAAGTTTAGAAGGATATAAATTAAAGAAGTTCAGAAGAATAAAAATTGAAGAAGTTGAGAAGGTATAAGTTTATTTATCATATTAATATTTATATGAATCATTATATTTTTGCATAATATTTTTTGTTTTGAATTTCTTTATATAGATAATTTGGTTGACAATGAGTGAACGTATTAGTATTGTTATTTACTATAACGGTGAGGTCCATAACATCGAGAGCGGCGTTATTTTTTTATCGAAGAACATAGCGTGACTAGTTTTTAACCAGAACATAGATTTGACAAAACTTCGTAAAAGAATTAAGTGCAAAATCTTCAAAACGACGCCAATGAGAACTTCGTCTATTAAGTATCGATTTTGTGCTTCGGTTGATCCTATGACATATGACTCATTTGATATCAAAGGTGCTCATGGCTTGGAGGTGATGGTACAGACTCATCTCGCTAGTGGATCACCCTATCTTAAGTTATATGTGGAATTTTCATCGCCAAATAAAGCACTTGCGACTTTAACATCTACTACAATTCGAGAGGAATTCACGACCCCTTCTTGACACTCCATTAGTGGGAGGTAGAACATGGAATCGTCTATTTTTTATGACAGTATGGAATACACGACCCCTGCACGACACTCTATTAGTGGATGGGACATGCACCTCAGTGGGTCGATTTTTAATGTTGGAAATACGTATTAGAGAATGGCATCAACTTTTAGTGGTTGGTAATCCACATCTGATTGGGGACGTTATGAAACGTCCAGGAGAAGAGATGATGTACTCCTTACGATATCTATCAGTGAAAGGACCTCATACGTTATAGATGTTGGTGGGTCGAATAATGAGTTCGATGTGGATTCACCTCGAAAGCCTGGCCCTGATGATACAGAAGTTGCATTATTTTCTAAACTTGAGCCTGTTCCAGTCGAACCTAAATACGGTGAAGGGGGTTCAGATAAAGAAGAAGAATATCTACGATTCACGGCGTACTCGCCTCTAACCCACATGCATAATATCGATCTATCGGCAAATGATGCACTGGAGTTTCTAGATCTATCACACAGGAGGCACGACCACACAAGTTCGTCATTGGATTTTGGTGAATTGAAAGTTGGTAAGGATGGTTTTCTCGGTGCATTGAAGTAATATAGCATCATGAACGGGGTTAACTACCACGTGGTTAATTCCAAATCCAAGTGTGTAATGCGAGACGATTCATGTTCATGAAAAATCATGGCTTCGGTTAAGAAGATGATAGGGTTGTGGGAGATAAAGAAGTTCAAAGGTCCATATACGTGTGTTGTCAGTATAATATCACTGGGTGTTTAGGCTTTTTGAATATTACTATTATTATTTCATATTGCATTATTTAACGTACTCATGGGTTGACAGGTGTTTCACAAGTTCATCTCAAGATAGATTCAGATATGATAATGGGCTTAATACTACCGATGGTGAAAGCAGATTCTAAGATTTCTATGTTGGTCTTAATTGTCGATATTCCTAGCCAATTCAAGTACATGCTTTCTTACCGCAAGGTCTGGATAGCTAAGCAGAAGGCGTTGGATAAGATGCACAGTAGGTGGGACATTTCATACAATAAGGTGCGGCAGTGGTGTTAGGTGCTGGAGAGGTACGTCCCAGGTTGCGTAACAGACCTTGAAATGGTTCCTGCGTACTACAACGACCTCTTGTTCCGTGGATGCCAAGTGTTCAAGCGTTTATTCTAAAGCTTTAAGTAATGTTATGTATAGTAGATATACCCATTGGCTATTGCTAGTTATGGCACAGGATAGTGATGGGAGGATCCACCCAATTACGTTTGTAATAACACCAAGAGAGTCAGGTGACGACTGAGATTTCTTTCTTTCTAAGTTGAGGAGGCATGTATGGCCACAACCTGATATCTGCATTATATCAGATCGAGGTGGTAGAATACTAGTTGCATTTGAACGACAAGGAAGCCTATAAGATTGCACACACCATCGATATTGTCTAAGACACGTTGCGTCTAACTACCACGGGAAATATCAGTTTACCACTAAACGACGACAAGTGGGCAACATGGGTATTTAATTATCACCAATATTATTTCATTGGTAATATTCAATTTGTTCTGAATGGAAGAGTGGTGTGTAATTATCACTATCCACTTACATTGATAGAGTGCGAGATCAATAAGAACTGTTTTCATGAGATGTTGGTGATTTTATGGTCAATTTACGATCAAGGCGTAAACTACCTCTGTAACATACCTTTCGATCAGTGGACACAAGCATACGATAGTGGCTCACAATATGGTCATATGACCTCAAACCTGGCTAAATGCGTAAATTCTATTCTAAAAAGAATGCCTTATTTGTCGATAAGCTCGGTTGTGTGGTAGACATACTTCCATTTGGCGGCACTATTTCCAAAACGAGCAGCAAGTTATAATGGCCAAATGCAGGAAGGTCATGTTTGGTACCGGAAGGTAGTGTAAGAAATTAATAAGGCGAAAGCACGGGCAAACTCTATGCGCACAGTATGTCATAATCGTAACAACCTATGGTTCAATGTGATGGAGTTCGACAGATCAAACTATGGTATTACCATCAGACAATATTGTGTACACTTGAAAAACAGGACTTGCAACTGTGGGAGGTTTGACACACTTTGTTATCCATGCGTTCATGTAATTACAACTTGTAGAATCTCCTTTTGGATCACATTAGCTATGTCGATGAAATGTACAAATTAAAATACATGTACAACGTGTGGAGACACGTATTTCTACTAGTCCCAGATGAACGTAAGCGGTAGTTTATATTGCTTACTCTGTTTAAGTTGTTATCGAGTAGAGAATTGCATCGCAAACTAACAAGTCAACCTTGCTCGACTAGAATACGTGATAATATGGATACCCAAGAAAGAACGAGCCAACAGAAGTTGTGCAGGTGGTGTAGGAACCCAGGTCATATAATTCGAACATGTCCAAATCGAAATAGTTCCTAATTTGTTAAATGAAACTATGAAAAAATTATTTGTATTACCTTATTCAAAAGAACTTTTATTTTATTAAATAGGACAAAATATAAAAATAATTTATACAAAAATATTCAAAACAACTTCTGTTTTATTAAATGAAACAATATAAAAATAGTTTGTCCGAATATATTAAAAAAATCAACGCATGTGTCGTTCGGAATTAGTGCCACATAGGGGTGGTCAACAGTTACGCGCTAGATTCCTTCTTGGTTTAGCTTCAGGCCAGGGTTGTACTTGTTAGGGATTAGCTTCTGGTCAGGGTTGCAGTTATTCTGGTTGTGGGTGTTGGGAGGATGACCAACATTGATAGAACAAAGATTGCAAAGGTGTTTACATCATCCACGGCGAAGGTGTTTGAATCCCATAAGGCGATAGAGATTGGAAATGAGATTAGCTCCCCGACAATGCCTTGTGCGACCCCTTCTGTGATGATAACCTATATATCGTCGGTTGAGTTGGAGCCATCGGGAAAGGAGATGCACTGGGCCATGTATTCCAACCTGGCATAGGACTGGGAAAAGGAAACATATAAGGCCTAGGATACGCACCTGGCATAATATGAAGGGGCTGAGGTGTGGGCATTATTGCTTGCTTTGTTGGGCCCGGTGATTGTGTGGGCGCTATTGATGGGCTCGTCCCGTCAGCACTTGTCATTGATTTAAAGGGCCCCGTCGTTCTCTTTCGAAATGAAATTGCCGACGCATCTGCTCTTTCGAGAGCAAATATGGCTTGCCATGGATCCTAAATCATGGCATGTAATCCGACTCGCATGCTAACATTGGAATGATAATCGGTTCGCGAGTAGGTATATTATCATACCGATTTTTCCACATTTCGATATATTCTAACAAGAAGACTGGCCAATGCGTATTCGGTCGCCATAAGTCAATTTTGTGCTCTTCATCGAGCACCTCAGGTGCCACGAGAATCAATTGTTGGAATCTAAATTGCTGCAACACTCTATCCGTTTGATGTATCTCGACAGTAGAGTAGTTGATCAATGAGACTTTAACATGCCAAATGTTTAAATTCTATAGGAATTCATCTGGAATTATTGCCCGAATTACTGAATTCTCGTATGGTGTCCATTGAAACTATATGAACGTGACAAAATTTTAGTTATATACATAATACTAAATACTAAATACGAAATGACTATGTTATGTATATATAGTTCAAAATGAAATATACACTTACATGCGCTTCTAATCGTTGGTCTAATAGAAGCCCTATATCTTCAAGAGCAGTAGGTATTCCTTATAACTCGCTGAATGGTTCCACCTAATTAAATAAAATTTTAGCATAAAATTATATTCTAAATCTATATAATAAATGTAAAATCTAATATAAATTTCACCTCGTTAAGAATGAGAATATATACGAGTGGTTCACTCAAGGACGTGAAAACAGAAAACGAAATCGAGCTCATGATTGTAGCAGTGAGAGGCAACCTCTGATTTTGATTTTATTTGGTTGCATTGTCTGACACATCTCTCGGTACAATGTCAACAACACAGAAGAACCCCAACTGAGTTCACCAGCTGCTCTAAAATCGACGAGTTTCAGCAGCCTCCTTAGATGTATGAGGTTTCGTGACTTGTCCAAGATCAGATAACCTTCAAGGATCTCAAGGATGTATGCCCGAGTGTATCATATTCTTTCTACTTCAGTTGAATCATCCCCCGGCTCCGGGAATGTGTCTCATAACTAGCCCATCTCTACCCGACCTCCATAAATATTATCTAGAATCGCACCCAAAAGATCATAGCATATGGCTCCCAAATCAGTAGTTTGAGCAAATCTGGTGAGTACGGACCTATCCACCAGTAACCCTAATTGTAACTATACGTCCTCCAAAGTGATGGTACACTCCCCTCATGGAAGATGGAATGTGTGCTTCTCGGGTCTCCACCTCTCTATGAACTCGTTGATGAGCTTTAGGTCCAACTTGTACCCCCGACATATATTGGCCACGTGCCAAAAACCCGCTTCCCTTAAGTAATTTTCAATCAACGGTGATGAAGGACCAGACATATTACGAATATAACATTGTAACATCCGATCTACCGACTGTTATAAAAAAATTATAAAAAAATATTAATTAAAATTACATAAATGAAAAAAATATTAAATAATATTAAAATTTTGAAATTAAGCCTTGTCATTTTCATTTGGTCGACGGAGATATGTTTATGATCAAGACTAATTAATTCCCGGGTAATTAATAATACGATCAAATTTCTTAGAAATTATAAAAAAAATAATACTAATTTAGAAAAAAAATTAAAAATTTTGAGAGCTTTTTTGAGAAATTTGGAAGAAACGTAATTTAGAGGAAATTTTGTGTAAAAAAATAGGTGGGGGTTTTATAATTTTTTTTATTGACCGTTGGAGGTGACTGTTAGGGTAAAAACATGGGCTAAAACGTGCTCTCGTGGGAGTGTTTTTTCTATGTCAGCAAATCGTTTCCACATCAGCACGTTTTCTACTAACATGGCAAAAGCGCCCCCTTGAGGTCGCACTTTTTCTGAAAATTTCCCTTAAAACGTTTCCATGTAGGCGCGTTTTGGGTTTTTTAGCTCATTCAGGTAAATAATATTTTAATTGGCTTATTTCTGTAAATAACGTTGGAAATGAGTCTTTTTTTAGTAAAATACCTTTTTTTTCCTTGTACCAAAAATAAAAACTTATGAAAATTGGATGACCAACAATATAGTTTACACTTTCTTTTTATGTATTTTTATATTATCAAAATAATAATTTAATATTAAATTATGTCACATCAAGTGAAAAATAATATGTAAAGGTTTAAAAATTATGTTTTTCTAAGTTTAAATCTTGTTTAGGTTTTATTGATTTTATATAAAAATATAAAAACATGCCTTTTAAATATTTCTTAATTGAGTTGATTTTTTTTTTGGAATAATCTTATTGTAGATTTTGATCATATCTACTCTTTTTGACATAATGTCTATTATTACCTATAGCTTCTCCCCAACTTGTAAATAGAAGGATAATGTGTTTCAGCGTAGTCGAACTTACATTCTCTTGTATTGGCAACAATACTCATACCAATCGAGCTAAGACTCAATCGATCAATTGAGTTTTGGTTAATTGACTTGTAATTCCAACTCAATCAAGGGTTTTAAGTATAGTATAGTTATTCATAAATTTTGATAAAACTCTACATGTAAAAAAGTAATGTTTTTGGTACCGGACTGGTGGTCAAGCCAATCAAACCATCGATTCTTGATTTGATCGGTTCAAAATAAATAAATTATTAAAAAATACTTTTTTTGAAAAATTATAAAATTCGGTTCAATCTCTAGTTCAACTAGTTTTTTTGTCCGATTCAACCAAATCGAACTAGTTTGCAAGTCAACCGATTTTTTCTTTCTCCAAACCAACACCCCAACTAGTTTTTTTTATATGAATTTGAAAATTTAATTCAATCAATCTAAAATCAAATTTGACTTAATTCGATTTACCATAAAAAGTCAAAACCAAACTGAATTGATTTGAAACTAACTTGAATCCCACGACAACATAAAGCTGGAACAACATAACCTAAAACAGGTCACTTAAATTGATTCAAGTTCAAAATGACCATAATCCATTATAATTTAAACTTTTAATGACCCAATTCAAAAAATTCGAGTCTTAAACTCAAAATCAACACAAACTCAAAATTATTTAAATCCTAAGCTAACCCAAATTATAATGGTTCTATGTTTTTTTTTTTTTAAATTTGAAATTACCACATTCATATGGAATTAGATTCAAAATACTCCTAAAGGTGCAATGTCAACTCCTAGAGGTGCAATGTCGTCTGAATCAAATCAATTGGTTGGATTAATTGAATTAGAATACTGATTCGAAAAGAAATAAAAAATTGGTTGATTTATGAAGCAATATAAACCAATTGGACTAGACTAAAAAACAGTTAAATCGATGTTTGAATCAGCTGAACAATATTTTATATTTTTAATATTTTTTAATTTTTTATGAATTTTTAATAATTTATTTTTGTTATAAAATAAATAGATAGAGAGCAAAGAACAAAGAAACTGGGATAGCAAAAGAGATAACGTATTTTATTGATCAATCGGAATATTTATAAAGCTTCTTCAAAGTCTTTATTTATAGGCATAAAAAGTATAAATGAAGTAGAGATCTACTTCTAATGACTATTAGAATTTAAAGCACATCAAAACTTATATTGATCTTGATGGACATCCACTTAATAAGATATTCATAACACTCTCCATTAGACGTCCATTGGTAGATAATATGTCTCGTTAAAACCTTACTAAGATAAAAACTCTGGGGGGAAAAATCCTAGTGAAGGAAAAACCTTACACATATTATGCTATCTCATTAAAAACCTTACCAGGAAAACTCAATGGGACAAAACCTTGGTTAAGGAAAAAAGAGTACAGCGTGTATTTACTCCCCCTCATGAAAATATCACATAATATCTTATATTCTATGTATTCAATCTTGAATACTAGCTTTACAAATGAGCATTTATATCACTATTCTTTTGAAAGTCATGAGGGAAAATTTGGGGAAAATATATTTTGATCTCTTCAAGAGTTTCAACAATAATCATAGCAAACTTAAATCATGATTCTTCTATAAAAACGTAAATAGGTATTTTGGATCATTTTATAATCTTCCTTCAACTGTTATTCACTAAGTCAAATTTACCACATATGTTTAAATTATTTCAATTCATATGAATGAGCAATTTCCTAATAATTATAATATGCTTCTGGCATTCTAAATCCTTTAAGGATTTTAATATAAACTTTACTATATAGTGATTCATAAAAGGTTATAACAACAACCATTAAACGTAAGTTAAAATCTTTTATGAACTTCTAGTTTCATAATATATCTAAAGGTTATTGCATCCACCACAAAAGAATATTATATCTTTTCATAATCAATGCTAGAACTTAGCGAAAAACTTCATATTTTATTCCGTTTTGCAAAACTACTTCATTTGCACTCTCACTGGCTTTATACCTTTAAATATTTGGGCTACTGGTCTAAAAACTCCACGAATTTAATTGTACTTGAGTTGCGTCTTTCTATTTTGATCAATTTATTCCATATCTATATTTCTCAATAGATTTATTCAAGATCATTCTTTTATTTCATTATTTCAACAATAATATTGCATACAAAACCATTGTTGACCACTTTTATTATCGGTTTCACATTTTCTCGAATTGACATAACATATCGAGATTTCTTTATTTTCATTATTTTAATCTTCAGTTTTAGGTGCCTAAATCTCTTCTGGAGTTTTAGTTATGTCTTGGGTCTCTTCTGGAGCACCCGCCTCTACTATATAACCATCTAGAAGAATTGTTTTCTTTTATGAGAATTTTCATATTTGGAACTTGTATTGAGTTATCCTTGTTGAACTTCTGGTTCAAATTACTCTCCCCCTAACTCATTACAAGTTATTATTTCTCCCCCCCTAATATCGGGAAAACTATCGAATCAAAATATTAGTCATAAATCATGTCATAATTAAATTTCTAATACATTTAAAACATATAATAATACAAAGAGACTCGTAATTAATATATATTCCCAACTTTCGTTGAGTATTCACTCATCTTTGTGTGTTGTGGTGGATTAATTGGAATATATACACACATACAAAAATTCAAAAATGAGAAATATTTATCTCTTTACCAAAAACCAATTGTACGAGGTTTGTTTTGGTCATTGTATTACCTTTGACAAATCTTTACTTTTTTTTCAGTTCAAATGTGTCTGAGGAAGTGAAAATTGAGGTCTCTTAAAGCCTACAGTTTCAGTTTTCATCGGATCTAGAGAAGTATTTAAAACTTCCTAATATGGTAGGCAAAAAGAAGAGATTGGCTTTTTAGATTTTGAAAGAAAGAATGTAGGTTTGAATCAACAAGTGGTGTATTAAACCACTGTCCTAAGGACACAAAGAAGTATTTATTAATAACGTCTTACAAGCTATCCCGACTTATGCTCTATCGTGTTTCTTATTGCCTAAATCTTTTTGTCTTGATTTGGAACATATTATTAGTAGATTCTGATAGCAAAATTTTAAAGGCAAGAAAGGAATACATTGGTGTGATTGGGGGAGATTGTGTCAACTTAAGAAGAAGGGGGAATGGGATTTCGAAGTCTACAAAAGTTCAATCTTTCTATGCTTGCTAAGCAAAGGTGGCGTCTGATTAATTTTCTGAATTCTTTGTTATCATGTACTTTGAAAGCCAAATATTATCATGATTCAAATTTCTTGAAGTTAAGGTTAGGAAATTACCCATCCTATACCTAGAAATGCATGTGGGCTGCGGAGGGTTTGCTTCAGGCTGGTATGAGGTGGCAAGTCGGAACGGGTGAACATATCTTAATATAGAGTGATGCATTGGTTAAGGGATCTGCAGATTACAAGATACATAATACGGTAAAAAATGCTAGCACACAAACTGTTGCTAACCTTATCGATCAACAAAGAAAAGTCTAGAAAGAGGACCTTATTACAAGCATTTTCTCACCTGAGGAGGCAGATCGAATCCTGTGTATCCCACTATCAAACTTTCTTATTCAGTATAAGTAGGTATGGTGTGGAGAAGAGATTGGCATCTATACAGTCCGAAATTGATACAAAATGCTTACAAGGATTAGATACAAGAGAAGACAATAATTCTACAGATACAATGATTTTTTACAAAAGACTTTGGCAGACATATTTGCCAAGAAAAGTAAAGATCATGAACTGAAGAATTTACAATGGTTTTATTCCTACAGCTAGCAATCTCTATTTCAGACGTACTCTCAACTCTGCAACTTATCCTTAATGTTAGAATGTGAATGAAACTATGAAGCATGCCTTTTAAGATTGTGTGGTTGTCAAAGACATGGAACTGATTAGGTTTCTCATTGTACGAAACAGTAAATTTTGGGAATTTTTCAGAATGGCAACTATATTTAAATGATACTATATCAAACGCAAATAGGAGATTGATGTTTTGTGCATTGTGGTCTATGTGGACAGGTCAAAATAAAGAAATACATGAAGGTAAGAAACAAAATATTCAGAGTACTGTTCAATATATTTTGAAGTACATACATGAGTTTGATGAAACTATGAAGAGTTTACCTGAGAAGAAGGATGTTGTAGGAGTATCGTGTCTACCGGAATCAGACACTTTCAAGATTAATTTCGATGGGCTTTCAAAAACAACATATAAACTTCATGCTCAGGGCTGGTGACAAGATATTATAACGGTGACGTTATTGCTTAAAAAATTATTTTGAACCAACACATACCTTCATTTTTCGCGGCAGAAGCCTTAGCATGCAAACAAGCAGTACTTTTGGGTGTGGCTCTAGGTCTTAAGAATATTTTGATCGAAGGGGACGTCCTATCAGTTATCAAGAAAATTCAAATTGATTTGGAAGATAAATCAACCATCAGTTCTTATATCAGAGATATTTTAGAGTTAAAGAACGATTTTGAAATCTGTCGATTTGTTCATGCATCAAGAAAAAGAAATGAAGTAGCACATACTTTAGCAACAGAAGGGTTACAAATGGGAGAAAATACTTATCTAGTTAATAATATTCCTAATTTTGTTATAGCAGATGTAACACCCTGAATAATTTATTTCTATTTATGTAAATATTTAACATAAATGAGTATCTGTTTTAGTAGTTAAGTGTCCTGAGTATGTGTATGAGGTCTTGGGTTCAAGTCCCACTTTTGAAAATTTTGTTATTTTCTAATCCTAGCCTTATCCTTGGTGGGTTGGGTTATAGTCTAGCTTTAGTAAACTCATATCAGAATGAGCCTGTTGGTTCGAGTGGTAATAGGTGGTTATTTTGAAGTCTTGTGTTCGAATCCCTACGGGAGCGAGGGTATCAATTTTTCCCTCAGTTGGCTGAGAGAGAGTTTTAGATGAGATTGGGAGTCTGAGTGAACGGGTAGTTATGGTTGAGATGATAGTGGGGAGTTGGGATATTGGGGTTATCTAATTTTATTTTTGTTTTTCAAAAATTTCGGTTCTCTTTCTCTCTCAAAAGAAAATTTGACGTTGGTTTTCCCCTTTTCTCTACGTTTTTCTGTCAATTTAATTTTTTAATCTCGGTATTTTGGCTTTTCGGTGTTCTTGTGCGTTGGTAAGTGGTGATAGAATGCTTTGTTTGGGTTAGAGAGATTTTCTTTTAAATTCATTTTGAACATTGTTGATTTTTCGTCGGTATTGAAATTGTGTTTTTGGCAGTAGCAAATCGTGAAGAACGGGACTCTCATCTCGCAGAACCATAGTCAGATTCATTCGGGAATTTGGGTAAGTGTTGTACACTCGAGTTTCACCGTTGTCGGTTCCGTTAGTTCGATTTAACTGTGAGTTTAAACTGATTTTGGAAGTTGTGTTGTATCGATTTTAGGTGCTGGTTGGCTCGGGAGTGATTTTGCATCAAAACTGTATTAGGTGTGTTCTCAAAACGTAGAAAATTGAGTTTCGGCAAAAGCTAAAAAAGTATTCTGTCGTCGCCACACGGGTGTGTGCCTAGCTGTGTGGTTGGCCGTGTGTGAGACACGACCGTGTGTCTGACGAGGGTGCGGCCGTACGCAAGACATGACCGTGTAATGGTAGTAGTGTGGTCGTGTGGGCCACACGGGCATGTGGGTTATGGGCAAGGCCAATCTGGGCATGTGAGCTACACAGACATGTGGGCCCATAATTTTAAAATTTTCCCTAGGGTCGCACGGGTCGTTCCAATCGACTGCGGGCCTATCGTAGGGTCGATAAGGGCTAACCAAATCCTAAATTATGTGATACTATATTCTGATAATCTGATCTGAGTAGGGCACCGTTATGCACGTTTGACTATTCTGTTAAATATATATATTATCTGTATATGAGCATGTTAAGCACGATATTTCTGTATCTGTATTCTGTATATACGTTTGGGGTGGGAATCGCATATGTGGAAGAAGTGATCTGTACGACGACCTTTCACCTATATTCTGGCAGCTCAATTGCATATTATCTGTGATGTGTCGGTTCGACACTGTATGGTGTGTAGAGATGGATGGGTGTTTTTAACCTCACATGGTGTGATAGGATGGTCGGAGTTGGTGTGTAGAGGATGGGGGTAGGATTCTGTATATCCGCTCAGATATCCGCTCGCTTTATCTCGATTCTCATTATCTATATCTCAAAATAGACTTCAATCCAATCAGATTTTGATCGCGGATGAGATTTTTGTATGTAATGCATGTCTATTTCTATTGGGTTACACACTGAGTTTATGAAAACTCACATCTGTTTGTTTATTCTGTTCAGGTAATCCACAGACTTAGGCGGATCGGTGTGACGGGGTCTCACGGTGACCACGAGTTCGTAAACTGTTTTAAATATTGGATTTTATTTAAATTAAGGACTATTTCTAGGAGTTTTGTAATTATTGGACTCTCCGGATTAATGATTTTTATTTTGGTTTCGAATGCGTTTTAACTTTTATTGCGGTGTTTGACTAAAGTCACGGTTTTTCAAAAACAAAGGTTTTTTTCGGAATACACGAACTAGATTTCCAAAATATAACGGTTTCTAAGACTATCGCTGTAAATTATGTTTTGGCAAATGAATTAATTAAATAACTCTTTCAGTAATAGTTATAAACTATGAGCTACAAAACTTAGATGATTTCTCGAACAACTATACAAAGTTTTATCAAAATAACATTGTTTTCAAAACCCTTCATAGTAATATTATCATATTCGACCATAACGTCTGGGCCGGGTTTGGAGTGTTACAGCAGTGGTCAAAAGAGATTGTAAGGGTAAGGATGAACAGATCTGAAAGAAGAGAGAAGAAAGGTATATTTCTGAAGTTTCTAGAATCAATTTTTGCTCATCGCTTCATTTCCAATTTTTGTTGGTTTCTTGTTTTATTTGGTTCAATTTTTAATTGGGTTGGTTTATGTTTTTTCAATTTGTACAAGCTTGAGGGAGTTTCTGTTCCCTATGGCTCTTTTATTGCACCTTTTTAGTGTTTTATAATATTCAAGCTAATTATTTCAAAAGTATCACACGTAAATCAACATAATCTTATGTTGAAATAGGAAATTTAGTTACCATAAGTAATGGTTTAGATGTTAATCAAAAACATTCAATCAATAATTTCTCTAAACCATTATGCGCATAAATAACGAGCTTTTACAAAAGTTTTTCAAACTCAATCAATAAAAGATTGAGATATAAACTCATAAGCTTTAGCAATATGAATTGTCTTAATTGTATAATCTAAAATTAATTATTTAAACAAGGAATCTTGCAAACGACAAGTTGCAAGTTGATAACACATATATGATTGTTTTGTAGATGCGTCTACCAAAATCATATAATATCAAAATCATGCATATGATAGATGAATGAACTCATATTCATTTCAGAAATGCAAGACATTAAATCTCAATTTTAGCTAGTGAGTTTCTAACAATCAATTTTCATTGAGAACAAGCAACAAATGAGAATTCTTTAAATTAAAGAATCTTTTGGTTCTTTAAATTAAAGAATCTTTTAGTTCTTTAAATTAAAGAATCTTTTGGTTCTTTAATGAATGTTCATATAAATTCTCAATTAATTTTCGCATCATATATGATCTAAGATGGTCTAACTAGTTACGTTAAATAGTAAATGTATTTGTATTAGTAAACTTTTGGTTTACTTTAACATGCATTTCAATTTTAATAATAATATCAATATAAATTGTGACAAATTGATAATTTTACTGTCATTCATTTTACTTTGTATCCATATATAAGTACTATTGTGACATTTACTACTAGAAATGTTTAAATCAATGTGAAGTTTATAATGTTACTAAGTGAACAAAATAAATATAATTTCCAAATAATTATATGCAATATTCGCTTTAGGAAATATGCCAAAATCTTTTTTTTTCTACGTTGAGTCTTGACAATTTTATCAAGAAGTAAGCAAATTAAACTTCAGTAGTAGACTTTGAATCTAATAAAAATCTATTAATAACAAACTTTGAGAGTGAATCTTATTTTCCAGGTATACAACATGTACATAACTAATGACTTTTCATACATAAGTTTTCTCTCTTGCAAGTTCTCATCAGTAATATTTTTCCATATAATTTTAATTGAGAACTTATTCTGAATATTGTAAAGTTATACTCACAGTTTTTTTTAAAAAAAACTTGTAACTTCAGGTGCATCCAACCATAACGAGTTTTAGATAAAATTACAATATTCTATTACTCATAAGTAGATCTTTCACAGTCAAATATTTTACTTTCAATCCCTTAATGGAATGAGGACAAAAGAATATCACAAAAATAGTCATAGTCAATTTAATTTAATAATAAGAATAATCAATAACTCAATTCTCCTTTTCTTTTTCAAAATAGATATTTATAGCAATAGTGATTCATGTGAAATATATTTTTTTCTTCATTCACAATCTTAATATGAGATCCATTATAAATATCTTTTAAAACCAATGGATTAACTATTACAAGATATTAATATATTAGCTCTTCTGAAGCTTTTGACTAATTTTGTACTATCAAATATTGGAATAATATTGATTTATATTTTCTTTTGCGTTCACTTCGGGGAATGCAATAAATTTACTAAAACGAACTTATAAATATCCCAATAGATTCTTTATTTCATAATCACTATCGCAAAAATGTGTGGATGTCAAATGAAAATCTATCTATTTATGTAGTCATGATTAGTCTCCAATTATAATAAACATGATATAATAAATAAATCATAGTAAAATATACTTAAAGATCTTTAACATCGTTGTCATCACCCACGTAATGATTATATAAATTTCTTTAGATAATGATTATCCATAGTGCGCAAGCCTCAAATGAAGACTGAAATTGCAATAGCTCTTGAAGGTAATCGATAACAACTTGAGCAGCAGATTTGGAGTGACCGTATTATAAAATAAAATAAAATCGTGCTGATAACGTGTTATAAAATAAATAGGCAGAGAGTAAAGAACAAAGAGAATGGGAGAGTAAAAGAGAGAGCGTATTTTATTGATCAATTGGAATATTTACAAAACTTCTTAAAAGTCTCTGTTTATAAACATAAGAAGTATAAATGAGGTTGAGATTTACTTCTAATAATTATTAGAATTTAAAGTATATCAAAACTTATCTTGATTTTAATGAATATCCACTTAATAAGATATTCATAATAATTTTATTTGAATTGGATAGATCATACAAAAAAATCGATAATTTAATTGATTTAACTACTGATCCAATCTCAAAATCGTTGGAAATTTTAAAAAAATTCAACAAAAATATTTTACAAGGTTAATTGTTTTAAATTAAAAGCAATAATGATACCCAGCATTGATGGCCGACCAAAGTATTTTTCTTTTTTTTTTTTAAATTATATAACGAACTCCTAAATACATGGGATTACGATTTTAGTATCTACATTATAAAAGTCGATTTCGTATATTTGGCTTCATGAAAGTTTAAGCGAAATTTGTCACAATTTATAATTGATGAACTGATTTTGTTTAAATATTTCGATTCCATAAAATTGATTTCAAATACTAATCCTAGCAACCAAACAATTAAATAAATAAATAAAAGAAGTAAACCACTAAGTTCTTATTCAAAAATTAAAAAGATTTAAATAAAAATATTAAATTCTTTTTTAAGTTTAAGTAAAAAAATTAAGCTGATTTAAAATATTAAATAATTTTTAAGATTCTATGAAGAAGGGTGATACATAAATTATTTTTATATGAAATAATTTTTTAAACATTTTCTATGGGTCAATTGACCCTATAGCTTTGCCTATGATAATATTTAAATGTAAAATGTTGCTTCGTGGAGAGTAATATTAGTGATTTGTTAAAACTAAATTAAAATATAATTTTATATGTATAATTATAAAAAAATTAAAGTTCATGCACCACATTATAAATTAAATCAAAATTTATATATGATTTTAATATTTATTTCAAGTCAAAAAAAAAATGATATGTAAGTTGTTATTTATATTATACTTTTTTTTTTTGTAAATATTTATATTATACTTTAAATCCCATAATTGAGTTGATGTCCTATTCAATTGAAAAATGATTAAAATTTCGTTCTTTTTGCCTTATTATATTTGAAGAACTAAAACCTCATTTATAAATATATTTATATATATATATATATATATATATATATACACGAATAGCATGTTATAAATTAATTATTATTTAATTTATTAATATTTTTTAAAATATTAAATATATGTCCAATTAACTACAATGATATATAAAATCAACCAATATAATACCCGAATAACTAAACAAAACCCACGTAGTAATAAATTTGTAACATATCCTACCCAAATGATTCATTAAAACAATAGAAGAACAAAATTATTTGGTGCAAAAGAGTGGAGCTCATTAATATTGTTTCTTAGCTGTACTTTACCAGAATATGATATGCAATAGAATTAATTACATGCTGAAACCCTAAGACATGAATTAAAATAGTTGTTTGAAAATCTGCGCCCAATAAACCCATTTTAGATTAGTTTGACTTTCACCTTTTAAAGATGGATCAAATCATTTTATATCTTTCGGATCTATATTCCAGTTCACGTTATCAAATATCGAATTTGAAACATCAACAATCAATAAACAATAACATTACCTTATTAATTCAATGCATCTTGATGACTTAATATCACAATGGAAACATCAACTCACTCTCTCTATTCCCATAATAAACAAAAAAAATGCTACACCAATAACTTTGGGGTTTTTTTGTTTTTGTTGCAATTTAGAAGTTATAAGAAATTGATTTGTAAACTCAAATAACTTCAAATAGTTAAAAGCCCAGCCAGCATCTGGATAAAATGGGTAATCTGTTGTTACAATGCAGCAATATCAGTGGATAGTGGCATTTTAATTCCAAAATGGTTAATCAGATCCTGAATACCACAATAAGGACGACCTTGCTATTCTATGGCAGCCATGTTTTCTTCTGAGAAATGGTCATCGGATTTGGCATACCACAAGGAAGAATAAACTTAAACCTTACTCTTGCTATTCTACTCTGGCCGTGTTTTCTACAGAGAAGGAATTTGATGTGTTGTGATTGGTGTCTCGAGCACCATCGTACTGAAGCACTCTCAGTCTCCCTTCCTGCGTTTAGTAGCAATCTTTGTTAATGGACTAATGATCTTACTAGGTTTGTGGTTCAAGAATATTGTAGGCAAATAAAACACCATTTATTTATTTAGATACACCAACCTTGGTTCCATACACAAGACCTCCTCCAGGGAAAGGATGAAAGCATGCAACATTTACCTCATCCTCTGTGCTAGGAAGTACCCTCACAAGTTCCATATCCGAAACTCTATATACCTAATGGATGAAACAACACACTGTTATGCCAGATTCCCAACATTGTAAACTCGGAAAAGAAAGATGAAGTTTCAAAAAGCATTATATCAACTAGTTGGCAGTACAATGCATGTAAGATTAAACGCATTAGAAGCAACAAGTAAAATCCTTCTGCTCCCCTCTTCACCCAAACAAATTATCGGTTATAAGATCAAAACAACATTAACTCCAGTAAAACAGTTTTATATGGGTAAATACATTCACATTGATTTATACCAAGTGAAATTTGATCTAATTATAAAATTCAATCAACAGTACATTGATCAAAAATAGGTTCAAACTAAGATCAAGCCAAACATTGGAAAGAATAGGCAAAGTTGAAAGCAAATCTTAAGCTAAAAAGGGTCACATATAAGATGTATAATGAAAGTTGGTGTCCATAAGGACCATACTTCCTAAAAGTAATTGAATAAAGAAATGGAAGTTGAACAACCATAACATAGGCCCACACAGGACCCACATCCATGAATAGTTGATATCCCACAACTATAGAATTGTGATACAGTTCATTTCTAAACAGTTGAAGTTAATATAATATCAGACATTCAGACTAAGAATTACTGTGTCAACCATTTTTTGTAACTTGAAATTCAGTTTTGAGATTTCAGTATATAAACATCTTCAACTAACCATTAGGGTCTTAAAAAAAAAACAGTACCAAAAATTGATTATATCTTGAAGAGCAAATGAGTCGTACAGCTTTAGTCAACTAGCTTCTCAAATAATCCAAATATTGTGAATTTGGACAAAGACCATGTCAGATATCATAACATTGCTTGAAATATAATAAATCATTTACAACTGAATTTTCCACGTTACCTTACATAGAGCAATCCAACAGATTCTATCAATAAATATATTCCAGATTGAAATAGAGAAGCAGAGAAGAGAAAACTGTTGGCAGAGGGACAAAAGACATTCATAATATGCAGAAAATATAGAATAACTTAAGAGGAACTTCTACCTCTAGTACTGTGTATATAGGAGACGTTGTTTTCCCGTCAATTACGATGCTTTTAAGAAGAGAACCATGACGCCGACCATAGGCAAGTAATATGTGCTCAGAAGTCGGTGAGAACTGCATGCGTGACATTAAATACAGAAATCAGAAACATTTATGCCCCTATTCTAGGCCAATACAGTACCTCTTTTTTTTCGGCCAGAAGGCCAATACAATACCTCTAATTCCATTCATTTATACAAATGGCATGTAAGAAATTTAAGCATTAGTAACAAAAGAAATTAAAATAAGGAAAAATAATATTTAAACAAATTAATCACATACTAACTGGAGCAACAGCCAGTACTGATATCCTAACAGATATATTATATTATCAATACAAAAGAAAAGGTAGGAACAAACAGATTCCAGTGGTCAAATCATGTTGCCCATAACATTTTTGGTTTGGTCATAGCTGACTACGCAATATGGACCATGATTGGAACAACTTTAAGCATCCAAGGAAGGAAGCAATTCTCTTGGTAAAATATAAAGTAAATTATGTCTACCAATAATGAATTGAAAAACTGTTGGGAGTTCGATGTGAAGGCATCAGGCAAAAAAAGAGGAATTCCAGAACTTAGCATAAACTGGGAAATGAGCATCAATACCAAAATTACAATGACTAAAACAGTTTCACGTCCTTGAGAAGTTCTTTTTGTTGATTAATATGTTGGAATTGGCTTGTTGAGGGGAGGGGGGAGGAGGAGATATTTCATTGTGGTTATTTTTTATGGCTAACATTCAGTACTGGTACCTTCTGTAGCAAGCTTTGAGATTATCAATTACAAGCAACTGACCTGAATTGATGTCAAAGAATGTGCAGCTCTAATTGCTCGCGAAACAAGCACTGAACCAAAGCTGCATTGTTTCAAAGAACATTGCATGGATAAGATAACCATCCACCAAATATCACTAAAACAATGTGTACTAGAGCACAAAAGGAATGAACTTTACGTTGCCTTCTCAAGAGAATATATCCGAAGCTCATATACGACTTGGTGTGCTGAGATTGGATGTCGAGTTGGGGATGTTCCAGCCCCACCATCTTGATGGACCAATGCCTGTAATCGAGGATCAGCTTCCAAATGAGGAAGCACACAAGCAACACAAGCAGCTAAAAATTTCCCACAAGGTGAAAAATGTGCACCCATTTCACTGCGAACACATAATGCAGCCACGAAATGCCATAACATAAACAGGATGACATGCTAATGAAATACAGTATTAGAGGGCAACCACAAATTTAAGAAAGCCAAGTCTTTATGTGATGGAACAATATTGAACAAATAAAAAGGAAATTTGCAATGTCTTGTGCATAGAGGGATGTATAAGAGATGAATGCATACCAAGTACAATAAATTAGCTCTTAGAGACAAAGCAGTGTTTAATGACAAAGGCAAATTTAAAAGCATCAAATCGTTGGAACAAATAAAAGATGATTACCTACAAAGGACAGCATGTGGTATGGTTAAGCGGCATTTGCCAACATTTAATAGTGCACAAGGATTTTTTATATCATATGACCACACTTTAAGCTTCACCGTGCAAGGCAACTCGGCAGCTGCAGCTACAGCCATTGATGTGGCAAGTTCAGATTGGAGTCGACTTATAATTCGTTCAGCATCAGTGCCATCATGCAGAGAATTGCTAGGCACAGGAACTTCACCAGTTTCAGAAACTAAGCGAGACTGTGAAATATTTTGCAATCCAATTCTTCCCAAAACCCCGGATTGGCTCATACTGTTGGATGTTCCCAAAGAAGATGCGGCAGCCTCCACATTACCAACCAAAGGCTGCAATATCGAGGAAGAACCTGTGTATTGAGTTAAATTTTCGTGACCAGTGCCACTATGAGGACGCATAGAGGGAAAAGTTGTTTGTTGACCCATTACCCACCCTTGCAGAAATGGAAGCTCCCAACATATAGCTCCCAAGGGTAAAAATTGCAGAAGTGGCCGAAATTCCCTGGCATCTTGTCGATCAGAAACATGTCTAGGCACTCCCCTCTGTGCATTACTATAACTACTGCGGTTAGTAGAGTTAGGTTCCTCACTTTCCCTTATAGGCTGAATTTCATCAGTATCCATAACATTGAAAGAGGGTTCGGCAGCACCAGTTTCCATCCTAAAAGCAACTGAGGTATTTACAAGATTCTCTGAAAGAGAATACAAGTGAGAAGGAACTGGAGGAACTGCCTCCATGGGAGATGCTGTGCTATTATAGTGTTCTCCCATTGTTGTATCTGTTTGAAATTGCATTGGAGAAGAATGCCCAGCCTGCGTACCAGATGACCCAACAAGCCTACTAATGTACTGCAAATCAATTCTCGAATCATCTATGGAAAATGAAGGCACAATCATGCAAGGCAATGACATCAGGGAGGGATCAGCAGCCAAACCGACATGATCACTAGATTGACCACATGTCACAAAAACTGCAGGAGGATGATGATGGAAGTAGCCCTGTGATGTTGCTTGTGTCATTGAAGAATCTGAAGAGTCAAGATCATTCACCTGCATATCAGTCCAATAATGTAATCCATACGATAGATGGAATAAAAAAAATCAAAAGAAGGGAAAAAACATTGGAGAATTTACCTCAGCAGTCAAGAGAAATGGAGCAGCATGTGGGTGAAAGTGTACAGCTCGTAGAGATCGTCGTGTCTTCAATATAATGGCTGGAGAGGAACCCTCTCCAGTCTTATTGTAGTCCCATATGTACAACTGAAACATGATACAAAACATAAATGCTGTGAGACCCACATAATCATGCTTCACAAGCTTAAGGATATAATGCAGGAGGAGATAAGAATTTCAAGCATGAAGGCATTATATGACAAGATCACAGGCAATATTCAACACCTTATGACCACATGCAACTGCAAGAAGTTCTCCTTCTGCATGAAAAGCAAGGGAAGCAATTGGACGATCTGCAAGTGTAAAAGTGGGCAAGAACACATGTACATAATAAGTGTAAGAACAACACTTCTAAAATCACAAAAAAATTGTTGGAGTGGAAAGTACAGAAATCACGAGATCCTAAACACTCTGCAGTCTTTGCATCCCACAAACGAACTTCATGATCCAAGCTCCCACTTGCAAGAATTTCTGGATGCACTGGGTGAAATCTAACCTGTAAAAGCTCCATTAGGATTTATACAACAACGATATATAACTCTTTTGTTTTATCAAAGCATAATAACTCATAAACTGCATACTAAACTATAACTGCTTTAAATTTACCTAACTTAAGCTCATCTAGACTCCCTGCTCTAAGTCAAGTAAGTGGTTTTCAAGTAAAAGCTTAAACATTTAAACCTTAGGCCTCATAGCAAACCAGATGCCATCAGGAACCAAAGCCACCTGAGGCCTTCAACTAGTAGCCACCACTTATCCCGTGAAGAAAGCTCCCAGACAATTTAAGGAGGCAGGGGAAAAGAAGGTTGGTAACATAGCAACCAAATTAATGGAAGACGTTGCACTTATGTTATTCTCTTTGCCTTAAAGAAACAACAGGCATTGTGACTTATAACAAATTGCCTTCTAGAATTATCATTTTCAGTAAGGATTACCATAAGATACCACAAAAATTATCTAACAAGAAAGTTACATTTTAGAACAGCAAAGTCAATCAGGGTTTACCAAATACTGACTTGCACAATAAGTAAAAATGTACTCACTACCCAAGGTGTTCTCCGATGACCACTCAAGACCTTTAAGCACTTTCCCTTTTGATAATCAATAATCTTCACAGTGTGATCACCACTACAAGTAAAAAGACAAAGTAAATACTACAAGCCAAGCCATGAAATCTGGTGAAGAAAAGGAGAACATTCACACAAGTACAACTTACTGGGTAGAAGCAAGTGTTCTTCCATCAGGACTAAAAGCTGCTGCAATTGTTGACCTTGGAGGAGGCACCAGAGGACAATATTTGCCTGATAAATGCTGCAAAGACTCTTCCTCAGCCCTATAAAAGAAAAGAAAAGTAACAACAATGATTATGAATGGCTTGTCAGGATAAAATAAAATAGAAAATTGATTTTCAAAAAGACATGCTACCCTTGCACAAGAAATGAAAAATAGAAATAAAACAAATACAGTTGAAGAGTCAAGTACCATGACAGAATACCACGTCTGGCATCTCTAATGGGTTCAGTCCAAGGTGAAGAATAGACATTTCGTTTAGGTGCTTCTCCCCACTGCTTCTTTGGTACATATTTTGTTCTAGGAGAGACTTCTCTCTTCCCTAACAGATGTAATATATTTTTACTGCAGAAAAGGAAAATAAAACAGAACTGCATTTAAGCAAGATATTCATATAAACAAAAACTAAAAAATTAATAAGCTTCATGATCCTTTACAAGTTTAAAATAATTATTTCTCAATAAACCCTAGTTACATGAACACAACACTAAGAAATAAGATTTGCATGCTAACAAATCCACTTGAAATTAAAATAGATGAAATTTGGCAAGTGAAAGTGTAGAAAACTTAAGGTGGTGTTTGAGAACATTGATTTCAAAAGATGGACTTAGGTTTTAAAAATAGTGAGAGTGAAATTATTTCAATTCATTGACTTGCTAGATGCCAATTTAGTAGTGAATTTGAAATACCTATAGATATTTTTGAAATTAAATTCATGCTTTGTTCCTTTGAAATATATAATCATATTGAATTCGACTAATTTACATACAATGCATGCATATCATTCTAAGAATTTATATAGCAAATAAAATCCAAATCCAAGTCTTCAAATTCATATTCCTGAACATAGCATAAATAATTTGAGAAAATGACAATAACTTAAAATCCCTATTAAGTAAAAGTTGACTTTATTGTTGCCTTCAATCAAAGGCAACGCCAATCAGTTGAGCAATATATTTTAAAATACATGTATAAAGCAATTGAGCACCAAGAAAAACGTAAAATCACAAACAACATAACATCTCCAAGCAACCAGATCAATCTAATTAGATTTCCTAAGAATTGAACATATTAACAAAGCCATAACCTCTATACAGAAGCATTTAGTTAGGTGTAAGCAAGAAATATACCAAAAAAAAATAAAATTATGCAAAATTAGATCAAACCAAGCTACGGAATAGGATTTAGCTAAAACCAAAAATCTAGAATTCTAAGCTTTCTTGGTGACCCAAGACAACACAAGCAAAATTTGAAAAAAAAAAATGAAAATATAAAATTCAACAATCTAAATTCAGTTTCAATTCCGAACTGCGTCGACGATTAATAGAAGCGAAAAGTAATGTACAAACACGAAATCTATGAAATAAGTGATCCATAATTAGATCAATTCAAGCTACGTAATAGGATTTAGCTAAAACCGAATTCTAGAATCCTAGACTTTCTTAGTGATCCAAAACAACACAAACGCGAAAAAGAAGATGAAAAAAAGAGAGGATACAATTAAATAATAAAATCAGTTTCTACTCCGACCTGCGACGACGATTGCTGGAGGGTTGATATCGGAAGGAAGCTCGATCGTGCGGCCAGGGATGTCCGGTCATTTTTCAACAAAACAAAAGTCATAACAATCTAGGCATATTTTTCCCCTTAATTATTCTTTCTTCAAACAAAATCGTAGCAATTAAGGTGTTTGAAGTTGGGATTTGGTGGAGAATTCTCGTTATCTCCTTTATCTCTTACGAGATCTCGATGGAAAGTACGAACTAAATCACTTTTCCGCTATGGGAATTGAAGAAGATTGAAATGATGATAAAACCTAAAGAGGGAAAGGAAGAGGAAGCTCAGGACAGACAGAGAGAGGGGTTCAAAATGAGTCCATGTGAGGTAAAATGGGTTAAGTTTCACTTTCACCTCAACGTTTTCCTTTCTATTTTTATTAATTTATTTGTTTTTACCGTTTTACCGACAGTATCTTTTTCACGTGCGCTGGTTTCTAAAGTTGACGAGAGGTCCGGGGTCTGCACCGTATCTGATTTCACCTCCCACCTCAACGTTAAAATAAAAATCAGGCGAAGTCGGGAAATAATTCTGAAGGGACCAAATTAAAATATTCTTTTATGAGTAAAAATGTGATTTTTTTATTGTACACTTATAATCTTATAATTTTTAAATAACAATTTTATCATTTTAGGACTAAAATGTGAGTTTATCATTATTAATTTATAAGTTTTCAAATTTTAATGGGTTAGAATAAAAAATTTTCGTTTTAAGTAACACCGTGCATTCAAATTTAATGGTGAAGCGAAATAGTTCAAAATGAAACATTTGTCATGCATAATTAAAATATAACTTTAACAAGATTAAAACATTAATTCGAAGATGTCATGCCTTATTGATGATGATCAAATAATAACTCAACGAAAACGAGCTTAAGAATAGCATTCGGGCCCAAAATAACAAAATAGAGCTGTAAAACTTAAGACTTGGTAACCCCTGAATCATGAAATTTGAAACCATTTGCCTGCTCTCTAGACTTGATGTGCAAGTCTAGATACTCTGGGTCAAGTCCCTAGAGGTGTTCAAACGGTCGATTCAGTTAATACTTGAATCGAACTACCATTAATTGAATTAATTAAAAATTTAAAATCTTTAACCTTTAACGAAAATTAAATTTTTTTAAAAGCTTATTAACCGACCGGAATAATTTTAGTTAACTCGAACGATTAACCCTTTTTTACATGTTTTTTCCTTCGTTCAAACATGAAAATAAAAGCAATTGTAATGTCCTTTTTCTTTGTTTTTAATTCAAATACTAATAAAATCAAAAACAACAAATAACACGATAAAATACTAAATTAAAATCATAATAACAAACAGTAGATTAAAAACATAGCTAGTGACCTCTTCAATGCTTAAACAAAAACTACATTAAAAATTGTTGAGTGATGAAATGAAAGGGAAAAAAAGGATAAATTGAAGGGTGAAGAAGATGGTCGAGCGGTGCCCCCTAGCATTTAGACTTTGCTTTGAAAACAAAAACAAACAAATGCTTAAGTTGCCTAGCACGAATTATTTGCTTAAGTTAGGTTTCTTTCATTCTCTCTCTCTCTCTTTAAATTTTTTACTCTTTTAGTTTAAATATATATAAATCCATTAATTTTTATATTTTGGGCTTACATAATGTAGTAGACATATTTAATATATCATATCTATAATATATTATTAATAATTTCAGCTAATCAAATTATGTGGTTCATTATTCAATTTCAAAATCGAATTAATTGATAAAAAAAAATCTTTAACTAATCCTTGACCGAATTAGATTCGATCAATATTGTTTGAACCAAACTACACGAACCGATTAGATTGATTGGACCATGAATCGATTGGGGTACCAATCCAGAGAGGGTTTATGAATTGATTGACCTAGGAATCGGTATGGATCAGTTGAACGGAGCAAAAAATAGATTGAATTAGATTTTTTATTTTTTGAATTTTTAATATATTTTTTCAATCGAACTGGTTGAACCAATCGAACCGGCAAACTGGTGGCCTGACTGATTCGAACATTAGTCTGATTTAAAAAAAAATCGGATTCAATGACCAACTAGTTAACCAAACACTTCGATTCAGTTGGTTAAGATGGTTAAAAGCGAAAAATGCACACCCCTACAAGTCTCGATATCTAGTGACCAAGTATCAATACTTGTTCATCTAATTTGTAGAAAAAGACCAAATTTTGAATAAGTCTTGAAACTTATTCATCATGGTTTCAAGATTTGAGCTAGAAATGTAGAAAATACCATTTCAAATCATTCTAACATACTTCAAAATAAACCTAAACATATCTAAACATGCCTCAAGAGTATATGCACGAAATAAACATATCAATCTAAGTTCGAACACATTTTTTTATCCAAAAACATGTTTAATTAAAATATAGTTATCGAAGTTTTGTACTAAAAAAAAAAAATCTAGTTATATAATGTCATGCATAAAATCATATTAGTCAATATCAAATTTAATTCTAAAGTTCAAATAAAACCAAACATGCCAAATAGGGAGAGCTTAGAGAGTTCAACAATGATTAAACTTAATCACTTTAATATTAAATTTAATCTAATATTTTTAATATTAAATCTTATAAAAATAAAAGAATGTTTATCTACAAGATAAACATTAAATTAAATTTAATATCAAGATAATCACTTTAATATTAAATTAATAAAATACTATTAAGATAAGTCTTAAATTAAATTTAATATTAAACTATTAAACTATTATTATTTTTGGAATAATTAATCTGAAATCAAATTCCCTTATAGAGTCTCAGTAGGAGTGTAACTCTTCCACTGCTCAACCACCGAAGACCAACAGCCACCGGCCACCAATATGTTGTCGTCGCAGCCACCGGCACCGCCGTGTCCAATGATGCAAGTGCGAAACCCTTATGGCACCCCGAGCCAGTTCGATTTGGGTCAATGAAAACCCGACCAGTCCGGTCTAGCCACCAGTCGGACCATCGGCCTAGTTTAACATACCAGGCTCGGTTTGACCAATTTTTAGGTCTTGGTTTCAATTTTAGGCCCTCGAGTCCAATTTTCGATCTTAGGTTCAATTTTCAAGTTCAATTACCCATTGGGTCAATTGTCTGACTTGAAAATTAATTTCCAAAAATATCATATTAATTTTAATTGATTAGATTAAATTAATTTTGGGAAAAATTAATTTTTTCAAAAATCACTTAGATTTTCCAAATTAGTTTTCAATAAAATTATTTAATCAAATTCTCTAATTGAATAATTCTTACAACTACTTAATTTAATTCCATATCAAATAAATCGACTCAATTAAATTATTCCCAAAGTCGTAGAATTTTCTTCTGATTCAAATGCAGTCCGATTGAGCTTATGCTGAGCTAGCGGAGGGGCCAATCAGACATATACAATTAGGCTCTAGTGATTGCAATGATGCCCAGAAGTATCTTTCCAATAATTCGTAATTACTTAATCATGGAGTCAGTCTACAAGAAGTACCATGATTGAAAACTCCTTATTAGATACTCTTTACGAAAACAATTCATCCAACTGCTTTGTCTAATGACTTCGTCATGTGTGTGTTACCCTCATATGATATCCTTGATTCATTTAAGTAAAATCCGTTCACTCAATAGAATCCTATTTTATCTCATTTGTCACCATTATGTCTTCTTAATGATTAATATGATCACTGTCAACAAATGACTGTGATAAATTGCTCATTCGTGAACAAGCAACAAGCAATCAGACATATACAATTAGGCTCTAGTGATTGCAATGATGTCCAGAAGTATCGTTCCAATAATTCGTAATTACTTAATCATGGAGTCAGTCTACAATAAGTACCATGATTGAAAACTCCTTATTAGATACTCTTTACGAAAACAATTCATCCAACTGCTTTGTTCAATGACTTCGTCATATGTGTGTTATCCTCATATGATATCCTTGATTTATTTAAGTAAAATTCGTTCACTCAATAAAATCCTATTTTATCTCATTTGTCACCATTATGTCTTCTTAATGATTAATATGATCACTGTCAACAAATAATTGTGATAAATTGCTTATTCGAGAATAAGCAACCAGTGGCCACGTTCCATATTTATAAATCCACACAATGCCAATTAGAGGATATCATTAACTCTTTAATTGATCTATGAATTCCACTGTTGCTAGTAAATCCATGCCATACACAAGTCATGTACCCAACATACCGGTTATGTGCTCGATCATCTTTAGAGCATAAGCCTCCACTTATATCAATGCACATGAGTTGCATACGCATGGTCAGTGATTAACTTAGGGTTTAGGTAAATCACACCATGAATGTCAGAAATGAATTAATTGACAAACGGATTCAAAATTAATTCATCTGGGGTCCAGTCCAATGTATCATTCTACCAATGAAAACATCTATGTCTCTACTCATGGAGTTAACTGTTCCAATAGTCAAGACTAACCATCTTCCCAATTGGAATTATAGACAACATAATAATCCTTATCAGTATTTGAATCAAATGCTCACTTTGATTCTTTTACGGGATTACGTGCTCATTTAGATTATCCGCTGAAGTAAGTTATTTTTCTCGCAATGTAAACATTCTTTACAATGCCACTTATCTTTTGTTTGAATTTTAGACAATCAATGAGCAAATATTTGCTTGTCACAATTTTGTTGTGCATGCAAAATATAAAAGACAAAAATACAAAAGACATAATAGTGAAATATGAAATTAAATTTATTTATGAAGTTACATGTTTACTACAATATAGGTGCATTTCCCAACAGAATGCGTATAGAACTTCTCATGGAAGGCAACTGATTAAATGGGGCTCATTTGCTCCACTTGAACTGGCCCGGTTCATGAAACATATATGTCAAAACCATCCTATATTTAAAAATTTTAAGTTTAATGGAAAATGAGGGAATCGACTTTTTGAAAATAAAACTTGGAGTCGCCACCGATCCTTTATTGGTGTGATCGGATCACCTAAGAATTTGGTTATTTTTACTAAAACAATTGCGATTTACTAAAACAACGACTCTGGTCTACGAAAATTTTAGAAAATGGGCTCGGGAGTCGGTTACGCATGAGGAAGGATTAGCACCCTCACTACGCCCAAAATTGGTACCAAATCGATTAGATACTGTCCTTATGTCTAAAAAAAAATTAAAAAATGTTTTTGAAATGTGGTTCTTTTTTTTAATAACGTTTGGGTAACCCGAGTTGGTTGCCAAAATCTTCTTGTTTTGACGTCCAAAAATTTATGGTTCGAAAATCACAAAAGGATGCTCAACTATTTAGTCCAACGAAAAACCGAAACCCAGCACAGTAGGGCACGATTCCTCGAATTTCCGAACGTTGAACATCACCTTCGTTTTGAAAGTTTTTTAATAAACATGAGTGAAAACCTAAAGGAATATTTGATTGTTTTGAACAAACGAGAAATCACAACCCAGCACGATAGGGCATGATTTTCAAATTGTCAAACACCGAGTATTGCCTTCGTTTTTAAATGATTTTTAGAAGACATGAATGAAATTTTGAAGGGATATTTGATTATTTTAAGCAAACGAGAAATTGCAACCCAGCACGTTAGGGCACGATTCCGCGAATTGCCAAATATCGCACATCACTTTCATTTAAGGGATCTTTAAAAGACATGGGTGAAAATCTAAAGGGACATTCGATTACTTTGAGCAAACGAGAAATTGCAACCCAACACATTAGGGCACGATTCCACGCATTGCCAAATATCGCACATCGCTTTCGTTTAAAGGATTTTTAATAATTGTGAAACTAGCTTAAAACGCGTTAATTCGATTTAAAATATGATGAAATTAATCATAAAATTTGAATTTTATAAAACTACATTTCAAAAATCAAGTGGAAAACGATGAATGGGGTAATATGTGTACGCATAAAAATATGACAATGGAAAAATGAAGAAAATACAATTTATTTAATCAACCTCAAAAACTTAAATGACTAGGCATAACTAGTTTGGCAATACAACTCAATGTCAACCACACATGGAGAATAATTAACAAACCAATAAGATGAATAACATGCAATGATAATATATTCATGCTATGATATATAAAAAAAAACAACAAGATATGTACGAAGCAAATGGAATGTAGAAATCAAAATGGTATAAGATTAATAAGCTTGAGATATATATGGGTTGACAAGCTTAAGTAAAAAATAGGGATATATATATATATATATATATATATATATATATATATATATATTTTTTTTTTTAAATGGATATTAAAGAATGAAAGAAAATTTGAAACAAATTACATGTAAAGTATTTTAAACACAAGTACATTTAAAAAGTTGACAAACTACATGATGATTCGAAATAATAATATATAATATATAATATAAAAGAATGATAATGAAGATATACCACAAGACACAATACACAAAATAGATTTATGAAACATATGTACATGCTATATGTGAAACACAAGAGCAATACGATATACATATATACATTTAAAAATAATAATTTTATAATTATATAAAAAATGAAGTTTCCAAGAATTATTTCATATATACATATAAATAGAATATTTAATAAATCATAAAGCAAAAAGTATTTTAAAATAAGAAATCTATTAAAGTAGTAAACACATTAATATATATAATATATGAGTCTAAAAGTAAGTATATGTATATTTATAGAAATGATAATATATATAGGTTTAGTAATGTGTATGAATCAAATACATGTACTAATATAAATGAATATAAAATAACTTAAACCCTATGTAAAACATATATACAAAGCATACTTGAATAAAAAATATTAAAATACAAGGATAGAGTCAAAAGCCATTATATGTATAAAAATATATTAACTTTATTATAATACATACGTATATGTATAATAATACAAAGGAAATAAACATTTAAAATGTACAAAATGTGATGTTAACATCGTTAAAAAAAACAGTTTACAATAATGAAATAACAATTACTCAAAGTTGTTTAAAAATTAAAAATAATTAATTAAGAACACAAAGGGTTATGAACTAAGAGGATTTGATTAGAAACAAACCAAAATAAAAGGGATAATTTGAAAACAAAACAACAAAAAAAAGGGGGCCAATGCGCGATGCGCGCAGATGCACAGGGGCTCAATCTGGACATATTCTAGGCTCCCACACGCAGCACACACGCGAGGATCAGATTGCAACAAAGCGCAAATTATGGGGAAAAAGATAAAAAAACAAAAGAAGCACAGACATGGGCCGATTTGAACGCGGCGCGAAAGGAGTGGGATTTAAAGAGCAAATATCCCCTCACCACGAAAACACGTGGGTCCCAGGGGTAAAAGGGACGGATCGGGTCGGGCATAATCACACGGCACCGTTTTGGAGCCATTGAAACGGGCCCAAACGATGCCGTTTTTGGTTCTATAAAAGCCTCAAACAAGGTCATATTCGGCCGAATCAAAAACCCTAGCCTCTCTCCTCAATATTCGGCCTTAAACTCTCTCCTCCCAACGCCGATTCATCTTCGCCGGAAGTGGTTCTTTGCGCCTAGAAAAATTTTAGCCAGAAATCCCTCCTCAACTTCGATTTCGAAGAAAGGAGAAGAAATCCATGGCTTGCTCGCACGGTAAGGCCCTTTTTCACTTTTTTTTTGCTTTCTATTACAATGACGAATGGATTGAAGGAAAATAGACCTAGGAAATGCGAGAGCTTCAAGAAAGTTGAGTGAAAATCACCTTTTTTTCTATTTTTGTTGCTTTGTATTCCTTCTGTTCGTGTGTAACCTTACAATCGATGGAGTCCCTTGGCTTTATAGCCGAAGAAATAGAAAATGATAAAAAGAAATTAATAAAAAATACAACATTTGTTCTTTGCCCGTATTTGCTACCGTGTTTGTTTTTTTTTGCGATGTACCGTGCGCTCAGTGCAGGTGTGTCTTTGGAGGCCGGGAGGGCGAGGAGGGGACTTGGACTGCAGCTGCAAAAACAAGCCGCTAGGGTTCTGCCCTAGTTTTTGAATCTTGGGCCATTTAGGCCTATCGTACTTGGGTCAGGGTTTAGTTATTGGGCTCAGGTTATGTAGCTGGGTCTAGGTTTAGTTTATAAATTGGACTGTTGTATTTCTTTTGTGATTTATTTTTTGTTTTGTTTCTTTTTTTGTTTGCTTGGGCCGGGCAAATTTGGCCCACTACAATTTAGTTTATAATATTTGCTTGTCACAATTTTGTTGTGCATGCAAAATATAAAAGACAAAAATACAAAAGACATAATAGTGAAATATGAAATTAAATTTATTTATGAAGTTACATGTTTACTACAATATGGGCGCATTTCCTAACAGAATGCGTATAGAACTTCTCATGGAAGACAACTGATTAAATGGGGCTCATTTGCTCCACTTGAACTGGCCCGATTCATGAAACATATAGAGAAGCCCATTTACTTGAAGCCTTAGTAACCCAATGAAATACTCCAGTAAAACTAAAGTTACTTAGGTAATTATTGTAAATCCTAAGGGATAAAGATGTATGAAGTTTAAATCTCTTAGGACTCTCATCTTGTAGATAGACATTAATCTCAGTCGTTGATGTAATTCAATCTGTACCGTTGGATTTGGGAGAGATCAACTATAAATAGAGGCGTCCCCCTCATTTGTAATCACTTAGTTGTAAACTGATCTGTCATTATTCGATACGTCAAATTAGGCTCTCCAAAACACTCGTGGAGCTTATTCTCAAGCAATATACAAGTATTTTCCATATTCTTGTTGATTTTTAGTTTTTACTATGAATATTCATTTTTGCTTAATTTTACTCATTTTGAGACCCAAATTGGCAAAATGGTGCCATGGAGCACCTAACGATGAGTTTGAGTTGGTGTAGGGAGATACATCAACTTTGAGGAAAACTTTATTTGACAAGGGTGTTGCGACATTGATGCTAGGATGTCACGACGCCGAGCTCCTTCTCCTCGAAGGTGCAAGACTTTAACGAGAAATCAACATAGAGCTAACTGTTAAGAGAGTCACGATACTGAGGGTGTTATGTCAAACCTGTAGGGTATACTGAAGGTTGTGAAGTGAAGAAATCATGGTCACCACTAAGGATGTCGTGACATCGAGAACCCCAGAGCCACAAGTGTGCCACTGTTGAGGGTGTTGCATCACTAAAGCTTAGATGTCACGACATCACTACCTAACGAGGTCAAAAATGTTGCAGAGAGTTAGTCTTGTGTCCAACACCAACCCAAGTCAATACACCCATTTTAAAGGCAATTTTGACATTGTTAGGATTGAATTCTCAGCTATTTAAAAGACCTTTGTTGAAAAAAGGGGTTTGAAAAATGCAGCAGAAAATAAATTTAAGGAAAAACGAGAGTTCTAAAATTTTTTTCAAAATAAGATCTTGGTTGTGATATCTAAAGTAATAAACACTTAATTAAAATTGTACCTTTTCGATTCATCTAGGATGAGCGCTTCTGTAACACCCCTCACCCGTATTCAACACTGGAATAGGGTTATAGAGCATTACCAGACTTACAACACATTTAAACATTTAATTCTCATATAAATTCACATTTCATGCAAACATTAATCAAACTCAAGCATAATGTCCCTATAACGAGCCTTCAAGGCCTTAAACATACTTTGGGAGTGGTTTGGGACTAAACTGATAGCTCAAGAAATTTTTACGAAACTTAGAAAATTTTTCTCAAAACAGGGGACACACACCTGTGTGGCCAAGCTGTGTGTCTCACACGGCCACCAGACACACCCGTGTCACAGGCCTTGTGGACATTCAAAATGGGAGCACATGACTGTGTCCCAGCCCATTTCGACCCTGTGTAACTCTCTGACTTGGGTCACACTGCCGTGTACTAGGCCATGCCAAACCTGTAGGGTATACTGGCTTATGCCACACGGCCGAGTCACACACCCGTGTGTGAGGTCGTGTGGAGCATAGACTTGATTTCTAAGACCACACCAGGGGACATACAGCCTTGTAACATAATCGTGTGTCACACACGGCTGAGACACACGCCCATGTCTCTACTTGTGTGGACAAAATTAGGTTATTTACCAAGCCAATTTGCCACCCAAATTTGCATGTACCTACACAACCCAAATGGCACAAATTCAAAGCATAAATGAACATCTAATTTAGCCACAATCAAGGCTAATTCATACCATTTCCAATACTAACAACCAACATGCTTATAACTTATGTTTTACTCAACCAAAACATACCAAAACACATATACAAATCAACTAACTAAACTTTTACCAAACATTCATCATTTTGCACCAATTCACAAGAACAATTCAAATCTAATATCAACCATTTAACATTTACTATATCAATATCCACAAGCCTCATAATATAAGCCATTCACATATCTATTCATGAGCTCACCATAACAACCATATATACACATATATGCGCATAACCAAAATCCACCAAATTAAGCCAAATCTCATGGCTATATTTACAAACCAAACATAAACATTTACAATGCCAATTCATATGGCCAAATTCATTAACAAGTTATAACCAAAATTATTAGCAACCCATATTCAAAATGACTCAAAATAACTATACATGCTTAAAATACCAAGTTCATAGATATCGAAAGATAGGTGGATAGTGTGAAGTGATCTCTGACAATCCTCGAATCTGAGCTAGCTTTGAAATCACTATAAAACATAAAAAATTAAACGATGTAAGCTATAAAGCTTAGAAACTCGTATGAATTAAACTTAATGCAATAACATAAACATAATTCAATAATTTGAATACTCCAATATGTAGCTTACATTAGCTAACAAACCTTTTAAATACTCATTCACAAAATTATATAATTTCATAATCATTTCTTCGATTCAACGCTAAAATAGTTTATGCACATACCTTTACTATCTCGTATCAATCTCATACACATTCTCATCTTTCATTTACCCGTTGAACCATTCGGAATAGAAGGCGGATACTCAAGGATTTCACACGATAAGTACCTATACCATGACCTGTAGCCAAATCAAGGTAACTTATCTCCAAAGTACTGATATCATAGCCCGAAGCCAAATCAACCGATATGCATGGCCCTAAGCCAAATCGATATAACTCGCACCTGAAGTGCTATATCATGGCCCAAAGCCAAGTCAATGTATTCCCTAATGACATGTCACTAGCATCCTAAACTATTCCTAAGGTTCAACCGGGATTCTGAATGTCGAATCATCGTCAAATCACTATCGTTTATATCCACAGTCTTGTATTAGCAATTTATGCAATATCAAAGCATATGAAATGCATTTGTATTGAAATTTATCACATACGAACTTACCTCGAATGTGGAAACAATGAAACGAGTCGATTAGTCGAGTACTTTATCTTTTCCCCCAATCCAATTCCAAATTTTGTTTTTCTTGATCTATATAATATCAAATTCAAATCATTTAATCATATATTTATTCAATTCAATCCAAAATACACAGTTGAGCTATTTGACACATTAGCCCCTAAACTTTCACATTTTTACAATTTAGTCCTTATTACACAAAATCACAAATTCATGTAAATTACAAAACACCCATGCATAGCCGAATTACAATTATACCTTTAGCATCCCATATTTTTCATTTATTTCACATTTCAACCACAAAGTTTCAACATTTCTCAATTTAATCCTTATTTTTCATTTTTACTAAAAATCACTTAACAAAACTTGTATATCTATCAACAAGCATTTATAATCTATCAAGAAACTTCAAAATACACATGTATTCATCAATGACATCATTCAAAATCTTTAACAATTTTGCAAAATAGTCCCTGGGCTAGCTAGACTAAGCTACAACGATCTCTAAAACACAAAAATCATTAAAAACGGGACAAAAATCGTACATAATTGAGCATACAAAGCTTGGCCGAACATCAAGCCCTAAAGATGGCTATTCTTTACGTTACAAATGGCTAAGGAAGAAGATGAATGAAATTAATGGCTTTTGTTTTATTTAATTAACCTTTAATTACTAAATGACAAAATTAACCTATTTATTATTTCAAAATTTCAATTATGCCAAGCCATTATCATCCAATATCTAATTAATGGTCTATTTACCACATAAGGACCTTAAATTTAAGGTTTTATAGCTATTAGACACATTTAACTAATAGAACACAACTTTTACGCTTTACGCGATTTAGTCCTTTTTATTAAATTGACCAATCAAACAATAAAATTTTTAAACGAAACTTTCACACAATCATTCAATCATGCTGAAGATATTAAAATAATAATAAAATAAATATTTCAAATTTGGATTTGTGGTCTCGAAACCACTGTTCCGGTTTGACTAAAAACGGGTTGTTACAGCTTCGACCGAGTAGTCTTCTTCGCTACCCTCAAGCTCACATCAATCAAGTGTGGGCTTTCTTCAAATCAGAAAATTTTTCACAAAAATTACCAGTAGGGTAATTTCGCAATTTCTCTAAAATTTTGGGTCAAGTTTTAGATCAAAAAAATATTTCTAGAAATTTTATGAAAAAAATCTCTTTAGAGAATTTTCTGTCTACAACTTTCTCTTAAATTCAAATGTGTGAAAAATAATGACCCAAGACTCTTTTTATATAGGGAGAGTTTAGAGAGTTCAACTATGATTAAATTTAATCACGTTAATATTAATTAATATAATATTTTATCTTAATTTAATATTAAATCTTATTTAAATAATAGGATGTTTATCTTGTAAATAAACATTAAATTTAATTTAATATTAAGATAATTAATTTAATATTAAATTAATAAAATACTATAAGATAAGTATTAAATTTAATTTAATATTAAACTAATAAAATAATATTATTTTTGAAATAGTTAATCTGAAATCAAATTCTTTGGTATAGTCCCAATAGGAGTGTACCTCTTCCACTGCTCAACCACTAAAGACCAACTGTCATCAGCAACCGAGACACCACTGTCACAGCCGTTGGCACCACTCTGTCCGATAATGCAGCTGTGACACCCTTATGGTACCCCAAGCCAGTCCGGTCCAAGTCAGTGATGACCCGATTGATGCGGTCTAGCCATCGATTGGACCATCGGCCCGGTTTCACATATCGGGCCCGGTTCGACCAATTTTTGGGTCTTGGTCGCTCCCAGGCCTAATTTACGATCTTAGGTTTAATTTTCAAGTTCAATTACCCATTGTGTCAATTGTCTAACTTGAAAATTAATTTCCAAAAATATCATATTAATTTTAATTAATTTAATTAATTTAATTTTACTTGATCAAAATTACTTTTTTCCAAAAATCACTTAGATTTTCCAAATTAATTTTTTGAGAAAATTCTTTAATCAAATTCTCTAGTTGAACAATTCTCACAACCACCTAATTTAATTCCTCATCGAATAAATCGACTCAATTAAATTATTCCCAAAGTCGTAGAATTTTGTTCTAATTCAAATGCAATCCGGTTGAGCTTTTGTTGAGCTAGCGGATGGACCAATCAAACATATACAATTAGGCTTTAGTAACTGCAATTATGTCTAGAAGCATCGTTCCAATAATTAGCAATTACTTAATCATGGAGTCAATTTACAAGAAGTACCATGATTGAAAAATCCTTATCGTATACTCTTTACGAAAGCAATTCATCTAATTGCTTTGTCCAGTGACCTTATCATGTGTGTTATCCTCATATGATATCCTTGATTCCTTTGAGTTAAATCCATTCACTCAATACAATCCTATTTTATCTCATTTGTCATCATTGTGTCTTCTTAATTATTAATATCATTATTGTCAACAAATGATTGTGATAAATTGCTCGTTTGAGAACAAGCAACTCATGGTCACATTCCATATTTAACAATCCACACAATACCAATGAGAGGATATCATTAGCTCTTTAATTGAGATATGAATTCCACTGTTGCTAGTAAAGCCATCCCATACACAAGTCATGTACCCAACATATCGGCTATAGGCTCGATCATCTTTAGAGCATAGGTCTCCACTTATATCAAAGCACATGCATTGCATACGCATGGTCAATGACTAACTCAAGATTTAGGTAGACCACACCATGAACATCATAAGTGAATTAATTCACAAATGGATTCAGAATTAATTCATCTTGGGTCCATTCCAATGTATCATTCTACCAATGAATACATCTATGTCTCTACCTTTGGAGTCAACTGCTCCAATAGCCAAGACTAGCCATCTCCCCAATTGGAATTGTAGACATAATAATCCTTCTCAGTATTTGAATCAAATGCTCACTTTGATTCTTTTATGGGATTACGGACTCATTTAGATTATCTACTGAAGTAAGTTGTCTTTCTCGCAATGTAAACGTTCTTACAATGCCACTTATTTTCAGTTTGAACATAGACAATCAATAAGCTAATATTTGCTTGTCACAAGTTCGCTATGCATGCAAAATATAAAATGCAAAAATACAAAAGACATAATAGTGAAATATGAAATTAACTTTATTTATTTATTCATCGTTCAAATAAATAGAAAAATGTTACATGTTTACTACAATGTGAGTACATTTCCCAACAACCTTTTGGCTGCCAACTTAAATGAGCCAACTTTATTTTGTTGGGAAATGTGCCCATATTGTAATAAACATGTAACTGTTTTCTATTTATTTGAACGATGAATAAATAAATACAATTAATTTCATATTTAACTATTATGTCTTTTGTATTTTGCATGCATAGTGAAATTGTGACAAGAAAATATTAGCTTATGGATTGTCTAAAGTTCAAGCTGAAGATAACTGGCATTGCAAAGAATGTTTACATTGCGAGAAAGACAACTTACTTCAGTAGATAATCTAAATGAGTCCGTAATCTCGTAAAAGAATCAAAGTGAACATTTGATTCAAATACTAAGAAGGATTATTATGTCATTCACAATTCCAATTAGGGAAATGGCTAGTCTTGGCTATCAGAGTAGTTGACCCCACGAGTAGAGACATAGATGTATTCATTGGTAGAATGATACATTGGACTGGATCCTAGATGAATTAATTCTAAATCCGTTTGTAAATTAATTCACTTGTGACGTTCATGGTGTGATTTACCTAGATCCTGAGTTAGTTACAAACCATGCATATGCAACTCATGTGCTTTGATATAAGTGGAGGCTTATGCTCTAAAGATGATCGAGCCCATAGCCAATATGTTAGGTACATGACTTTTGTATGGCATGGCTTTACTAGCTGGTAACTCTTGAAAAGAGTTATATGTCAAGCCTCTAAACATGATGAATTGCCTGTAATTAAGTGGATATATTTGCATTTCTAGGTTATTATTAGAATATTGCATAATAAAACTCGGATTGTGCCTTGAATGTCATTATATGTTACCTTTATTGTTGGGAAGAAAAGAATTGGTTGTTGTATGCAGTAGGTGTAGGAAGGACGAAGAGAATGAGAAAAAGGAGAAAGGGAATAAATAAAGTGAAATATTACCATAGCAAAAGGTTGGACAGATTGCCAACAAAAATGCATGGCAATTCTAGGAAGACGCTGACGCAGCACTCAATCCTCGTTACTCTCAGCCAGCTGTACTTGTACCAGATAAATTCACATAAGAAAGGGGGAGAAAATGTGTGTGCTGAGAGAGGAGGACCTACCCTATAAAAGAAGAAAGAGAAGAAGAGGAGTTTTTTCTCTCCAAAAAAAATCTAGTGGAAATTTTAAAAAAAGAAGAAGAGGGTCGCAGCTTAAGAAGAGAGCAGAGACACAAGGAAGGGGACGACAGATTCAACCTTGGGTCCTGCATAATTTAGTAGCATCAAAGTCAAAGCTGGAGTGGCGAAAGCTTCCTATAGTTCTACCTTTATTCTATTAATTGATTTATTTGATTTTTAAACTGTGGATGATGATGTTGAATGATGTTGATATTTTGGATTCTAATTCCCAACCTATAAGCTAATCTCATCGGGTTGGAATTACTGGATGATTTTTTATTACTTTTAATGGCCATGATATTATCTTGATTAGATCTACTGTTTCATTCGATTTGGGTTATCTTAATATATGCATGCAAGCTGTAGACATAGATGAATGCATGGCATGTTCTTAAACTTGATTTAATTATGAAAAAGGTTAAGTGAGTTGGATCGTAATCGAATGATACAAGCGAGTACTCGAACGAATACTCGTAGCACTTTAGACATAGAGCTGCATTCTGTACAGAAAAAAGAAGGATAGTGTTAGGTATCGTTCTTGAGACTTGTAGACTTATAAAGTCTTGAAATGGTAGTTTAAAGTCTAGTTCTTGAAAGAAGTAGACTGAAGTAGTTATACTTCGAATAGTAATTTGGTTAAGGTTTTGCCATAGCATTTTTATGTTATAAAGATATAATCTGAGTAATTCCAACCTTACCTTTCAACAGCATAAATCCTCCCAACTTTGTCTCGTAGATTTTCCACATAATTTATTTAGTATTTGATCTTAATATTTCATACATTAACACTTCTCATCAAATCGTTATTCTGTTCATTTTGCCATAGCTTAATTAGTATAGTTCATAGTGATAACTCAACCATTTTAATCTATTCTGATCCATGTGGAGACGATCTCACTTATCACTTTATTATTTGATTCAATATGTATACTTGCACATTCGCATTACATATTCACACACGACAAGTTTTTGGCGTCGTTACCGGGAATCAATAATTTGGTGAAATTTGGTTGTTATTATCTATTTAATTTTATTAGTTTTAATTTACTTAGTTGTTTTTATTCTTTTTCATGTTTGCTGCTAGTTTATGAGTAGAGGTATTACCGAGAACGAAGAGTATTCTTCTGAACCAGAAATTGAGAAAACTTTGAGGAGAAGGAGAAAAACATTGCAAGAAATGGTAAGGGTTGGAAATGATCCAAGCAGAGAAGATCTATTACATTTGAATGGTAGGGACACTGATATTCCTCATGTGATAGATGATAGAGATAAACCTATTAGAGAACATCTAGTGCCAATCTTGGATGATTTGAATCCAAGGATTGTTAGGCCACATATTCAAGCTCAACATTTTAAGTTAAAACCAATGATCTTTCAAATGCTACAAACAGTAGGACAGTTTAGTGGATTACCTACCGAAGACCCACAGCTACATTTAAGACTCTTTTGGAGGTCTATAATTCATTCATGAAACAGGGTGTTCCTGAATATGCATATAGACTCAAGCTATTTCCTTATTCATTGTGAGATCGTGCTAGAGCATGGTTGAATGATTTGCCATCAAGAATAGTGGCATTTTAGAATAAAATTTGTTAGAGGTTTTTGTTAAGGTACAATCCTTCAAATATGAAAGCCAAATTAAGGAATGATATTATCTCTTTTCGGCAATCTAAGGATGAGACATTATATGAAGCTTAGGAACGATTCAAGGAATTAATTAGAAAATGACCGATGCATGGTTTCTAACGCTGGACGCAGATGAAAATGTTTTACAATGGATTAAATACACATATAAGAATGGTAGTTGATGCATCTACCAATGGGACTTTGCTAGATAAATCGTATAATGAGACATATGAGATTCTGGAAAATATAGCTAACATTGATTATTAATATTTGACTACAATAGTAGAGATTGGCAGAAGAGTTGCTAGAGCTGTGGAGCTTGATACGATCACTTCATTAACAGCTCAGGTATCATTCCTAACTAATATGACTAAAATAATTAAGAGACCAGCTGAAGTGTAGGAAATGAAAACAACTGATCTAACATGTGTTTATTGTGGAGAAGATCATGTTTTTGATGAATGCCCATTGAACCCAACCTAAGTATATTACATGATATCAATCGAAATAATAACCCAGATTCCAATACATATAATCTAGGATGGAAACAAAATCTTAATTTCAGTTGGAGTAATCAAGAGGTGGGAAATTCCAGTAATTTTGTTCGATAGAATGTCACAAGTACACCACCTAGATATAATCAACCCATGCCACAGCAAAATGCTCAGCAAAGTTCAGCATCATTTTCTTCATCTATGGAAGTATTGTTGAAGGAATACATGGCCATGAATGATGTTGTAATTCAGATTCAAGCTGCATCTCTAAGAGTTTTAGAAAATCAAGTGGGGCAAATTGCCAATGCATTAAGCTCAAGACCGCAAGGAGCATTGCCGAGTGATACTGAAAATTAAAGATATCAATGGAAGGAGCATTGCAAAGCAATTACACTCAAAAGTGGCACTCACTTACCTTGAGTTGTTAATGATGCCACTGTTAAGGAAGATAGCTTAGATTTTATACATAAGAAGAATTCAGAACCAGTAGAGGAGCAATCTACTACTGAGAAGATCAAACAGAAAAATGTTGAAGCAAAATTAGCTCATGTTGCCAATAAGAATGCCATGACAAAACAACTTTAACAATTTGAAGGAAGGCCACTGCCACATTTTCTTCAGTGATTTTAGAAGTTGATGGGCGTCGAAACCACCAAAAATAATTCCTACAAAAATAACTCTAAAGAGTAGTAAAGAGTGGTAGTAGAGTCGAGTCCTCAGGGATTGGATGTTATAATCAACTTATGCATTTATCTTGTAAACAAAATGTTTGTCGTGTCGATGGTCGTAGCAAAGGTCGTGCCCACGACTCCAAACAAACTTGCAAAAATTAACAAATAAATCTGAGGGTTTTGAAAATGTTTAGAAAGTAAATAATCTAATCAGCGTAATAAATAATTAATTAATACTGACAATAAATTTAAATCAGGAAATAAATTCATATTTTTGTAAACAGAGATAATAGCCTTAGCCCTAAACTCGGTAGATTCCGAATTAATAATCTATCCTTGAAAATTAATCTTCTCCACCAAACGATAAGCTGGTTATAGTAGTTAAGAACGTCATAACCACCAATTCTTCCTCTCATAGCTGGTCCCAATATGACCTGCAAACCAACCCTTACTGATCATCTAACCGAGATACATATGTTCCCTATACAAGATTCCGGTAGCCTTGCGCTCTGAAGAACCCAACTCGAATCAACGACCTCAACCACGTGGGTCATTTAAACCTGATCACTTCTTCCTTGATTTGTTCTCAGAGATCCGAATACAGCACGATCGAATCGTTTCTCCAACTGTCAGCAAACACGACTTCAACCCAACGTGAACTTTGACTTGAGATCGAGTTTAACTTTAAGGGATGATTTGTCTATCCCAATACTTAGGAAAAAATGAATACCGATTGGAAGGATATTTAGCACGAATACGTATCTCACGATTCTCAACCGGAAAGAAAACCAGCCTAAAGCTAAGATGGAATTTAGTGAAGCATGAAATTATTCATGCTTTGTAGATTTTGAAAGGTGATTTGATGTTGGTGGTGAAGAATGGGAAAGAAAAGTAATTGGAAAGCAATTAGACCAATTTTTAAAGAACAAACAAGAATTGGAAACAAGCAGTAGAATGCTTACGCCAAAATAGAAAGAAAAAAAGAAATTAATTCTATTCAATTCCAAATTGAAATCAAAATGTAGAATTAGATGTGTCTTTCCTAAGAACATTAAAGCCCTATTTATATACATAGAATTCAATAATTTTAGCCTAAACTAATTTCCTAAGAACATTAAAGCCCTATTTATATACATAGAATTTACTAATTTTAGCCTAAACTAATTTAACATAAAATAAATAAATAAAAAATAAAATAAGATTTTTTTTTCTATTTTTGGCTTTTACAAAGTCAAAAAATCTGATGAGTCGTTGGCTTTCTCCACATTTTTTATTCGGCCTCATTTCATTGCTTGTGTTTCAATTTGGTCATTTTCTTCTTGTTTTTGTCTCTTAGTGTGTCAATTGCATCCCTGACAAGATTAAAACATAAAAGCTCTAATTTAGCAGGGATCAATTAAGAAATAAACCAAATTAAACACAAAATGTCATGCAAATTAACATGTTATCAAATCCCCCTACTTAGCTCATGCTTGTCCTCAAGTATATTGTTCCTTCAAACATTAGAAATTATTCTACAATTTATTAAAAATCGAGCCTCTTTTCCGCATCCATAATCAATGCAAACAACATAGGCAAAAATAAATAAATGCTCAGAATATATAGTTTGATCAACAAGTGTCATAAAACTGAAATATGTGAACTAAATCATTTCACTAAATTGAGTTTGAATCCAAAATTTGCAAGGTATTATTAATTAACTATGCATTAATAAAAAAATTTTAGACATGGTCAAACATTTTTACGTGAACTAGGATGACAACCCAAGCACCCTATCTCTGTTACTCAGTTCAAGCATTCTCTTTTTTTTTTTTAATTTTTTTTTATTTTTTTGAAGGCTCGGTTAGTGGAATGTTTGTAAGTTATTGATTTGTCACTCGAATTTTTTACGCTAGATAAGATGACAACCCAAGCACCTTACCCCGGTTACTAAATTCGCTCAAGTTTTCGAAACTTTTACTCATAACTTGAGCCTTTATTTATTTATTTATGTACAAGCAAATTTTTTTTCCAAACAATCAATTTATATGAAAAATCTAGTTACATATATCAACCTGAAAACGCAAATGTAAACTAATCTAGATACTTGAACACTTTAATTCAAAATTTGCCCAATTGTCCAAATTGACTAAGTAATGAGATTAGAGGCTCAATGTCGGAATAAACTATCGAATAATTCTAACATAAGATTGAATATATGCAAAAGAGAGACATGTAGCAAAAATCATGAATATTTACCATTTACTTACCATTTCAACCCCCCCACTTAATCTATGCTTGTCCTCAAGCATGTTTCATATGAAATAAAAGATAGCAGCTCAAATAACAAGTAAAAGGAAAAGTTAAGAATACTCTCCATATGTCTTTTAACGATGTTGCTGGTGTTGGGGTAATGACTTTGCAGGATGTCGAGGATTGTGGAGACTTGGGTTTCCATTGTTCGAAGTCGAGCTTCGATTCTATAATGGCCTAAATTCAAGGTTATCGGAATAGTGGTTTCGTAACCACAAATCCGATTTAAAGAGAAATTTATTTTAATATTTTTGCATGAAAATTTATATGATAGGAAAGTCGTATGAAAATATTGATAGAAAAATTTTATCGATTTAGTGGCTAGTTAAAAAAAATTTATTAAAGAAATTAGGTAAAAATAAGTTATCGAGACCTCTATCTCGTAAAAACCGAGTCGAAAATAATTTTATAAATATTTATGAAATGTTATTAATGTGGTATTAAAATTTCGTTAGGAAATTTTAATGTTTGGGTAGTCAATTAAATGAAAAGGACTAAATTGTAATAGGTGTAAAAGTTGCTAGACTGATTAAATAGCTTAAGAGTCTAATGAGAAAGGATTTAAAAGGCAATTAGACCCAAAAGTTATTTGGGCTGGACGGCAAGGGTATGAAATCAGCAGAAAAATTGATAAATTAAGGGTAAAATTGGAATATTGCAAAATTAACTAAATAAAACTAGGACTAAATAGGAAATATCTAGATTTCTCTTCATTTCTCTTCATTTCTCTTCAATCCAGCAGCTAAAAACGCCATAGGAGGGTTCTCTAAGCTGGTATTTCATAATTTTTGCACCAAGTGAGTTAATCCTTGCCTTTTTCTTGTAATTTTTGTGTTTCTAAGACTTTTACAACTAGGTCCTACTATTAAATTCATTAGTTTTGATTTCATAAATGAAATTGAAAATCACCATGGTTGAGTGCTGTAATTTTATGATGAAATAGAATGAAATTAAAGCTTTAATTTGTTTATGAGATGATTTTATTAGGCAATTTCAATAGAAATTGATTTTTAGGACCTAATTGTGAAAATATTTGGAATTAAAGTCTATTGCTGAAATTCTGATTCATAAAGGTTGTAAACTAGTTTAAGGTGAGAGAATAAAATGTTAATTGAGAAAAATCAGCTCAATTGAGAGGCTAATTGAGTAGGGACGAAATTATCATTTATTAAAAGCTTAGGGGAAAAATGGTAATAAACAGCTTGCACTAAAACAGTTTGGACAGCAGCAGTAGACTAACTTTGAAAAATCACTAAAAATTGTAGGAATCGAATTAGAAGATGAAAAAAATATGGAATTAAAGATTATTGAGTCTAGTTTCTCATAGAAGAAATACTGTAAGCAATGGATTTGTAAATTTTGAGATATAATGAATTTTGTGAGACAAGGTCAGAATGAATTCGGGTTCCCCTGTTCTGACTTTGAAAAATCATAAAAAAATGAAGAAAAATAATTAGGGGTTTAAATTTATATGTATAGAATCCTGAGTGAGTCTAGTTTTAATAGAAAAAAACTAGAATATCATTTGAATTCTGTACAAGGAGATAATTATTTTTTAGTGAAGAAGAGTCAGAACTGTCAGACAGCAAAACAGGGGTGATTTTAAAGAATAAACTGTACTGATTGGCTAGACCAAAAATTCTGAAAATTTTATGTAAGAAGATATACGAGTCTAGTTTCAGGGAAAATTAACGGATCTTAATTTGGAGTTCCGTGGCTCAAGTTATAAATAATTTAGTGACTATGACTCAAGTAGACAGCTTTGAATGAACTATAAATAATAGTTGAATTATAGAGAATGTTGCATATGAACATGAAATGTATTAAATTGATAATTAAATTTATTTATTTAGATCCGTAAGATTCAAATCTGAAGCTAGATCGAGGAAAGGAAAAGTTCGGGATTAGTAGATTTTCTTTGTTACAAACAAGTATCAAGGTAAGTTCATGTAACTTGAATTATATTCTTAAATGCTTGAAATGTATGTTTTTGATATGAATATGATTTGAATGTTCACTATATGAAAATTGATGAAACATTAACATATTTGATAAAAAGGAAGAAATCCCGTTGAATGAAAGGAAAATTCGATGGATCTCTGAAAAGGAATTGACGGTAAAAAGATCTAGCCCGACGGGTGATCCTATCCTGATATAGCCCTCCCGAAGAATATGTGGAAAATGGATTTAGCTTGGACGGTAATCCCGATTAGGGTTTGAATTTAGCTTTGACTGCAATTCGGATCCAAGCTCGTTAAAGTAATTGTCGTTGCGAGGATTTAGCTTTGGACTGTAATCCCGAATAATACTCTATGAGTTTATATTGCGAGGATTTAGCTTTGACTGTAATCTCATTTGCAAGGTTTAGGTTCGCGAGTGTGCTCTCTGAAATGGAAATGTGCGCACATGAATATGAATTGACGGACTCGAAATGTACACTAAAAGTGTACCTCTGAAAAATCCATCGAAATTCCGAGTAATTCAACGGGATAAATATGGAAAAATAACAAGGGAATGGAAATCATAGTATTGATGAGCTCATGAATCATGATATATATTATTGATATATAGAAATTATTGTACTAACTTGAATGTTGAGTTTGTGCATGTTAGGGTAATAATGCATTGAATGGATATATGTAATGTTTATTGTATTGTCTTGAAAATATTAGGTAAGTGTAATTCTTGTTACATGAGCTTACTAAGCACAAAGTGCTTACCCTGTTTCCTTTTCTCCTGTTTTGTAGTGTTAAGAGCTCGGAGGTCGGATTTGGTCGGAGACACATTACACTATCAACCTTGGGATTTCGGTAAATAAAGGAACTTTATTTTGGGAACCAATGGCATGTATAAGCTAACAAAGTAAATGTTAACGTGAAATGAATGTAAAGTTAGCCATTAGTATGATTAACAAACCTGGTTATAGATATGTGATGACGTTATCTTATATAAATGCATGAATCTATCATGAAAATATGTTAAATTGATTTGATTGATGTGGATTGGTCTCGATTTAATATTACAGGGAAGTTTAGATATTTATAAAAGGGCTATATTGAATAAAAAAAATTAATTCGTAAACTCCGGTAATGCCTCGCACCCTATTCCTAAGAATGAATATGGGTAGGGTATTACATTTATTGGTATCGAGCTACGGTTTAGTCGGTTCTAGGACCGATGTAGCAAACACGGAATTAGCTATACATGCCATTTAAATTATTATTGATAGTGTGATATCTCCTCCCATTTAAATGTTTTTATAGTAAATGTCTACCGATCGAGCTCAATCTGAGAAGCCGAGTCATGCTCCGCTCCGAAATCAGGCACAAAGGGAAGTCGAAGTAACTAGTAGTACAAGGCCCGTGTCGAGGGCCAAGGGGAGAGGCAAAGCGAGCCTTCTTTCAAGTGATGAATGAATGGTTTAGTCAATATTTAAGAACTAACCTCAGTAGTGCAACAAGCTCAAGCTCCCTTCCTACTCCTCCACCTGCTCCCGAGATCCCACAGTGCAGTGTCACCGAATCTGTCGAGAAAGGGAAAGCTCCTGTAGATAAAATCAAAAATATGGGGTAAGAATTTCGAGCAAAGAGCTTGATGATGATTCGAACGGGCTGAATTACGTTTAGAAAACACTACTCGGGTTCTGGAGGAATTATCTTGTACACCGAAGAATGTCCGAAATGTGCCGTCTCACTCGCTAAAAGACACAAATTTACCATTGGTGGAATACTAAAGCTTGATTGTTCGAAAGAAGAAATTACATGGGAATTCTTTCGGACCGAGTTCGAAAAAATATATCACCCGAGAGGTTCCTTGACCGAGAAAAGAAAAGAATTTCTTGAGTAAACAGGGCAATAGATCGATGATCTGAATATGAAAGAGAATTTGTTCGATTGAGTAAATATGCTCGAGAATGGAGTACATCGGAAGTCAAAATGTGCAAACGATTCAAGAAGGGTTGAAGGAAGACATTAAGTTCTTGATCGAATTCTTGAAATTTGAGAGTTTGCTACATTGGCGAGAGATCTTATAAAGCGTAAGAATTGAGCAAAGAAAAGAAAGCAGTGAGAGGGAAGCTCGAATTTTTAGTAAAAGACCGACGGGAAAATCCCGCTTTTACGCTTCAAAGAAATTGAAGAAATATCGTGGATCATTCTACTTGCTATTGGGTATTCGGGCAAAGAGCGGCGTTCTCAACGCACTAATCCAAGGCCTTCTACTCCATCGGTGACCGGTGTTGGCGGTGTCGAACTCCTAAACCGAGATCCTGCGATCGTAATAAAGCTCATTTTGGTGAATGCCGATTTAAGAGTGGGGCTTGTTACCGATGTGGTTCTTTTGACCATTTCCTCGAGATTGTCCGAAAGGGTTAAAAAGAAGTGAAACAGATATTGAAGCCGAGTAATCCAGTTTCGAGGGTAGACCACCTCGACCATCCGGTAATGTCGTGTGAGTCGAAGAGCTACAAAAGATACTGCAGTAGGCACGAGGTACGAGCACACTGCTAGGACATATGCCATTCGTGCGGAGAAGATACCTCGGCACCGATGTTATTATCGGTACATTTTCTTTACTTGACACCGATATTACTGCATTGATTGATCCCTGCTCTCGCATTCATATATATGTGTTAAACTTGCAATTGTTAAAAATTTATCTGTTGAACCTCATCGAATTTGTGGTTAAAGTCTCGAACCCCACAGGCGATCGTGTTAGTGGATAAAATTTGTAAAAATTATCCACCGATGGTAAGAGGTTATTGTTTCTCGGTGATTTGATGTTATTGCCATTTGATGAATTTGACGTGATATTGGGTATGGATTGGTTAACTTGACATGATGCAAGATAGTAAATTGTGGACATAAATATATTATGTTAAAATGTCGAATGGTGAGTTGCTTCGGTTAAATCGATCGTAAAGAGGGGTTATCGATGTGATTTCAGATAATGGCGCACGCAGGTATGTTAAAAAGGGTATGATGCTTACTTGGCTTATGTCCTTGACACTAAAGTATCCGAGTCAAAAATACAGCGATTCGGTGGTATGTGAATTTTTCGACGTGTTTCGGAGAGGAATTACCAGATTGCCACCGTAAAGAGAAGTGGAATTTTCTATAGATTTGATTCCGAACTACTCCGATCTCCATAGCTCCGTGTCGTATGGCTCCTACTGAAATTAAAGGAGTTAAAGACACGATTACAAGAACTTGTTGACAGGGTTTTATCCGACCGAGTCATTCACCTTGGGGTGCTCCGTTCTATTTGTGAAAAGAAAGACGGGTCTTTGAGATTGTGTATCGACTCACCGATGACTTAATAAAGTAACTATAAAGAATAAGTACCAATTACCGGATCGATGATTTATTTGATCACCAGTGAAAAGTGCTACCAGTGTTTTCAAAGATTGATCTTCGATCGGGTTATTATCACCACGAGTAAAGGAGTCGGATGTGCCAAAAATAGCTTTTAGAACCAGTGCGGGCATTATGAGTTTCTAGTTATGCCGTTTGGGCTAACTAATGCACTGCGCAGTATTCATGGATTTGATGAACCGGATATTCGATCGCATTTAGACGCAGTTTGTAGTAGTATTCATTGATGATATTTTGGTTTATTCTCGGGATGAAGAAGAACATGCGAAACATTTGAGAACTGTGTTACAAATTCGCAAGAGAAGCAATTGTACGCTAAATTCGATGAAATGTGAATTTTGGCTTCGAGAAGTGGGTTTTCTAGGACATATTGTATCTGCCAAGGCATCAGGGTAGATCCGAGTAAAATCTCAGCTATTGTCAATTGGAGTCCACCGAAGAATGTATCTGAAGTTAGAAGTTTCTTGGGTTTAGCTGGTTATTATCGGAGATTTGTACAGGGATTCTCTATGATAGCTTCTCCAATAACTCGATTATTGCGAGAAAGATGTAAAGTTCGAGCGGATGATGAATGTCAACAAAGTTTCAACCGATTGAAAGACCTATTAACGAAAGCACCTGTATTAGTGCAGCCTGAACCGGGTAAGGAATTTGTTATTTACAGTGATGCCTCATTAAATGGTTTAGGTTGTGTCTTGATGCAAGAAGGTAAAGTAATAGCCTATGCTTCAAGACAACTTAAACCACATGAAAGAAATTACCCAGTACATGATCTTGAATTAGCTGCTATTGTATTTATACCAAGATATGGCGGCATTACTTGTACTGCATGAGAAATGTCATATTTATACCGATCATAAAAGCTTGAAATATTTGATGACACAGAAAGATTTGAATTTGAGACAGCGCAGGTGGCTTGAACTGATAAAGGATTATGATTTGATTATTGATTACCATCCGGGTAAGGCTAATGTTGTAGCTGATGCTTTGAGCCGGAAATCTCTATTTGCTTTACGAGCTATGAATACCCGGTTATCATTGACTGATGATGGTTCAATCCTAGCTAAATTGAGAGCTAAACCGACATTTTTACAGCAAATATGTGAAGCTCAGAAGAATGATGAGAAGTTACAAGTTAAACGGGCACAGTGTGAGTCAAGTAATGATCCTGAATTTCAGGTTGGTTCTGATGGTTGTTTATTATTCAAAGGTAGGGTATGTGTACCTCAGAATTCAGAGCTCATACAGAAGATTCTACGCGAGGCTCACAAATGTATTTATGTCCAGACATCCGGGAGTAATAAAATGTATAATGATTTGAAAAAGATGTACTTGGTGGTGGGAATGAAACGTGATATCTCCGAGTTTGTATCAAGGTGTTTAATATGTCGACAAGTTAAAGTGAGCATCGGTACCTTCAGGTTACTTCAACCAATTACTATACCGGAATGGAAATGGGAAAGAATCACTATGGATTTTGTATCGGGGCTACCTTTGTCTCTCGAGGAAAAAGATGCTATTTGGGTGATTGTTGATCGATTGACAAAGTCAGCGCACTTTATTCCGACACGCGTATGGATTATTCTTTAGATAAACTAGATGAACTATATATATCTGAGATTGTTAGGTTACATGGAGTGCCTGTCTCTATTATATCAGATAGAGATCCCCGATTTACGTCTCGTTTCTGGGACAAATTGCAAGAAGCCTTGGGTACTCAGTTGTATTTCAAAGATCGCATTTCATCCTCGCATGAGATGGTCAATCTGAGCGTGTAATTCAAGTATTGGAACATATGCTCCGATATTGTATACTAGAATTTGAAGGTAATTGGGAGAGATATCTACCTTTGATTGAATTTGCTTACAATAACAGTTATCAGTCCAGTATTAAAATGGCTCCGTATGAAGCTTTGTATGGGAGAAAATGTAGAACACCGTTATATTGGACAGAGCTCGATGAAAGGAAGATACATAGGGTTGATTTGATCCGAAACGTAAGAAAAAAAAGTAAAGGTTATTCGGGATAGTCTAAAAGCGACTTCCGATCGTCAAAAATCATATGCCGACCTTAAACGAAAAGAGATTGAATTTCAAGTTGGTGACAAGGTATTCTGAAAGTGTCTCCTTGGAAGAAAGTTCTCCGATTCGGTCGAAAGGGTAAATTGAGTCCAAGATTTATCGGGCCCTATGAAATTATAGAAAGAATTGGACCGGTAAACTTATCGATTGGCATTACCACCGAACTTGATAGAATCCATAATGTTTTTCATGTATCTATGTTACGACGATATCGATCGAGATCCTTCACATGTTATTTCTCAAACGAAGTGGAGATTCAACCGATATGACTTACAGTGAAGAACCGGTCAAGATATTGGCACGGGAGACAAAAGAGCTAAGAAATAAAAAGATAAATTTGGTGAAAGTATTGTGGCAAAAGTACGGGATTGAGGAAGCGACATGGGAACCGGAGGAGACAATGAAGAAACAATACTCAAACCTCTTTACTGGTAAGATTTTCGAGGACGATAGAAAAGTTCAAGTATCAAAATAGGTGAATTAAAAGTATAGGCACCACATTAACAATTATATCAAAGTGTTGGGGGATTTTATGTCATTATCCCTTTATTTTATTTTGAAAATTACACTCTTTTAAATCTATATTATTTATAAAACCCTTTACGGAATTGATGCCACCCATCAACCGAGTCCCAAATTAGTTAGAAAAATTACTTTAATATCCATTCATATTTAAAATAAATTATATTATTTGAGGGCTCTTTAGTTTTTTTTATTTGAATATACATATGATGGGATTTGAATTCATGCCAATCAAGGTAATAAAGCCTTAAATTTGACAATCAACCAAAGTTTTATTTTAATATTCTTATATATTTTAATTTTATTTTGCACACTTCATTACCCCATCAATTGAATATATTTATACTATTTATTAAGGCTTTTACTAAGTTGGTGTAATCAATTGAGTCCTAATTCAATTAAAAAATTACCAAAAAAAAACTATTTTATTTGCAAAGTATGAGTGTGTTTGATAAACTATTGAAAAATTTCGTTTTATTGAAAATAAAAATTCTCAACATTAATTTTTAAATTCTGTTTAATAACCATATTAACTTTTTACTTGATATAAAATTTAAAAAATATATTGAATATGATAAGTAAGTAGATAGCTACTTATCATTTAATGTGAAAAATATTGAATTGATTTTATTTTTAAAATTTTCATTTTTAAAATAAATAATTTCTTCAATTTATTAAAATATTGAAATATTCAAATTTTTTCTTTAACTTTTATCCAAAACTATACAAAATAAAATAAATAATACAATATTAATAATATAAAATTTATGAAACAATACATTTTCAAAAATCAAAATTTACTATTATCAAACAAAATAATTATATTCAATGCTTTGTTCTTTGTTTTGATTAATATATCAACTAGTTTTATAATGTAAAACTAGTGCTTATAAATTTTAGTATTAAAAATTCAATATTTAAAATTTTAATTTATCAAACACGCCTTTAATTATATGATTATGAAGGTATTTTTTGTCTTTTTTATATTTTTATAAATCAATAAAAAAATTATCCATAATGAAATTTGAACAAAAAACACAATGAACATAAAACTTTTTCATTAGCCATTCGAACTAAAAAATATTTAGTTTTTATATAAAATTTTAATAAATATATTTATTATTTATGCTCTTTTATATATTTGTATATGTTAATAAAATTGTTAATTGAGTTAGTGTCACAAATTAACTCGACACCAAATCAAAATTAATGACAAAACAATAGTAAAAAATTATCATCATTTAGTATTCTTAATTTGATGTGTTTTTATTTTTAAATTTCGTTTTACTCACAATTTAATCTAATTTTTTCATTTTAATATCATACATATTTCATGTATAATTATTAATTAATTCCAAATCGTTTCATTATTTATTGTATGTTATTTTTAAAAACACCTTTGTGTTTTAAATATATGATTTACATAAAAATTCTAATATTTTTTTAATAAATTAAGATAATTTTACTTATATCTATAAACTACCCGGGCACATAATTATGACTAAATTACAGAATGAAGCTCCTTTTTTTTTTCAAAATTCCGAAAATAGGTCAGTTTTTTTTAAAATGACAGAAATGGGCCGATTTGCTAAAACGCGTCCAGCTGGTAATGTTTTCAGGGGACAATCAGAGAAACCCTTCTAGCTGGAAGCTTTTTAGTGTTTTTTATTAGGGCTTTTAAGGTTTATTAGGGTTTTTTAATTAAAAGTTTTAGTGTTTATTAATTAGGGGTTTAGTGGTTTAGGGTTTTAGAGTTAGGGTTTATGGTTTTAATTGATTAATTTTTTTAACGTAACAACTGTAATAATTGAATTCGACATTTAAAATATTCCTATTTACACCAATCGAAAAATATTTTTGATTAAAAATCGAAACTCAAAAAATTGAAAAAATAATTTTGATGAGATGGCTTCGAAAATAATATCTCGGGATTCCCAAGATATTTGAAATGTTTTTGAAAAATGCCCCGAATAGTGGAGTTTGAAATTTGTAGAGAAAAAACGCTTCAAGCAGGACGCACTGTCAGCAAAAGTACTGAAAACGCTTCTAGTTGGTCGCTATTCTCAGTACTGCTGTTGACAGGACGTCCTGCTTAGAGCGTTTTTTCTCTACAAATTTTGACAGGACGTCCTGCTTAGAGCGTTTTTTCTCTACAAATTTCAACCCCCACTATCTATAGTATTTTTTCAAAAACATATAAGATGTTATCCCTTGGGCTATAAATGACACATATTTTAGCCTCTGGTGACATAAACTGTGGAATAAAATTTGAAGAAGTTCAAAAGAATATAAGTTCATAGGGAAGGCATAAGTTGGAGCAACAATACTATTTGTATAAAAAGGAAGCATAAGCATTGATTTTTCGTGTTACTATTTATTTGAAGCATTATATTTTTTGCATAATATTTTTGTTTCGAACTTCTCTCAATAGATAATTTGATTAAAATGAGTGGATAGATTAGTGATATTATTTATTATGATGGTAAGGTTCGTGACACCAAGAACAGCGTGGCTTTTGTTATCGGAGAAAACAGCTTGGCTGACTTTTAACCAGAACATAAAGTTGCAAAAACTTCAGAAAAGAATTAGGTGAAAAATCGTCGAATCTATGAGAATGATAGTATCTCTATTAAGTATCGATTTTGTGCTTCGATAGATCTCGTGAGATATGATGCTTTTGATATCAAAGGTGCTCGGGGCTTGTAGGCAATGGTGCAGACGTACATCGACAGTGGATCACCATTTCTCGAGTTATATGTGGAATTTTCAAGGCCAAATGAAGGCATTCGATCGTTAACATCTCTTCTTGTTCGAAAGGCAAGAACGGTTGAAAATGTCAATAGTCTAACCACTTTGTTAGAAAGATCTCATTATGATATCTCGAAATCTTCAATGGGAAGACACTCATTCGTCTTGGCCTTAGATTTTAATTGTGGGAGGCAGAACACCGAACAATCAGGTTTTGATGGTAGAACAGAATACACAACCCCTGCACGACACTCAGTTAGTGGATGAGACATGTGTTCGAAAAACGGGTTTGGAAAACGCAGCAGAAAATATATTTAGGGAAAATAGAGTTTTAAATTTTTTTTCCAAAATAAGATCTTGGTTTTGATATCTAAAATAATAAACACTTAATCAAAATTTTACTTTTTCGATTCGTCTAGGATGAGCACTTTGACCAAGTAATCTTCTCCGTTATCCTCAAGCTCACGTCTGCCGAGTGTGGGCTCACTACGAACCAAAAAAATTTCACAAAAATTATTAGTGGGGTAATTTCACAATTTCTCTAAACTTTTGGGTCAAGATGTAAATCAGAAAAATATCTCTAAAAATTTTATGAAATAATCTCTTAAGTGAATTTTCTCTCTACAGCTTTCTCTTAAATTCAAGTGTGTGAAAAATAATGGTCCAATGCTCTCTTTATATAGGGAAAGTTTAGAGAGTTCAACTATGATTAAATTTAATCACTTTAATATTAAATTTAATATAATATTTATTACGATAAATATTAGATTAAATTTAATATTAAATCTTATTAAAATAATATAAATGTAGATAAACATTAAATTAAATTTAATATTAAGATAATCACTTTAATATTAAATTAATAAATACTATTAAAATAAGTATTAAATTTAATTTAATATTAAACTATTAAAATAATATTATTTTTTGAATAGTTAATCTGAAATCAAATTCTTTGGTAAAGTCCTAGTAGGAGTGTAACTCTTCCATTGCTCACCACTGAAAACCAACTACCGCCGACTATCGGGACGCCGCCGTCGCAACTATCGGCACCGCCATGTCCGGTGATGCAGGTGCAACACTTTTACAACACCCCAATCGATTCGGCTACTATCGGTTCAGTCCGGATCAGTGATGACCTGACCGGTTCGGTTTAGCCACCAGTTGGACCATCGGCCTGGTTCGACCAGTTTTTTGGGTTTTGGTCTTAGTTTTGGGCTCCCAAGCCCAATTTACGATCTCAAGTCCAATTTTCAAGTTCAATTACCAATTGGGCCAATTGTCTGACTTGAAAATTAATTTTCAAAAATATCATATTAATTTGATTAATTTAATTTTACTGGATCAAAATTATTTTTTCCAAAAATCACTTAGATTTTCCAAATTAAATTTTCAAGAAAATTCTTTAATCAAATTCTCTAGTTGAACAATTCTCACGACCACCTAATTAAATTTCACATATAATAAATCGACTCAATTAAATTATTTCCAAAGTCATAGAATTTCTTTCCAATTCAAATGCAGTCCAATCAAGCTTTTGATAAGCTAGCAGAGGGACCAATCGGAAATATACAATTAGGCTCTAGTAATTGCAATTACATCCAAAAGTATCGTTCCGATAATTCGCAATTACTTAATCATGGAGTCAGTTCATAAGAAGTTCCATGAATGAAAACTCCTTATTGTATGCTCTTTACAAAAACAATCCATCCAACTATTTTGTCCAATGACCTCGTCATGTGTGTGTTACCATCATATGATATCCTTGATTCCTTTGAGTTAAATTTGTTCTTTGACACCCCAAACCCAACCGGGACAGACTGACCTGATTTCAAAGCGTTACATTAGTCGCCTAAGTGACTCTCCGACTAACGACCTCCCAAGACACACCCTAACCTTCTAACACTTCAATCTTATCCATTTATTAGTTATTTATTAATGCAGAAACAATTTGTGAACCAATTTTAAACTTTTTATAAGTAATTTAACCTAAGGGCATTTTTATCATTTTACCATATATGGTTAAACTAACTTGAATTTAGATCTGTACATTTACTAACCCTCTTTTAGTCAATTTATGTAAGCCCTAAAAATTTCAGCTTAATTCGAGTTTATTTTCTATGTCTAATTCAAGTTTTATCATTAAGGACTAAATTGTAACGATTTTAAACTATCATTACTATATCTGAATATTAAATTAAGTGTGTTTCTAACAAATTTTATCAATTACAAGTCTAATTATAAAATTTTATCAAGTTTTCTTATCATTTAAGGCTCTAATTAGACTTATCAAGTTACAGGACTAATTTGTAATTTAAACGGACTATAGAACCAATTTAAAAAGACCAGAATTCAAACCCCCAACAGTCCACTACATTTTTTTTTTGTGTGTGTATGAAAAAAATTGATTTTAAACCCAATCTTGAGTATTTTAATGGCCAATTAAACCCGATTTTGCTACAATTAAATATTATACATATTCATACACCTTCAATTTAATTTATTAATACCAATTAAGCCTCAATTAAACAGAATTAAACATTCAATTTCATATATATCACCTATCGGTTAATTCAAACAAGTGGCTTACTTTAGTCGCTAGTAAACCACTCCATGGAAGCTTCATTTAAACAATGGTTAGTATAAACATCATTCCTCACACACCGTGTTATCAAGCAACAATACATCGTAAATTTTTTAATAATCAAACTCAAACATGCATATATGATATTATAAAACCATCCAAAATTAAAAATGTCCAATGTCGAAGTCCAATTACAACCAAAACTAAACTAAGTCCAGAAAGTTCTACAATGCCCGATTAACATCTCTAAAGCTTGTAACTAAATCTCTACTGAGCTTTAATCTCTTGGAACTCTCTTGCTCGGCTCCTTAGCTCCTCAATCCAGTCGGTTAATTGCACGAATGTGAAGGTGTGAGCTTAAAAAGCTTAGTGAATGTTAATAAAACGACGAGTAAATTAGCACCCAAATCATGCCTAAATTAAAATCAATCAAATACAAATTTTCAATCACAATATCAATCCATAATAGCTCAATGTCATATGCTCAACCAAGTACCAAAAATCATAATTAATCATGACATATAATCATCAATTTAGCATATAACATTTCATACATTTATATTTGCATATACAATCATGACTTAATCGGGTTACCATACATCGGATAAATGGATCTCCTTACTCCCAATCAGAATCAGAATTAGTCTCGGATTGAGCAGGCAGAGGCCACACACTGCCTTATATCACCTCAAGTCAGTCCCGTTGAGTGGAGACACAAGCTCAACACTACCTTATCTACTCCAAATCAGTCCACCTAGAGCCTCATTGCTCACAAATAACATATCAATATAGTGAGTACTCACAAACCCTATGGCATGCCAACTATATCCAATAGATCCACCATGCTATAATGCCAATATAACCAATCAATCATAACATAATTTCAGTCAATAATGTGTTCAATTTAAAGTGCCAAAATGCATATATGAATCATGTAACACATCTATTTTAACATCAAATTAAATCTAGCATACTAATTACCTATTATCAATGTTCATTTATCAATTGAAATATTAACATACTATGAACCAAAAACTCTAGCATGCTTGCTTAGTTCACCATTATAATCAATCAAATCAAGCACATAAAATCACTAGATGCTCACTTACCAACACTTAACAAAAATTTCTTCATTTAAACATATATCAATAATCTTGCAAAATTAACCAACCAAAACTCAATTAAATATTTGCAATCAGTAATTAATCACCCAATTAAGCATAAGTGATGGTCAATTTACCAAATTGCCTTTTAATAACACTCACCACACAACTAACTCAACCACAATCAAGTGATCAACCAAGCAAATCCAAGCTTCAATTTCGATTAGCTCAATCCTCTTCAAGATTCGGAGCTTCAACATAGATAAAATAGATATTATCACCTTTCAAAAGATATAATAAACACAAATTTTCATCAACTAGGCTACACGAAATTCTCACTCAAAGTTACCTTACTGGATTTGTATCATCAAGTCGAAAACTCGATTTCTCACAAAATCGATCACTCCAGCCCTCCTAATCACTTCCAAACATCAATACTAGACCAAATAAATATATACTAAGCATCAATTTCACATTTAAATCAATTGCACAAAAATCTGGAAAAATCGGTTCAAAAAGATGATAAAATTTGAATTTCCTTAAATTACCTTACAAAACATGTTTAATCTTGATAAATAAGATCAAAAACTTTCTAATAGATCCATTTTGAGTTGGAACATCCATTGATTTGTGGATTTCCTCTCAAAATTCAAGATCCACCATTAAAGCACCCTAAGCTTTTGAAGAATATGACATTGATAAAAAAAATCATGTATTTATCACTCAAATAATGCAAATATGCTTTTAATCATCATAAAAATAAGTTTAGAAATAATAATTACCTTTGATTCATTCTAAATCCTTTGATTGAAAATCTTGATTCAAGAATCTTGAGAAATTTCAGAATATTTTTGGCTACTTTTGTGAATAATTTCAGGTGAAAAGAGAGAGTATTTTGAGAAGGAAATTTGTTGAATCTATTCTCTGATGATAGATTTTTAAAACCATGCAAAGTAAACGAATTTTATAGCTCTCTAATATGATGTAAATGGTGTGAAAGGTAGGCTAGATGCATTGTGTTTAAAACTGAAACAACCTACCAGAAATTTAAAAATTTGGAAATTTTCTCAATGGCCACTCCCACATTTCCCTTACTTTACTGATTGATCATTTCCCTCCAAAATTCCAAATTTAAAGGTTTATTTGCCAAATAAATACTCCAAAATTTCCCTTATTTTACAATTAAATCTAATTTAATTAATATTTAAATTTAACTCAAATTAACCCCCAATAAAAATTATTTTAAAATTTTTTTCGACCAAAATTAATTATTTTCACTAATAATTATTTAATTACTTTAAAATTAATTTTCCAAACATATTTTTTTTCGGATTATTATTTAATCGATTTTAGATGAAATTGACCTCTTAAATTAAATTAAAAAAATTACTATTAACCCGATAAATTCCTAAATTCACGCTCGGAACCCGAAAAATATACCTGAAACTACTAGACCCAATTTAGGGATATTACACGTTCACTCAATACGATCCTATTTTATCTCATTGTTACTATTGTTTCTTCTTAATAATTAATACGATCACTGTCAACAAATGATTGTGATAAATTGTCATGTTCCATATTTATCAATCCACACAATGCCAATAAGAGGATATCATTAACTCTTTAATTAAGCTATGAATTCTAGTATTGATAGTAAAGCCATGCCATACACAAGTTATGTACCCAACATTACCGACTATGGGCTCGATCATCTTTAAAGCATAAGCATCCACTTATATCAAAGCACATGAGTTGCATACGCATGGTCAGTGACTAACTCAAGATTTAGGTAAATCACACCATGACCGTCACAATTGAATTAATTCACAAACGGATTCAGAGTTAATTCATCTTGGGTCCAGTCCAATTTATCATTCTACCAATAAATACATTTATGTCTCTACCCGTGGAATTGACTGCTCCAATAGCCAAGACTAGTCATCTCCCCAATTGGAATTGCAAACGACATAATAATCCTTCTTAGTATTTAAATCAAATGTTCACTTCGATTCTTTTGCGAGATTACAGACTTTTTTAGATTATCTATTGAAGTAAGTTATCTTTCTCGTAATGTAAACTTTCTTACAATGCCACTTATCTTCAGTTTGAACTTTGACAATCAATAAGCTAATATTTGCTTGTCACAATTTCTTTATGCACATAATAGTTAAATGTGAAATTAACTTTTTCTATTTATTCATCGTTTAAATAAATAAAAAACAGTTACATGTTTACTACATTATGGGCATATTTCCCAACAACATGAAACTCGATGGGTCGATGTTCAACACTGGGAATACTTATTGGGGAATGACAGTAACTTTCAGCGGTTGGCAATTGACATGTGATTTTGGACGTTCCAACAGTACACGAGAAGGGACGATGTACTCCCTACAACGTCCAGCTACGAGGGGACCTTCAAAACGATAAATGTTGGTGTGTCTAAAAATGAAGATGGTAGTGTGGATTTAGTTCGGGAGCCCGATGCCGACGGTTCAAAAGTTACATTATTTTCTGAACTAGAGCCTGTTCCAACTGAACTAGAAGACGGTGAATGGGTGAAGATGAAGAAGAAAAAGATATACGATTCAAGGCATACTTGCCTCTAGCTCATACGCATAATGTCAATATATCAACAGAGGATGGGTTGGAGTTTACAGAACCACGACAGAAGAGGCCAAGCCATGTAGGTTCTTCATTGAATTCGGGTGAATTGGAAGTGGGCAGGAAGTTTTCCAATAAAGATGATTTTCTTGCTGTAGTGAAGTAATACAACATTAAGAATGGGGTTAATTTCCATGTGGTTAAATCCAAACCTGAGAAGTTCAAGGCCAAGTGTGCAATACGAGATGATGGACGTGCATGGAAAATCATGACTTCTGTAAAAAAAAAGACAGGATTGTGGACGTTAAAAAAGTTTACCCGATCCACATACGTGTGTTGCCACTGGTACAGTATCACGGGTATAAACTACTGATTGGATATGCTTAGGGTTTTCTGGTTATTTAGAGTTTTATTTATTAGGGTTTTAGGTACAGTTCCACTTAATTTAATGTACTCTCAGGGTTACAGATGTTTCACTGGATTATCCAAAGTTGGATTCAGATATGATCGCGGGCATAATACTACCAATGGTGAAGTGGATCCAAGGACTGCTGTGTCGGTTTTAATTGCAAATATTTGTAGCTAATTCAACTACACGCATTCATACCACAAGGCTTGGATAACAAAGTAGAAGGCATTGGAGAAGATGCACAGTGGGTGGAATGCATCATACAACAAGGTATAGCAGTGGTGTCAAGTTCTAGAGAGGTACGCCCTAGGCTACCTAACTAATAATAAAATGGGGCCCACGTACCACAATGATTGCTCGTTCCTTTTAGCAAAACTACTCCCAAAGCGAGCAGCGAGTTATGCTGGGCAATTGTAGGGAGGCCATGTATAATGCCCGAATGTGGTGGAACAAATTAATAAGGGTAAGACACGAGCCAGCTGCATGCACTTAGTTTGTCACTCGCGCGAAGACCTATGGTTTCAGGTAACGGAGTTCGACAGACCGAACCAAGGTATTATTGGGGGAGTGTACCGTGTACACCTAAGAAATAAGATTTGTGACTATGGGAGATTTGATGCATTTCGTTTTCCATGTGCTCATGTAATTGTAGCTTGTATCAATTAACGTTTGGATCCCATGAGCTTTGTTGATGAAGTGTACAAATTAGAAAACTTATACAACGTATGGAGACATGTATTCCTACCAGTTCCAGATGAACGTAAATGGTCACCTGTATCAAGCACTCCAATTAAGTTGTTACTCAATATAAGATTGCGTCGCAAACCAAAAGGTCGATCGATGTCGACTCGAATACGTGACAACATGGATATTCGGGAAATGTCAAATGAATTATTCCACATGTTGATATGTTGGGAGTGGAATATCAACCAATTCTCATTTGGCCACCGCAAGTCGATAGGATGCAGATCTCAAGGTCTTAAGGTGCCACGAGAATCGACTGTCAGAATCTGAACTGCTGCAACACTCTATCGGCCTCATGCATATCTATGGTAGCGTACACTACCAATGAGACCTTAATGTGCCAGTCATTAGGATTCACAAAGAATTCATCAGGGATTACTGCTCGAATTGCCGGATCCTCGTATGGTGTCCATTTAAACTATATTAACGTGATAAAAACATTAGTTATATATACTACTAAATACAAAATCGACTATGTTATTTGTATATAGTTCAAAATTAAATAAATACAAGCCTTCGTTGCCGATCGTTGGTCTAATAGAAGTCGTTTATCTTAAAGCTCAGTAGGTAATCTCACGTGACTCGATGCATGGTTCCACATATTTAAATAACTTATTAGCATAATAATTTTAATTTAAATCAATTTAATCATGGTAATATCTACTTAATTTTACCTTGTTATGAGTGGGCATATATACGGGTAGTTCGCTCGAGGACGTAAAAAATAGAAATAAAAACCGAGCCCATAATTGTAGTAGTAAAAGACAACCACCAATTTTGATTTTTCTTGGTAACGCCACCTGACACATCTCCCGGTACAATGTCGTCAATACGGCGGGCCCCTAACTGAGTTCGCTCGCTCCTCTAAAATTGACGAGTTTCAACAGTCGCCTTGGATGGATGAGATTTCATGACCTATCCGGCATCATGATATCCCCGATGATCTGAAGGATGTACGCTTAAGCGTATCGTTCTCTTTGGACTTCAGTCGAATCCTCAACCAGCTCCGCGAATTTTTTTTTGTATCCAAGCCATTTTGATCCAACCTCCGTAAATCATCTCCGGAATCGCACCCAAAAGATCTAAACATACGACTCCCCAATCAGTAGACTAAATAGACATATTAACTACCAACTCATCCATGAGTAACCCTAACTGTAAATGCACGTCCTCTAGAGTGATAGTACACTCGCTGCTTGGAAGATGGAATGTGTGTGCCTTGAGTCTCCACCTCTCCACCAATGCGCTTATGAGTTTTGTGTCCAACTTACACGCTCAGCCTACAAGGGCCATGTGCCAAAAATTGGCTTCCCTCAAGTATGGTTAGATCAACGGTGATAGAGGACCGAGTAGATTACGAATATGACATTGTAAAATTCGATCTTCTACCTATTTACGTAAAAATTATAAAAAAAATATTAAGTTAAAATATAACAATGAAATAAAAAATTTAAACAAGATTAAAATTTATTCTTACCATTTGCAATTGATTGATGGAGATATGCTTGATATCAAGATGAATTAGAGACTCGACCATTGCTAAATTATATAGAACACAAAAAAAAATTTAATAAAAAATTTTCTTGAAAATATTAATAAAAATAGAATTTGAATAGAAATATAATTTTAGTAAAAAATTTAAGAGAGAATTTGAGAGATTTTTGAGAGTTGATTGAGAAATTTGAGAGATTTAATAAAGAAATATGAGCAATGTGAGAAATTTGTAGGTGGGGGATTTATAGTTTCTTTTTTGACCGTTGGGGGGACAATGACTATTTAAAATAATCTTTGGAAGTGAACGTTAGGGGAGGGGAAAAACGCGCTGACCTCGATGCGTTTTTGCTTAGCGCGCTAAGTTGAAAGCGTTTTTTTGATTTTCTCCCTAAAAACGACACCAATTGGAAGTGTTTTAGCAAAATCAACCCATTTCCGTCATTTTTTAAAAAACTGGCCTATTTCCGTAATTTTGAAAAAATGGCTTTATTCCGTAATTTAGCCCATGATTACCTTTCTCATTTAAAAAAAAAATATAATTATTCACTTAAAAATTACTATTTTAAAATTTAAAATCTATGTTTTTTTTTAAAAAAACAAGTGAATGTCATGGATTTTAAATTTAAAAAAAATTAACTCCGACAGACTCAAATCAAAATTTATTCCATTCAACTTATTTAAAAAATTTAAATTAAATTAATAAAATAAAACTCTTGATCCAAGGCTCATTCTAATTTTGTTTGTTTGTATTTTTTTTTTAAATCAGAAATTGACCTAATTTTAATTTTCAAAATATGTTGGGAGTTTGTAAAACAGAAAACGGTTTGCGAAATTTCAAGTGACGGCAACAAACGGCTTCCAGGTTTGTCGTTTTTTCGGTGCGTTAGGAAAACGCGCTTGCATAGAAGCGCGTACCAGACAGCCATCATCAATTTCATGAAGCAGTGTTTGCTTTTGCTGTAGGCTACATTCCAGTAATAAAGCGCCTCCCCACCTTTCCAGCCCCCACTCCCACTCTCTGTGTCTCTCACAGACGCAGTTCTCCCTTTACTCTCTCAATTTTCTACTCTCATCCCAAGAGTCCCTTTTCCATGTTCTCATCTCCCAAACTAGAAAGGAAAAGGGAAGACCTATTTTCTTCTCTGCATTGTTGCGTTAGATCTTTGCCGCATTTCATGGATCTACTACAATTACGCCGACTCTCATTCTCTTCATCTTCTCTCTCCTAGGGTTTTTGTTCCGTTTCTTTACTTTTTTTTGGAGGGGCGCTTGGCGGCGGAGCAGCTTAGGTTTTAGTTTTGTTTGGTTTAGTTATGAGGTGTGTCGTTTCGCTCGGAGAGAGCAACGGAGAGTTTGGCTGGCGGCGAATGGTCTATCGGAAACTTAGGAATCTCCAGTGTCTCTCCGACGACTCGCACGTGGTTCGAGTTGGTGTCTGACGATGGTTGCTGTGGACTCTGGTTCGGCGAGAGAAGATGCCTGCTTTGACTCTGCTCATTTTGCTTCTTGTTTACTTACCCAGCTTTCTCTCTTGTTCTTGTTTCGGTATCACTCTTTCTGGATACTTGCTCTTCTGTTTTTTTTTTTCTTCTTTAATTTCGTTTTATCTGTTTGGTTGCGGAGCCAATAATAGATAAGGAAGGAAAGTGGACTAAAATCCAGCCCGAGTTAGCTTTTAATTTTATTTATAGAAATTAAGAAAAGGTCAGCATGCTTTATGAAGCTAAGTAGGCTTTGGCTTTACTGCTGATTGGCTCTCTTTATGTCTACTTAAGCTTTCCACTATAACGTTTATCCTTTAGCTTAATTTTTCGCGTTCGCCAAAACTAAAGAAAGGGGAAAAAAGAAAATTTTAAAATGTAAAGAAGGGTTCGTTTTTTGAGTAATTTGTTAGTCCCCTGTTTTCTAATTCCATACAGTATCTTGAGAAAATAATAATAATTTGGAAAAAGGGATATCAGATGAACTATTCATATCTTAGCCCTTTGAGGAATATACTATGGATAATATTGACGTCAGGAATAATTATTATTATTTATCCTAAAAGGTTAGCTCAAATTAAAAGTGTTCTAATACCATTAAGGTTAACTGAGCTTCAATTATCAAATAATGTTCGTGAATTCCGGATTTCCTGTTAGTTTTCTTTGTTTTATTTATATTTTATTTTTCCATGGATGCTGCTTGAAAAGAGTATGAGCCTTAAATATTTGTATTATAGCTTCTGTATAGCAATGCTTTTGGGTACAATCCTTCTTGAGTAAACGGTCAAAATCAGTTACCCTTGGAAATGTTAGAATCTTTGTTATAGTTATCTAATTTCTTGTAATTTGTGGTTATTATGTGTTGCATTCAAATAGAGTTAAGGACATGTGTTGCCATAACGGTTACAATAACTATAGTTCATTAAGGAAGACTAACTTCACTGCCATTTAATTTTTATCTTTATTACCAGGACTGCAAATATTATTGTCTCCTTTACAACCAGTGCACCAGTTGTCTGTGATGGAAACGATCATTGATCATGGTAACAATTTATTTATCTTTAAATGTTAATGAAGTTGAATAAATTCTTTTGATTAATTTCCTGTCTAGACTTGAAATGATCAATTATTTATATCCAAGTAGGTAAAGCTTGATGTTTTATCCATGAAGCTATAATGTTAACTGAAAATACTTGATGTTATGTTTGGAACATGAATTTGAAAATTAGGATTTGGATTTCATTTGCTATATAAATTGTTAGAAGGAAATGCATTCCTTATGAATAAAATAGTTGGATTTCAAGATAAATATTTATTTGGAAAGTATAAAAAGCATGAATTTGTGAACTTCATAAATTCTTTTAAGAATTTCAAATTCACTACTAAATAGGCATCCAACAAATCCATGGATTTGAGAAAAAGTTATGAGTGTTACATTTGTATGTGTGTTATAACTCAATTTGCCCAATTTTTGAAATCCAAATCCAAAATTTGAAATTCAGGTTCTTGAATACTACTGGGGAATTTTTTTAGTGTAATTTATGTTTTTTTGTAGCCTAAGCTAATACCAGTCTAACTCGTGAAGAGTCTTATTGACGATGCCTTAGGGTTAGTTTACCATTGAGGTTGAAAAGTGCTTTTAGAAAGTCAGGTGGAAATGTATTTTTAAAATGTTTGACAGTGTTTACCATTAGGGGTGTACAAACGATTAATTCAGTTGGTTTGCTTGGTTTTTTAAACTTAACCGATCGTCATATAATAACCAAACTGACCTACTTATATAAACCGACCTAACGAACTGACTTAACATCGGTCGGTTAACTCGGTTAACTGACATAAAATAAATATATTATAAAATATATATTTTAAAATAATGAATATATTGATATATTTAACCGACTTAACTGATTTATATATTATAAAATATAAATTTATCTAAAATAATTAGAAAATATTAAATATTAAGTCAGTCTGTTCGTATATGAAATTCAATAATCGGTAACTGATTGACACCAAATAAACCAACCTTACAACTGATTTAACCACTAAACCAACTTAACCAAATTAATCGGTTAAATCAATTAAATCCGTTTTAACTGATTTATGCTCTCCCCTATTTACCATTGCTCTCAAAAAGTGCTTTTGAGAAGATAAAATGTCTATTTTAGAGACGATGTTGTAAAGTATAAGATATATTGAACTTCTTTAATGAGGATAAGAAGGTAATTTCTGCCAAAAGCACTTTTGCAAAAGCTTAAAGGTAAAAATTTTGACTTTCTGGTTTGAGTGAAAATCACAGTTTAGAAACATGGTTTGGTTTGAAGATGTACTTTTTTACTATTGCATTTGGCTTAAAATCATGATTTGGTATGAAAAACACTTTTGAACCTCAATGGTTAATGGAGCTTTAATTTGTTGAACTTGCTCTGAGCCATTTGTCTTCTCAAAGCTTACTTGGCAAGTATGAGACATGAAAAATGTACTTGAAGAGGAATCTGGTGTCTACTTCAAGTTGATGGATAGTATGTCCCAGCTAAAAAATTGTTGTCAGTTTTAACAAGTTTTTTATTTTTGTTTTACAGTTTTATATGTTAGTTTGCATTTTGCCCACTAATTGTTTTATCAAAAAAAGGATCTTCAAGGTTCTTTTATGTATTCTGTTTAGAAGAGGAACTCTTACCATCTATTTGTGGAGTACATTTTAGTCATCAGATAGGCTCTTTTCTTATGCATTTTTGCTTCCCAATTCTTCAGTCTAATGGCATGTAAACTTAGAAAGCTTAAGTTGAAAGTTTTTCATGCCTACTTCCAGTTCTTCATAAGTCAATGTTATTGAAAGGTTCCTTGTCACCTTTTCTGATATTTAACCCATGATGTTAAATTAATGATGCGATAGAAGAAAAAAGAGTGCTACATTAAGTTGTTCATGTCAACCTATTTTCTATAGATGTTCAGTATAGGTTATCAGATGACTTTTAAAGGCATTCTAGCATCCTTAAATTACTTTGCATTATTACTCTTGCTTATGAAATATTAATAAGGTTGTTCTGCTCCTGGCAGCTAGGCTGCTTTCAGTGCGTGTGTTATTTTCTCGAGCAAGATCACCCCAGGAACATGTCAATCCTTCTTTTGGACCGGCTATTGCTCCTGGACCTTCTCATATCCATCAAGGTACTTATTGCAATCTATCTCCTACCCCTTGTCATTATGTTAATGATGTCCTATGGCTGATGTCTCTTGCATTGCAGCTCCTTTTGCTAGCCCTAGTAGCCATGTGGTACCCAGACATCATCATGGTGGTCACCATCGTCATCATCATGTTAAACCTCGAGAAGCTGCTGCACCACCTTTAGAGCAAGGTAACTTACTATGGGTCTTGTGCAATGTCTAGAGGACATGGCTTGCATAAACTTTTTTTTGGCCACAAAAGATCTTATTGTTTAGACTCTAATCTCAGTTGAGGGGCCTATACAACTTATTTTTTGTCCTGGGGGTCATGGCTACGTTTAGTGAGTCTTCTTTTTACATACTGACGTCAATGGGTCAGAGCATGTACTTTATTTAAAATGCTTTACATACCTCTCCCCCGATAATTCTTTGTGGTTTTTATTACAAAAACTTTGTCAGGCTGCGATCAAATTTGCGTGGAGCCACTTACTGCAACCCCTTTTGGTTCACCTTGTGGTTGTGTGTTCCCTATGAAAGTCAAACTTCTCCTAACTGTAGCTCCTTATGCTGTTTTCCCTGTGATGAATGAGCTAGAGATTGAGGTTGCTGCAGGCATATATTTGCAACAAAGTCAAGTAAAAATAATGGGTGCAACTGCTGATACCCAAAATCAAGGGAGAACGTTGGTTGAGATTAACTTAGTTCCTCTTGGAGAAAAGTTTGATAATACAACAGCAATGCTTACATATGACCGACTTTTTCATAAAAGAATATCTCTGAATTCAACTCTTTTTGGAACCTATGAGGTGGTATCCATAAGTTATCCAGGTAGTTATCTCTTTTTCTAATAACTTTCTGTCATACGATTTGGTTATTATGTAATGTTTATGAACTCTATGATTTAAAAAACATTTTGTTAGGAATTCCCGCTTCACCTCCATACGGTAATTTTCTGGGGAGTGGTCCAACTGGAAGTGCTGCAGATCTACCAATCACGGCTAATTTTGTTAACAATAACCAAAAGATGAACATCAGGATCATTGCCATTATTGTTTTATCTGCTTTTGTGCTCTTATTAGTTTTAGCTGGAGCAATCACTGTCCTTGTAAAATGGAGGAAGGTTGGAAGACCATCCAGTGCTGTTGGTCCGGCATTTCCCTCCTTGATAAACAAAAGATCTGGTAGGTTTGCAAGTGAGATTTAGGTCTGATATCTACAGTCTGTTATATGGAATTGGAATGTAATATGATGTTGTGAACTGGTTTTCTACTATTGCTGTTTAGGCACACAGCCCTCAGCTGTATGCCTCTATATTTTCAGTTTCTGCAATGACTGAATTGTAATGGTTACTCATTCTTTAAGCTGATTAGAGCTCAGAAGTTTGGTTATCTACAGATGCCATTATTTTGGTTTCTTTTCTTCTTTTCTTTTCTTTTCTTTACTGTGCTTTACTGTAAAATGATCTTGATGAGTCACAGTTTACAGAATGCCAGCTTTTTTTTTTTTTTTTTGCTGCGTGTTAATATCTATTTTGGTTTGACTCTAATGGAAGAGATTGATCATTTATATTTCATTGTTGTCTGTATAAACTATTCAGATGTCTGTGAAATTGGAATATATGACAATCTGATGTTTGTGAAAATGCAGGTATTGGTTCCATCTTGTCAAGCAGTATGGCAAGCTCTACATCAATGTCGCTCATGTCCACCATGGCTACTTCTGCGCTCTCAATTAAAACATTTGCACTTGCGGAGCTTGAGAAGGCGACAGACAAGTTTAGTTCAAAGAGTATTCTTGGTGAAGGAGGATTTGGACGTGTATATGGTGGTGTCATGGAAGACGGAAGTGAGGTAGCTGTTAAGTTGCTTACAAGAGATAGTCAGAATAGGGACCGTGAATTTATTGCTGAAGTGGAGATGCTGAGCCGATTGCACCACCGTAATCTTGTGAAACTTGTTGGTATATGTATTGAAGGGTGCATACGCTGTTTGGTGTATGAACTTGTTCCAAATGGAAGTGTGGAATCACACTTGCATGGTACAATTTTCCTTACCAACTCTGCTCATTTTTGTCTTTTTTTATTGGAGTGTTTCCTTGTTCAATTTAATAACTTTCATAAGGTTAAGAAATCTGCCTATTAACTTTTTATCCAGGAAAAAAAAAGTAGTAGTAATTACTACCAGATCAGCAAATGTTGCAATGCTAAAATGATTTTATATGATTTTTCTAGTTTTCACTGAAATGGATGGACTGTTGTATAATCTTTCTGTTGGTGATTAGGTGTCGATAAAGATGAAAGACCTCTTGATTGGGATGCACGCCTGAAGATTGCCCTTGGAGCAGCTAGAGGATTGGCTTATCTTCATGAAGATTCAAACCCTCGAGTGATTCACCGAGATTTTAAGGCTAGCAATGTTCTATTAGAAAATGACTTCACCCCGAAGGTATCAGATTTTGGTTTAGCAAGGGAAGCAACTGAAGGAAGCCAGCACATTTCTACCAGGGTTATGGGAACTTTTGGGTAATCCTTTTATGAAAATAACTAGATACTTATCATAAGAATTTCCCTGAAAGGGTAGTACATACTACTACTCTTCTTCGTAATTTAATGGACAATGAGACTAGCTGAGTTCCATTTTAATTGAAAGTTATTTCATGCAAATTTTAGGTTGATCCATAAAAACTCTTGATGGCATAATGTTAGCAATTTCTTATATCTGAAATGCTTTTTATAGTCAAATTCTGATATCTCTTTAAGATTTTTAATGTTTTTTAATTGTACCAAAGAAATGCAATGTAACTCTAAAATTAAATATCTCCCAGACCCCAATACTGCTTTTTCTTGGATTGCAACAGAAGATCTTGAAACTTCTATGTCTTCTGACTGGTTTGCTCTTCAAAACATTATTAAAGGTGAAGTTTGTGATTTGCAGGTATGTTGCTCCCGAATATGCTATGACTGGGCACCTACTTGTTAAGAGTGATGTTTATAGTTTTGGGGTTGTGCTTCTTGAGCTTTTGACTGGTCGAAAACCTGTGGATATGTCCCAACCTCAGGGACAGGAAAATCTAGTAACTTGGACTCGGCCTCTACTCACCAGTAGAGAAGGTGTAGAACAGTTGGTGGATCCTTCTTTGGCTGGAACATATGATTTTGATGACATGGCTAAGGTGGCATCCATTGCGTCCATGTGTGTTCACCCAGAGGTGACTCAGAGACCTTTTATGGGTGAAGTTGTGCAGGCTTTGAAGCTGATATACAATGACATGGATGAAGCTGGTGGGGATTGCTGTAGTCAGAAGGTGTCTTCTGCTCCCCAATCTGACTTTAAAGGGGATTTTGCCCCTTCTGATAGCAGTTGGTGGAATGCTGGTGGGGTCACCCCCCGCTTAACTTATGGGCGGGCCTCATCTTTTATCACAATGGAGTATAGTTCAGGTCCACTTGAAGAGATGGAAAACCGACCGTTTTCGACTTCAATTTTGGTTGGAGGTGGAACATCTTTGCCAATTAGACACGGTAACAGATCAGGTCCCTTGAGAACAGTCCGAAGCAAGCCAAGCTTTTATAGGCTAAGAGGGAGCATGAGTGAGCATGGGGGACTCCTTCCAAGGCAAAACTGGAATGATGCCTATTGGGTTTGAGGTTTTCTTTTCCCAGCTCTTTGTTCTCTTTTTTTTTTGGAATTGTACAGTTCAAAAGGGTGGGGGGCTTTTTAGTCAAGCATTCGAGGTTCTGGAGTTTCCATGTTCATTGAGAAGCAGATACCCGACCTTGGCATCCTACTGTTAAAGTCGTGATGATGATTCATTAGCATACAAAAAATGGAGATGTAAGTTGAATACTTGCTGTGTTAAGTATATATTTTCCAAAATTTTCCTGTAGTAGTGCAATGCTGAACCCGAGGAGGTTGGGTTATTGTTGTCACCAGATTGCTTTGCAAGTGCAAACAAAATGTTCATGTACTTCTGTAAGTGAAAGCAGTTTTGCAATCGAAACAGTCAACAGACGAGCAAGGCTCTTTTGAAACCCCCAAAGGGTGAAGGCTTGATTATGGTTCTTGAATTTCCTTCTCCGTATAGTTTGTGCCAAGAGATGGCAACCAGTTCAAACCCCTTGCCACGTTCAAGCACATTGTGGAAAAGAGCCGGTTATGGTTCCGTTTTGGTTTTGCTGAGCCGATGCAAAAGGCTTCAACTGCATGCTTTCACCCTTTGTTGTTATTTGTTTAGAACATAATGTATCCACTCTCGAGTTCGTAATTTATTTTAACGCACTGCTGTGACTGAACACTGTACAAATTCGGTAGGACCGACTTTTGGATTGATGTTGAGGTGCTTGTATTTGTCTCAATAGCAACGGTCCATTGTTCTAAAAGTGGCTACCAATAAACTGGAAGAGAGATCACATTGTTTCATTTTCCTTTTAGTCCCTGTAGTCGAAAGAGTTAAAAGTGTTAGCTGACAGTTATGTTATCTTGAAGGGGCTACGATTTGTATAAAAGGGTTTGCTCCAATTATTTGAGATCCGATGATTTCCTTGGGAGAGATCAAGAACAGTGAGGTGAGCCTTTTTGGAAACCTTTTCATCCTCAACAATGTTAATCAGGTATGATTCATACCACGTTATTCCTGCCATCTTATAATTTCTTAACCTATGAATTAAACATGGTAATCAAAGCTTCATTGGCAACTAATTAATGTTACTATAAATTAAGTAACTGGATTGAGACTTGAGTTTTTCCCCCTTTAAAAATTAGTTTGATACTGAATATTTATTATCAAATAATAATATGATCCGGTTTAAGCTAGAAAAATAAAACATGAATTATATAAATTAAATATATTAAACTTCTTAGGTTGAGTCGGATAATCTCACATTGAGGTAGGAAGGAAAATTCTCCTGCAAATATGTAATGTTTACTAAAATTTTTTAATGTTTTTGTTAGAAATTTTGATACTGACGCCTTTCATGTTAGAAATTTTGGTATTGCTACAAATTAGAAGTGTTGATAAAAATTAAAAATGTTGGTATGCTTTTGGAGTGTATTGTAGAACTAGTATATTTATTAGTAAAGATGACATCTCTACACTATTGGAATATTCTGGGCTGCCTCTGGTTGTTAAAATTTGAAAATCAAAATATTGGATAAATCTTGCCCTCTTCATTTAATATTTTTAAATTTTTTTATGTATATTTGAGAAAGAAGAATAATCTATAAACATATCAATTAAATATTTTTATTTATTGTACAATATATTATTATATTTTTATCATTTTAAAAATTAAATAATAAGGGTAAAATAATTATTTTAAAATATTGGAGAAAAGTGGGGCACACAACTCAGAAATGCTATTAGAAAAGAAAAGCCCCATTTTACCCCCCACCCCATTTCTCAAATTTTTTTTTTTGAGAGGGAATTAGATTTCATGAAATGCGAAAATAAAATATTTTTCGATACAAGACACACCCTTGTATATCAACAACTAGCATGGGTCTACACAAGTAGGAAGAGTATTGTAATTACTAAGCAAATTTTGGAAATTAAAAACATTTGAGGGAGAGTTAGTTTGAAAATTGCTCCCTAACTGAGCTAACGTGTTCGTGCATTTGTTCTCATCTCGAAATGTATGCTTCAATAAACTAATCTTCATAGACTCCCATACTCATTAATCAAAGGTGGCAAGCAGAGATTAGAAGTTATCTCATTAGTCATAAAATGGATATAATAGAGTTGCTGTCTACTTCAATCTCAATGTTATTTATGTTTAAATGGTTTGCTTATTGAAAATCGTTTTTGAGGGCCCACAACTTGACTTCCACACTAGGGATCTTGGGACATGTTAATACGATATTAGAATACAGTTCCCATTATGATCTTGTATGATAGCTCCTACCCCTACCATTTCTTGGGTTTCCTAAAGATGACCCATTCATATTAAGCTTGTACCAACCCCTTAGGGGTTTCTAGGTCATTATGGTAAATGAGGGGAAGGAAACTCTCTGAACTAATGAGGAGATGGTTATGAATTCCCTTATTGTTGAATAAACTCTTTCCAAAAATGCTATTAATGGATGAGAATTACCAAAAACATGAGCATTTCTTACCAACCATATCTCTAGAGGGAAAAAGCACGTAGAACAATCCAAAGAAGTCTTGGTTTGTTCATCCATGTCTTTAAGGAGAGGCTGGTGAAGTGACAATCCTCCCAACTAGGTGGAATTAAGGGTTTGACTTGAGTATAACTATAGAGGTTATTCTAGACACCTTATGACAAAGCAACCTTTAAAGAGGTGAAAGATCTCTTCTTGCAAACTAGAGCAAATGGGGCAAGATCCTCCACACTTAGGTTCCTCGATTGGAGAAAGGCCTTAGTGGGGATAACCTTAAGATCACATTTCCACCAAAAAAAAAAAAAAACTTGGGAGGGGGTGTAACTTTCCAATAAATCTCCACAAATCATTTTTGAGGTGAGGGGAGAGAGAATTTATACTTATGAAATAGAGTAAGCACTTGCAAAAGTAAAATAACTGTTGCTTAAAGGGCCATAGCATCGATTATAATTACATATGGGATATCATAGGATGGGATGCTTAAGAAGAAGTCAATCATTTCTCAAGGTAATTGGACAGAGATGCATTGGGGCCTTTGTGCTTCACATTTGTCTCTAACTTGTTAGAAGGTCCAATTACCTTCATCCCTCAGGAGTGGGCCATGGTTCCCTAAAGGACCTTAATTTAGATCAGCTATTGTACTAGAAATTCATTGTTCTTCCATATCAGACCCATCTAAGACCCGATGCAAGAAACGAACTAATATTTCTAAATGACTTCCAAGTTGATGTATTGCCCACGACTTGAGGTTCTTAGGGTCTTAGACATATTTTGCAATGAGAGTCTTTGCTTTCTCTTGGATGAGCCTCTAGCCCAACTTAACTAGGTGGGTTTGATTCTTTTGTTTGGAAAATTTGAGGCTTAACCCTCTTTGTCCCTTCGGATGAGACACTAAATTTTAATTTACCAAGTGAATTTTCCTGTATTGATCACTCTAACCTAAAAGAAAATTTCTATTCAAGCAATCAAGTTGGCAAGGATGCTAGTAGGTAACATGTGACATTGCATGAAATAGTTGGAGATGGTGGCCATTGTAGACTGGATAATGATAAGTCTCTTTATAAAGGAGAGGAGATTGACTTTTCATGATTTCAATTGATCCTAACTTAATTAATTATGAAATCATAAACACCATGAGTCACCTGTTTCAAATGGATAGAGAACCCTAAATATTTTTTAAGATCTTGTGTTTCTTTGATCCCTATGGAACTAGAGATTCAATCTTTTATATTGGTCAAGCAATTTAGGGAGAAAATTATTCTTCACTTTTGGAAATTTATACATTGACAAATTCCTTCATGAAGTTGTTAAGAGTCCTTCTTATGGTTTCCATATTTTGTTATTCGTTTTTACAAAAAAGGATGGCATTGTCCACAAAAAGGTGTGAGAACCAATGGCCACTTTTTGAAGCACAGACTGTTTGCCATGCTTTTTGTTCCATTTCTTTTAGAATCTATAGGTTTAGGAATTCCATTCATATAAAAAAAATGCACGGAAATAGAGGGTCTCTTTGCCTAATTCCTCGAGAATGGTGAAAACTTTAGAGTTTAGATCCATTCAAGAGTACTTTAGTTGAAGTGGTAGAGACACAACTCATGATCGGTTGAATCCACATGTTTGGGAAGTCAAAGAAATGGAGGAATTTTCTAATAAAACTCTATTCTAGTTTGTATATGACCATGATGCCTTTTTTTCCTTTCATCTTTTTAAGCGAGTGCCTAATCTCTTGAACGATGATGGCATTGCCATAAGTTTGCCTTTTGGGAACAAAACTGCCTTGGGAAGGAGATATAATCTTGCATAGAAAGGGTTTCATTCTCATAACCATGATCTTGGTGATAACCTTATAGATCGTGTTAGATAAACTAATCGGTCAAAATTGGGAGACATAAGAAGCCTTTCTAGATTTTGGAATAAGGGTTATCAGAGACTAGTATAGGGTTGTGAGAATAGATGAAGTTATCAATATAACATATTAATAAAATTTAACCCGACATAATATTTTACAATAATAAGGTGAGTTCGATGTATACAGAGTAATATAGCATTGTAACATGTAATATACTATTTAATATATTACCATTTGTATCATTTATTCATCATATAACCATTTGAATGTGTGACTCTTATTATCTCACTGTCATTCCTCTTTTCCATTAATCCAGTAGCCTGAGGAACTATAATAAATAGATTTAGATACACGGGTAACTACACCACACTAGATTGCTTGTAAGAGCTCAAACTACAACATACTATTGCACCAAAGTGCAAAGCCCATAGACATCATATAATTGGTACAACACATCCCTCCACCAAGCTAGTATAACTCTGTAATTCGCAACAAATGTTGGATTTCGGTATAATCAATAATATCTCTATACCATCTCACATATCCAGTACAGTGTGCAAGTAACCTTATTGGCATTCCAATTGTATCATATTCTTTAATACGTTCACTCGGGCAATTTTACCATATACAATTCATTACAATCCCTGTAGCCATATACACACTTTTCACATTTCAAATACCAATCATTTATAATTTAAACCTTGTAACCTCATCATATACATACTATCCAATTATATAACAATGTCACATCCATCCGATATCATATATTTATTCATATTTTTCATTTAATTCATAATTTTACGATTTAATCCATTTGATGCCAAAAGACATTATTTACATAACAATTCAAACTATACCAATATAATACAAACATATCATAAATTAATAAAGTATGTCCCATATGAATTTACCTAGAAAAAACAACAACAAGGTACCAAGGACTAATATGTAATTTTTCTTTTTTCGTGATTATCTTTCAATTAGTTCAATTCCCGATCAATAATAATTTATTTAAATTTATCAATTTCAAATATCTTATAACAGCCTATTATAAACATATATCAGTTCAATTTTATTTTTCGGATGCCCCCTAAAGTTTCATTTTATTAAATTTAGTCCCTAAAATCGAGATTGCTATAACTTTCAAATTTGAGCGCTGATTTGAAATCGATCTCAATTACATCATTATATAGCCCTATATTATCAATAATTGCAGAAATCCAACATCACTTTCGAAATATTTACACTTTAGTCCCTATGTTCAAAATTAATAATTTTTACTTTACAATTTAGTCTTTTTTCACTCTTAAACTTTCAAATTAATAGTGTAACACTAAAAGTTCAAGCATTCATCAATGGTATTATTCATAAAATTTAACAATTTTGAAAAATAAAATATGGGTTATCTAAATTGAGCTTCCACGATCTAAAAAATATAAAATTTACAAAAAATGGACTTGAATACATACCAATTTGAAGGACCAAAAGTTGATATGAATGAAACCTTATTTTTCCCTCTTATCTTTGGATGGAGAAGAGAAAAAGATGAACAATAGCTTTATTTTCTTTTCTTTTAACATATATACTTACTTTAATAGTTAATTAATGTTAACCATAATTTAATCACTTTAATCATAATTAACATAGTTGGTGGATGCTAGTTGTCATCCACCATCGTATTTCAATTAAGGGAGGGTCTCATTGCTCATCTAGTCCTTTTACTAATTAAAAATCTATAGCAATTTGACTTTTACAACTTTTATTTATGATTTAGTCATTGTATCTTAGTTTCTAATTAGACAAAATTACCTATCCAAAATTCAATTAACCAATATAATAACTCTATAAATATTTAATAAAAATATTTACAGGCTCGGTTTATAAACGAAGTCCCGGTACCTTATTTTCCAACATTGTTGACTTTAGAGTCAAAACACTTGTACCTTAACTTACTATCCAATTAACAAATTTTTCAGACCAAAATTCAATATAATACTATAATTGACTAGTAAATATTAATTAATAACATTTACGGACTCGATCATCGGAGAACAGGATTTTGAAACCACCTTTGTGACACCACTGATTTTTGGGTTGTTACATTAGCAGTTTCACAAATTGGTACATGGGCTAGCTAAATTCCCATGGTTAAGTTTCCATAAAAATTAAAGCAAAATGGCTAGGGACTTGAATTTTTGGTCAATTGAAATGAAGACATGTCGAAGGATTTCTTAACCTTCAAAAATGGTGGATGGTGATGAAGGATGAAGAAATACAAGTGATTGGTTAAAAGTATGTAAATAGGATTGATTGTTTAAGCTACAAATTTGGAATGATAGTAACAAATTCTAAATAATTTACATTTTTAGACTAGTTAGTTCAATATAGTACACTGTGAATAGGATAAAGTAGTTAGGTATACCAAATGATGAATGAATACGTAAGGAAGCATGCATGTTAGTTGAATACAAGGTAATTAGAATTTTGCCAGCTTAAGCCTAGTTAAGTCCATGAATATTAAAGTGCCTAGGGATGGCCTAAGGCATTGTTTAGTACAGCCGAAAGCCAAAAAGCTAACCATATACATGATTCTTTAGTACCTTAGTTAAAGCCTAAATCCACTTCTTGATCAACTAAAGAAACCTTGAGCCATAAATAAAATCTAGTTATCTTTCTTTTGGCCTCTAAAATTAATGCACGAATTTAGACACCGAGCCATACATATTGAGGGATAGGTTGATACATCAAGGCGGTTTCAAAAATAAATAAAAGAGTGAAAATATAAGAAACGACATGATATAGTAAGTATAGGATTCTTGCAAGCAAAAGTACCTAAATGAAAATAATGAGAGAACAAAAGCATTGTGAAGGTTAAAAGCAAAGCGAGAGACATAAAAGCATAGAACAGGTTAAAAGCAGTGTGAGTGAAAATGAGAGAAACAAGTGACTAAATAAAAATCACAAAAACATAGGAAATTTCAATCATGTTGCACAAAAAATCGCTAACATGACTGTACTTACCAATATAATGTCGTGACTTACTTAAAGAGAGAAAAGGAAGGTGGAAGAAAGAGATAAAAAGGGGTGAGCTGAAAAGTACATTAGGAGGTCTATAGGGGAAAATATGATGTGCTAAAATACTTTTGTGCTAGAATTGTTTTGAAGTGCCTTATTCTTGAAATCCAAAGCAACCACAAGCCTCATAACATTACAAGTCGAAAATTCCTATGTGAATTAGGTAACTTTGTTCATGGATGAAAATTAGATTAGGTATGTAGAATGATAGTTACTTGTATTCGCCTAATATAAATGTGATACTTATGTAAGCATTTGGATGAAATCATATATTTGACAATATTTTTCTTGTTTGCTTTGTAATTTAATGAACTCTCATGTTTAAATGTAAAAATTGAGAATCGGTTATATATCATGTTAAGATTGCATGTTTGATAAATTTATTATGCTTCTGACAATGTGCTTGTATGAAACATGCTCAAGGGTCGCCTTTTATGTGTCTTGCTTGCTTATTTTCTTGCATGTGCATTTACATTGCTTGGGGACAACCAATGACTTAAGTGTGGGACAGTTTGATCTGCCACAATTCGTTGTGGAAAATTAGGTCTTTTACGACACTTAGGGAGCTTGTTTTCTAGAAATTAAGTAATGCTTTTGTTACGTTTGCATTCTAAGCATATAGTTAGTAAAGTAAGTAATTAGGATGTTTTATGACCTTTTAGGCTGATTTGAGCCTAAGAGAGGAGTAACATGTTGGTTGAGTGTGCAGGACGTCAATTTAGGCCAAAGAGTTAGTGGACTGCTCCTTACGTTGCAATATGTTACTTGGATGTCGCAACACGGCTTCTGTAACGCCCTAAATTTCTTAACTTTGTTTCTGTGCATTCTATCATAAATAAGTATCTGCTTCAGTGGTTAAGTGTTTTGGGTGTGTGTATGAGATCTTGGGTTCAAGTCCCATTTTTAACAAACTCTGTTATTTTTTCCCTGTTGGGTGGGCTTATGTAATATTGTTTGTAAACTTATATCAGAATGAGCCTGCTAGTTCAAGTGGTAAGGAGTTAGCTTGTTGGAGGTCTTGTGTTTGAATCCCCGTGTGAGTGTGGGTGATAATTTTTGCTTCGGCTGGGTGAAAGAGGTTCGGTGAAAGTGGAATTCTAAGGTAGTTGGATGAGACTAGTGGGTAGGATTTCAGGGGACTATGTTGTTAGTTGGGGAGTTGTTAGGGGATTTTGAGTGTTTTCTTTTAATTAATTATGTAAAAAAAATTCCTTTTTTTTTACATTATTTTTTTTCTATTCCCTCTTGTCTTCTCTGAAATTTTTCTTTCTTCCTCTCTCTACGAATTTCAAATCGATCTAACGTGCGTTACTCTTTGTGGATTGGCATTGTTAATTCTTTTCGTCTTCTTTTGTGCAACTTGCGAGTGCATTCATTCCGGTAAGTCTTCTGTAGATAGGGTTTTTAATGTTCTTGGTTAGTGATTAATGGGGGTTTTTGTTTAATTCTCAATTAAAGGAAAGGCAAGATACAACTGGTGCTCCTGTAGTAAATTGAATGTTGGGTTTTCTTGTTCGTTGTTGGTAAGTGTGTGATTACATTAAATGCTATTGTGAGATCTTGTTTTTGGGTAATTCGTGTTTGATTTTCATAAACACTTACTGAAATTGGGCGTTGGAATGTCGATTTTTAGGTTTTGGTGGCTCGGGATTGCAGTAGCATCAAAACTGAACCAGGTATGTAACAAAAACACAAGAAAACGATATTTGGCGAAAGCTAAAAAAGTGGCCTACCGACGCCACACGGGCGTGTGCCCGATTGTGTGGATGGCCGTGTGTGAGACACGACTGTGTGATGGCAAGAGTGTGGTCGTGTGGGCCAGACGAGCTAGGCCGAATTGGGCGTGTAGGCCCATACAGGCATGCTACATGAGGGTGCAGGTCTTGGGCCAGGCCATGTGGACCACACGAGCAAGACCAATCTAGGCGTGTAGGCCACACGAGCATGTGGGCCCAAAATTCAAAAATTTTCCCTAGGGTTGCACGTGTCGTTCTGATCGATGTGGGCCTTCTGTAGGGTCGGTAAGGGCTAACCAAACCCTATCGTATGAGATTTATTAATCTGATAGGACTGATTGAGTATAGTAATACCGATATGTATGTCTGACTGATTTGCATAAATATGTATGATATCTGTATTCGAGCATGTTTAAACTGTTATATTTATATATTTTTAATCTGTATCTGTATATGGGGTAGGATTCATATATGTGGAGGAAATGTTCTGTACAGTGACCTTTCGCCTATTTTCTGCCAGCTTGGCTGCATACTATTCTATTATGTGTCGTATAAACACTATATGGTATGTAGGGATGGGTGGGTGTTTTATACCCCACATGGTGTGATGGGATGGTCAAAGATGGTGTTTAAAGATAGGGTTAGGACCCTAGTTATCTGATTATGGTATCTGTTTTCAGGACTTAAGTCCGTATCTGTATCTGTTCTACATATGAAAAATTCTGAGTATATGTGTATGTCTATCTCTGTTGGGTTACACACTGAGTTTGTGAAAACTCACATCTGTTTGTCTATTCTGTTTAGGTAATCCTCAATTATAGGTGGGTCGGTGCGACAGAGGCTCAGCGATGACCACTTTATCGCGAACGGTTTTTAATTAATGGTTTTATTTAAATTCTTGATTATTTTTGGAGAGTTTTGTAATTTTTGGACTCTCAGAACTATTTTCCTTTGGTTTTGGATGGGTTTTTGAATTTCCTACTGTGATGTTTGACAAAAATCAGGATTTTACGTAAACAAAGGTTTTTCTGAAAATACAAACACAGTTTTTTTTATTGACAACGATTTTTCAAATTTCCGCTGCAAAATAAGTTTTATAAGAGAATAAATTAGCAACGATTTTCCTTAACAAAAACAACCAATATGTTTGATAAAAAGTGGATTCATTTATTAAACAATTAAACACGAGAAACTTAACGTATTAAGGTCGTTTTCAAAACTCTTCTTCATAATACTCCCAGATTCAACCATAACGTCCAGGTCAGGTTTGGGGTGTTAAAACTTCTAGAATACCTTAAGAGCATACTATTGACCATGTCGCGACACACACCCGGGGATGTCATGACATAGCCCTAAACGAGCACCAAAGAAGCATACTGCCATTGGTGTCGTGAAATAAGCATAAGGGTGTCACAACACAGCTGTGACGACACCACTAAAGAAAAAAAGGTGTTTAAGTTTGTACAGCTCCAATTAATGATGTTTAGTCACTTGTATTAGGTCTAAATAAGTCATCTAACATGAATTCTATAAATAAGACTATTCAAAACTCAAACGGGAACTCTACCCTTCCATTTAGTTTTCAATACTTAGATTAGGGTTTTAACTTTAGCAATTTCTTTTCGAGTATTTTTCATTTCTTATTTAGTTGTTCGTTTTCTTAATTCGGATTGTGAGTCGCTCAATTGTTGCTACAGATTTCCAGCTTCAGACTTCATCAATATTCTGAATCTTTTCTCCTTTCTCTTTATTTTATCTTATGATATTTAATTAATGTTCAATTCAATTTTGAGATTATGTTAATTAAATTCATGGGTAACTAAAATCCGAGGGGGATTAACGAACAGATGTGAAAGTAGTTAACAATTTGTAAGGGTTCCTTTTTGGATCAATTAATTCGGGTTGAGAGAGATTAAACCCTAGGCCTGACAACCCTAGGAAGTCAATTAAGTAGATGAGGTCGAGAGAATAGCCTACCATGTAGTTCTTGGCGGCTAGTTAGGTTAGTTAGAGGCTGAGAGGTAATAATTGAATAGAACCCTAAGTTAGAAGTTATCTATGAACACTGAAGTGAGTTAGTCTTCTGTTTTTATATTTGAGAGATTTAGAATCATTGATTTCTGTTATTTAATGTTCTTTGCATGTTTTATTTTCATTAATTTATTCATGATTTATCTTAATATGGTTTTAATTCACTACTGCTTAGACTTGTTATCGTAGGGATTAATCACTAATTTAATCAAGCCTCTTTTGGGTACAATCCTCAGAATACTTTTATGTTTCATTGTAACTTCTATATTACAACATAACTCGTATACTTGTGGACACCACCTAATTCACATATTTAGTTGCAGTGATTTTTTCACTTTCGACGTTAGTACATCAGGATGTGGTCATTAACACCAGTATCAACAGATCAAGAATTGAATTAGATGGGCTCGACAGTATCACGAGAAAGGGGTTCCTATTGCCAAACAATCTCTCTTAAATAGGGGTGAGAAAAACTCGATTTGACTCAAAAAAATTAAAAAAAGCGAATTTCGAGTTAAATGTATCGAGTTATTCAAATTAATTAAATTATTTGAGTCTAATCGAATTTTGAGTTCAAATCGAGTTTGGTTTTCGAATTCGAATAACTCGAATAATTCGAATAACTCGAATAATTCGAATAAACCGAATACCAAATTATAATATTTTACATTTTTACCCTAAACTTCCAAACCTCTTTACTTTCCCCCAAAACTTTTACTCCCCTCCCATCCCACCCCTTCTACCCCAAACCCATTCCCCAATTTTTTGAATATTACCCCCAAAAATTTTACTCCCTTATTTACTTTCCCCCTTAAATTTTACTCCCTCAACCCCCAAAATTTTTTGTGTCCTACATAAACTTTTACTTCTCACCTTTAACCCCCAAATTAGAAATTAAAATCATCCAAAAAAATCCTTAAACTTAAATAGTAATAATCTTATTTATATCTAATATTTATATTATTAAATTAAATTTCACATTTTGTACTGTTTATATTATTGAATTGTTTAATAATATTAAATCTCTATAAATTTTTGTTAAGATTGAATTATTGATGATGCCATAAAATATTCGTATTAAAATTTCATGTTGATATCAATTTCACATTTTATCTTTAAGATAACTTTTATTATAAAAAATCACATCTTTTACATTTAATATATTTTTTAATTCAAAATACATAGTGACAAGAATTAGAAGATAATTGAAGTAACTAAGCAAACAAAGAAGCTAACCCGTATATAAAAGATTAATAAATAAATTATGAGGAGATGAAAGTTAATAACAAATTTGATTATGGTGGGTGGCAATGATTACAATGACCCAAAATCGCTTTTTCAATTTAACTCGAACAAATATATCTGATTCGATTCGATTTGAATTCCATCTCGACTCAATTCAAGAAAATTTCAAATCGAGTTAGGATGATAAAATAGGATTCGCCAACTCAATTAACTCGAAATTTTTTCATTCGATTCGATCAAACGCTCACCCCTACTCTTAAATATCCGATCGTCTCCCGGTATCAAAGATGTCGGGTTGTTGCCAAAAAAATTTATCATTTAAAGTCTCATTAGTTTAAATATTTTGTTCCGGCACATTCTGTGCCAATGATGATACCCCATCCGAGCTTGCTCTGGATCAACAAAAAATATTGTGTCCACTCGGTAATCTTCCATAAAAAGTGGATCAAGTGGAGGAACATTGGCAAACTAAGCAGCAATAAAATGTGAAGGTGCAGTGTTGGCTACGCTAGCTATTTATTGTGAGGTGCAGGCCTTATAGTGCTCATCTCGATTGATCTCTAATTGTTAACCCCTCAATACCAACACATAAAAATAGTTTCCCATTTTCTAAGAACCACATCTAATATTTTGGATACATTGAAAAATCCCCGTTATTGCTAAACCATTTTGTAACCTATCCTAATCGATTGTCCCAAATGCAATTCTACTAATAATGCTTATGAGGCCAATTAATTGTTTATCTTACCCCAAAGGTCAATGTCGTCAATCTTGCTTGGCTTAACTAGTTCAAGCAAAAAACCCTCGCAACAATTCGAATTGATGCATCACGCGATCTACGTGATGCCACTCGACTGTGGAAATTTTATAATTTTTGAGTTAATGTGCCATACGCTTGACAAATAATATAGGTATTCTGGTATTTGGATCAGTGTACGACATCTATCTAAACTGTAAAAAAAAAAAATTTAAATGTCAACTTGCATTTCATTCTCCTTTTCATAAACCAAAGTCCTAAAAGTATTAAAATACAAGTATGATATACAATAACATAGAGGTTCTATGGTTAACCTGACTTCAATAGAAGAATTTATCAACTGTCTAAAAATGGGTAAGCTCATCCCCTATACTGAACCATTGTTAAGTTTCCCCCATTTGTTGAAAACAAGTTAAAATGATTAATGGCAAGAAAATATTAATTTGGGCATTACAATACAATATAAAAGAATTTTTGGTTTACCTATTAACCAAAATGAACAAATTCAATCGAACTACTGAGGCCAAAAAAGGCATTTATAATAAGCCCACGATTAAAGCAAAAGTAGGCATCCTCTAATATCATTCGACTTGTGATTCGTCGTTCGACACATTTTCAAGTACAAGAATGCTAAGTTAGCAGCCCGCCATATATAATGCGTAGCTAGATGGAAATCCTGAAGCAACTTTAAATACATCAAGTGTACCATATTGTTAGATTTCCCAGGCATCAGCACATTTCCTAACAAATGTAAGATTTATGCTCTGGCATGACACATAAGATCATTCGTTATTGCCTCTTTTGGAACAATTTCAAAATTTTGCGTTAACCATGTCATTCAATTTGTTTCCCTCCAAATTTCCTTTCTTCGATATCTTGCCAAGCAGCTCTCCTTAGGTTTCAGCAGTCTTGACATTGCTTACATTGGTGATTGCGACGCCATCTAGGGAAGCCCCAGTTGGAGTGTAACACGTTCTAGTGTGGTTGTACACTCCCCACATCACTAGTGGAAGGTATGTGTCTCAAGTCTCCACCATTCCACCAAATCAGATATCAATTCCCGGTTCAAATTATAACTCTCGATCCTAAATGCATGAACAAATTTGGCTACATCTAGGTCATGTCTTCTTGTTTTAAAAACACGGTCATAGGCCTGCGAAAAGTTTGTTTATATACAATTAATTATTAACGCTCATCTAAGTTATTATTATCAACAAATTCATGATGTTAAAAAAATATTTTACTATTTGAACAATATATAAAAAAAGTGTGGTTCAAAACAGTCTGAGAACATCATGATGATGATGATGATGATAATGATGATGATGATATTTTTATGATATGCAATAATGAATTATATTTAAAATTAAATACAAAATTTTAAATTTAATATCAATTTCGAATCTAACAAAATAGAATAATAATTGCATTATTCTTAAATTAGACTTTATTCTAATTTAACAATTTAGATTAAAAGAAAAAAAAAAACTTTGTTTCTAAATAGGTGAGGATGAGAAAGTTTGAGCCTTGAGAATTAAAAAAACTAACAAATTTTTACTTTTTTTTAAATCATGATATAATGTAAATATTTTGGGTTTTTATAGGGTTTAGGGTGTGGGAACTTGAGTTAAAAAGCTTCGATTTGATAATGCAATGTGATAAGTTTAAAATATATAAACTTTTTAGCACTTTCTAACTAATAATTCTTGAAAATTTCGAGTGCTTTTTAGCATATTCTTGTAATTTTATTACAAAATTTCGAATGTGGACAAAATTAAAGACAAATCTCTATTTTTCATTATTTACATGCTAAACTTACACAATTTTGTCAATTTGGAGAAGTTTGGTGCATTTGAAGAAAAGGCAGTTTTGGAAGTCACCTTTCGAAGCTCAAAATGATGTAGCATCCCTGCAGCACAAGCCATGCAAAGGAGGGTTGATTAATAATCAGCCTGGAATGCCCCAATTAAGGGAATAATGGGTCATGGACATGCTTGACCCAGCTAAAAAATTGGGCAGAAAGTTGGACAGTCTGCTAACGAGGAAAGAGCGTGAAATTGCCTACTAAGGGAGAGTGGCCCAATCGTCCATCAAAGAGCCCAAATGAGCCATCCAAAGCTGATTTAAATTATTTATAAAACATTCACAAACTTCCTCATAATTTCGTTCAACCCCCTCCTCTTTTCAAACATTTTCTCTTATGCGCCAAGCTAAAAATAGCAAAGTCATCAACACTCTTTCCTTAAAGCAAGGGTCAGCCATAGGGGAGATATTTTCAAGGATTCAATTTTCTAAAAATAGTCACTCCCCTCTTGTATAAATAGGCCCCTTGTTGGTCACTCGAATCATCATTCATTCACTCACCTATCTCTCTTCATTTCCTCTTCATCTGCCCATCTTTTCTCTTCTCACTTGAGAGAAAAGCCACAAGAGTTTTAGAAAACATTTCAAGATTTCTTGGAGCAACAAAATTTAGCATTTTGAAGGATTGTTGGTTGGTAGAACAAAGGAAAAGGAAGGAACGGATGCACGCTAGTCAGACTTTAAAGAAACACCAGATTTGTCTTCTAATGTTGTTTCTCTTTATTCCTTTTGATTTATTTTGAATTTATGAACATGATTGCTAGTTATTTCAATGCTCCCAATTTAATTAAAATGACTTAAATTGTGTTTATGTTAGATTGATTACATTCTATCCACTTAAATTATTAAAATTGTGTTTTTGATATTATAGGCCTCGATTAATTATTCATTTAGATAAAAATATGCTTATGTTATTCTTGCATCATAATTGTGAGGATGCAATTGAATTAATCATTTAATCGGAATGAAATTATAATTAATGGACCCAATATCTGAATGGTTCATGTTTAATATTTTATGGAGAATTATATTAAATGAGAGATAGTATTGACCAATATTATTGCCACGTAAAAGATTGATGTAATTAAAATTGTTTTGGTATAGTACTATATTGTTACTTCACTATATCTAATTCTTGCTTATGAAATTTATTAAAATTGATTTAATGTAGACATATGCTAGAAAGGTTTAATAAGTTCAATAAGTATGACTACTAGGCTAATAAATAACTGAGATGCCATGACATTATCCATAACATCATTAGCATTGGTTTAACAATTTTAAGTTAAAGAATAAGATTACACTAACACATTTATGTCATATTGATTAAACTATTTAAAGTCTTGCTTTTACCTTGTGTTCACATCTTTAATTTAATTTGTTGCTTAGTTAATTCTAGTTTAGGTAATAGCTCACTCCTCTTGAAATTAATCTTCTTAGCAATTTGCTTGAGTCTTATTTCACGGTATTTGCCTATATACTATTGGTGGAGACGATACTCGATACTTATCATTTTATTACTTGTTAACGATTGTGTACACTGTAGATTTTCATGAACCACAATGTTAGGCTTGTTTGATGAGTTTTTGAGGCTTGGAAATTGGTCTTCCTAGCCTGGTTTCAACATTTTCGATCTGTTGTGATTCAACATAATAATTCAGGCCTATTTGGTGAGTTCTCGATACCTGAAAATCAGTTCGATCAGTCTATTTTTTTGGATTTGATGCCCTAAGTATGCCTTTTCGTCTCTGCAACACACCAGCCATATTTCAAAGGTTCACGATGGCAATATTCTCAGATATGATTGAAGACTCTTTAGAGGTATTTATGTATTATTTCTTAGTCTATGAGAATGATTTTGATATTGCACTGACAATTTGGATAAAGTACTGAAGTGATGTGAGGACACACATCTTGTCTTGAATTGGGAAAAATGTCATTTCATGCCAACTAAAGGTATTGTGTTAGGACACCGCATCTCTTGTCAGGGCATTCAAGTAGACAAAGCTAAGGTGGAAATCATTGAGAAATTACCTCACCAACAAACGTGAGGGGTATTTGCAGTTTTCTGGGACATGCGGGGTTTTACCGAAGGTTTATTAGAGATTTTTCAAAAATTACAAAGCCTTTGTGCTCATTGTTGGGATAGAATAGAAAATTCTTCTTTGACGATGAATGTTTGGATGCCTTTATTCAGTTAAAAAAAAGCTAGTGAATGCACCCGTTTTTGTTGCACCAGATTAGTATCAACCTTTTGAAGTTAAGTGCGATGCAAGTGACTTTATCGTGGGTGCGGTTCTATGACAACGTAAGGGAAAAATATTTCACGCCATCTACTATACTAGCAAAAATCTTACAAAGGCTTAACTCAATTGTACAACTACTGAGAAAGAACTATTGGATATAGTCTTTGCTTTCGACAAGTTTCGTTTCTATCTTGTCGGTGCAAAGGTTACGGTATTCATTGATCACTCGAAACTGAGATATCTCTTTTCGAAAAAGGATGCCAAACCAAGACTGATACACAAAATATTACTGTTGCAAGAATTTGATAACGAGACAAAATACCGTAAGGGTTCAGAGAATCAAGTTGCAGACCATTTGCCTCGATTGGAAGTTTGTGGCAAAGACGGAAACATACTTAAAATTGTCGACGCATTCCCAGATGAGAAGTTATTTGTTGTATATGCAACCCCTTGGTATGCGAATTTTGTTAATTATTTAGTACGTAGAAAACACTCATTGGGTGTCACAGGCCATAAAAAACAAAGATTTCTTCGTGATGTAGTAAAGTATCATTGGAACGAGACGTATTTATTCAAGGTATGCAGTGACAACATTATTTGACGTTGTGTTCCGGAAGAGGATATGCTTTCAATCTTAAAGCATTGTCATGATGCTAAAGTTCTCCAATTAGGATTCTACTGGTCGACATTATTCAAAGACGCCCATAATTTTGTGAAACAATATGATAAGTGTCAATGCACCGGTTCTATATTCTGATGCAATGAAATGTTGCAGCAGCCAATTATGGAGGTTGAATTATTCGATGTTTGGGGTATGGATTTTATGGGACCGTTCCCAAGCTCATTTTGAAATCTTTATATATTAGTAGCTGTTGACTATGTCTCGAAATGGGTTGAAGCTGTTGTAGTCCCAAAGGATGATGCAAAGACAGTGCTAAAATTTTTTCACAAGCATATACTGACCCGCTTTGGCACACCAAAGGCATTGATTAATGATCAGGGTACACACTTTCAATACAACCAAGTGGCAGACGCACTGAAAATATATAGAGTTAATCATAGAATTGCTACTACTTATCATCCACCAACCAATGGACAAGCCAAAGTTTCGAATCGACAAATTAAGAACATTTTTAAGAAGGATGTAAACCCTTCGAAGAAAGATTGGTCTTTCCGATTAGATGATGCTTTATGGGCATTGCGGATAACATACAAAACTCCATTAGGGATGTCGCCATATCAATTGGTTTTTGGGAAGGCATGTCACTTGCCAGTCAAATTGGAACATAAAGCAGCAATTAAGCAAGTGAACATGGATTATGAAGTGGCTGGAAATAAAATATTGTTGGATGTCATTGAACTAGAGAAGATTAGGAGAAATGTTTATGAAAATGCTGCAATTTACAAGGAAAAGACCAAACAATGGCATGGCAAGATTATTTTACAGCGACAATTTGTCGCGGGACAAAATTTTTTATTATTCAATTCTCGACTCAAATGGCACCCAGGTAAAACATTCATGTTGGTCTGGACCTTTTAAAGTTGTTGACGTACTTCCTCATAGTGCAGCCACAATTCGAGATTTACATGATAGACACCAATTCAAAGTAAATGGGCAGAGGCTGAAACCCTATTTTGGCAACAATGATCAAAAGCAGCCAGAGACCATTAAATTGGTTGAAAATTTTAATTTTTAATTAGCACTCTGTGATTTTAGTTTATTTTATTTATGTTTTGTTAAATTTTGTTTTCCTTCCTTTTTGCAGAATAAATTAGGTACCTTTGTCAACGCATTGAAATCTTTCTATTAGCGCATTCTTTAAGTCTGTACTATCATTTATAGCTCATTAGAATTCAAAGAAATTTATGTTCCACCGTTGGATCAAAACTCACTCAGCTGTTTGGTCCTTCTAAGTGGGCACAATTTCTATTGGACACAACTCTTCCCGCCAGCCGTATATCTCTCCACAAAATAACACGCCTCTCCTTTTTCATCTTTCAGCCATTATAAATCCCCTCCCACTGTACTGACTTTAACACATTCAAGCAACTATTTTTATTTCTTTTCTCTTCTCAAAATCATACCTTTTTACCTTTAAATCGTTCACCCTCAACAAAAGATGGCCAAAACAAGAGGCTCAGTCAAGAAAGCCACCTAATCTGCTAGAGAATATGCGTCCTTTACTAACATAGTTCATGACTCGAAATCCCCCAGACCAGTGCAGACAAAGGAGCCAGTAATCTTTTTGAACAAAGTGGAAAATGAATGATTTCACGACAATATACTAAAGCGAAACTTCCATCCCGAGTAGGGCATTTCCCTTTTGCCACAACAAGATTTCGGTAAGCAAGTCACCAAAACCATCTCCAAGTTAAAATGGGAAACCTTTTGCACCCATCCTGGCAACTACTCTCATTTACTGGTATATGAGTTTTATGCTAATCTCTTCGATCATTAGTTAGAGTTCATTTTCATTCGAGAAGGTTTAATACCATGGGACGCTGCAACAATAAATGAGTTGTACAACACCAAGGTCGAGATCGACAAACACTCTGATTTCATGGATGACATCATAGATGAAAAACGAGATCTGTTGGTTAGAGACTTATGTGTCGAGAGGGTAGTATGGACGGGTTCCCATCAGAAGAATTACACGGTGTATCGTCGCTTCTTGACGTTGCAAGGCAAAATTTGGTTTCATTTTGTCAACTACAGGCTAAAACCCTCCACTCACAGCACCACAGTCACCCTAGACAAAATGTGTCTGATAAATTCTGTTGTCAAGGGCAGAAAAATTGATGTAGGTACAATACTTCACCAAGAAATAGCTGACTGCGCCATAAGGCAGACTGGGATCTTGGTTTTCCCATAACTGATGATGTTATTGTGCCAGCAAAGAGAAATCGTGCCCTGTGCTGGTGAGAAAATCTTGGAAAATAAGGGCCCAATCAATGAAGCGTCTGTAGAAAGAATGACTCAAGACAAGGACACGCCAATACTGAAGGAGGTAGAGACCAATAAGACAAGAAAGAGCAAGGCCAAAGCTGACAGAAAAGGAACAAACTTGAACACAAAGACATCATTATGGAGCAAACTGAAGGATGTCGAAAAAATGATAAATTCCATCAACAACAGACATTTGAGGCTTGTCGCTACAGTAGAAGATATGAAGAAATCCTAGAATTTGTTTTATGCTTATACTAGAGCCTGGAATAGTTCTATTGTAGCTACATTAGGCCAACTGAGCCCATCCCTACTACTGGAATTCCCTGTGTTTCCACCAATCATTTGCAATTATGACCCCTCTTCTTCAGATGACGGCTTAGAAGATCGAGATAGACCGGTGGCATCCCTACCCATTGTACAGGTCTCTAATAATGAGAAAGAAGAGGAATCCAAAGACATTAAAGAATGCCTGCAAAAGATTGATAGCTTGTTTGAGGATGGTATTTTTGCTGATCAAGAGGACACTGTTGTTGAGAAAGAAGTTGCTGTTACAGAAGAGGATGTTGTTGCTGAAGAAGAATAAGTTACGGAAAATGGGAAAGAAAAAGAAGAAGAAGATTCTTTTGAGAAGATTGTCACCGTATCAGAGTCTGTGGGTGTAAATATTGATAATTTGGAGTAAACTAGAGCGAGATCGGTAGAAGTTACTGAGGTAACTAGTGAGGAGCAATGTAATTCATTGGCAATAGTGGTTTACCCTGGGCCATTCCAAGTGGCCTCTCCTACACAAATAACAACCAATGATGCCAGGGCAGAGCTGGGCACTGAGGAGTAATCTAAAGACCGTGTAAAGCCCAAAGAAAAGAAAAGGAAGCGCTCCAAGGATAAAAAATGAAAGAAAGAGAAGAAAATAAGGAGAAAGAAACATTATGCAGCCACATCAACGGCTGCAGATAACTGAGTTAGTTTATTTTAAGCTTTAGTTATAGTATTCATGCATTGCATGTAGCTGTAGGTTTTATTTTGATAAATATTTATATTGTCACTTCATTTTTATTATCATTACATGTTCATGTTAGTGTATTGGGGACAATGCAAAGTTTAAGTTTGGGGGAATGCAAATGGGGCTTGGAATTGCACCCACATTTTAAAATTTTTTCTTCGAAAATGAAGCATGCAAGGTTTAATTATAGTTAATGAAAATTGTTCAAAATTTTTGTTACATTCGATGCTTAATTCTTGAATCATGTAAATTATCAATGAATAAGTTGGATAAATTTGACAGAAGGTTGTAGCTTCAATTCTTTGAATAATGGATCAGGTTGCATTAGTAATGGATGATTGCCATCATTCCTTAAATCTTGAATGAGTCTGCTTTTTACAAGTGCTTATATATGTATATATAATTATAAAATAGAGACACTCTAAAGTAGGTGCAGTATGGAATGTTAAAAAGGGAACACTCCAATACAAGCGTTAGAAAAATCAATCTAGCCAAAGGCTGTCGCTGCATGAGTGTGTGTCGATGCAATTACGTACTTCTTGGGGGTTTGTTGCACCCCATCGTTACTTTTCAGGAACAAGGGTATAGTAATGTAACGATATCTCTTATTCCGAAAAAAATAAAAAATGTATATATATACTTAGTATTGTACAATAAATGTTGTAAGGGTGGATAGAACTTAGGGTTTAAAGCATGATGCTAGCTTTGATGAAGTTGCAACCTTATTCATTCATGCTTATAAATTGTCGATGCAATATTCTTTCATCTGACTGTGATTCATCCATTGGGAATTTAGAGGGTTCAAGTTGCTAGAATGATCATTTGCCTTAGTAAAAATTTTTTAGCCTTGCTAGTTTCTGTTTTACTTGAGGATAAGTAAATGTAACGCCCTGAATAATTTATTTCTGTATCTATAAATTTTGACACAACTATATATATGCTTTAGTGGTTAAGTGTTCTTGGTGTGTATATGAAGTCTTGGGTTCAAGTCTCACCTTTGCCAAATTTTGTTATTTTTCTAATCCTAGCTTTATCCTCGTTGAGTGGGCTTATATAAAATTGTCTATTAATTCATATCAAAATGAGCCTGCTAGTTCGAGTGGTAAGGGAGTCAGTGTGTTGGAGGTTCTATGTTCGAATCCTTATGTTTGAATTTTGGTCCTTGTCATGGAATTTAGGTAAGAGGGTTATTTCGATTTTAATTTTGGTAAACTGTTAGGTATACCCTTTCTATAGTGTGTTTTTGACATAGTTAGGGGCTTGATTCCTGCGAAATTCTTGTGTAGGAGAAGACAGTGGTGAAGGAAATTCACTCGGACAGTCTAAATCGTGTCGATATTTGTCATTGTCGATGGTAAGTTTCTTGTGTTATTTTAGGGTTATGAGTTGATTCACAAATTGGTTGCTAAGTGATAATTGGATTTATGTTTCTTAGGGTTTGGAGGGCTTGGGGTTGCTGTAGCATCTTAAACGAACCAGGTGTGTACCCAAAACATAGAAAATCAAACTTTGGCAAATGCCAAAAATTTGCTCTGTCGACGCTACACGGGCGGATAGTCGCCTGTATGGTTGGCTGTGTGTGTGACACGACCGTTCGATTGATGAAGGCATAGCTGCGCTCATGACATGGCCGTGTAGGCCACACAGGCTTGTGGGTTTTGGGCTAGGCTGTGTAGACCACACGTGTGGCCCACATTGGCATGTGAGCCCAACTTTTTTTAATTTTCTCTAGGGTCGCACGAGTTGCTCTGATCGACTGTGGGCCTACCGTAGGGTCGGTAAGGGCTAAGCAAACCGTAGATTACGTGATCTAATCTTCTGATAGTTTGCTCTTAGTAGGATATTGATATGTATGTCTAATTATTATGCTATATATATTAATTTGATATCTGTATGCGAGCATGTTAAGCATGTTAATTTGATATCTGTATGCGAGCATGTTAAGCATGTTATCTCTGTTTTTGTATTTTGTATCTATATTTGGGGTGGGATTGGTATATGTGGAGGAAGTGTTCTGAAAGACAACCCTTGCCTATATTCTAGCATCTTGGTTGCATATTAACTTATATGTGTCGTAATGGCACAATATGGTGTCTAGGGATGGGTGGGTGTTTTTAACTCCACATGGTGTGTTTGGATGGTCAGAGATGGTGTGTAGAGGATGGGGTAGGATTTTGTTATCTTTTTCTGTAAAGGACTTATGTCTAATCTAAATTTGAATATACGTGTGATTTCTGTATAAATGGTATGTCTATTTTTGTTGGGTTACACACTAAGTTTACGAAAACTTACATCTATTTGTCTGATCTGCTCAGGTAATCTTCAGACTTAGGTGGATCAGTACACTGGAGACTCAGCGGTGACCACTCGACCGTAAACTGTTTAAACTTAGTAATTTATGGTTTATTTAAAATTCTGGGTTCATTTGAGAGTTTGTAATTTTCGGGACTCTCTGGACTGTTTGGTTTCTAACTGTTAATTTTTGGCTTGTTTGATAGTTTGCATGCTTCGATAAAATGTTTTAGGAAAATGATGGTTTTACGCAAATAAATGTTTTTATAAAAATACAAACCAAATTTCCAGAATGTATCGGTTCTATTAAACTTTCGCTGTAATATGTGTTTTGGCAAATGAATTAATTAAGTGACGTTCTCAATAACAATCATGAATGAATATGAGTTATAGAAGTTGAACGGTTTATCGAAACAACTCAGTTTTCAAAACCCACTCTTTGTGACATTTTCAGATTCGACCATAACGTCTAGGCCGGGTCTAGGGTGTTACAGTAAAAAATCAAGTTTGAGGGTGTGATAGCACTAGAAATAACATATGTTTAGATTCCATTCAGAATTGTCGTAGCGCCTGACAACTGTCCGGATAAGAATTAAACTTGTATTAGCTATCCAGTCTGGTATAACCAACTTGTACATATAAGGACAAAATAATTTTGAGGAAAGGACACCTGTACTTTGGAGAAGGATAGAAAAGAGGGATGTGAGAAGAAAAAAAAAGGAGCCTCTTCTTTTTTCCAAATCGTCATCTTCATTATCCGATCTTGAACTTGCGACCATGGTAGCTTAAGCCTCTCACGGGTCAGCCAACATGAAAACCAAATGCAGACTAACTTTTGACAAGAAGATCTAAGTGCAAGACAAGAGGGAATAGAGAGATTCAGTCGAGTTGTCTAGGAATAGTATTCTCCACTCGATTCTTTCTTATTTCTTTATAAATCCTGGTGATTATTCTCTATTTTCTGTTTATATGGAAGTACACATGAATTCTTGATTAAATGTTATCTTATTCAATCTTGCTTTTATTGTTTAATCTTGGGGTTTGAATGTTGTTTAACACGAAAGTGTTATTGCAGTCACTGACATTAGAAAGTGCAGTGACAGTTTGAGCCAACAAGAATTACAACAGAAGTTGAGTGAGGATTAGAGGAATTTTGTCCACTTGTTCTTAATAGTGCTGTATTGCCATCATCGGAAGGTAAGGTTAGTATACACGTTTAAGTCTCGGATTAAATAGAGGAGTGACACTGAATAAGATATACATTGAACTTTATTGCTTTGAAAATCACCTATCTTTTTATACCTTGTGAGAATTTAGTATTCTACTGAAGATTCATGTTGGGGATCCCAGTTTATCATTATCATATTTTATTTTATTATTTTCAAGTTATTGCATCGGCAACTATCATTACAATTTATCTGATTTATATCTAGTTATTGCACTAACATTAATAGACAAAAGACTACCATCCTTGTGGGATCGATATCCGATAGACTCACATCTGTCTACTATACTTGCATCGAAAGTGTACGCTTGCACATTATTGCAGTGACATTAAATAGCCGATCAACTGCAACAACTTCAACCCACTTCGAGATGTAGTCAACAACTACTAATATATAAAGATCTCCAAATGAAATTGGAAATAGTCCCATAAAATCCATACCCTAAACAACGAACAATTCAACCTCCATAATTGGCTGCAGCAACATTTCATTGCGTCGAGATATAGAACCTGTGCGCTGACACCTATTGCATTGATTCACAAAATTGTAGGCATCTTTGAATAATGAAAGCCAATAGAATCTGATTGGAGAACCTTAGCAATAGTTCATATGCCACCAAAATGACCTCCTTAAGGAGCATTATGATAGCGCTTCAGGATTGAAAGCATCTCCTCTTCCAGAACACAATGCCAAATAATGTTGTCATTGCATACCTTAAATAAATACGACTCATTCCAATGATACTTTGTGAAGAAATCTTTCTTTTTGATGGCCTGTGTCACCCAATGGGAGTTTTCCACACATTAGATAATTAACCAAATTCGCGTACCAAGGGGTTGCATCTACAGTAAATAACTTCTCATCTGGGAATGCGTCGACAATTTGAAGTATGTTTCCATCTTCACTGCCAAGTTCTAATTGAGCCAGATGGTCTGCAACCTAATATTCTGAACCCTTGTAGTCTTTTATCTCAATGTCGAATTCTTGTAGTTGTAAGATCCAGCGTATCAGTCTTGGTTTTGCATCCTTCTTTGCAAAAAGATATCTCAACACTAAGTGATTAGTAAATACGGTAACCTTACGCCGACAGGATAAGAGCGAAACTTTTTGAAAGCAAAGACTACAGCAAACAATTCTTTTTCTGTAGTGGTATAATTGATTTGAGCCTTTGTAAGAGTTTTGCTAGCATAATAGATGGCGTGAAATATTTTTCCCTTATGTTTTCCTAAAACGACACCCACAATAAAGTCGCTTGCATCGCACATAACTTCAAAAGGCTGAGACCAATCGGGGGCAACGATAATGGGTGCATTTACTAGCTGCGTCTTCAATTGAATGAATGCATCCAAAAATGCATAGTTAAAGAAGAATTTTTATTTTGTTCCAGCAATGAGCATAAGGGTTTTGCAATTTTTGAGAAATCTCTAATAAATCTTTGGTAAAACCCCGCATGCCTAAGAAAACTGCAAATACCTTTCACAATTTTCAGTGGAGGTATATTTTTAATAATTTCTACTTTAGCTTTGTCGACTTCAATTCCTTGACAAAAGATACAATGACCTAACACAATGCCTTCTGTTGCCATGAAATGACATTTTTTCCAATTCAGAACAAGATGTGTGCCATCACATCGCTGCAATACTTAATCCAAATTGTCAGCACAATAATCAAAATTATTCCCATAGACTGAGAAATCATCCATAAACACCTCTAAAGATTCTTCAATCATATCTGAGAATATTGCCATCATGCACCTTTAAAATGAGGCTAGTGCGTTGTAAAGACTGAAAGGCATTCGACGAAAAGCAAAAGTACCAAAAGGACAGGTGAAAATTATTTTCTCTTGATCTTCTAGTGCAATAGCAATCTGATTGTACCCAGAATAGTCGTCTAAGAAGCAGTAATAGGCTTTTCCAGAAAGCCTATCCAACATTTGGTCAATGAAAGGAAGTGGGAAGTGGTCATTCCTTATGGCAGTGTTAAGTTTGCGATAATCCATACAGACTCTCCATCTCGTAGGAATGTGTGTACGAATTAATTCATCTTTTTCGTTGCTAACCACATTGATGCCACTCTTCTTAGGAACGCATTGCATTGGACTTACCTAAGTGCTATCAGCAATAGGGTAAATAATTCCAGCATCAAGCCATTTTATAATTTCTTTCTTAATAACTTCCTTCATGTTCTCGTTTAATCTTCTTTGTTGCTCAATCGATTGCTTGCCTTCATCTTCCAACTTGATCTTGTGCATACAAAAAGATGGACTAATGCCTCGGATATCGACAATACTCCAAGAAATAGCTCGTTTATGTTGCTTAAGATTATGGGCCAATTTCTCTTCTTGAGTTACGTCTAGTGTTGTGGAGACTATAACTGGGAGAGTATTGTTATCACCAAGAAAAACATATTTATGATGAGTAGGCAGTGGTTTCAATTCCAGAGTAGGAGCTTTGTCAATAGATAGCTTGAAAATTAGAGCTATTCTATTGGCTAAGTCTAATGACTCAATTTTCCATCCATGCATGAATTCAATATTATTAGCTTCAACCATGCTGTCACAATTAGCTAAGAATTCATTATCCGATGTCAGTGCAAACTCCTCAGAAAGTATTGTGCTTTGGTCATTGAATTCTTCCTAAATTAGATCATCTAGCACATCGATAGTATGACATTCTTCTTTATCCTTATATTGAATAGATTTGAAAACATTGAAGGTAACATGCTCATCATTAAGTCGCATGGTTAGTTTACCCTTGTAAACATCAATAAGAGTTCGTCCGGTGGGTAAAAATGGTCGTCCCAGGATTATGGGAACCTCCTTGTCTGCCTCGCAGTCAACTATGATAAAATCAACAAAAAAATGAATTTATCCACACTCTTTGATTTGCCCTTCAGGTTGAGCCAAAGATCGATCAGCTAGTTGCAATGTCACTGTAGTAGGTTTCATGTGACCAATTCCCAACTTTCTAAAAGTTGATAGTGGTAATAGGTTAATGCTAGCTCCCAAGTTGCATAAAGCCTTAGCTAAATAATGGTTGCCAATGGAACATGGGATAGTAAAGCTTCCAGGATCTTTCATTTTGGGGGGGGGAAATGTAATTGTCAAAACAATACTATAGCCCTCTGTGAGTGCAATAGTTTCCATATCACTGAGCTTCTTCTTCTTGGGCAAGAGCTCCTTCAAAAATTTCCAATAATTCAAAATTTGAAAAAGAGCATCTACTAATAGAATATTGACCTGAAGTTGCTTTAGTGTGTTTAGGAACTATTGGTGTTGCTTATCCTACTCACTTTCGCTGAATCTATATGGTAAAGGTAAAGGTGGAGATACATCTACTTGTACTGACACCTTTGATTGTATCGACAGTTTCGAGGATCGTACATTAGGCATATGAGTGACAATTTGTGGAACTTATTTGTCTGGTGAATCAACAAGCTTGTCAGATTCAACCTTCTCACCAGGTATCACTTCACCAGTATCTTGAAGTGTTACAGTATAGTCTGTGGCTCACCAGTTTGTTTACCACTCCTAAGAGTGATAGCCTTACAGTGTTCTTTTCCCCTCGGACTGGGATTTTCTGTGTCACTAGGTAGTGTGCCCGGTAGTTGAGTATTCAGATTCGAAGGAAGTTGTCCTAATTGTGCCTCCAATGCCCGAATAGAAGATGAATTCCCTTGCACAATAGCTTTTGTGCCAGTTATATGTTCCAGTATTAAAGCCTCAAGAGTTACTAACGAGTCAAAAGGAGAGGCTCACGTGTACTATTGTCGTCAATGTTCTTGAACATGCTGATTCAGTATTGAAGAGTGTTATGGCTAAGTCTGATTCTGGTATGGATGCATCTGGGTGTGTTGATTATAGTTCTACTGTTGTTGATTGTAATGCCCCTGTCTTGAATTATAATTGCCTTGAGTAGATATATTCCCATATCGGAATGCCGCAACATTTTGTCTAGCATTTTAATTTCCCTAAGACTGTTGATTGCATGTAGAATTATTATAAGAGGTGTCATAAGAATCGTTGCGGATGTTACTGACATAAAAGACATTCCCTGCATGTTGTCGACAATCTTCATAGCTGCGATTGTCACTTGAAATCTCACAACAAAATGTAGGAACATCAACTTGTTGAGCGACTTGTATAGGTACAACCTCACTAGTCTCTTGTATATTTTTTTATCATATTTGCAAGAGAAGAAACTTGAGCATTAAGTGCAGATATTGCGTCCAATTCAATAACACCCGGAGTAGCTTTTGCTTATGCAGCTCTAGAGATAGGGTATTGATAATCATTCTGAGCAATTCTCTCAAGAATTCCAATCGCATCATTATAAGTACAACCAGTAAAGGTCCATTGGCTAATACATCAACAAGATTCCTCGTATGTGAATTCAGCCCATTATAAAAAATCTCAACTTGTGTTTCTAGTGGAATGTCGTGCATAGGATAATATCGAAGTAAAGATTTATAACGTTTTCATGTAGTGTGAATATTCTTATCGTCCAGCAGATGATAAGCCGTAATATCATTTCGGAGACAAGCATTCATTTTCGGCGGGTTAAATCGCAAAACAAACTGTGTTGCTAGTGCATTCCTAGAAGTAATTGATCCAGTAGGTAACCCAAAGAACCACGTACGAGCTCTTCCTTGCAAGGAATAAGGAAATAACTGTATCTTCAAATTGTCATTAGGAACACCTTGTTGACTAAAGGAAGCACAAATAAATAAAAATGATTTGAGATGTTCTTGTGCATCTTTATGTGGCAGCCCAACATATTTGTAACAACCTGTTTTTTGACAAATCAGAACAATGATTTTGGGACCACAAATCTGAAGTTGAAATATTTATTTTATTATTATTTTAATGTCCGTGTCATGATAATATTATTGCGTGAAATTTTCGTTTAGAAATTTTATAGTTTGATTAGTTAATTTGATAAAAAGAACTAAATCGCGTAAAATGTAAAACTGTGTTCTATTAGCTAAAGGTGTCTAATAGCTATAGAACCTTAAAGTGGAAGTCTTTATGTGGTAATTAACCCATTTATGATATAGTGGATGATATTGGAGTGGTATTTTGTGTAATTACTAATGTTTTTAAAGGTTAATTTTGGAAATTGATAATTAAAGATAAAATAAATAAAATCAAAACATTTTATCATCTTTTAGTTTCTTCTCCAATAAAAAATAATAGGGCAAACTCCATTTTTGAACACTCAACATTTAGCCAAGCTTATTTGTGCAATTGGTGAGTGATTTTTGTCCCGTTTTTAATGATTTCTACGTTTTTGATATCATTGCAGCTAGGTCTAGCTAGCCCAGGGACTATTTTGCAAAATTTTTAAAGATTTTAGATGTTTCCATTGGTGAATACATGATTATTTTGATGTTTAATGATAGATTATGAATATTTGATGATAGTTATATAAGTTTTGTTAAGTGATTTTTAGTAAAAATGCAAATTAGGGATTTAATTGTGAAATGTGAAAACTTTGTGGTTAAAATGTGAAATAAATGAAAAAATGGGCTGCTAGGGACTTAATTTAAATCCGGCTAGCATGGTTTGTGGTTGAATTGCATTAATTTGTGTTTTTATATAATAAGGACTAAATTATAAAAGTTGTGAAATTATAGGGGTAAAAATGTAAATGTGAGAGAGATAATTAAATAAGCTAATTTTGATTACATATAAATCAAGAAAAGTGAAATACGGACTTAGATCGGGGAAAGAACAAGGTTACAGAATAGTTGACTCGTTTAGTCGTTTTTATATCCGAAGTAAGTTCGTATGTTATAAGTTTAATTATAGATGTATTTTATATGCTTTGATATTGCATAAATTGTGAATACGAGACTACGAATATGTTTGATAGTGATTCGATGACAAATCGGTATTCGAAATCCTGGTTGAACCTTAGGAATAGATTAGGATACTAGTGACATGTCATTAGGGGATACATTTATTTGGCTTCAGTTGGCACTTCAGGTGTGAGCTTCATTGATTTGGCTTTGGGCCATGATATTGGCACTTCGGGTGCGAGCTTCATTTATTTGGCTTCGGGCCATGATATTAGTACTTTGGGTGCGAGATATATTGAGTTGGCTTCGGGCCATGATATTGGCACATAGTGTGCGAGACTCCTGAGTATCCGACCTCTGTTCTGAATGGTTCAACGGGTATATTGAAGATGTGAATCGGTGAGAAATAGATAAGTAATGGTACAGGTATGTGCTGAAAACTATACGAGCATTAAATCAATGGAAGTTGTAAGTTTATGATCAAGTATGTGGTTAAGTTCATGTAAGCTTAGGATTAATGCATTGTTTTATGTTATGTTATTTAATAGGATTGGTAATTGAGTAGTGAAGCTTGCTTATTATTTCATACGAGCTTACTAAGCTATAAAGCTTACATTGTTTGTTTTTCCGTGTTTTATAGTGATTTCTAAGCTAGCTTAGATTTGGGGATTGTCGAAGACTACATCACACTATCAAGCTATCAATTTGGTACTTTTAAGCTTATGTTTTGAGTATATGGCATGTATAGGATTATGGTCATTTTGATTATGTGTTGATAATAACTTTGGCAATTTGAATTGGCTCATAAATGTTTATATTTTGGTTTGTATATATAGCCATGAGTGATGGCTTATTTTTGGGTTATTTTAGTATGTTTGAATCATGTATACCTATATGTGTGTTTGTATTATGAGAAATATGTCAGATGATGGTTGTGTGAAGATTGATGATAATAGGTAGTATGAGTGTTAAATGGTTGACTTGTGGATACTGGTATGTTTGTGAAATTTGGCTAAATAATGCATATTTGAGTTTGGTCATTTTTGATGTTTGAGTAAATGAAATTTGGTATGAATTTGATGGCATATTGGAATGTAGTGTGTCTTGTATTTAGTGGTATTGAAATGGTATCAAAAATGTTTTATTAAGGTTGATTGAATGCCTATTATATGTTATGTTTTGTGCCATTGAGTTTGGTGTAGGTGTGCAAAAGTATGGGGGGCAAAATGGCTGGGTAAATAGCCTATTTTTGTCCACACGAGTGGAGACACGGGGTTGTGTCTCAGCCGTATATGATACACGGTCATATACACGGTCGTGTGTCCCCTGGAGTTGAAATTAAAATCAAGTCAGTATACTCCACATGGCCTCACACACGGGCATGTGACTTGGCCGTGTGGTATAAGTCAGTATACCCTACAGGTTTGGCACGGCCTAGCACACGGCCTGACACACGGGCGTGTATGGCCATTTTTAGGGTAGATGGGCTAGCCACACGAGCGTGTGTGTTGGCTATGTGACCCAAGTCAGAAAGTTACACAGGGTCAGACACGGGCTGGGACACGGTCATGTGCTCCCATTTCGAATGTCCACACGGCCTATGACACGGACGTGCCTGTTGGCCGTGTGGGACACACAGTTAGGCCACATGGGCGTGTCTCCCCTGTTTTTGAGAAAAAAATTGATTACTTCAAAAGTTTTCAAAGTTATCGGTTTAGTCTCGAATCACTCCCAATACATGTTTAGGGCCACGTAAGCTCGTATTAGGGACAAAATGTTTGATTGTGAATGAAATGTATATGATTTGATTCTTGTATATGAAATGTATGTTTAAAATATGGTATAAGTTCGGTAATGCTCCGTAACCCTATTTTGATGTTGAATACGGGTGAGGAGTGTTACAATATTTCCTATTAGAATTCAGCATTTGAAGTATTGCTGGCTTGAATTCAAAATTTCTAGCTTGGATTGTTGGTCTAACAACTCTCGGTTGTAAATTATCTGAGACAGGTACTACAAAATCTTGTATAGTCCTATTTTGTATTTGACCTTCTTGCTACAACGGTGGGTCATTAGCATTTTGGTTCTGCATCGGGGGTATAATTGCATTGTTTCTTAGTAAAGCCATATTCCTTTGTTCTCGAAGTCTCCTCCGAATAGTTCTTTCAATTTCTAGATCAAAATCGGCAATAAACTCCAAATTGCTTCGGATCATACAACACCTAAAATGAAATGTGAAAATAATGACAAAAAGAAAACAAGTTAGTAGCAACTAAATATTACGAAATAAGAATAAACAAAAATAAACATAAAAAAATGCCATCCCCGGCAACGACTTGATCGACTGTTTAACGTCACAGCAATAATGTGCAAGCGTACATTGTCGGTGCAAGTATAGTAGACAGATATGAGTCTGTCAGATATCGATCCCACGAGGATGGTTGTCTTTTGTCTATTAATGTCAGTGCAATAAATAGTTAAAATGAGATAAACTGTAAGAGTAGTTGTCAAAGCAATACCTTGAAAATAATAAGATAAAACATGATAGTGAGAAACTGGGATCCCCAACGTGAATATTCAACAAAATGCTAAATGCTCACAAGGACAAAGGGATAGGTGATTGTCGATGCATATAACTGCAATAAATATCTTACCAAGTTTAACTTCTATATTTAATCTAAGACTTAAACATGCACATTATCCCCCTTTCCGATGTTGGAAATAGAACATTATTAAGAACAAGTGGATTAAATTCATCTAATCCTCAAGCAACTTCCGTTTTCATGCTTGTTAGCTTGAACTGTCACTGCACATTCCAGTGTCAGTGATCGCAATAACACTTCCATGCTAAAACCATTCAAACCCAAAGATTAAACTGTAGAAGCAAGATTGAATAAAATAACATTTAACCTAGAAATCATGTGTACTTCCAAGCTAACATGAAATAGAAAGTAATCACTAGTGTTTAGAAAAGAAAAATAAAAGAAACAAGTGGAGAATACTATTCCTAGACAACTCGACTTGAATCTGTCTATTCCTCATTGTGTCGCACTCAGGGCTCCTCATCAAGAGCTGGTCTGTATCCTTTTCACATCGGTTCACTCGTCGGAGCTTAAGCCGCCTTAGCCGAAAGCTTCAAGAGGTAAGTTGAAGAGATGATCCAAAAAGCTCTCATCCCCCCCTTTTTTTGTGTGAATATTGATATTTATCCAAATAGTATAAGTGTCATTTCATCAGAATCATTTGCCTCTGTACGTACAAGTTAGTTGTACCAGACTGGATAGCTCACACATTTTTGTTCCTATTCAGACAGCTGTCAGGTGCGGCGACAATTCTAGGTGGAATCTAGAAATACTCATGCAGTAACATCAGTACCAAAACATGACAAAACTAATGATAAATAGGCTAAGATCCACTGAGTCATAAAATGCAAATTACTGAACTGAAAATACTAATATATGTGCTAAAGATAACTAAAAGGGAACTAATTAACACATAAGTAGGGAGAAAACATATGTTCTTTCTAGTACTATCAAACCTTTGGAATTTGTAGGATACAAATGACATGTCATTAGGGACTTCATGTTTCGGGTGCTGGTATTAAATGTCCTACCGATAGCTGAGGTTCTGCATTTGTTGCGGATACTTCATAGCTCGTGTGAGCAGCATCGTGTAGCTTACATTCTGTCCTACAGCTCATGTGAGCAGACCCATTTCACAACTCGTGTGAGCAATGATGTAAAGAAAATGTTATAGTTATATGTTTAAGCATAGCTCGTGTAAGCTTTCCCGAGTATCTGATGATATTCTAGATGGTTCAATGGGCATGAAAAGGAAAGGAAATGGTAAGTGTTTAAATGAAACATATCATATACTTATTAAAAGGTGAATGAATCAAATGATAAATGTTCATGTGAAAATGGCTTACTTTATGTTTAATCTAAGTAAGTTATGTATTAATGCACTAACCTGTGTATTGTTGATGATGATGCTTAGGCTTGTGCCAAGCTTGTGGTTGGATTACATTATGCTTATACTTAATGTTATTTAGATGAAATGGTAAGTTATGTTTCATGTTCTACGAACTTATTAAGCATTATGTGCTTATGTAGTTTTCTTTCCTATGTTTTATAGATTATTAGATCTTGTCAGAGATATATCACACTATCCAGCATAAATTTCAGTAGTTTTTGATGTTTTGGCAAATGTTAGAATGGCATGTATAGGTGGACTTCTAATGATGTTTAGTTAAAGGCTTAGGTGTTGATTGGTATGTATAAGTTGGTTGGTTTGGTACTATTGATTCCTTACTAGTTTGTGTCAATATGGTTATGTTGTTACATGTTTGTATGGCTCAAATGGCATGATTTTGTAGTGGAATGGTAATGGTCAAATTATGGTATATTTGGTAAGTTTTGAAGTTAATAGTTGATGAATGAAAAATGGTAAATTTTGCATGTTTAGGTAGCTTTAGATGTTTGCAATTGAGGTCCCTTGAATGGCATATTGGTTAGTTGATTTTAGGATCTTTGAATTAGTCATTATATACATGTTTAGTAAGATTTTGATGTCTTGATTATGTGCACAAAATGCCTTTAGGTGTGCGTATGATTTGGTGTTGGAATTGGCTTGATTTTGGACAAATTCATGTCCACACGGCCGGAGACATGGGCGTGTGACTCAACCGTGAGTGACACACAGCCTGGCGACATAGTTGTATGTCCCCTGTAGGTTCTTTTGTATGCAAGTCAACCAATTACAAGGCCTAACACACGGCTTGGCACACGGGTGTGTGGGGCTACACCTGATACACGGGCATGTGACACGGCCATCTAACCCTACTCAGAGAGTTACACAGGTGATGACACGAGCTAGGACATGACTGTGTGTCCTAGTTTGAAGGTTGCACAACCTGATACATGCCCTAAGGCAATTCCCTCCTTTGTCCATCAATCTTATCTTTTTCACCTTCCTTTAAGATAATTTTGTGCATACAAAAGGAAGGACTTATACCTTATATATCGGATATGGTCCAACCAATTGCTTTTTTAAATTTCTTTAAAACAGTAATCAATTGCTCCTCTTGATGTTCTGTCAGGTCCACTGAAATAATCACTGGCAAAGTAGAACTATTACCGAGATAAACGTTTTTTAAGTAAGATGGAAGTACCTTTAGTTTGAGTTTGGGCAGCTCCTCGATTGACAATTTTGGTTGTGTAAATTCCCAAACTTCCAACTCTAGCAATTCGAACCGCGGTGGTTGAATATAACTCCTCGGATTAGCTTCCATAAAAGGCAAACCTTGATTACGTTTTTCATCTTCGAATGGTTCAAACTCTAAGGTGTTCTCCAATGAGACTTCTTCAAAATTACTTCCCATAGAAACTAAGTTTTCTAATTCCTCCATTACTTAACATTCTTCCATTGAATTGGGAAACTTCATTGCTTTCAAAACGTTAAATGTTACCTTATCGTCTTGAAATGACATGGTGAGTTTTCCTTTTTTTCTCATCTATCAATGTTCTTCCCGTGGCTAGAAAAGGTCTCCTTAAGATTATCGAAACTTCTTTTTCTGATTCAAAATCCAAAACAATGAAATCAATAAGAAAAGTAAATTTATCGACTCTTACCAAAACATCTTCGATCTTTCCTTCGGGATATGCTAATGATCGATCCGCAAGTTGAAGTGTCACAGTAGTGGGTCTTACGTCACCTATTCCCAGCAGCTTGAAAATAGATTTGGGCACCAAGTTAATGCTTGCTCCTAAATCACACAAAGCTGTACTGCAATATGATTCACCAATGTTTCAAGGTATCGTAAAGCTTCCAGGATCCTTCAGTTTCAGAGGTAGTTTGTTTTGTAAGAATGCTCTACACTCCTTCGTTAAAGTGAATGTCTCATACTCACTAAGTCATCTCTTCTTGGACAAGATATCCTTCATAAACTTCACATAGTTGGGCATTTCCTCTAAAACCTCCACCAACGGAATGTTGATGTGTAATTGATTTAAAACATCCAACAACTTCTTGAATCCTACCTCTTGTTTCTGTTTGTTCTACTAAATTCTTTGAGGATATGGAACTCTAGGTTGATATGGACAACTTTTCTGATGAGGTAAATCTGCAAAAAAGGGTGTTAGCTTTTCAGAATTCACTAGTTTAAGGTTTACCTCATTAGATTTTTCAGCATCTGATTATTCTGTTGTAGGAACTTTAACTATCAATTGACTTTCCTCCTTTACAGTAGGCTCATCTTCAACAACAACCTTATTAAGCTCCAAAGTCTTACCACTTTGTAACTCTACCACTTTGCAATGTTTCTTACCCAAATTTCTCAGATTTTTTCTGTCACTCGGCAAGGCTCCTTGTGGTCTACTACAAAGCTCAGTAGCTAACTGACCCATCTGGTTCTCCAGATTTTTTAGCGTTGTTGCTTGAATTTTGATCAAGGCATCGTCTTTCGCTATGTACGCCTCCAACAAGTTCTCTAAACTATTTGATGATTCAGTTTAAGGTGGTTTCAGGGCTTGATGGTTAAACCCTTGAGTTTGGTTGGGTCTATGCTACATTTGATTGTTGTTCAGTCCATTTCCTTGATTACTCCTGAAAAGTTCGGATGGTTCTGCCATGATGGATTATAGAAATTGGACCGTGGTCCTTCTCTATTTCTATTTTGATACTAATTTCTTACATAGTACATTGATTCGGGACTCGAAGGGTAGTTCTCGAAAGAATGACCATCCCCCCAGTATATACAGGAAACTACATCATATTGACTTGGTGATTGAGCTGCAAAATTATTCAAACCATCAGTGGTAAACTGTTTTAACATAGAGAAAATAGAAGATACCTGAGCAGAGAGTGAAATCAATGTGTCTACTTCATGCACTCTAGCTACTCGTTTTCTTGAAACTGCTCAATTCGTCAGCTACTGATAGTTATCGCTTGCAATCCTTTTATTCTCATAAGCCTCGTTATAAGACTTAGATAAAATCACACCATTCACAGAAGCATCCACTATTAATCTTGTGTGTATGTTGAAACCATTATAAAACGTCTCCAATTGGGTACAATGAGGAATCCCATGATAAGGACACTTACGAAGTAATTCCTTCAATCTTTCCCAAGCTTCATACAAAGACTCATCATCCAATTGTTGGAAAGTAGTTATCTCATTATGCAATTTTGTTTTCTTACTAGGTGGAAATATTTATCCAAAAACCTTTCTGTTAATTCCTGCCAAGTAGATATTGAACTTGGTGGCCTAGCCATGCTCATGCTTAATCTCGTAACGAGTACATAAACAGTTTCAACCTCAGTGTGTCTTTAGTCACAAAAACTAACTTAAATGAATTAGTTACCTCCATGAATAATCGAATGTGTAAATGTAGGTCTTCCATGGGCATACCACTGAAGTAGCCCACCGTTTGGAGCATTTGAAACATCACTGGTTTCAATTCAAATTGGGGTACCTCGATATCCGAAATTCTAATTCTCGAATTTAACTCATTGAAGAGTGGCACAACGTATTGTCTGATGGCACAATCTCTATCATCAGCAGTAAGGAGTGGGTTGTGCACTTGATTGACTCCATTACCTTGTCTATCATTTTGATTTCCAAGGTCCACCTCAGCTTGTCTTTGAGCAGTACTTTCGCGTCTTCTTTGTCTAAAATTCCGCTTGATTTCAGTTGTCTAATGTTTAACTATTACTAAGCAGTATTACGTGGTCAGATCGTAATATAGAAAAACAACTTGTATTAGTAGATAAATCTAAACATGTCCTTAGTTTAATTAGAAATGTAACACCCCTAACCCATACCCGTCGCCGGAAGGATTGAGGAGTATTACAAAACAAACACGAGATTTCATTTAACAAAATAGAATAAATACTAAATTCGATTCTCATAAATTTTTTTTTTTTTAGCCTTAATTGAATATCAACCATACATACACATTAGCCACATGAAATACATATAATAACCGAATAAGCCATATTCGCATGGCTAAACATATATACATTACATAAAGTACTTAATTAACATCCAAATGTCAACCTATACATGCCATTATCAAAGTTCAACAAAAAGAGTACCAAAAAGAGCTTAGATAGTGTGGACGACTTCGACTTTGACACTCCCGAGTCCGATAGTAGATTTAACAAAATCTATAAAACAGAGAATTAAAGCAAAAAGGATAAGCATTCCGATGCTTAGTAAGTTTTGAGTAATGAATCATCTAAAAGAGTGACATAATAATATCAAGTTTGTTTGTTACATCCCTTGGCTGAATAGAAACATGACTAAGATACTACTTTTACCATCCATATTACAAAGATGAAATCAATATACCCAACTAAATTCAATCCATAGCCGAATACATTCTCCTCAAATTTCATGACAATTTCATGCATATATATATATACATCTCATATTTGTGAAGTTGAACTCTCTACTTGAACTCAATACATCAATAATCAAATTATAAACGTTCAAATGATTTTAAACAATGGTTTAAACATACCTACCGAATTTCATAGTCATAATTTAAAATCAATTGCATTCTCAACGAGAGTAAGTTACTTACCTGGTTATCTTACGGTAAGTAGCGCATGTGTTTAAAATTGTTTCAGCATTTATTATATAATTTCTCGTACAAACACTTATGGGTTTTCATCCCCAATTATTATGCTGTACGACCATTCTTTGGAATTAAGCCCAACTTTTAGCACTGGCTCAAAAGCCCTTCGAGATCAAGCTCGGATTAGACCACCGCTCAAGGCCCTTTGGAACTATGTCCGGTTGTGACACTGGCTCAAAAGCCCTTCGAGATCAAGCTCGGATTAGACCACTGGCTTAAAGCCCTTTGAGACTAAGCTCGGATTCAAGTCCCCAATTAACATTCTCACATATATGCTCGTTCAATTCACTAATCACAAACATATAACAAGATTCTGTTTCGTTATTTCACAAACTTTCTATAACCATACGGCTACAAGCAAACACTTTACTTATTTATTTGATCATGTGATGCTAGTAGGACCATTATGTTATAAATTAATTATCATGCTCATAACTATGTAATTTCTTCATCTAAACATAAGCCAAGTTCTATTACTCAAAGACTTACCTCGGATATACTTGAACGGTTGCTGAAGTGGCTACTCGGCTACTTTTTCTTTCCCTTATCCAAATTGTCCCCTATGCTCTTGAGCTTAAGTTCAACAAATTTAAACTAGTCATTAATCGACTATTAAAGCATTACTTTAAGAATGTAATACATATAGATTCGGCTATCACACATATAGATTATAGTAAGCTTTATAAAATGATAATTAATTCATTAACAAATTTTCTTTAATGTTTACAATATGATTACAATTTCCTTATGAGCTAACTTCCTGAGCAACAGCCAGTAAAGTATTTATAATTGGAGTTATGAAACTCCAAATCGATTGCCGTAAAATTTTCTTGACAGAAGACTCATTTATCTATTATCCATAAAATTTTCATAATTTTTAGTTTAGCCCAACAATACCAGATTTTTCTTAAAGTTCACCTAATTTCACTGCTTGACTAAACTGACCACTCTTCACTACGAATCAAATTTCTCATTGTGCAGAATTAAAAATGTGTTCTCACTTATTTCATTTGAAACTAGACTCATTAAGGAATCTAAGCATATAAATTTTATCTTAAAGCCATTTTTTTACAATTTATTCTGATTTTATAAAAAACAGAATAGGAAACCTAGTAGTCATTTCGACTCAACCCCACAATATTTCAAATATCTCAAGATCGGTAACTCTTTTGTTTCTATAGTTTCTTTTGCAAGAAACTAGACTCTTCAAGCTTTAATTACATAATTTATCCTGCTTCTAACTCAACTCCTACAAATTATGGCGATTTTCCAAAATCACCTTACTGCTGCTGTCCCCAAGCAGTTTAATACTAAATCACTCTTTCAAACGTTCCTAGTATACATTTTATTCAAGTATGTATATTAACAATCGAATTTTTCAAATAATTATCTATAAAATTCACTTCAACCATCTCAATACAATACATGGTGTTCAAACCATTATTCAAGTTCAAAATTCGGCTAATACACACATATATATACACTAGAAATCAATTACTAACATTTGTATTTCACCTTAATAGCTAGCCTAGCAAACCTTATTTTAACATACAATTTTTCTTAACACAATTAAAGCATCCTCTTCATTCCATCAATTAAAAACACATACATTACCCAAATATCCAAAACCATATTCGGCCATATAACACAACTAAATAGCCGATTCCTTTCCCTAATACACTTCCAACAATGAAATCAACTTCTTCAACTAGGCTACCTTAAAATATCAAACATCCTTCAAAATTCATCAATTAATCAAATTTATCTACTTGTCAATAGGTTATATATATATATACTCAAGAATCCATAAATCTTAACTATGGGCTAACTAAACCATACTCTTATCAACTTAATCTCATCATCAATTAAAAAAAAAATATCACAAAGCATACATTTAAATGGAAGTAGCTATGGCCGAATGCTTTGTTTCTTTTTCAAGCTTTTCTTTCTCCAATTTTCGGCAATGAGGAAGAAAGATGAGCATTCCTTTACTTCTTTTTTTTTTTACCTTATTTTACTAATTATTATTTTATTTCAAACAATGAAATTCCTTATTTTAATATTTAATTAAACACATTTTACCCAACATCAATTATCATGGCCGGCCACTAGGTATAGAAAGGTTTATTTGACATGCAAAACCAATGTTTCCAATATATGCTTAAATAGATCCTTATGGATTTACCTATCACATTTCAAAAGTGTCACACATAAGTCCTATTAACTAAATTCACATGCAAACGACTAAATCGAAACTTAAAACTTTCACACATTTATATACACATATAATAGACATAAAATATGACGGCTAATTATTTTTATGACTCGGTTTTGTGGTCCCGAAACCACTTTCTGACTAGGGTCAATTTAGGGTTGTTACAACTCTCCCCCACATAAAGAATTTTCGTCCCCGAAAATCTTACCAATGAATAAATTTGGGTATCTCTCTCTCATAGAGTTCTCGGTTTCCCAAGTAGCTTCTTCGATCCCGTGCTTGAGCCATAACACTTTTACTAAAGGAACCTTTTTGTTTCGTAACTCTTTCACCTCGTGAGCTAGGATACGAATCGGTTCTTCTTCATAACTCAAATCAGATTGAATTTCAATCTCTGATGGGTTAATTATGTGCGAAGGGTCAGATCTATAACGTCGAAGCATCGAGACATGAAAAACATTGTGAATCTTTTCAAGTTCAGGGGGTAAAATCAATCAGTGGTGATCGCCCAATTCGTTCGGATATCTCGTACGGCCCGATAAACCTCGGACTTAATTTGCCTTTACGGCCAAATCTAAGCACTTTTTTCCAAGGTGAAACCTTAAGAAACACTTTATCTCCGACCTGATATTCAATGTCTTTTCGTTTCAAATCCGCGCATGATTTCTGACGATCTGCAGCTGCTTTCAGACTTTCACTGATTACTTTTACTTTCGCTCAAAGATCTTTAATCAAATCGACTCCAAAAATTTTACTTTCACTAAGCTCGGTCCAAAACAACGGTGTACGGCATTTACGACTATACAAAGCCTCGTAAGGTGCCATCTTAATGCTTGTTTGAAAGCTATTGTTGTAAGCAAATTCAATCAACGGCAAATATCGTTCCCACGAACCACTAAACTCAAGGATACAACATCTCAACATATCCTCGAGTATTTGAATAATTCGTTCGATTGACCATCGATGCTGGGGATGGAAAGCGGTGCTAAAATGCAACTTGGTACCCAAAGCTTCTTGTAACTTCTTCCAGAATCGCGATGTGAATCTCGGATCTCTATCCGACACAATAGAAATAGGTACCCCGTGCAACTTCACAATCTGAGAAATATACAACTCAGCTAGCTTGTCAAGGGAATAATCCGTACGTACAGGAATAAAATGAGCCGACTTTGTCAGTCTATCAACAATAACCCAGATTGCATCTTTCTTGCTTGACGACAACGGCAACCCAGAGACAAAATCCATCGTTACTCGATCCCATTTCCATTCGGGTATCATGATCGGCTGAAGTAATCCCGAAGGCACTTGATGTTCCGCTTTCACTTGTTGACATACCAAACACTTTGAAACAAAGTCGGAAATGTCTCGCTTCATACCAGACCACCAAAACTGACATTTTAGATCATTGTACATTTTCGTGCTACCCGGATGGATCGACATTCAGCTATTATGAGCTTCATTTAAAATCATCGAAATAAGTTCTGAATTTCTAGGAACACATAATCGGCTTCTGAATCTTAAACAGTCATCGTCATCAATTTGAAATTCTGATTCCATACCCGTGGCACATTCAGCTTGTTTAGCAACCAATTCATCATTGACTTTTTGAGCTTCACTAATTTGATGAATCCACAGTGGTCTAGCCTTTAATTCTGCTACTAACGCACTATCGGATAGAACGGACAAGTGTACATTCATTGCTCGTAAAGTAAACAGTGATTTGCGACTTAAAGCAGCCGCAACCACATTAGCCTTTCCAGGGTGATAATCAATAACAAGCTCATAATCTTTCAACAACTCAAGCCAACGTCTTTGTCACAAATTTAATTCTCTATGAGTCATCAAATATTTGAGACTTTTGTGATCTGAAAATACATGGCACTTCTCACCAAACAAGTAGTGTCGCCATATTTTAAGAGCAAATACAATGGCAGCTAATTCGAGATCATGAGTTGGATAGTTTTTCTCATGTGGCTTCAATTATCTCGACGCGTATGCTACGACTCGACCTTCTTGCATCAACACACAACCCAACCCAAGTAAGGATGCATCATCAGAAATGACAAACTCTTTCTGGATTCGGCCGTGTACCACGATCACAGGAGCTTCGGTCAAATAAGTTTTCAGTTGATCAAAACTTTTCTGACACTTTTCTGACCAATCAAACTTAACATCTTTTTGAAGCAGTCTGGTCATAGGTGAGGCTATCATCGAGAAACCCTTTACAAAACGTCTGTAATAACCGGCAAGTCCCAAAAAGCTTCGAACCTCAGTAACATTCCTCGGAGATTTCCAGTTAAGTATGGCTGAAATTTTACTCGGATCAACTCGGATACCCGATGCAGACACCACATGGCCCAAAAAGCTAACTTCTCTCAACCAGAATTCACATTTACTAACTTAGCATATAACTGTTTATCCCGTAAAATCTGTAACACTAATCTCAAGTGCTCCGCATGTTCGGTTTCATCTCTCGAGTAGACCAAAATGTCATCGATAAACACAACTACAAACCGATCCAAATATGGTCTGAAGATCCGATTCATCAAATCCATAAATACCGCAGGGGCATTAGTGAGCCCAAACGGCATCACTAAGAACTCATAATGACCATATCTCGTTCTGAAAGCAGTTTTGGGTATATCTGAGTCTCGAACTCGCAACTGATAATACCCTGATCTCAAATCTATCTTTGAAAATACAGAGGCTCCCTTCAGTTGATCGAATAAATCATCAATTCGCGGTAATGGATATTTATTCTTTATCGTCACTTTATTTAGCTGACGGTAGTCGATGCACAATCTCAAGGTTCCATCCTTCTTTTTCACAAACAAAACTGGTGCACCCCAGGGTGAAAAACTCGGTCGAGCAAAACCTCTATCCACCAACTCTTGCAACTGAGTTTTCAATTCTTTGAGTTCCGTTAGTGCCATACGATAAGGAGCTATAGAAATTGGAGTGGTACCAGGTACTAGTTCGATGCTGAATTCAACTTCTCGAACTGGTGGTAATCCTGGTAACTCTTCAGGAAAAACATCCGAATACTCACAAACCACAGGCACTGATTCAAGTCTCATTTCTGACTCTTTGCTATCGAGTACATACACAAGATAGGCTTCACACCCCTTTCTCACATTTTTCTGAGCCAACATCGAGGATATAACTGCTGGTAACCCGATCCTATCAATAGACTCAACTCGGATTATCTCATCGTTTGCGCATCTCAAATCAATAGTCTTTCTTTTGCAATTCACAACTGCATCATGAACAGTCAACTAATCCATACCAAGGATAACATCAAATTCATTAAACGGTAAAAGCATCAAATCAACTGGAAAGCAGGAACCTCTGATTACTAGGGGACATTTCTTACACACCTTGTCCACAAGTACATAACGACCCAAGGGATTTGACACTCGGATTACAAACTCAGTAGACTCGACAGGTAGAGTCTTACTAGATACTAAAGTCTCACATATATATGAATGAGTAGAACCAGGGTCAATCAAAGCAATTACATCAGTATCAAAGAGAGTAAAAGTACCGGTAATAACGTCTGGTGAAGAAACATCCTCGCATGCGCGTATAGCATAAGCTCTAGCAGGAGCACGAGCCTCCGATTTGGTGGTGGTATCTTTAGGCCCTCTCTGACCGCCACTAGCATTCCTCGGATTCCTAGGGGGCCTACCTCTTGCTGTAGTATTATTCAGTTTTTCACTCTGATTCACATTTTGATCAGACAATCTCGGGCAATCTTTGATAAAATGATCCGTCGATCCACATTTGAAACAGGAGCGGTCACGAACTCTACAGCTTCCCGAATGCCATTTGCCACAATACTGACACTCAGATCTATCCTGACGATCATTGCCAACACTGGCAACAGAAGTAGCTCGTGTACTCATAGGGGGTCGATTACGATCCCGTCCAGAAAAACCCGAAGTATTCTTAGATCTGCTTGGATCATCTCTAAACTTCTTCGATGATTGATGAAAGGGTTTTCCCGAAGATCTTTTACGAAACTCTCTTGCTCCCAAATCAGCTTTCCTTTTCTCCTTACTGAGCTCTTCGGCTTTGCAAGCTCGCTCAACAAGTACTACAAATTCTCTGATTTCTAGAATGCCAACAAACAGTTTTATATCTTCGTTTAGTCCCTCCTCAAACGCGTTTACACATTACATCCTCTCTCGAGAAACGCATTCTCGAGCATACCGGTGAGCCTCACAAACTTTCGTTCATAATCGATGTGAGACATGGAACCTTGTTTAAGCTCAAGAAATTCTTTCCGTTTTGATCGATAAATCTCGTTGGTATACTTCTTCCAAACTCGGTTTGGAAAAACTCCCAAGTTACCCGCTCTCTGGTACAACCAAATCAACGTATTCCACCAATAATAAGCAGAATCACGTAACAAAGAGATAGCACACTTCAGGCATTCATCGGGTGTGCAAGAAAGTTCATCAAGTACCCGGATAGTGTTATCCAACCAAAACTCATCTTGTTCGGCATCATCGCTGTCTGTTGCTTTAAATTCGGTAGCCCCGTGCTTTCAAATTCTGTCAACTGGGGGCTTATTTAACCTCATCTGATCGGTTCACGAGAGTATCTTCTGCGTGCGAGGGGTGTATTGGTCGGAAGTGGGGGTTGGGGAATAGCCGTGTTAGTTCGAATGTACTGATTGAACCAATCATTCATCACGCTATAGAAAGCTTGCCTAGCTTCCTCGTTCTGATTACTAGCCATAGGTTGAGAGTTCACCGGGGCTGTCCCTTGCGCGGGGGCAGGTGCCACGCTCTCAACATCATCAACTATCGCTCGATTGGGATCGGGATCCATCACTATACATAAACGCATTTTTAAGCGCCGAAAATCACCACACTATCAAATAAACACATAATGGCATGTATAGCTAGACCCATTCGCATTACGGTAGTCCTAGAATCGACTAAACCGTAGCTCTGATACCAATTAAATGTAACACCCTTAACCCATACCCGTCGCCAGAAGGATTGAGGAGTATTACAAAACAAACACGAGATTTCATTTAACAAAATAGAATAAATACTAAATTCGATTCTCATAATTTTTTTTTTTTTTTAGCCTTAATTGAATATCAACCATACATACACATTAGCCACATGAAATACATATGATAACCGAATAAGCCATATTCGCATGGCTAAACATATATACATTACATAAAGTACTTAATTAACATCCAAATGTCAACCTATACATGCCATTATCAAAGTTCAACAAAAAGAGTACCAAAAGAGCTTAGATAGTGTGGGCGACTTCGACTTTGACACTCCAGAGTCCGATAGGCGACTTAACAAAATCTATAAAGCAGAGAATTAAAGCAAAAGGATAAGCATTCCGATGCTTAGTAAGTTTTGAGTAATGAATCATCTAAAAGAGTGACATAATAATATCAAGTTTGTTTGTTACATCTCTTGGCTGAATAGAAACATGACTAAGATACTACTTTTACCATCCATATTACAAAGATGAAATCAATATACCCAACTAAATTCAATCCATAGCCGAATACATTCTCCTCAAATTTCATGACAATTTCATGCATATATATATATACATCTCATATTTGTGAAGTTGAACTCTCTACTTGAACTCAATACATCAATAATCAAACTATAAACGTTCAAATGATTTTAAACAATGGTTTAAACATACCTACCGAATTTCATAGTCATAATTTAAAATCAATTGCATTCTCAACGAGTAAGTTACTTACCCGGTTATCTTACGGTAAAGTAGCGCATGTGTTTAAAATTGTTTCAACATTTATTATATAATTTCTCGTACAAACACTTATGGGTTTTCATCCCCAATTATTATGCTTTGTACGACCATTCCTTGGAATTAAGCCCAACTTTTAGCACTGGCTCAAAAGCCCTCCGAGATCAAGCTCGGGTTAGACCACTGGCTCGAAGGCCCTTTGGAACTATGTCCGGTTGTGACACTGGCTCAAAAGCCCTTCGAGATCAAGCTCGGATTAGACCACTGGCTTAAAGCCCTTCGAGACTAAGCTCGGATTCAAGTCCCCAATTAACATTCTCACATATATGCTCGTTCAATTCACTAATCACAAACATATAACAAGATTCTGTTTCGTTATTTCACAAACTTTCTATAACCATACGGCTACAAGCAAACACTTTACTTATTTATTTGATCATGTGATGCTAGTAGGACCATTATGTTATAAATTAATTATCATGCTCATAACTATGTAATTTCTTCATCTAAACGTAAGCCAAGTTCTATTACTCAAAGACTTACCTCGGATATACTTGAGCGGTTGCGAAGTGGCTACTCGGCTACTTTTTCTTTCCCTTATCAAAAATTGTCCCCTATGCTCTTGAGCTTAAGTTCAACAAATTTAAACTAGTCATTAATCGACTATTAAAGCATTACTTTAAGAATGTAATACATATAGATTCGGCTATCACACATATAGATTATAGTAAGCTTTATAAAATGATAATTAATTCATTAACAAATTTTCTTTAATGTTTACAATATGATTACAATTTCCTTATAAGCTAACTTCCTGAGCAACAGCCAGTAAAGTATTTATAATTGGAGTTATGAAACTCCAAATCGATTGTCGTAAATTTTTCTTGACAGAAGACTCATTTATCTATTATCCATAAAATTTTCATAATTTTTAGTTTAGTCCAACAATACCAGATTTTTCTTAAAGTTCACCTAATTTCACTGCTTGACTAAACTGACCACTCTTCACTACGAATCAAATTTCTCATTGTACAGAATTCAAAATGTGTTCTCACTTATTTCATTTGAAACTAGACTCATTAAGGAATCTAAGAATATAAATTTTATCTTAAGGCCATTTTTGTACAATTTATTCTGATTTTATAAAAAACAGAATAGGAAACCTAGTAGTCATTTCGACTCAACCCCACAATATTTCAAATATCTCAAGATCGGTAACTCTTTTGTTTCTATAGTTTCTTTTGCAAGAAACTAGACTCTTCAAGCTTTAATTACATAATTTATCCTGCTTCTAACTCAACTCCTACAAATTATGGCGATTTTCCAAAATCACCTTACTGCTGCTGTCCCCAAGCAGTTTAATACTAAATCACTCTTTCAAACGTTCCTAGTATACATTTTATTCAAGTATGTATATTAACAATCGAATTTTTCAAATAATTATCTATAAAATTCACTTCAACCATCTCAATACAATACATGGTGTTCAAACCATTATTCAAGTTCAAAATTCGGCTAATACACACATATATATACACTAGAAATCAATTACTAACATTTGTATTTCACCTTAATAGCTAGCCTAGCAAACCTTATTTTAACATACAATTTTTCTTAACACAATTAAAGCATCCTCTTCATTCCATCAATTAAAAACACATACATTACCCAAATATCCAAAACCATATTCGCCATATAACACAACTAAATAGCCGATTCCTTTCCTAATACACTTCCAACAATGAAATCAACTTCTTCAACTAGGCTACCTTAACATATCAAACATCCTTCAAAATTCATCAATTAACCAAATTTATCTACTTGTCAATAGGTTATATATATATATATACTCAAGAATCCATAAATCTTAACTATGGGCTAACTAAACCATACTCTTATCAACTTAATCTCATCATCAATTAAAAAAATATCACAAAAAGCATACCTTTAAATGGAAGTAGCTATGGCCGAATGCTTTGTTTCTTTTTCAAGCTTTTCTTTCTCCAATTTTCTAAACAATGAGGAAGAAAGATGGCATTCCTTTACTTCTTTTTTTTTTTTTTTTACCTTATTTTACTAATTATTATTTTATTTCAAACAATGAAATTCCTTATTTTAATATTTAATTAAACACATTTTACCCAACATCAATCATCATGGCCGGCCACTAAGTATAGAAAGGTTTATTTGACATGCAAAACCATTGTTTCCAATATATGCTTAAATAGATCCTTATGGATTTACCTATCACATTTCAAAAGTGTCACACATAAGTCCTATTAACTAAATTCACATGCAAACGACTAAATCGAAACTTAAAACTTTCACACATTTATATACACATATAATAGACATAAAATATGACGGCTAATTATTTTTATGACTCGGTTTTGTGGTCCCGAAACCACTTTTCGACTAGGGTCAATTTAGGGTTGTTACAAGAAATGAGCAAACTGATTGAAAGACTAATATGTCATCTAATAAGTCCAATTGGCGAGATGACTTGTCTTGGGCATCGGAGTGGATGACTCCCAGAAAATAGAGACATAGATGTGACAAACTGGACTGATAGTACATCAGATAGGACCCAAGCAAAATAGATCTTGAATCTGTTCATGGATTTATTCACTTATGATGTTCATAGTGTTGCATACTTAAATCCTAAGTGGATAGTGGACTATGTATGTGTGACTCGTACACTTTGATGTAAGTAAAATTTTGAGTTCAAATAGATAAGGAACCGAAAGTTGGTGCGTTGGGTGTACGACTTCTGTAGTATGTAGCATCAATCACAAGAGTGGAATTCATAGCCCAAAACATGGATAAATGATATCCTCTCATTGGAATTACATGGTTGATGAAATGTAAATGTGGTCACTAGTCATCCGTCTTTGTGATGGATGACTTGATCACTATTTGATAATGATTGACTTTTAATGAAAGAATATGTAATGGTAACCATGAGATAAAATAAGATCACATTGGGGGAACGAATATTATCCCAAAAAGATCAATGATATCCTATAAGGGTAACACACTAATGACAAAGTCATTAGACAAGCAATGAGTAGTTGCTTTTGTAATGGTATGTCATTGGGGAGAGCTTAGTCACGATACTATAGGGAAATAACTTCGTGACTAAATGACTTCATCCAAACTCTACTTATCTTTGATTTGCTACACTCAAACAGGCTTTACTTGTAATTCTGCCAAGATAGCCTCATCATCATACAAACTCAAGCAAGCAAACAAAGCCCTCAAATCAATCGTTGCCTTTCTACTTAGGGCATCGACCACTACATTTTCCTTTCTAAGGTGTTATTCAATTGTACAATCATATTCCTTCAATAATTCAATCCATCCCTAGAATTAGATCGAATTCATTAAAAGGAAGTTCCATCGAGTCGGTGGGAAATACCTCTCCTTAAACCTCTAAAGGACATATTTTATAAATTTTATTCACAAGTATAGAAGAGCCTAAAGGACTGACTACAGTAACAGTGTTTTCAGTTTTCTCCACCCCAATCCCCAGTTTTATAGCCACATCACAAGCAATATATGAATTGGTATATCCTATATCAATTAAGGTAAAATAATGTAGGAAGTAAATAGTGAAGGTACCTGCATTGACGTCAATCACATCTTTATCTTCTCAGCGTCTAGCTACATAAACCAAGGCAGGTTGCCTAGCCTCAACCCGATTCATACCCTGAACTAGTGCTCTATGACCCTGATTACCATTCCCATTTCAAATCTGATTACGGCCCCTCTAAGCATCCTGATTACCTCTCTAATTTTGACCCTTAATTGGGCCCTAATTTTGAACCAGAGCCTATACCTGATCATTCTGACGAGGATAATCCTTAATCCTATGCTCTATGATCCACAAACCAAACAAGCACCCATTTTTCTCCAATATTCATTCGGATGACGCCTCTAACAATGTTGACAAACCATAATTTGCCCTTCTTTAGGTCTACTACTTCCCTATTTTGTAGTGGTCTAACCTCTCTGGCCCACTTAACAGGTTACGAATTTGGGCTAGTAAGGCTCATCTCTCTATTGGGTTAATCCCTCTGTTTCTTCTTTTTTCTCGCGCTCCACGCGTTTAATCTCCTCAATAATTTTGGTGTTCTCAAGCAAAGCCTCAAACAAGCTCTCCTGATGCGGAGCTACCTAAACCTTAAGGTCATACTTCGAACCCTCTTGAAAACAGAAACTCTTCTCCTACTCAGACGCTACCATACTAGGTGCATAGCGGCTCAATCTAAAAAATTCAGCCTCGTACTCAAAAGCAGTCCTATCACCCTGATTAAGCTCAATAAATTCCAACTGTCTAGCCTCCTTATAGCGAGGACCCACAAACATACCCTGAAAGGCCTCTTAAAAATAAGCCCAATCATTATGCTCTGGCAGCGTACCCCTAACCACTGATTGCCACCATTGATATGCCTCGTCCCTTAACAAGGACACGAAACCTTTAAGTTTCTGCTCAAGAGTGAAGTCCAGATCATCCAAAATCCGTCCAGTGGTCTCCATCCAGTATTCAACCATTGTAGGAGTAGTTCCAGCAATACCCCTAAATAATTTTACCCCACTAGAGTGAAGCCTCTCAGCAATCATCCCACGACTAACACCATCCGCCGGAGCCCCAATAACCCGATTCAAAGCCCTTAACAAAGCTTGTCTAATAGGATTATTTTTATCACAATCATCATTATCCCGATTTTTCATATTCTCACCCTCAGTAGTGGGTTCACTATTAACCTAATTCTATTCATTATTTTGTTCTGGCTTTAGATACGCAGTCTGCTCAACTGAAACCCTCAGAGGTTGCCCCCTACGGCCCTCCTAACACAAGTATTCATTTAGTGTTTTATGAGTCTACAATTTAAAAGTAAGAGTATCTTTAGTACTTTGTTTAATCTTTTGACGCACTCTCAAGATATAATTCTTTCATTACCATTTTATGCAACAGTCTCTACAGCCTTACTAAAGTTTCATTACTGTTTCTATGGACTTGGCATCGGACCTTCGGACTCCGTCATTCCTTGTAAAAAGTACTCTTCAAAATACTGTGGTTTGTTTTTCTCAAAAATACCCTTTTCATGGATGCATGCATGCAAAATGGTTTTGAAAAGATTTAAAAATTCAATTTGAGATTTTGAACATGGCTCTGATACTACTAAATGTACCTCTCAAATCCAGCTTAGACATTATGGCTGAATTGTGAAAGTCACATTGATCACCTAAGCGACGGACCTACTCTATCGATAGTTGAAACCTCAAAAACACTCTATTTTTATAAAATCATGGTTGCCTTCATTAATTTTGGAAAACATTCATTTAATTAATCCAACCATTATTAAGTCAAGATAACAAATTATGTGTGGTTTTTCAAAAAACTCAATACACATCATTGCTTTTGAAAAATATTTTGTTTATCTTGGTTACAGCAGAAAATATACCATACTATCCCAATTATTAACTTAGCCAAATAACATGCAAAGTTCAATATATATATATATATATATATATATATAAATCTGAAAATTCATCCTAAGAATGAAAATCGTGCATGCATGAATATCCCCAAAATGAAAAAAGTCTCAAACCATAGTTTTAAATAATTTTACAATCCAAAAATCGAATAATAATAGAAAATAAAATTGAATAAATAAAATCATAATGGTGTTTTGAGCCAAAAATTCGTCGTACGTCTGCATGCTAATTTCGATCCTAAGTTCGTTCATTACCTGAGAAGTTGAAGTAATGGAGTGAGCTTACCAAGCTCAATGTGAGTTTAAACAATCAAGCATATTACATACATTCAAGCATTTTCTCATAAAACCAAATAACATAACCAACTTCAATAGTAACATTCTTATATAACATGATCATGACATAATGCACATGTGAGTCCTACCCATACTATCCGCTACACATCACGAATTCCCCAAAACTCATCTGCCAAAATCCAACATCTGTGAGCAAAGCTCAATGTAACACCCCTAACCCGTATCCGTCGCCGGAACAGGGTTTTAGAGTATTATCGAAACATTCAGAATATTTTACAAATAATTTACGTAAATTACTATTAATTTACCGAGATCATTCAAAACATCCCTTGATTGGACAATACGAGTATTAGAATCAAGTCGGGACTTAATTGAAAACTCATAAAATTTTTCGCGACATTTCAAAAATGTTCCAATGTTGTAGGGCTCACACGCCCGTGTGGTCTAGGGACTCGCCCGTGTGGTTTGGCCGTGTACTACACACGCCCATGTCCCTAACCCGTGTAACTCTCTAACTTATAAGGCATGAAGAAATTGAAGTCACATGGCCAAGTCACACGCCAGTGTGCTAGGCCGTATGGCGAATTTTATTTTTAAAATTTAGGTGCAGTTTTCACACAGCCGTGTAACACACCCGTGTCCAAGGCCGTGTCAACCACATGGCTGAGACACACGCCCATGTCTCTGCCCGTGTGCCCAATTCTGAGCATTCTATTTCTCATTTTTAAGATGTAGGGGACACAAGACCGGACCACATGCCCATGAGACAAGCCGTGTATCACACACGGCCAAGGCACACACCCGTGTGTCTACCCGTATGGACAAAAAAAGGCTATTTCCTAGCCTTATTTGTCACCCAAAACTTACCATTTTCCTGCACCAAAACTCACAAGCATATACCCACCAATCCAACATCATATTCACATAAAATTTGACATCAATCATATGGTATTATCTGTATTAATGAATATAAATTTACTCTTATCATAAACTTATATGCTAACATAATTCCATAAAACCAACACACAATAAGCAATTGTGTAATTACCAAAACATAACTTTTAAGATAACCAAATTAGATCATCACTAGCCACTCCAATGGCTAGATTACAAAACAACAATTACAAGCCATCATTGGCCAAATAAGCTTATACATGTCATTATACCAAAACAAGATTTCTATTTATACCAATATAGTGGATAGTGTGATTATTGCTCCGACCGACTTCCAACCTTCACGAGCTTTGAGCACTATAAAAATAGGGAAAATTAAACGAAGTAAACATTTTATACTTAGTAAATTCGTATAACGGAAAATAACTTACTGGTCATATTTATTATTACAAGCAAACATAAATATACATTCCCTCAGATTTGGGTAAATTACCTAAACACATACACTTATTCAAACAAGTTAGTCACATAATCTCATATGAATATTAAGTAAACATAGATGGGCCCATCATAATATAAGCTTTCATTTAATTTCACCTTTCCACATTTCAAAAGTCCTTTCTGTTGAACTATTGAAGTTTCGATGGACATCCGGTTAGTTTACTCAAGGTATACTTGTCAACTATTTGACAATTCATACCCAAAAGTACCCATTGGGGCACAAAATCAACGAGTACACTCTCGAGCCACACACTATATTATGAGATTACCAATCCAGACTAAATCCTTTTCATATCATATGCTCTGAAGAGCTTAATCTGGATTATCTGTCCAGGCTAAATCCTTGATACAATATGTGTAGTATTATTCTCATTCAAGAATATCACCTTATTCCATCGAATTTCAACGTTCAACCAGAACATGACAATTTGTCTACATTTCACAACTTATGATTAATTTCGTTATGTGTATCATCTCATACATATCAACACAATCATACAATTCAATTCAAGCATATTAACATACATATTTAAGTTACATGAACTTACCTTGAAAATGGTTCGTATTTGAATTTCAACTAATCGAAAACCTTTTGCTTTCCTCGATCTAGTTCCATGATTGGTCTTTCCGGATTTATATGGATAAATTTAACTATTAATCTATCACATTTCATATACATTTGCATCCTATTACATCCTAGGAAAAATTACCATTTTGCCCTTATCCTTTTCAAAAATTTCGATTTCGTCCCTAGGCTCGAAAAATGAAATTCATGAAATTTAAACCTCTTTCCAAGCCTAGCCAAAATTTATATACTACATTTACAGCACATAAATTTCACAAATTTTAGAAATTTCCATGGTTTTACCACTTTTCATTTTAGTCCCTAAATCAAGTTTTCATCAAAAATTGCCTTGTAAAAGTTGTTTATCTATAAATAACTTTTCATTTTCTACCATAAATTTCTATTTTTCAGCATATTCATCCATGACCCAAATTTCATACCTTGATAACTTTTCAAATAAATCCCCTAAATAGAAAGATTAGACTATTGTGATTCCAAAAATATAGTAATTACTAAAAACGGGACTTGATTTCATACTTTTTAAGCTTGAAAATTTTTCTTCCTCTCTCCTATTGGTTTCCATAGAAAATTTGGGGAAGATGATATGAAATTAGATGATTTTTTTTCTTTTTAATTAATTATCATCTATTAATTTTATTGATTTCCAATTAAGTCCCTATCCTTTTCTAATTTTTCCATGGATGAGTCATTAAAATATCTACTAACTATGTAACACCCCTTACCCGACGAGGCATTACCAGACTTAACAATACACATAGACGAAAACCGGGCCATAAAATTTCATTTAATTCAAAACTTTTCGAACATATGCATAACAAACAAAGTTAACTATATCATTACATCAAAAGATAGGACATAGCATGATTAAATAAACTTATAAACCATAATAAAAATACATATCACAAACCAACTTCCTATACATGCCACTCACTTGATATTTCTAATATTTGAATTAATTCTCCCAAAAATGATAGTTTGATAGTGTGATTTTGCCTCCGACGATCTCTAACCTCGAGCTGACCTGCCAATACTAAAGAAATGGATAGGATGGGTAAGCTTTATGCTTAGTAAGTTCATATGAAAATAATAAGCAATTACTACCATGCTTTTCAAGATAAAACACTATAATTGTACAATTACACATATTCAGGTTAAGCTGTGTTATCGAGTTACAGTTACTAAATCATTCATATCTGAAGCTACAAAACTCAAAATTTAGTTTTGTTAATTTTACTTGAAACTAGATTCATATATATTTCTCCCATAAAATTTACAGAATTTTTGGTTTATCAAATTAGTACAGTTTATTAGTTAAAGTCTCCCCTGTTTCAGAGTACGACTACTCTGACCTCTGTGCACTACGAACCAAATTTCTCCCTATACAGAACTCCAACGACCATGCTGTTTGTTTCCCTTAAAAATATACTCAATAAGGAATCCATTAATGTAAAATATGACTCTTAATAATTTTTTTACAATTTATGGTGAATTTATAAAATCAGAACAGGGGATCTCAAATTCATTCAGACCCTGTTTCACAAGAATTCAAATATCACATAATATAGAAATCTTTTTCTTCCCCTGTTTCTTTCATGTGAAAATAGACTCATTAAGCTTTATTTTAGTATATCATTTGCATTTTTATTCAACTTCCCCAATTTTTAGTGAATTTTCAAAGTCACATCACTGCTGCTGTCCAAAACAATTTTATTGCTAATTCACTCTTTCACACTTTCTTTGTATTAACCTCATTTTAACGTACATATCACAAATCATTTTCACCACATTTCATACATCACAAGTATAGGCCCATGATTACAAGGTCACCATAAAATCATCCTCATGTATAACTTACTTGTTTATAACCTTACCACATCCCGGTCACTTAATGAACACATCATTCACATAAGCAAATTCCTGCACTTATTCATCACAAAACTCACAAAGCAGTACATAGTAAGTCTCCCGTTGAACACTTCGGATCAATCCTCGATACTTGGTGGTTTCAGAACATAGCTCTACCCATCATAAAGTTCGGCTCTCTTGTACACATGGTGAACACTTAGTATCACCCATGTGACCTAGCCAGTTTATCTCGTAGCTCTCTTGTCTACATGGTATCCTTCACCTGGAACCACGGATGCGACCTAGCTACATATATCCCATAGCTCTCTTGTCTACATGGTGTACAAATAATATCACCCATGCGACCTAGCTACATCATAATGTCTCGTAGCTCTCTTGTACACATGATGTGCACTCAGCACCATACATGTGACCTAGCTACATACCATCTGTATCATCCAATCTTTCCGAAGGTTCAACCGGGAATTTCTCTCTTTTCCAACAATTTTACCAATCAAGTAATTATCAACAAACATATTTCCAATATTATTATAAAATATCATAATACAAGTAAAATTGATATATTACTTACATCTCATTGAATATCAAGGCAATAACATTAAATAACACATTGCATTATTAAAAATCATATGAACTTACAATTGCTCATAATATCCATAATCATAGAAATCACATTTATATATGATAATTCAATGCACTTCATGCACCATAGACATATTTTTAAATCAATTCATAAACTTAGCACCATAACATTTAATTTAACATAATTCAATTAATTCACTAAATTTAACTTTCAAGTATAAATTACAACATTATTGCAGTATTATTATCATACCAACTTACCTCGATCCAGAAACGGCAATTTACTATTTTAGTCAATAACCTTGTATTTTCCCGATTTAAGCCTGAATCTCGATTTCCTTCATCTATAATATCACATTTAGCCTAATAATTAGTCACATTATTCATACGGCTCCAAAAATCATATTTTTACAAATTTTAATTTTGAACCCTAAACTTTTGCATATTTGCACTTTTGCCCCAAGGTTCGGAACTTAAACTTCATCCTATTTTCTTATGTTTTATGACATGCTGATCATTTTCCCCTTATATGGCAACATCAAATTCTCACTCTAACATGTACTTATGACTATTAGGTATTTTTACCGATTAAGCCCTTTTACTCGTTTTCACTTAAAACCGAGTAGCACAAGTTGTTTAACATAATTTAAAACCTCATATTCTATCATAAAATACCAAAATACACAAATTTCACCTATGGTATTTTCCCAAATACAAACCCTAGGTTGAATTATTGCTAGCATAAGCTTAATCAAGTTACCGGGATTCCAAAAACGTAAAGAACTTGAAAAACGGGGTTAGAACGGACTTACTATTGAGCTTGGAAAGCTTGAAAACCCTAGCCATGGCTTCCCCCATGCTAATTTCGGCCTCCATGAAAAAGATGAGTCAATTTTGGCTTTATTTTCCCTTTTTATTTCTTTTAATTACCAAATGACTAAAATGCCCTTACTACTACTAAACTTTCCAAAAATTCCATCCATGTCCAATTTTTGTCCATAGACCTAGAAATTGGTCAAATTGCTATTTAATACCTCCTCATTAATATTCCAAAGCAATTTCATACTAAAAACTTCTAGAATGCAAGTTTTGCAAATTATTCGATTTAGTCCCTAATTTCAATTTAAGCACTTTATGCATAAAATTTCTTCACGAAATTTTCACACAATCATGCAATCATGTCATAGACCTCAAAATAATCATAAAATAATTATTTCTATCTTAGATTTGTGATCACGAAACCACTATTCCGATTAGACCCTTATTCGAGATATTACAAACTACCCTTCAATGGTCTAATTACCATATAAGGACCTTAAGTTTTGAATTTCATAGCTATTTGATACCTATAGCTACTAGAACCCAAATTTTGCATTTTATGCAATTTAGTCCTTTCCCTAATTAACTTTTGCATTTTATGCAATTTAGTCCTTTCCCTAATTAAACACACAATCGGTAAAATTTTCATATCAAAATTTTCATGTGACCTTTCTATCATGATGCCAACCATAAAATAAAATAAAATAAAAATTTTATTTTTGACTCGGATTTGTGGTCCCGAAATCACTGTTCCGATCTCACCGAAAATGGGCTGTTACACTCAATGTGGTAGAAACCACCGTATAACATAAATGCAGAAAAGTTCTTGGACAACATATAATGCGATAAAATCACCAATATCATATAATGCGATAAAATTGTCAATCCCCTTAGTACTTTAGGTGCAGTGCACTAACTATGTATAAATGCGACTTAATATGCCACCAGTACTCCACACAACTCCTCTGTTAACCACAAATAACCCATCCCAATGCAGATGCAATATGTTACACAATCTCATACATAGCCATAAATCATACTTTCACATTTTATTGGCATTTTCAGTATTTACCCTCAATTATCAATACTTCCAGTGAATGGAAATAATATTCCAACTTTCAATTTACCAATAAAATGGTATCATTCAACAAATCACAATTTCATGTTCATTTATAACTTTTCTTTGTGTGCATGTATAGCAGCCTTTCGAACATATCATAACAAATCAATTGTACGAATATATCATGTATAAGACTTATTTCATTCATAATCATGCCATATTTACAACCCAAACATATATCAAACTAATCAAACATTCATGAAAATGTCAATCAACCAATCATTAAGTCAAACCAGCAACAATACTGACATGCCAAATAGTTAGGGCTCGTAACATACCTGATTCGGCCTCTTACAAATTTAATTACTTAGCTATTAAGCTAAGCCAAAACAACAAGCTAAATCTTCTATTCAATTTTAATAAATATAATTATCAATTAAGTTTTTATAGTTTAAGTCCCACACCTTATTTACGCTCTTTTGCAGCACACTAGTGAATCTTGCGGTTTCTTTAATAAACTTTAAAACGGACCTAAATTAAATTTAAAAAATTAGTAAATTAAATTTAAAAAACCAGTATATAACTTAATTAATTCACCTCTTAAACAAACCCTAAAGACCCACTTCTGGGTTCGATCCAATCGTTACAATTACCGTTATTTTTCGAATCCAAACTAGTTAGATTCCGTATACTATTTTGATGCGACCCATACGCGCGAACGTCTTTCAGCTTTACTATTAATTTGGAGCGTTCGGGTTAGCACCTAACACATTTAAATACTAAAAATTCAGTAGCTAATCTTGATTAAAATCCTTCATTTCATCAATCCATAACCTTTTTCCCAAAATCTATGTCGAAACAACTGACTAGTTTATGATTACCCACACTTACGCTTCCCGAATTGTCAAATCCGATTTGCCAATTAGTCAAGAATAATTTTTCCTAATTAAAACATGTTTCAAAGCTAGTTAAAATGGGTTCAAGAACCAAAAATCATGCTGGAAAAAGATGGAAAAGAATTAAAGAAAAATAGCCCCCTTTCCTGCCCATAGGCGCACGCACCACCACCCATGGTGGCCAATTTTAGGGCTAATCTAAAACCACTTTTCGAATTGATTAAAAAGATGGAAAAATACCTATTAAATCTTTAAAAATCCCCCAAATTACAGATCTGAAAATTTAGATTTTTATTTATCAAGATTTAACAAGAAAACTATAGAGAAAGAGATCTTACACAAGCTAGATGCTATGGGCGACAACGGCACTTCTTGGAAATGTTAGAAATTGATCTTGGAGACTCAAGATTTCAGATTTGGGGCTGATTTGAACTTAAGCCCTCAAATTAAATTTCATGCTTTCACATTTAACAACTAACCACTTAGCTAACTCCTTATTTTTTGATATAATTCTACTTTCTCATTAAGCTAAATTTTTGGGATGTTACAGAACATGTTGAGTTGTGACATACTGAACGAATTTTCTCAAAATTTTACCGGGATAAAATCGTCAAAATTTTACCAAGAGTAAGATTGTCAAAAGTTTACTAGGGTAAAGTTGGTGTGAGAAATTTATTTAATACATAGATATTAAAGTTTATTTTGGGAAATAGAAAAAATGAATCAAGTTGAATCATATTACAAAGTATTAGGTCAAACAGACCCAAAAAGTACTCGTAATTGGACTCGATGTGAGAGAGGCCCAAAACCCCTTATGTAAGGAGGTGGGACGAAAAAATCCTAGTATCATTAACGAAGGTTGTCGCCCCCCATATCCAAGATAAACTAGGATGTTGTTTTTCTAGTGGAAATAAACTTCTACAACTCTACAAGGGTTCTACCTTCTCTTCCTATAAATAGATGGCACTGGTAGAGCTATTTATACAAATTTTGAGAGATTGTTATTCTACCAAAAATAAAAAGAATTTATTTTCAACTTATAAATATATTTTCCAGAATAGCAATTTTACTGGTTTCTATTATAGAAGAGAGAATTTTTGTTTTCACTCCAAAAAGAAGACTTTTTCTAGCTTTGTGTTTTGATTTAATTGGTTCGAGCCCATACTCAAAGTAGCTCATGGTACGAGAATATTAGAGAAAATCGTTTGGTTCAAAGCCGAAAAACATCAAGGATCTGCTTATTCAAAAACACAGGTACAATTTCAGTCTAAGATTTATTGCTATAAATATCATAAATCAAATTGATTTTCAAAATTTTTATTTTCTGTTGTAAAAAAATCATTTTCAAAACAATTTTTTTCTAACAGTTTTCACTCTGCAGATGTTAACTATTTTCAATCTAGCTTGACATGATGGTGAGTGGCCTTCAATTGATTTGACCGGTTGGCTAGAATTCCTATTTTTGGTAAAAGAAAAGTTGGTAACATTATTTTATTAGTTTTCACTAACTTTTTCCTCCTAATTGACAACTTTTCTGCTTTTTCAGGCAGAAATCAGTTCCTTTAAACAGATTTTTCTCTGATCAATTCAAAATGTGTTCTATTTTGGCCAATATGATCAATGTTGTACTATTTGGGTAATTTTTTATTTTTTTATTTGGAAAAAAAATTTTGGTAAATAGTTAAAAAAATTAAAAAAAATTAGAATTTTGGGCAATGCCAAATGCCCGCTTAAAAAGTCTAAAAGTTTTAGCAAAAACATAAACTTAAAAAATAGATTTGTATAAAAAAATAAAGCTTGTTTTTTAAATAGGTCGGGCCTCAAGTAAGTTTTTTTTAATTCAAGCTCGGCTCGAGTTAGCATAATTTTTTTTTTATTTTGTTGTCATTTCGTTATCATATTACTACTATTTTGTTATTGTTTAGATAATATTTAACTCTTATTTTATTGTTAATTTATTTATTATTATAAAAATATTTACTTGCTAAATTGTAACTATCTTAATATTTAAGTATAAAAACTTTTTTAATACATTTATTTTAATGTTTTTTATAGATTTAATTTATTATATTTTTAAATTTATTTTTACATAAAAAAATTAATATCAAGGCGAACTTAAATTTAACATTATTAACCTTGGAGCAGAACTTAAACAAAATTTTAAGTTAATTTTACCTAAAATTTTGCATCCCGGCACCATCACGTCTACATGGCAGAATTCCCCCAATTAATACAGCAGAACCCTCCATATTTATTGCCAAAGCCGATAATAGGAAAGGAACATAAACAAATAATAAATGCTGTTGACTTTGGTGGGGAAGAGAAATAGAATAGCGGAGGTTGGAATGTCGCTGTCAGTTGTTACAGAGGAAAAGATGCGGCGGAATCCAAACTTATTGATTGATTCCACAGCACCAGAATCACATCAACCCGGGAGTCTTTGTTTCTTTCCCGTTTGGTACTAATGTTTAGTCAGATTTTATGCATGCAATATATAAATAAACAAAAACAATGCAACGAAGATGGATCATAAAAGCATTAGTTTGATTTGGACATCCAGTCTTGAAAACAGTACACACAATAACTCTCCAATATTAAAACCACATGCTTGATTAATTAATTAAAACTCCCCAAAAAGCATCACTAAACCAAAACACCTTAAAAACCTTAAACTATGTTCAAAATATTTCATCCCCACTAAAAGCCGTTTGGTTTCTTACAGCAAACTATCTGCTTTTGTAGGCAACCTCCTGAAGAAGCTCAATACCCGACAAGGCAACTTGCTTCGGAATCTTGGGGGCCTCAACGCATAGGTACCCCACAATGCCACGACCAGCTTCAATGGCACTGCATAAAATCCAACGGCTGCAAACAAGCACAATATCACAAACAAGAATGTGGCCCTTGGATCTCTCCAACTCAGCAACGCTTGAAACCTTTCACCTTGTGTTGCCATGTCTCCGACCACAGTTTGAATCCTTCCCGCCACACTCCTTAGTCGATCATACCTCATTTTAACCACATCCACACTTCGACTCGTCGGGAATGAATCAAACTCCTCATCTAATTCGTCAGGATAAACACTCTCCGCATGGGACAGCCGGGTGTCCATGTGCGGCGGATGACGCGGTCGGAACCTGTATCGCCATAGTCCCATTGTCGCCATGTAAAGCAGGGTTGCGGGGATTATGAGCTCGGGTAATGCAACTAATATGAGAAAAGTTGCAACAAACAAGGATGAGTACACTGGCTTGCTCCAGTTTCGCATAGACTCGAACCAACTGTTAATGGCAACCAGACCAGAGATCACACTCATTAGTCTGAAAAAGTTAGCTTTGCTCCTTCTCATGCTCCACATATGGGAGTCGTGATCGAGCATATACTCGACAACCTCTCGCCCCAATGGTGGCTCTGCCCTGCTAAGCCGGGATGCCACCACATTCATAGCTTGGTACCTTAGGCTCTCCAATTGGTTCACACTCATAGGTTGTACATAATGCATCTTTGGTAGCAAAGGCAACGTATACATATGCAACATGTTTCCCATGTTAGCGCATGAAAATCGCACAGCTAAGTGAAGCTCACCCATTTTCTTGACACCCGAGGGATGCAGCATAAGGAGTGGATATGAATGAGTGTAAACTCGATCAGACTCAAGTGTTGATAGCCGGATTCTAACCTTCCCTATCCGGGAGTCTCGAGGAACACCATTAGTGATGATGTTTTTATCAGTTCGGCAATTGTCAAACACACCAATGGTGATAACTGTGCAAGGATCGAAAACCTCCCAAGTATATTGCTCATTCCATTTTGGGGACAAGCTATCAACCACGGTTCGGGTTCTCACCCATTTCTGACCGTACTTGGCAACGCAGTAAGCATCAGTGGTGCCACCTTTGCCTTCCTTGACTTTCACTGGCATAAGCCCTGTTGCACCCAAGATCCCCATTTCAAGTACACCAATGTGAGGCTTCCAAAGCTGTTTTGCCGTTGGCCTGACATCACTGCTGTACATTGTGGCCTCATCAAGAACATGGTATCCCCCATCAAGTGAGACCCGAAGATGGATTCTTGAACCGAATCCTGTCACAAGCTTAGTCTCAGCAGGGTTGCCGAAGTGGTTATCAAGATTAAACCACCTAGAGACCACTTGTTTGTCATCAGTTCTTCTTTCGACTGCCATCACAGGAAGCAATACTCTGCCTACAACCTCATCTCTTCCAGGGCCAACTCGATCCTCAACAGACACCAACAAGTAATCCTCAAATGGCTCTGCAACTACAAACATGAAATCCTCATTCCAAAATGGATTTGATAAGCTTCTGTTAGGACTAACTCCTGAAATTCTGGTCCTTGAAACTTGATTCCCCACTTGTACTTTAGCTGAGAGTTCAGGGTACCTCAATAAAGTAGACCCTTTTTCACCCAAAACATCTTGTGCTTCAATCACTGATACCCTCAAATACCAAAGTTTCGGTGATAAATAAACCTTGGACTTAATAGAGCAAAGCCCATCAAAATGCACATTGGCTGCCTTTGAGTGCCAAGCCTCAGCAAAGGCCTCATCTGCCTGAGTCCCAAACCATATGGAAACCATGACTTCCCCCTTGGACTTGTCTCCTTTCTTGTCTTCCATTCGGTGCCATTGTGGTGCCAATTGACTGTCTGGAGGAACCCTCCTGGGGACCTCATTTAAGTCAAACCAAACTCGGCCCAAGTAATCATCTTTGTTACCTTCCTTTACAACAACCTCCACCATTGATGACTGTATGCAGTCTTTAGAAAAGGCGAAAACTTGGTCCCAATCTGCATGGTTTGAACTGACCCTCTTGGTCACGCCTCTATAGTTCCCTAGCTTGACTTCAGCCATTATCTCACCACCACCACCGAAAAACGAAATATCTCTAGCTTTCACTACTCTAACGTAAAGGTACTGCATTTGCTCCACAAGGTCATATGTTGAACTGGTTTTGTCCTTGTTCAAAGGACCACCACCAAGGTGAGGGCTTGTCTCCTTTAGTGAGAACTCATTAGAACCAGTTGAGAAAAGACTCAACCCAGCACCGGCACCACCACCGGCAGAGGAGACAGGAACTGCAGGGCCAGGACCAGTAGTTATTACAACAGGCTTTAACTCACCTGGTTTTGGCTCTACAGGCTTTGCATTGTTTTGACCCTGCAGTCTTGGCTTGTTCTCTTGAACCAGCTGTTGTTGTTGCACCACCAAGGCTGGGTTTTGCTGCTGCATTTTCTTCTTCTTTGAAAACCCCGAGGTGGAAACCGAAACCGAAGCCGAACCGGAACCCATCACCCCATTGTTATCAATCCCCACTTGTTTAACTTCCTCTCTCGTTGAAACGTAAAGCTTGAGGGTTATCTCCCCTCTTATATGAGAAAACAAGCTTCTTTTATCAAGGGTATACATTTGAGGACCTTCTTCACCTTCTTTAGCAATACTGGAACCAGAAACCCTCACTTTCCCGAGAAAATTCCTGCTGTTACTCGACCGCCTTTCATTAAAGACATTAACTTCAACAGCCCTGTAAGGGAGATCAGCAACATCTTTGATATGAAACACAAGCTTCTCGTTCCAAATGGGGTTCAAGTCTTTCCTTTTAACCTGAGTCCTATGCCTTTGGTTCTCGAACTCCACCTCCACGAACGGCGAAGACGACCCTTCCCCATCTTTGGGCATCAAGTTATGAGCCGCTATCACCTCCACCACCAGCTTCTCTTTGCCGGTAGCCACTGTGCCGTTCATGGCTAAAGCTTAGCCGTGTGTCTGTTTCCCCCCTAGAACAATAGAAGATACAAAGGGAAAAGGCAACAAAGAGACAGGGAAATAACAATGGAGACAAAGAGATGAGAGAGCTCAAAAGAGAGAGACAACAGTAGACAAATAGCAGAAGAGCGTGCAAACAGAGAGCAGAGGGTTATATTCTTTGCAGGGGAGAGATTAGACGATGACAAAGAAAAGCAAGTAAATGGCAGAAGAGTGAGTTACTGTCTTGACTGACACTGTTTCAGTCCAACGTCCACGTCGAGTGGTAGCGCGTGGGAAGCCAACCCCACAAGTGGTTCGTTGAGAGCCAAGAATGGATCTGCCAGAGCGGATATGGTGGGCCCCCCTACATTTACATACATTCTTTGTTTAGTTCATATAATTAACATTAACGTTCGGGTATTAATTATTAATTAATTCCCACACCTACTTAGGATGAGTCAAGTCTTACTTTAATTTTAACTCTCAAAATGAAAAATTACTATATAACTACTTTAAAATATTTAAATTATATAATAATATATAGTTAAATTATATTTTAACTCTCGAAAATATTATTAATTTTTTTAAAAATAATAAAATTATACATTAGTAATGATAAAATAATATTTTAATTTTTTAAAAATTTATAATTTAATTTTAACTTCTAAAATAATTTTTCTCTTTGATTCGAACGTATGTTCTCCTTGTCCTTACAATAACATGTTAACCAAGTTAAAGGCTGAATTCACAGTTAACCAAAGTTACGTAAGTGGCCGTATTGGTTTTTTTTTGGAAGGAAAAATGCCAATATAATTTTCTGAAAAATGGCGTAATTCTTATTCGACCAAAAACGAAGCGTTAGAAAAGGCGCGTGGTGAGAACGAGATTCGAAAATTTTGTTGGACGTGATGGGAGGAAGTCAGCTTTGAAGTAATAGGTCAAGAGAGCGTGACAGAATCCATCAGACAATCCTTTGTTTTTCTATTTTTTTTTTATTTAATTTTTCCTTTTTTTCGGACAATAGACACCTACATTCATTCTCGATGTCCGAGGTTCTCTTCGTAACAACAAATAAATAACCCAGTGTCCTTTTTTTTTTTTAACTCAAACCCAAAATAAATATATTTTTAATACGAAATTTTGCTCTTGGAGAAATGTTACTGCCACTCGCCTCGAAAACCCGCGTGCAAACACTGCGGCCCACGTCTGCAATTAAATTTCAAACCTCTTCCCGAAACTTTATGCTATGCTTAATTTAGTGACTCTAAATATAATCTATACTATTACTTTTAAGTTTTTAATTTAGTTAATATTATTAATTTAAAGCATTTAAAAATTATTTTTTATTTAAATCTCTCGTAAACGTTTTTTTATTTTTATTTTTTTATTTTAATTTTAATTTTGAGACATTAAATCTCTATACATTTTTATTTAAATTTTTTGTCTCTTCATCTAGTTTTGTCTTTAAAATTAATGATGTTAAACATAAAATAATTTTTTAAGCCCTCAACATTTACAATTTCTTTTTCCATTTGATCTTACACTTTAAAAGTACATAAAAATTTTAAAATTTATTTTTTTTCATATTTTAAATAAAACTATAAAAATTAAAAATATATTTTTTAAAAAAATTAAAAATTATTTTAAAAATTATAATTTAAAAATTATGAAAAAATAAAAACTCCTTAAATTCAAAAAAATAATTTAAAAATATAAAAAGTTTCAAAATTATATATTATCTAAACTAGGCTAGACCGACCAATAAAATCGATTGAGGTATCAATCTGGTAAGAGGTAAAAAAATCGGTTGACTCGCAAACCAGTACTGACTAATTGAACTGAACTAAAAAAATCGATTGAATTGATAGTTTAATCAATTTTGAATTGGTTTGACCAATTAGTTCCCAAAACGACCAGTTCGATCGGTTCAAAGAAAATAAAATGTTTTTAAAAATAAAAAATTATAAAAATCGGTTTAACTAGTTTTTTTAACCCAGCTCAATCATTTCATTCTAATTCATGTGCCTATTGGTTTTCAAAATTTTAAACTTCTTTAGATCTCAACATCTATAGTTTTTTGTTAACTTGGTTCATACCCTTTAAAAGTATGTAAAACTAAATATTAAAAATAAAACTATTTTGCTTCATATTTTAAACAGAAAACATAAATATATGGAAAAATAACTCTTTAAAATTCAAAAATAAAAAATATTTTTAAAATATAACAATTTCAAAATTCAATGTTATATAAATTGAACCGGTTAGACCAAGAATAGGCTAAGGTATCAGTCAGTGAGAGATAAAAATTGGTTAACCCTTAAACTGGTACAAACGAGTTGAATCGAGTTAAAAAACCAGTTGAACTGGCACTTGAATCGATTTCTATAATTTTTTAATTTTTTAATTATTTTTTTGCTGTAAACCAGTCAAACCGGTCATTCTGGGAACTAATTGGTCAAACTAATTCAAAATTGGCCCAACTATCGGTTCAACCACTTTTTAACTCAATTCAACTAGTTTGCACCGATTCACATGTCAACTGGTTTTTTACCTCTCACTGGAACGATACCCTAGTGAGTCGGGTCTAACCAATCTGACTAGTTGATCCGGTCTAATTTAGATGTGTAACACCCATAAATCACTATTTGGCCCAAAACGAAGAAAAATTAGGACTAGATTGAGAGGATTAGCGAATCGTTGGACCCTACTAGGAAAAATCAGAGAATTTAGTAGTTGAAATTTGAATGGTTGTAACTCAACCTTGGTTCGGTTAGGACACAACCAACAGGTTCCAAAGTGGGGGACATAATAATTAGGATTGAGAGGCGGCAACGGTTTGTGAAAATCGTGCTAATGGAGTATAAATATAGGTATGGGTGCAGGAACGGGAACGGGATTTCCCTTTAATTCTACTTCCCAAACCTTCTTTTCTAAGTAAAGTCTTCTTCAGTCACCCTGAAGAAGAAGAGGATATAGTTAAAGGGAGTCATGCATGTTGCAACCAACTTGTAGATTTGAGTCTAGAAGTAAAAGAATGGGGAAATAGGTTGAACACCTTTAGATTACTCGATGCATGGTTGATATGCTTAGGTGCCAAGATGAATGAGGCACTCGCGTTTGATGATGTTAAGCTAGGAAGGTAAGAAAATGAGGTGAGTGTCTGCACTTCGTTCTCTCGTGCTATATGCAGTTATGAGATATTATCATGTTATTATTTATCGTAATATTGGGTGATTGATGAATGGACATCTAGTGTAGTGTATTGCTTACTAATGTTCTACATTGTATGTATTATTAATGCATGCGTATTATGAAAAGGGTGACGCGGGGTTAGGAACGAGAAAAAAAGATGGTTCTGTTAGATACCATCATACAGTTTTGCTAAGTGCAAAATGTGATGTGTTAAGCTTCGGACCTTACAGTGGGGACACTGCGATGTTTGAGCATCAAGGTTAGGAACGGTGAAATAGGGGAACGGATAGAATGAAATGAGAAGAGTAAAGATTATGGTGAGGCCATGAAATCGATTGGAGGCTATACGCCTAAACTAAGTAAGACCATAGCAGAAAGATGTTATGGCATCATGACAGAAATGAGTAAGACCATGGCTAAAAGACGTTATGGCATCACGGTAAACAATTGTAAGACCATAGTTGGACAATGACTACCAGTGTAGTGTGCCAGAATTGTAAACACGAGGTTGTAATGTGTAAAGCCATAGTTGAAAGATACTGTGGAATCAAAGTATGATTTGATAGTAGAATGAGTAAGACCATAACTGAAAGACGTTATGACATCCTAGGATATCCTGACAGGACGTTAAACACGGGATTGTTTAACGGGACGCTAAACATGGGGTAGTCCACCTTGATACGAAATGAAAGGGAGTCCGTCGGGACATTGAACGTGGGGAAACCCATTATGTGGAAGACCATTGTTAGCTGTAGTTTTTAATTTATTTTGATATAAAAAAAGAATATAAAAACCCTCTACTTAAATTTGCAAAATTTGTTTATAAGTCCTTAAAATTATTTTTAAAGTGTTGAACAAAATAAATTGTTAAAAAGCCTTGAATTAACTTATATTTTAACGAGTTTTTGAAGTCTAAATTACTTCTACCGATACTTAGGTGGACAAGTATTTGCAGAACTCAAGATAAAAAGATCTTAAAAAGCTACAGAATTCTACCAGTAGAACTGAAAGTTCTACCGATATAACTCTAGGTTCTACCAATCCAACCCGGACTTCTATCAGTAGAACGCACTCAAGTGTGCAAGGTAGGTTTAGCCTTGGAGATCTACCGATACCCTAATACGATCTATGGATACAACTAGAATTATGTCGATACCTTGAGGACTTCTACTGAAATAAGTCAAAATAGTAGCCAAAGTTCAACCTCCCTTACACTTCTACTAATACTTCTATGGGTTCTACCGATACCAAATGGAACCCTCAGAGTTCTACCAATACAGGAGAACTTCTACCGATAGAACGAGCACAACAGTCATATTTTGGAAAGACTTCTACCAATGCAATATTCCTTCTACCTATACAACGAAGCTGCAGGCTACATTTAATACTGGTTTTTTATGGCTGCAACGACTTTAATTTGTTTCTAATGGCTACAAACGTTTATGAGGTTGTGATAGGACTTAAATACAAAGTCAAGACTCCCTATTGAAGTCAACAAAATACAAGAAACAAGTGTCTAACTTCCAAAAACTTAATTTTCCAATCTTTCTCAATCTTTTACTAAATATTTCTTATACACACTTGTGGGTTAAGTTTTCTATATTCTTTCAAGTGTTGTAACTTTGTGTTAGAGTGCTTAATTGTTGATTATCTACCTTTTATAGGTATCATATTATTCATCATTATTTTTCTCTTATTTGTGAGATGTTATCTAAGGTTTTGGGTAGAAAACCTTAAAGGGGAAGTGGTTCTATCTTACCTTTGAAAATATAGGGATTTATAAGGTTAAACCTTGTCCTTAAAGGTTCAAATCTAGTGGATTTGGGAAATCCTTAGTTGAGGAAAGCTAAGGTAGTGGATGTAGGCAATTGAGGCCAAACCACTATAATTTCTTGAATCGTTTGATTTTTGCCATTTTTCGAAAACTTTTTAAAACACCAATTCACCCCACTCTTGGTGTATTTCAATCTTAGCAACCATTGTTGGACTATGGCAGCCAGTAAAGCCCGTTAGGACGGAAGGTAAGGGAAATCTATTAGAAAGGTAAAAATAGGGATTGGATGTAACACCCCTTACTCGTACCCGAGACCGAGGCGAGGTACAGGGCATTACTGTACACAACCTGACATTTCCTAAAAATACGAGTTATAAAATTTCGTTTCAAATTGAAACCAATCAAACATATTCATAGGGTCCCTACTAAGGGCCTACGAGGCCCAAAACATGCATTAAGAATGGTTCGGGATTAAACTGAGAGCTTAAGAAAATCTTAGGAAAATTCTTAGGTTTAAGCCTCACATGCCCTTGTGGAGGCAATGTACACGCCCGTGTGCTTGGGACACGCCCGTGTCCCTTACCCGTATGGAATTATTTGAATTTATTTTCCATTTTGAACCTATAGGGGTTTTCACATGGCCGAGCACACGCTCGTGTCCTTCATACGGCCTAGACATGCCCGTGTCGTCGCCCATGTCCAAAAACCTGAGCATTATGTTTATGACGTCATCATGTATTTAGGGGCACACGGCCAAGACACACGCTCGTATGCTAGGCCGTGCCCTTCACACGATTGAAACACACGGCCGTGTCTCCACCCGTGTGTTTACTACCATGCATACTGACCTAAAAATTCTTGGTGCAGGGGACACACGGCCGAAACACACACCTGTGGAGCTGACCGTGGGTCACACACGGCCTAGACACATGCCTATGTGGACCATTTTAGAGGCTATTCTCCAAGCGTTTGGTCACCCTCAACATCCACACACATTTATATACCTCAATGGTATTTAACATGGCCTAAATATGCTCAATGAATACATTTACATAACCTAATGCATGTTAACCTCATCTCATTGGTTTTGCACGTGCTAGGTTATCCTCTTCGAATCAAGGACTTCCATTTCATCAAACGCATTTTAGTCTTGGCTCGTTTTGTAACTCATTGCCCATTTGTGACCTAACCATCTCCAAGTGATTTAGTCACATTTCACGTGTCCATTCATGATATACCATATTTAGCCATCACATGAAGCATTTACCATAAATATGCACCATTAGTAGGTTACCACCCACATCAAAATAAGCCATGTTTTATGGCCATGTACAAAATGAATAGGCATATCATTCAAGCCCTTACATTGGCTAACCAAATGACACATATAACAAAATAAATCAAAAACCTATACATGCCATTGTAACAAAATAAAAGTATTTATATACCAAAGTAAGACAAGTTGATAGTGTTGACTATACTCCAATCGTCTTCCAACCTTCATAAGCCCACAAGCTCTGTAAAACAGGGAAAGGAAAGGGGGTAAGCATTAACATGCTTAGTAAGTTCGAATAACAGGAAGGTAAACTTACCGGTTGTTTAGCATACAACCATACAAGATATTCATGCCAAACATGCATAGTATAAATTCCCTATCACATACACTCAATAATCAAGTTAGTTTCATCTCGAATAATATAGCATTTATCTTAGATGAGCTCATCAATTCAAATATTCTCATTATTGTTTCTCATTATAGTCCCGTTGAATTTCTCGAAAATCTCAATGGGTATCCCGTTTACCATCAAGTCATGCTAGTGACCATTTTAAATGCACACTCCCGTGAATCTCACTCTTAAGACGGGATTACCAGTCTAGGCTAAATCCCTCATAACTTAAATTCAATGAGTATTACCGGGATTACCATTCTAGGCTAAATCCCTTACAACGACAATTACTTCAATACCCTCGGATCTGAAATGCCAGTCCAGGCTAATTTCAGTCCTTAATCATATTACCCATCCGAGCTAAGACCGTAATGCACCTATATTCATTGGGAGGTTCGATCACTTAAGGAACACCCGTTCGAGCTAGATCCTTACTCTACTGAGATCATCGATTAACCATCCGAGCTAAATCTCTTTCTGCAACACATGCAGGATCTCATGTCATGTAAGCAAGAATTTACCCATCGAATCTCCTTTTTTTATTCAACCGGGACAATTGTCATCATTTTTATTATATACCACCACATTTTATGGATTGTCATGAAATTAATATCTAAATTAACATACATTTAAGAATATACATTTTCAAGTATATTTAGAGTTTGCTTCGAGTTACACGAACTTACCTGGTAATTACTTCGGGTTCGTGTTTCGGTTATTCCGAAACCTTTCTTTTTCCACAGTCGACCTCCGGAATTGGTTCCTCGAAGTCTAAATCAGTAAAATAAATTATTAATACATCACACCATTCATTTCGGACCTAGATTTCACCCTCAAGAAAAGTGACCATTTTGCCCCTAACATTTTACATTTTTACAAATTAGTCCCCAGGCTCGTAAAATGAAATGCATGCAATTCCTTGAGTATCCAAGCCTAGTCGAATGTATCTTAAGCTCATACTAGCCCATATTTTCCTCTATTTCCCATTTCTACCACACACTTTATATCTTTTACAATTAGGTCCCTTTTAGGTGTTTTCATGAAAAATCACCTAGTAAAAGATGTTTATCTAACATCCAACTTTCATAATCCTCCATAAATCATCAAAGAACAATCATCTCATGCATGGGTAAATTTTCTAACATGAACCCTAGCTTGAGATATGGGTAGAAATGGATAGAGCATGTTACGAGGATTCTAAAAATACAAAGAACATTAAAAACAGGGCTAGAGAGCACTTACTTTTGAGCTTGAAATGTTGAAAACCCTAGCTTATGGAACCTTAGAATTTTTGATAGCTATGGGGGAGGAAGATGAGTGAATTTTTCTTTCTTTTTCCTTTTTTAATGATTTTATTACCAAATGACCAAAACGCCCTTCCTTACTAAACTTCTAAAATTTTCCATCCATGCCCATTTTTATCCAAAAACTTAGAAATTGGGAAAATTGATATTTAAGACCTTCTAATTTATAATCCAAAGCAATTTCATACAAATTGCTTCTAGAACCCAAGTTTTGCAATTTATTCAATTTGGTCCCTAATTTCCAATTGGACACCTTATACTTAGAATTTCTTCATGAAACTTTAACACATGCTTATTTTCATATTCTAGACCTCATAATAATCATAAAAAAAATATTTTAACTTCGAATTTGTGGTCCCAAAACGACTGTTCTGACTAGGCCCAATTTTGGGATGTTACATTGGAATTTCAACGCTCTCGGTTCATGAGGAAGGTCAATGATGAAAGTGAAATTCATAGATGATTGGGATAATAAATAAAGAAAAAAAATGGTTGGTGAGACCAAAGGATATAGGTCACAAGAAGACTGAGTAAGCCAAGGCTATGTCTCAACTATGTACGGTGGAATAAAAAAAAAGCTCCCTAAGAAAAAGGGGTATTCCGTGGTATACGCATATATCTATCAATCCGCCAGGAAAGTTGCGGATTCCATGCGTAGTGGATAGGCATGAGCAGGAACACCCTAGTAAGCAGTTGAGTATATATCAAGAATAGATTGAAGGTCTGTCGAAGGGTTTAAAAGGTTAAGTCGAAAACTCTTTAGAGGAATAGAATGCCAAGAATGGATGGTTGGCAAAGTTGCCTGAAGATGAGGGAAAGCATGGAATTTGTAAGAGAGCCTACAGTAGTGAAGACCACTTGGCAGTCACCAAAAAATTGAACATGGATAACAGGGAGTTCAATTTGGGCAGAAAACTTTATATTTGCACATTACTTTATTATATGTGGAACTCACTAAGTTCATCGAACTTATAAGTTTTCTTCTCAAATGCAGGTTAATCGTAGAACCAGATATGCGGTAGGGACCAAGCCAGTTTTTGCTGGGAGCTAGGTGAAACTCGATAGCTGTATATGTATATAAAGGGGCTCCCTTAGAGGCTATGCCTCGAGGTTCAAATAAGTGAAATTTTATTAAAGTTTTAAAATCCCAAGTCGTGGTACATATATATATATAAAAATATATGTGTTCAATAAGGCAAACCGATGGTAAGACCTTAGAAGTTGAAGAAAGTTTACTTGTAGTTATATTTTAGAACTTGTTGCTAACTAAGAATATTAGAGTTAAGTTATGAAGTAAATGTGAATTAAAATCTGGTGATTTATTTGAAGTTGTAAATAATTCAAGTTAGAATTGTTGTTATGCTACTCGGTAAGCTGTGACACTTGGTACCCAAACTCGGTGACTAGGTCGAGTATAAGGTGTTACAAGATAACATTGAATTTTGGAAATTTTTATATTTTATATTTTTTTTAAAATTTTAAAGATTTTTTATTTTTCCATAATTTTTTATTTGTTCAGAAAATATGATTTTTAAATTTATATCTAAAATATGAAAAAGAAATTATATTTTTTATGTACTTTTAAAAGGTAAGGACAAAATTGACAAAAAAATTATAAATGTTGAGGGCTAAAAATTAAATGGAGAGACTAAGATTTTGAAACCAAAAAAGTATTGGGGCTTAATGTCTGAGGACTAAATTTTACATTTTAAAATAGTACAATGACCTTTGACATATTTAAATATTATTTTTCTAAAAAAAAGTGATAAATATTACTACAAAATTTCTTTTACCTTTTTATATTTTTATATAAAATCAATAAAAATAATTTAAACTCAAAGTAAATCTAAAAAACACTTGTACAGTGGGACTTAGAGCTGATCATGGGCTGGCCGGCCCGACCTGGACCGAAGGCCCCCCCGAAAAATGGAAGGATTTGGGTAAAAATATAGGCCCGAAAAATGGGCTTGGGCAAAAAAACGATGCCTGTTTAGAAAACAGGCCGGGCCTCGGGTAAGAGTTTTTTGGCCCGGGCCCGGCCCGAATTATATATTAATATATTTTTTATTTTATTTTTAATCATTTTAAATTTTTAATATAACCATTTTTTATTATATTGTAAATTTGTGTATTGTTTTAAGAATTATTTTAGTATCATTTTTATTTGTTTTAATATTTGTTTTTATGTTTTTAAATATATTTGATTTATTATATTTTTAATTTTTTTATTTAATGAAATAAGCAAAACAAATTTTAATATGGGCCGGGCCGGGCTCAGGCTTAGCAATTTTATTTCGGGCCGAGCTTAGACAAAATTTTAGGCCCATATTTCAGGCTGGGCCCGGACCTAGTAAACGGGCCTAAAATTCTGTCTGGGCCCTGCCCGAACCTAACCTGGCCCGGCCCATAATCACCTCTAGTGGGACTTATATCTAAATCACTAAGGTTCTAAAGCAATCAACCTTGCCATTTCAAATTGAAATATTTTTATCTAAATCACTAAGATTCTAAAGCAATCAACCTTGCCATTTCAAATCGAAATATTTTTTAAAAAAATGTATACCATGCCAAAAGTTGAAGTTTGTAGTATTTTATTTTACTAATAAAGCATGTATATATATATTTTTTTTCTTTATTAAATTAACTTTATATCTCATTTTTAAAACAAATGAAGTGAGATCGGAGAGAAGTGATAAACAATTAAGGCTTCTCATTTGATTAAAGTGATGGCGAAAAGTAAGAAGAAAACCACATTGTTTTTTAAGGAATAAATATTAAAATTATACATAAATTTTAATTTAATGTGCAATATCACACATAAATTTTGATTTTATGCAATTTTATACATAAAATTTAAATTTGGTTTAATTTTCAAAAATCACTAATTACAATGTTAAAGTAGCACCATTTTACGTTGATATATTGGTTACACAAACACTTATATTAATCCAATATGAAAATAAATGTATTTATTTATATCTTTAAATGTGTACAATTGGATTAAAATAGAAGTTTCATATGTACATATGAACCACAATTCAAGTTTCATTTGTATAATTGCATCAAATTAAAGTTCATGTATCAAATTACATATTAGACCAAAGTTAATGTACAAATTTGATATTTATTCTCTTTTTTATTATTAAATCATGTTAGTTGTTATGATTAATGGATAAATTTGACCAAAATGGTTTAAAAAAGAATTGTAGATTATTATAAATGTAATAATTTTGGGCGGAATATAATGGAAAAGATATATAATAGATTACTTTTTTTTCAACTTATAATTATAACTAAATATAGTTACAATGTTATTTGACAAATATATAAAAAATAGGAAAATTTAATTAATTCATTATTATTATTTCATTTAGTTTAAATAAAATGAATTAATGTCACACCCGAAGTCCTTTTTAACCCGAAAGATTCGAACAATTAGGTGTGAAATTGAAATAAATTGTAAGTTGGTAGTCCTTATTGAAAAACTAGGAAAAGTTAGAAACAAAATGGAGCATGATTGAGAACCAAGTCTGGTTCAGTTGGATTAGAACCAACCGGTCTCTTAGTGAAAGACAAAATGATTACAGATGAACGATTGATATGCAATTGGAGACAGTGTATGAAGGGCTATAAATAGCTGAGAAATAATTCTCAAATGAATTCCTCTCAGTTTGTTTCATTTTCTCCCCTTCTTCAACCTCCATGGTTGCTTTGAGGAAGCGATGGTCATGGAAAGCTCTGCATGGAGCGACGATCGGAAGGTTTAACCTGGAAAAGTGGGGAAACTAGTAAACTGGTAAGGTCCTAAGCCCTTCGGTATACATAAGACTTAGAAAACAAAGTTAAGAGTTTTCAGAAACCATTTTTTAGGGTTATACATATTTTTGGAAATTCAAGGTTTAAATTGAAAACACTGGGTTTAACCCATGGTTTGGTTGCCTTGCTTAGCTTCTAGAAGGATGGAAGTTCTAGTTTCCGGAGAAGCTAAGCAGATAAGGCATCAAGTGAGATTCTATACTCGAACCCAGAACTATCAAATTTTGATGCATGCTCTCATAAATTTATTTGTATCCACCATTTTAGGTTATGCGTGAATAATGAATATCAAGAAACGAAGTAGAAAAGGTTAGGAATGGGATTATGGGGTGGTTTTGTTCAATACCGTCATACGATCTTGCTAAGTGCAAACTGTGATGTGTGAAGCTCTGGGCCTTGCGTAGGGGACATTACGATGTTCAAGCATCAATGTATAGGATGGTGAAATGGAGGAATGGACGAAATGAAATGGGATAAGTGAATAGGAAAGATCGTGGCCAGGCCATGGAACGGATCGGAAGCTATACGCCTATAATGAGCAAGACCATAGCTGAAATATGTTATGGCATCATGACAAAAATGAGTAAGACTATGGGTGAAAGACGTTATGGCATTATGGAAACAGGACTAAAACCATGGCTGAAATATGCTATTGCATCCTAGTAGTCCGTCATGACAATAAACATGGAGATATAATGTGTAAGACCATAGTTGGACTATGGTCACCGGTATAGTCTATTGGGACGATAAACACGGGGTGATATTATATAAGATCATAGTTGAAAGATGCTATGGCATTAAAATATGATTTTATGATAGAGAATAGGATAATAACTGAAAGATGTTATGACATCAAAAATAGTCTGACGGGACGTCAAACATGAGACAGTCCGACGAGACTCTAAACACTTGAATTCATAAGTTATGAGCTATAGTCGGGCCATGACAACTAATGGAGTTCGCTAAGACATTAAACATGGGGTACTTGTGAAGATCATAGCTCGATTATGGAAGCATGGAGAAAGAATGAGAGAATGTCCATGGGGAAAATAAGCTCAGAAAGGAATTCAGAACAAGAACCATGAGATAACCCACCAATGGGGAAAAAGGATTGAAAGGAAAATGAAAGTATTAACGAGCGACAGGTCAAAGGAATTCGCCAGCAAACAGGAATTTAATGGAAATAAGAAATGACTGTGGGAATTGTAGTCGTGTAACCCCGATGGGTATAGAGATGTTAATTAGGAAGTAGTCATGGAATTCGAAGATTCAGTGGTGCCTAACATTTAGGCGTATGAGAAATGGTTAAACAAAGAATCGTGGTTGAGAATCAGCCATTAAGGATTTTCCTAGAGTGTCCAGGAAACCCAACAACTGGTAATTGATCGAGAGTAAGCTGACTAATCCATAAGAAATAGAGGGGTAGTCAGAACCTTAATGATAATGGGAGACCCCAAAAAGGGGTAAACGTTAAGGTGACAGACTTGTCTGTCAAGACTATTACTCTCTAATAGGGAAGAACTAGTGTAAGGGTATTCACCAAATGGGTTGTTCCGTGAGATCCAGCAAGGTAAAGATAATTTGTACAACTAATTAGGCAAGAATACAGTAAGAGAGAGAACTTGTGAATCCGGATTGACTTAGAGACAATGACTGAGTGATTTAGGCTTTAGTGGCCAAAAGCAAAGAGATGTGCTACGTTGAAAGGTAAGGTAAAAACGATTAAGGTGGATTATAACAAGTAATCCAACCGCTATTTAAGATAAACAAGGTTTAGTCCACCATCCTGTTAGTCAAACTGAAGGAAGGAAAGATAGAGTTCGTAAGGATGGTAGAGCGATTAGAAAATCTATCAAGATTTATCAAAAGCTAGTATAATGGCTTGAACGCAATTGCTTAAGGACCTGTCCACCAGTGGATAGGAGTGGGACTAGCATTAAGTCCATCGAAGAGAAATGATCCAAATGGATAAGGAGTTGTATTGTTATTACTATTATTTTCATTTACATAAATCCTCGGGAAGGTGAGGAGTTTTCTACGCATTGAAAGGACTCACTTAGTTTGAATGAACTTATTAGGGTTGTTCTATGAATGCAGGAATTGCGAAATAAGAGACTCGGAGAGGGACCAAGCCAAATCTCAATGACACAGGGAGATACAAAGAAATGTCATGCACATAAGATATGGGTCACATTTAAGGACTTCGCCAAAAGAGTGAACAAGTTGTAACCAATTAGATTCTTTATAGTTCCAGAGTTGAAACAGTAGACTTTAATTTTTATACACTTTGTTATACAATACTTTAATAAGTATGACATTTAATTTGATTGATTTTTTAAATTTAGTGAAATAGGAGTATGTACAATAACCCGATTCAAGAGTGATACCTGTACCCGGATCCAGTGATTGGGTCGGGTGAGGGTGTTACAATTAAAGTCATTAAAAAATAGGGTAAATTTGTCAAAAATATTAAATTATTAAGGGAATGTAAAGTTACTTATAAAAATGTAATATTAAAATGGAAAATTATTTAATGCATTGATAGTGAAGTTAAAAAAACTCCACAAATAAGGGTAAAATGTTGTTATGAGTCTTGAGGGAATATTAAAAATGTTAAAAATAAATTAAAATTGACACGTGTCATACCCTACATGTGAATTAAAAAACTCTATTAGCAGTGGATAGATTAGTAACCTTATTAAAATTACCATTATATTTTAAGATTTAGTGTGAAAATTTCAATTTGAAGTAATGCTTGAAATTCCAACATGAAATGTATACCAAAATTCTACATTATCACTAAAAGTATGGCACTACTTGAATGAAATGCATTTTAAAAAATTATTACTTTTGGAGGTTAAAGTATAATAAAAACATCTATATTAGAGGTTTGATTGCATTTTACTTTATTTACTTAAAAAGTAGACAATTTGACGCCTACATTAGAAGTCAGGTTGCATTTTATCCCCTTTACTTAAAAAATGAATAAATTAGTCCCTATATGGTAAATCAAAGAGCAAATTGGTTATTTCTATTAAAATTTCATTCATTTGTACTGTTAAAAACTAGTATGGCAAATAAAATAATTGACATATGGTGTGCTACATGTACCTTATGCTGACATGTAGGGAGCAATTTTTAACAATAAAAGTGAATGAAATTTTTAACAGGAATACTAGTTTACTTTTAATCTAACCTACATGTACTAATTTATCTATTTTTTAAGAAAGAAAGTAAAATGCAACATGACTGTTAATTCAAAGGACTCAGTTTCACTTACTTTGCACTAGACCTGCTCATAGGTCGGGCCACCCCACCCGACTTGGCCCGAAGGCCCTCCCGAAATGTGGGAGGGTTAGGGAAAAAATCTAGGCCCGAAAAATGGGCTTGGAAAAAAATAAGGCCCATTTAAAAAACGGGCTGGGCCTAGTATAAGGCATTTTTGGCCGGGCTCGGTCGAATTCAATAAAGGACAAAAAAATATGCTTTTTTTAATATTATTTTCTTGTTGTTTTCTCCTTATTTTGCTACCATTTTACTATTATGTTGCTACTATTTTGTTGTTATTATTCGGATATTGTATAAAACTTATTTTATCGTTAATTTTGTTATTATTTTAAAGACATTTGTCAATTTTGTTATTATTTTAGAGACATTTGCTTGTTAAGTTGCATATATCTTAGTATTATTTAAGTATACATATTTTTTAAAATTTATTTTCAATTTGTTGGGAAATATTTATTTTGATGTTTTAAGTATTTTTGATGTATTATATATTTTTTAAAATTATATAAAAATTAATATGGGCGGTCCGGGTTGGGCATGGGCAAAATTTTAGGCCTATTTTTCGGGTCGGGCTGGGCCTGGGCCTAGCAAATAAGCCTGAAATTTTAGTTGAGCCCAACTGAACCTGGCCCGGCCTATGCACAACTCTACTTTGCATTGTTGGCTCGGTATTACAATTGTACAAAAGAAATTATTTGAAGTTAAAAGATAAAAGAAACATGCTTCATCTCAACAAGTAACCTGTTATTACAATTTATTGGTGGGGTTTTTTACCCAAATAATATTTTTTTTAAAAATACCTAAATGGCATGTTGCAAGAATTATGTACCAAAATGGTACATTTAAATGGGTGGAGGGTGGTGCATAGGCGGCACCACCCCAGTATTCTGATACAATTTGCATGAAAACAAAAAAAAAATGGTGGAGGCATGTTAATAGGCGACACACAAGGTAAAATACGGGTTGTATACGGTAAAAATCAGACCCAAAAACAGACCCACTATCATGATGGGACCCAAATAATATTGTAATATATTGTTATTTGTTAATCACGGGTTCCCTTAAAAAAAGATCTACGTAATTTACGGAAATAAATTATGTTATTATAACAATTTTTTTTAATTTACTACTGTCAGGGTCCATACCACGCATTAAGAGGTCGGGTGAATGGTTTAGGATATTCCCTGGATGAATGACTGATGCCATACTTGGAGTTAGCTAGATTCGAGTCAATAGCATTGATCTAAACGTTTGATTTACGGTACGATTTAATTTCCGCATTGGTCGAGCGTTGGCGCCCGAAGACCCACACTTTTCATTTGCCGTGTGGGGAGTGCACTGTCACTCTGGAGGATGTTACATTGCAACTTGGGCCCCCAATCAACAGGAGTGCCGTAACAGATGTAAATGAAATAGTTGAGCTGATTGCCCTTTGTTATAGCCTACTAAGAGTCTCACCCGACTATGCTGAGTCCAAATTTACGGGTTTGAGATTTTCATGGCTGAAAGCCAATTTTGAACATTTATCAATTAATGCCACTGAGCAGGAGGTGATGTACGCAGCTCGAGCCTACATTATGCATATTATAAGGGGTGTACTGATGCCGGATGCGAAAAACAATAGGGTTCATTTGATGTATTTACCCCTATTAACTGATTTGCAGAATGTTTGCTCGTATAATTGGGGTTCCGTAGTTCTGGCTATGTTGTATCGTGAGCTTTGTCGGACGACAAATGCTGATGCGTAGATATAGGCAAATGCCTTGTATTGCTACAGTCATAGGCTCTTTATCGGATACCATTCTTGGCATCGGTTTGGTACCAACCATACGTATTTCTACTAGTGAAAAGGTGATAAAATTTAACTTGTTATTAATTAACATTTTCTTTTCTAACGATGCTCTTCTAACATGTAATATATTTTCATAGATGGAGTTTTTATCGGGGTATCGGGAGGTCGTACACTATCTCGATATATCATCTAATGATTGAACAACATGCTAGGAAGGGGTAAACTATTCCAATATTCCTGACATGTAATTACTTTGTATATCTTACTTGAACCGTGTTAAATTTTAACCATGTTATTAATCGTGCAGTTTATCTAGATGTCGTATCGGAAACCAGAAATTACGGCTATTATACCCTCATTTGCCCATATTCATTCTCACCTGTGGTGCATTAACGCACCAATTATCAATTTCTAGACAGTTGAGTGGTATAACGGGGATCAAGTATTCCGGCAGTTTGGTTGCATCCAGTATATCCCGGATCCGCCAATGCAATTTGGGAAGATTCACGGGATCAACAAGAGAGGAAAACATGAAAATAATTGTGGGGTTGTGCACCGAAAATATATTGCAGTGTGGGATAACCGGATGGCGCGGAGACCTCGAATTTTTTTTTGCTATACTACATTAACAAAATAAATATATCTTATAAATTCTAACTCTATGGTCCCATTCACAAATTTCATCTCAATGGTTTAATCTTTTACCTACATAAAAAACAAAAAAATATGTATTAAAATAATAAAAATAACATGCCAATAAAAAAAATAACAAAAACAGAACATAAATGATATATAATAAATACAAATATTTTTATTATTATTTTAAAATGAAAATAAGTAAAATGTTTTGGTTTAAAATATAATATATATATATATATATAATAACATGCCAACTTAATTATTGTTAAAAAATATAAATTTTTTTTTTGCATAGAACTTCAAAATAAATTTTATTTTTAATATTTATAAAAAACATAAAATAAAATTTAAAAATATAAACTTTTATTCTCAATTATAAAATCTTAAAAAATTAGAACATATAGACTAATTCCTAATTTATCTCATAAATTTCAAATTCCATTTTAATGGTCTCATCTTTTACCTACATAAAAAATAAAAAAATTAAATTAAAATAATCAAAATAACACGCCAAATAAATTTCATAAAAAATAAATCTAATCAACCTAAAACACACATAACAAATAAATTACATAAAAAAATAAAACATTCTTTGTACATAACATAAATAGGCTTTTTTACTTCAATAAACATTAAAAATAAATTATGAATGAATAAAAATATAAAATAAATACATATATACCTTAATAGCTCTTTTTAACCAAATAATACCTTACAAAAATAAAATTAAAAATTAAATCCGAATTAAATCAACAATAATAACAACAAAAACAAATTAAATTAACATTAATCCATTAATTTATAACAAAAAATACATTTTCTTAAACACCTAATCTTCCCTAAACAACAAAACAAACTCTCGTTTCCTTTTCTATTTATTTATTTTTCCTTCTCTTTCTCATTCCCTCTCTCTATTCTCCTTCTCTTTTTTTCTTTCTCTTTCCCTTCCCTTCTAACCCTCTCCTTCTTCTTCTTTTATTCTTTTCTTCTCCTTCTCTTTCTTCTCCTTCTTCGGCTAAAAATAAGCCTTGGGGACCATTATAAGGTCCCCAAACACACAAATAAAACAAAGCGCCTGCATAAGCCATCTCATTACGCCTGACACCGCGGTGCCGCCTGTGCTGCCTCTACCACCACTGGGTGTCGCCTCTTCCCTAGGCATGACCCAGTGTGTTGTCCTATCATGACAGCGGGTCAGTTTTTGGGTATGGTTTTTACTGTATATGACCCGTATTTGACCTGTATTTTACCATGTGTGTCGCCTATTAACATGCCTCTACCATTGTTTTTTTTTTCATGCAAATTGTTTTAAAATACCAAGGTGGTGCCGCCTATGCACCACCCTCTACCCATTTGAATGTACCATTTTGGTACATAATTCTTGCAACATGCCATTTAGGTATTTTTTTTTAATATTATTTGGGTAAACCATTAGGCCCTAGCAATTACCATATCTTTTATTTTTCCTTTTTAAGAATGTTTTTTGTTTGTGGTCGCAGTATCGGGGCGCGTGTTGTTTAGATACGATTGTAAAAGTAGAATCCAGGTATAAGGGCAACCTTGCCAGCACCGTGTCTTTCAAAAGAGCCCCACTCCATTCTTTATTTTAGAATTCCAAATTATCTAATATGCCATTGGCCATTTGGGCCCACCGAATGCCACACTGCCACGTTGCCTTTCACATCCTTGGCGTGTGAATGTGTTGTTTCATGTGAATTCCTATTCAATGTTCAGAAAAACTTTTGGTGCATCCTAAAAGTGATATTTAGATCAAGCGGCTGAGATTCAATCACTTCTCACCTACATTCCACTTTGACTTCTCAAATTATTCTGAGTTTATTCTAATTTTTTTTAATAAAAGCTTTTTTTATTGTTTATGAAAATAATTTATTTTTTATTCTACAATATTATTCTGTAATTCATGTCTGAAGTTCATGTTTGTATCTCTCAATAATGTCATATTTAAAGTTTGAATTTGTGTTTTTCTATTAAGAATGTAATATAACTTACCGTTACCCAACATTGATAAAAATTCATAACTTTTTTTTTTAAATTTTAAATGTTTAGCGTTAATTTAAAAAAGCTTGTAAAAAGTCAAAGGGTAAACTACACCTAATATCATTAAACTATTAGTAAGCTTATATTTAGGTACTTAACTTCAAAAAGTTACAAAACATTATTGAACTATTCAAACATTCAAGTCATTAAGTTCTATTTTTAGGTTTGGTTAGTGAGCTTCAAATGACGGTTCAATGATCGATATAGTGGATCAGTACCTATCAACGAGTAGAATAACATACCTTAGATCCAAGTCAATTTGGTGATCAGTGTCAAAAATCGAAGAATAAAGTTGTTTATATTATAGTTCGTAGATTCATGATGTTCAAAGCTACTTTATGAAGAAAAAATTGAATGGTATAAGAGAATGGAATGGAAGTTTTCAATTGGTGTAAGTAGTGCAAATAAAAAAGATCATATATCAATGATTTTAACAAGTCAATGCCTTAAATTAAAAACTTTGAATAGTCAAATGATCATTTTGTAACATTTAAAGTTGAATAACTAAAACGTAAACTTCTATATGTAGTTTACAAAATTTAAAATACACATTTAGGTAAGCTTAAATGCAAAATTGACCATAAAATTATATTGTTTTCTCTCTTAGGTATTTTTTTATGTGAAAAGTGATATATAAACTATCAATTTTGTTTCATGTATTCAAAATAAGATAATAACCAATATAAATATGACACATGGTACATTCTTATAAAAGGTCCTACACTTTTTGAGTAAAATGAGATAAACTATTGGGTACCATTTTTGACCAAAAAAAAAAAAGGAAAAGAAAGAAGAGTGGACAATTTTATGATTACATGATGTTAAAAGGCAAAAAAGAAAATAAAAAAGGAGTTAAACAATATTCAAATTGTCAATTAAGTTGGTATTTAGATTTATTCACAAGTTGGGTTATTCGTTCAAAATATGAGAGAGTTCGGACAAAAGTACAAAGTTTAAAAAATGAGTTTAAGTAAAAAAAATTAAGCTCATTTAAAATATGGGTCAAGCTTTGCTTCAACAGTCAAAGCCCGAGGCCAGCTCGACCTGACTAGTTTTATACCTTTGTAATATATTTTTAATTATTTTTATATATTATGAATTTATATCACATAAAATAAAGGGTAAATTATAAAAAAACAGTCACCCAACTATTAGTATGTTTCTGTTTTGGCCACTCGTGTTTAAAATTTTATATTTTAGTCACTAATATTATTTAAATTTAATATTTTGATCACTATCCAGTAAATCACTAATGAGAGTCTTTTTTTATTGGTATAATAGTAAATTTAACCCTCCAATATTTACAGATTCTATCATTTCGGTCCAATTTTAAAAAATTCAAAAAATTTAACCATTAACTTTAAACATTTTCTCAAATTAGTCTTAATTCTTAAAAAAAATTAAAAAATTAAAAATATTTAAAAGTTCCGTTTTCTGTAAAAATATTTATAAATAAGTATATACTTTTTCCTCATTTTGTATGATGGAATTTATTTATTAAAATAATAATTTTATAAATAAAAATAATAATTTTATAAATAAAATAATTTAAGGGAAAAAAATCATTAAGAAGACTTACACCAATTTAAAATTTCCCTTTTTTCAACGTTAACGATTACTATTGTCAGGTTGGGTAAAAAACTACCGCCTAAAGTAAAAAAAAAAAAGGGAGAGAATCAATGTTTTTAGGTTGTTGTCCAAAATGGATTTGTTGTATTTGATGTTGTACTTGAAGGCGGGCATAATTAGGGATATATAGGTAAAGATAAGGTCTTAGAGACCCAGTAGATGGAGGCCATGCCAACAACTCCACAATCAATTTCTAGTTCGATGGCATGATGATAGAGGATGTGGAAATTGAGGAATTCAGAATACAGGTGGTTGTGGGCAAAAGCGATGCCCAACACGCGACAAATTTGATGTGGACTAAGGAGAAATGCCAAGCGTAAAAAAAAATTATTATTTATAAAATAAACTAAAAAAAAAAGAAAAAAAAAGTTTGAATCTAGTTTTAACTTTTAAGTCTTGTTTGTGAGTTTTTTATAAAAAAATATTTTTTTAAAATATTATTTTAATAAATAAATTTCACATTAAAAAAAAGAGTGAAAAATGAGTATTCATTTATCTATAATTTTGCATGTATTTTTTTTAAATATTATGTATTTTTATTGAAAATATGAATTTTTTAATTTTTTTAATTTTTTTAATTTTAATTTTTGAATTTGTAAGAAGTAAAACTCAATTGATAGAATGGTTAAAGTTGAGGGCTAAACTTATTGAATTTTCTTAGAATTCTGACTAAATTGGTAGAATTTATAAACATTAAAGGGCTAAATTTGTGGTTATGCTAACAGAAAAGGCCATTGTTAGTGACTTAACGAAAGTGTGACTAAAATATTAAATTTCAATAACATTATTGACTAAAATAGAAATTTTTAAACTTAAGTGACCAAAATAGAAACACATTAATAATTGGGTGAATATTTTTATAGTTTACCCTAAAATAAAATCATATATCATATTATATACATACCCAGCATTTGCGAGAAGTGATGAATCCTTACTTTTTTATTTAATTTCTCTATATATTTTTATTTTTATCTATTAAACAAAATTTAAATAATTAAGTAAAATTAAATAATTTTTAACCAATTCATATTATTGTTTTTAAATATAATATAGCTACACAAAATATAATTTTGAAATAAAAAAAAATAATAATAACTGAGAACTAAAATATCGATAAAACTGTAATAATTGAAAATTAAATAATTCATAAAGTACAAAGAAAAATTATTATAATTTGATTTTTTTTCAATTCTAAATTAAAACTTCATGTTGAATATCTAATATTTTAATTATTTATAAAATTATTTTAAATAATATATTAATTTATCTGTAACTAAAATATTTAAATATCACAGTAAAACATATTAAAATAATATATTAACTTTCCTATAATTAATAAGTTATTATAAAATAATTTAAATAGTTATTAAATAATTATTTTCTGCAATAGAGTCGGAATAATATATTATTTTATATATTATTAAAATCATTAACTTTAACCGGGTGCATCAATTAACATGCATAATATGTTTAAACTTTAAATATTTAACTGTAATATTTAAATATTTTAATAAAACTTAAATAATGTATTAAAAATTATAAAATTATTTAAATTATTTAAATTATTTTAAATATATTTTAAATTATATTATTGTGATATTTAGTTGTTTAAGATATACCACTCAAAAATCTCATGTAATGGCCTGATTGTCAAAGGTATTCATAGTCCCAGGTGTAGGCTGAGTTTGAGTCGTGTTTGTCGTGTTTGTTGTTTGGGTTTTACCCTATTATTATAATTCATAAAAAAATACCACTCAAAAATATTAAAGTAAATCTTTTAAAAGAATTAGATAAAGTTTCCTATTCTAAATTTAATGATTAAAAATATATGTTATTGTAATGCTTCTCTTAAATTTTATTTTTAATACAAGTTATTTAAAATATTATAATGGATTCTTTAAAAAATATATATTAGAATTAATTATTTAAAAAATCAATATTAAAATTTTATCTAAATTTTAAATGATTAATGTAGTGATTCTATTTTGTCCGGCTTAAGTCTGAGTCGAGCTTGGATTGTGATTGAATTTCACTTATATATATTTATATATTTTCAATATTATTTTTTAGTAATTTAGTAATTATAATTTATTAAAAGTAAAATTTTTTTTTAGAAAACGTATAAAATAATAATTAAAAGCATATATATCCACAAGGTTGCAGAGGATGAGGGGATATTATTTTTTGAATTTAAAAGATTAGCTTATTGGGAGAGTTTTCTTAAAAGAACTCAAATTATTTAATTATTTTAAAAAAATATAATCCTTAAATACTAAAATTTTAAAATTAAAAATAAATTGCATTTATCACTTCTTTTTTCTATCCAAAAACACTCCATTTTTATTTTCTTTACTAATATATATAACACATTTACCAACTTCATTTGCCTTTTTTAAATCATTTAGATACATTTTATGTTTCTCAACAAAATCCCTAAAATTAACTTGATTAATTCTTACTCTACTATGTTTGGTCTTCAAGCTAAAAGACCTTATTGAGGTATATTAGCTAGTCGTTCTCGTGAAATTTCGGTAGCACACCCCAAAACCTGGTCTCGAAGTTTGACCGAATATAGGAGGTTCCATTAATCACCGAAGTGATGTAAGAACCATTTTACAAATCGTGTTGTTAACATCTCATTTATAACACATTTAGCTAAATTCGAACTAAATCGTTTAACTGATTTTCAAAACAGAAAATTTAAGTTACATCCAAAAACATTCAGAACTATCAATCCGCAAATTCTGAAATTCAGTCCAAAATAAAGTTTATGAAAATCCCAAAATAAACTTAACCACAATTCTTAAAATTACTTACAGTCCAGAATAATTTGAAAAGAAAATAAGGGTTGAAACGAAACTCTTTATTTGACCAATTCGAAACTTATCATTCTGAGACCTCCAGAATGCCAAGCCCAGCTACAGAACATGAGAGTACCTAAAAAGGGGAAAACTAAAGGGGTGAGCTACATGAGCTCAGTGTGAGTCTGAAACTAATTGAAAGAGCAAGAGGCGAAGTAACAAACCAAAATACCCACAACAACAAAAAATCGAGCAACCGATCAGATACACGAAAACTTCCTGTTAGTCATACATAATATGAATTCAATATTCCAAATACACACGTTTTTAAACACATAGATTAAGCTTATTCCCAGATACCATCCATTTCATAACCCCCGACACTCAGACAAACAACCATGTAATCTAATGCAGCATGTATGCAACAAGTAAAGAGCAAATCCCACCCATCCAACCAAACACCTCTCCGACTACCCTGCACACCACATATGAGCTAGTCAAGCCCAACCAACCATGCACACCACTTAGGACCTTGAAAGGTCCATCCACCCTACACACCTTCCACTAAAATAACAATATGCAACTGAGCTGACATATGTAAAGCTCGATTTAGGGCCCAATCGGAACAGTGGTCTCGGGACCACAAATTTGAGATTGAAAAAACTATTTTCATTATTATTTTGAAGTCATAGCATGTTTAATAGAGTGCATGAAAAATTTGGTAAGTTAATTTTGACATTTGTGAAAAGACTAAATCGCATAAAGTGCAAAAGTCCTAAATTGATAGTTAAAGGTGTTAATTTGTTAGAGGGTCAAAATTGAGTGTCTTTAAAGGGAAATTAGACCCTATTTTGATAGCTTGACCAGCCATGGTAGAGGGAAATGTTGAAAAGTCAACATTAGGTATGTTGATGACATAAAGTGTATTAAAATAATGCCTAAGCCTAGCTATAATCTTTTTCTTTCATTTTTCTCTTCACTCCCACTGATTTTTCCAGCCATTGTAAGGGTTTTGAGCTTTAAAAAAATTCATCAACTTTAAGTCCTCACAAGTAAGTGATTTTCCTATCCTTTGTTGGTGATTTTTACATTTTTGGACTCCTTGAAGCATAGGCTTTCTATTGAGGGGTCTATTTTGCAAAATGGTTGCAAGTCTAGGGATTTTCCATGAGATAATTTAGGGTGTTTTCTAAAATTTATGGAAGAATATGAGTTCTAGTTATGTTATAAACAACCTTTGTGAAGGAGTTTTCATGGAAAGCACCTAAAGGTACTATTTTGCATAAGTTGTAAAATAGTTGATAAATATGCGAAATTGTGAAAATTTGGAGTTGCTATAAAAGTAAAAACAATTCGATTAGGCTTGAGATACGAATAAATTTGATAAAAATTAATTTTCGAGCATAAGGGTAAAATGGTCATTTTGTCAAAGTCTAGGGGCAAAATGGTCATTTTACCAAACATGTGAATTTTGATTGGCCTAATTTTATTTAGTGACTAAATGAGTGCATTTTTCTATTATAGATCAAGAGTTACCAAATCTGAACCTAGACCGGGGGAAAACCAAGCAAATTGACTAAACCGACTAGTCGAGTACATTTTGTAATCCAAGGTAAGTTGTATGTAAATAATACAACTACATTGATAATATATGTGTTTGAATTGTCATTGAATGGATATAGCATGAATTGCTTGATTGTAAATTGAGAATGCATATTGATAATGAGATAGTAGAATTCCAGTTAGGACCCTAGGAAATAAATCGGATATTCATGTCGTGACATTTCGGTCACTTGTGTGAGCTAGTGTAAGACATGTCTGGGACATGCATCGGCCACATTATGAGAGCCAGTGTAAGACCATGTCTAGGACATGGCATCGACATTGATACGAGTGCTAGTGTAAGACCATGTCTGGGACATGGCATCGGCCTCGATGATGATAGCTAGTGTAAAACCGTGTATGCGACATGGTATCTGCACCTTACCCCATGTTTGAGGCTTATAGAATATCTGGTAATGTTCTAAAAAGTCCAACGGTGAAAGTATGATTGTGAGTTAATAAGGAAAACATAACCATATTATGAGTGATACAGGTACCTCATTGGTACGTATGAGAAATGAGTTCAATCGAGAGTATGTAATTTGTATGGATGGTAATGAGTAAGTTATGGTTATGCTTATCCTTGTATTACGAGCATAATGATTATTGATGATTTTGTGGTTGTATATTTACTTATATGCAACTTACTATACTCCCTCTTTCTTTCCATTCTTCTTATAGTGTCGCCTAATTAGCTCAAGGATCATCGGAAGTCAGAGATATCGATCACACTATCATTCGAAGCATTCGGTATAGTTGGATTTATATTTTTGAATATGGCATGTATAGGGTTTAGACTTTAATATTTTGTGTTTTTGGAGAATTGACCAAATGTGTTGGCTTGGGTTAGAAACCCTTCATTTTGTATTAAGCCTTGAATGGTCACTAATATTCATTTTGATTATATGCAAAGATGTTATTTCCATAGTTGAGTAATTTTCCTTATAAATGAATGTCTATTGTGGCTGATTTGGTCATATGAATTGTGCTTGTTTTGGTATGGGTTAATATTTGTATGGAGCTATGTAGGTAAGGGTGACATTGAGGCTTGGTAAATAGCCTCATATTGTCCACATGAGTAGACACACGGGTGTGTGTCTAGGCCGTGTATGACACATGGCTAGCTCCATGGGCGTGTGGCCCAGCCGTGTGTCCCCTGCACGTAAACATTTCAAGTCAGTATGCATGGTAATAAACACACGGGTAGAGACATGGCTGTGTGTCTCAGCCGTGCGAAGGACACAGCCTAGCACACGGGCGTATGCCTTGGCCGTGTGGCATTCTGAGTATGCTGACATTAGAAATAGAATGTCCATGTTTTTGCACATGGGCTAAGACACGGGCGTGTCATGGCCGTGTAAGGGACACGGGCCATTCACACGGGCATGTGTCTGGCCTTGTGAAAACCCCTGTAGGTGTGAATTAGATATTAATTCTACACGGGTGTAGGACACGGGCGTGTCCTTAGGTGCTTAGGCCATGTGAGACACGTGGGCCATCAGCACGGCCATGTTGATATGGCCATACGGGCGTGTCGCCTTTCCACATGGGCGTGTGCCCTGTTTTAAAGGTAAGATTTTCATAGTCGTTTTAAGAACCCAGAATGGTCCTGTAAAATTTCTAATGGTCAATTTGGGGCTCGTAGACACATAATAAGAGGTTAAAGTAGAAATTGGAAAAGTTTTAATTTGGACCGAGTCTTGGCGACTCGAGTTTGTTTGTGTGCATGAGATTAAGTTAGGTAATGCCTTGTACTCCACCCCGGCGTAGGTTACGGGGAAAGGGTGTTACATTTAGTGGTATCAGAACTATAGTTTATCAATTCTAGGACTAACCTAGCAAGAGTACGAGTCTAGCTATACATGTCATAATTGTATATTGATAGTGTGACGATTCCTGACGATTATGAATTATGTTTTTATATAGTAAATGGATCCTGATAGAGCCACGGTGGATGACGTGAAAAGTAACGCGCCAGCTCCCACTGAAAGGACCATGTTAGTAGAGAGTGAGCCCATGAATATGGGTCAAGGCGGAGGGGCTAGGGAAGCCTACCTCTGAATGATGGATGATTGGTACTCAGAGTTTGTTCGTGCGAACCCGAACACTCCATCCCCCCCACCTCATTTGATTCCTCAGTATGCCTCGGTAGCTTTGCAAGGTGCAAACATGTTTAGAAGAGAGAAGCCTCAAGTAGGCAAGATCCGGAAACAAGGGGCTAAGGAATTCCGGGCTAGTACAGATGATGACCCAGAGAGAGCAGAGTTTTGGCTAGAAAATACCATAAGGATATTCAATGAACTGTCATGCACATCTGAAGAGTGCGTAAAGTGTGTCATGTCACTCCTACGAGACTCAGCTTATCAGTAGTGGAACATTCTTATGTCTGTGATACTGAGAGAGAGGATCAATTGGGAATTTTTCCAAGAGGAATTTCGAAAAAAGTACATTAGCCAAAGATTCAAAGACTAAAAGAGAAAGGAATTCCTAAAGCTAGAGCAAGGCCAATTGTCAGTGACAGAATACGAGCGTGAATTTGTGAGGCTCAGTAAATATGCGCGGGAATGCGTGTCTACAAAAGCCACAATGTGTAAGAGGTTTGAGGACGGTTCAATGAAGACATTCGAGTGTTTGTTGGCATCTTAGAGCTACGGGAGTTCGTAGCACTTGTTGAGAGAGCCTGTAAGGCAGAAGAGCTAATTAAAGAGAGGAGGAAAGTGGCTTTTGAGTTGCGGGATTCAAAGATGAGACAGTTGGGGAAATTACATCAGTCCTCATCCAAGAGATCAAAATAATTCTTTACTCGATTGAATGCTTCGGGGGGGTATTCTAAGAGAAACAAGAATTAGCAGAATACGACATTTAAAGCCCAAACCACTTCGGCTTCGAGTGTCGGCAGTGCTTGGCCAAATAGGCCAGAGTGTTCGCAATGTGGAAGACGTCACTTCGGTGAGTGCCGAGAAACGAGAGGGGCTGTTTCAAGTGTGGGTCACTAGATCACTTTATTCGTGATTGTCCTGAGATGGAAGAGAGAGAAAGGAAGCAAGAAGTGAAGGCAAGTAGTGCTTCATTGAGGGGTAGACTGCAAAAAAACCCCGAAAGTGGGGCTAGCAGTAGAGGCGCACCAAGAGACACCGCAGTGAGGTCTGAAGGCAGGGTGCCAGCAAGGACCTATGCTATACGTGCCCGAGAAGAGGTAGAGTCTCGCGATATGATCACGGGTACTTTTTCTTCCATGATATAACTGTTGTTGCTTTAATTGACCCGGGATCTACCCACTCTTATATTTGCATGGATTTGATACCTCGTATGAGCATGCTAGTAGAGTCTACTGAGTTTGTAATAAAAGTGTCCAATCCTTTAGGCAGACATGTACTAGTGGACCAAGTATATAGAAATTGTCCTTTGACAATTAGAGGTCATTATTTTCTGGCTAACTTGATGTTATTACCTTTTAATGAGTTTGATGTAATCCTTGGGATGGATTTGTTGACTGCTCATGGTGTTGTAGTGGACTGTGGGAAAAAAAGATAATTGAGTTGAATTGTAGAGACGGGAATGTTATTCGGGTTGGACCAGATGAGTCCAATAATCTACCTGAGATAGTATCGTCTTTGACTGCAGAAAAAAATTTGACAAAAGGATACGAGGCTTATCTAGCTTTTGTGCTGAATACTCAAGTGTCCGAGTTGAAGGTTGACTCAGTACCAGTGGTTTGTGAGTTTATGGATGTGTTTCCGGAAGAGTTACCCGAATTGCCTCCAACTAGAGAAGTCGAGTTTGGTATCGAGTTGGTCTCTGGGACGACACCCATCTCGATCGCTCCTTATAAGATGGCTCCAACAGAGTTAAAAGAGTTGAAAGCACAGTTGCAAGAACTGACGGATAAGGGCTTTGCGAGACCGAGCTTGTCCCTGTAGGGTGCTCCGGTACTCTTCTTGAAAAAGAAAGATGGGTAGATGAGGTTATGCATCGACTATAGGCAGCTCAACAAGGTAATAGTGAAGAACAAGTACCCTTTGCCAATGATCGACGATTTGTTCGATCAGTTGAAGAGAGCCACCGTGTTTTCTAAGATTGACCTGAGGTCTAGCTATTATCAGCTAAGGGTTAAAGAACAAGATGTGCCGAAGACTGTGTTTCGGACAAGATATGGGCATTATGAGTTTCTTGTCATGCCCTTTGGTTTGACTAATGCCCCGGTGGTGTTTATGGATTTGATGAACCGCATCTTCAGGTCGTATCTAGATAAGTTTGTCGTTGTCTTTATCGATGACATATTGATCTACTCGCATGATGAAAGTGAGCACGCGAAGCATCTGAAAGTTGTGTTGCAAACCTTGAGAGACAAATAGCGATACGCCAAGTTCAGTAAGAGTGAGTTTTGGCTTAAAGAGGTCGGGTTCCTAAGACACATTGTGTCAGGCGACGGGATCCAAGTTGACCCAAACAAGATTTTGGCCATTATAGAGTGGAAACCGTCGAGGAATGTGACAGAAGTCTGAAGCTTTTTGGGTTTGGCTGGATACTATAGACGGTTTGTAAATGGATCCTCTATGATATCTACTTCGATGACTAGACTATTGCAAAAAGATGTTAAGTTTGAATGGACAGAAAAGTGTCAGCAGAGTTCCGAGAAACTGAAGGCTTTGTTAACTGAAGCCCCAGTGTTAGTGCAACCGGAGTCGGGCAAGGAGTTTGTAGTATATAGCGATGCCTCCTTGAATGGTTTGGGGTGCGTGCTTATGCAAGAAGGTAAGGTCATAGCTTACACTTCTAGGCAACTAAAGCCACATGAGAAAAACTACCCGACACACGACTTAGAGTTGGCCGCCATCGTGTTCGCGTTGAAAATTTGGAGACATCATTTGTATGGCAAGAAATGCCAAGTATTCACCTATCATAAGAGTCTAATGTACTTGTTAACTCAAAAAGAGTTGAATTTGCGGCAACGCTGATGGTTAGAGTTGATAAAGGATTATGAGTTAATTATCGACTACCATCCGGGAAAAGCAAACGTGGTCGCCGATGCATTAAGTAGAAAATCACTATTTACGTTGAGAGCAATGAATGCCAATTTGGCTTTTTCTGATGATGGTTCAGTTTTAGCAGAGTTGAGAGCTAGACTGACATTTCTACAAGAGATTTGTGAAGCTAAGAGAGGTGATAAGAAGTTGCAAACTAAAGTGGCTCAATGTGAAACGGAAAGTGAATCCGAATTTCGTATTAGCACCGGTGGGTGTATAATGTACCAAGATAGAGTTTGTGTCCCTAAGGACAATGAGCTTATTTAGAAAATTCTGAGAGAGGTACATAGTTGTTGTTTGTCCATCCACCCGGGCAGTGTGAAAATGTACAACGACCTTAAGAAAATGTATTGGTGGTCAGGTATGAAAAGAAACATTTCAGAGTTTGTGTCTAAGTGCCTAGTGTGTCAGCAAGTGAAGGCTGAACACCAAGTACCTTCTGGTCTACTTCAGCCTATCATGGTCCTCGAGTGGAAGTGGGATCGGATCACTATGGATTTTGTAACGGGTTTGTCGGTAACCCCCCAAAAAAAAGATGCAGTATGGGTTGTTGTGGATAGACTAATAAAGTCGACATATTTTATACCAGTGCGTATCGACTACTCCCTTGAGAGATTAGCCGACTTGGGCGTTTCAAAGATTGTAAGGCTTTATCGATTATCTCAGACCAAGACCCGAGGTTTACCTCAAGGTTTTGGAAGAAGTTACAAGATGCTTTGGGAACCAAGTTGAGCTTTAGCACGGCATTTTATTCGCAAACCGACATATAGTTGATAAACCATAATTTATACATATTTTTATCCCATGCTTAACACATTTATGAATGATTTCTCCTTAGAATTGGTGAATTTGATGCTCCTAATCCTTTAATTTCATGTTTTATACTTAGGTGAGCATAAGAGAGCAAAAAGAACAAGAAACGAGCCAAAAACGGAGACAATGGGCCTACATGGGAAAACAACACGGCCTGAACTTCATCACACTAGCAGCACACACGCCCGTGCCATTCTAACAGGCTTGAACATGGCCTAAAAAACCTCAACACGGGCGTGTCTATTTCTCAGCCTTGACCACGGCCTGAAGCAATTGCACACGGGCGTGTCCCTATCGAGCCCAAGTTTAGTTCTATTCGGAAAAGGGCCTCGTTTGAGGGCTTTTAGGCATTCTAAAGCCTATTTAAACACCCCAGAGGAGGACTAGAGAGGAGACACAGAGTAGGAGTAAGGAATTACTCGAAGAAAGCCGATTGATCCATCTCAGAAGCCGAATTCATCATTAAGACTGAAGATTTCTCCTCAATTTCCTTTCAGAAGTTTTGGGTTTTCTTTATGTTTTGTATTCATTATTCTTCTAAGATGTTTTCCTTTTTAGTCATGAACTAAATCCCCTAAATACCTAAGGGAATGAAACCTAAGACGAATCTTGTCATTATTATCTGAATTATATGATAAATATTTAACTTGTTCTTAATTATGTATTCTTAATTCTTGTTTCGGTATTTTAGGATATTGATTCAAGTTAATGCTCTCATTCGGAGGATGAATAGTCCTTGTTTAAGAGTAACTTTTTCATAATTAAGCGAAGTTGATTGCGCGCCTAGAGATAGGGTGACAAAATTTTGCCGAATTAGGGTGAAACCTAATACGAGGATCCATAGATCGAGTTAATGCAACCCTAGGGTGTTAATTAGAAAGAGATTTCAATTATTCAATCTAGGGTTAGACGTTATTAGTCTTGCATAGGGATAATAATATAACTCAGGGATTTCTACGGAACAAGTTGAATGAAAAAATCGTCCGATTCAGAGTCAAATAACAAGTGAAGTCTAGATGGATTTGTCCTTAGGTATTGTCTTAATCAATCGAATTTTCTAAAAAGTATTTTCCCCAATTTCCTTTCTGTGGTTTCTTAGTTAATTAGTTTAGATAAACAAACCCTTTTATTTTTAGGCTAGATAATAAAAAGACAGCTAGTACTAGTACTTTTAGTTCCTTTGGGTTTGACAATCTAGTCTTGCTAAAGCTATACTACTGTTCGATAGGTACACTTGCCTTCGTCGTGATAATAGTTAGTTTCAAGAACGATTAATTATAAATTTATAAAACTTATCACGAAAAATCACGACCAAGTTTTTGGCGTCGTTGCCGGGGAACTAAGATATTAGGAACACTCGATTTTTATTACTTTAACCATTTACTTTTATTGCAATTTAAATTTTGTTTTAATTTTCGTTACTAAATTTTCTTTTTCTCTCTTTTGACAGGTTCTTATAGTTTATGACTAGAGGAAACCTATCAGGAGCATTACTTTTTGATGAAGAAATCGATCGTACAGCTCGCAGAAACCGAAGAGAAATAAGGCGAAGCCTAAGATACACAGAAGAAGAGCAAGAGGATGATATCTCAACTACAACTGAGGAGATGGCTGAAAATCAGGAAAATTCGCTACCTCTTGCAATTGTCGTCGATCAAGTAAATCAGAATCAAGCTCCACGCACTATGAATGATTATGCTAAGCCAAATTTAATAGGAACTGAGTCAGGTATAGTTAGGCCTGCTATTGTTGCAAATAATTTTGAACTAAAACCTAACACTATTCAAATGATATAGTAATTTGTTCAGTTTGATGGTTTGTAGGATGAGGATCCCAACACTCACTTGGCAAATTTTCTAGAATTCTGCGACACCTCTAAAATTAATAATGTTTCTGACGATGCCATTCATCTTCTTTTATTCCCTTTTTTGTTAAAGAATAAAGCTAAACAGTGGTTGAACTCGTTACCACGAGGGTCAATAACTACTTGGGAACAAATGACCGAAAATTTTTTATTAAAGTATTTTTCGCCAGTTAAAACAGCTAAATTACATAATGATATCTCTTCTTTTGTGCAGATGGATTTAGAAACACTTTACAATGCATGAAAAAGATACAAGGACCTATTGCAAAGGTGCCCTTACCATGGGTTACCTCTATGGCTGCAAGTTCAAACATTTTACAATGGTGTGAACCCCTCGACAGACAGATGATTGATGCAACAGCTAGTGGAACCATCAATACAAAACACCTGAAGAGGTTTACGAATTTATTAAGGAGATGTCACTAAATAACTATCAGTGGCAAGTCATGAGGACTAAGCCAGCCAAAACAGCAGGCGTTTATAACATTGACTCGATTAATATGCTGTCAAATCAGGTAGAGCTTCTAAATAAAAAGATTGATGGTTTACTTGGTTCTACACAGGTACATCCAGTGATGAGGTGTGATTCAAGTGGATGAGGCATACATACAGAATATCAACCCTTCAATCCTACAACCGAAAAGGAACAAGTCCACTATATGGGTAACAATAACTCTAGACCTCAAAATAACCCATACAGTAATACTTACAATGTAGGTTGGAGGAACCACCCAAATTTCTCATGGGAAGGTCAAGGAAACCAAAAGCCACAAAATTTTTCAGGTTTTCAACAACCACTTTATCAACATGAAAAGAAATCGAACCTTAAGGAGATGCTATCCAAATTCATTTCGATGTCAAAAACTCGTTTCCAGAATACAGAGACAGCACTTAAAAATCAACAAGTGTTGATCCAAAGGCTCAAAATTTAGATAGGCTAGTTGTCTAAATTAATTGCTGAAAGACCATCAGGAAGTTTAATTAGTAACACCAAACCCAATCCAAAAGAGCATGTAAAGGCAGTTACACTAAGAAGTGGGAAAGTGTTAGCTAAATCTGAAAAGAAGCTACCACAAGAAGTCGTGATGAGTGAAAGAGAGGAGGAAAAACCTGAAAATAATGACAAACCAGTACCAAAGGAATATAAACCACCAGTTCCATACCCAGCAAAGTTAAAAAAGGATCGCATGGATGTACAATTCGGTAAGTTTCTTGAACTTTTTAAGCAATTACATATCAACTTACATTTTGTTGAAGCCATCTCGCAGATGCCTACATATGCAAAATTTTTGAAGGAGCTTCTAACAAATAAAAGAAAGTTTGAGGACTTATCTATAGTGGAACTCAACGAGGAGTGCTCGGCCATACTCCAAAATAAACTGCCGACCAAACTGAAAGACCCAGGGAGTTTCACTATCCTCTGCTTAATTGGCAGTCTGAATGTTGAGAAAGCACTAGCTGATTTAGGCTCTAGCATTAATTTGATGCCATATAAGATGTTTAAACGACTTGGTCTTGGGGAACCTAAACCCACTAGAATGAGTATTCAATTAGCTGACAGATCTGTTAAATATCCTATAGGTATCATAGAGGATGTACTTGTAAAAGTAGATAAATTTATATTCCCTGTTGATTTTGTTGTGCTTGACATGGATGAGGATGTTGAAGTGCCTTTAATTTTAGGTCGTCCATTTTTAACCACTACTAGGGCTGTTATTGATGTGGGAGATGGTAAACTTGTACTCAGAGTAGGTGACGAAGAGATTATTTTTAGGATTTATGATGCAATGAGGTTTTCTAGGGAGTTAATGACTTATGTTACTTTATTAACTCTATTGACCATGCCACTCAAGATTCTTTTCAGGAAATCATAAATGAGGACATGTTGGAACTGTGTCTTGCCCAAAGCGAGGAGGTAAATGATGATGATTCTGAGATAGGTGAGGTAGAAACTGAATAGAACTCTGATAAAGCAGTCTTAAGACAAGTAGAACATGAGGGTATCAAGACAAACAATGAACTTAAACAAAAACCCTCTATTGAAGAACCTCCCAAACTGGAACTTAAACAATTGCCAAATCACTTGGAATAAGCATTCCTTGGAAATAATTCTACATTACCACTGATTATTGCTTCTAACTTGCAACCTAAGGAAAAAAGAGGAATTTCTCCAAGTATTAGGAGAACATAAAAGGGCCATAGCCTGGAAAATTTTTGACATCAAAGGGATCAGCCCCTCTTTTTGCACCCATAAAATTTTAGTGGAAGATGAATATAAGCCATGTGTGCAAGCTCAAAGACGACTGAATCCCAAAATGAAAGAAGTTGTTAAAGCTGAGGTAATTAAACTTCTAGATGCTAGAATTATTTATCCTATTTCTGACAGTTCTTGGGTAAGTCCAGTGCAGGTTGTTCCTAAGAAAGGAGATATGACGGTTGTGACAAACAAGAAGAACGAATTAATCCCGACAAGAACAGTCACAGGTTGGAGAGTTTGTATTGACTTTATGAAGTTAAATGATGCCACGAGAAAAGATCACTTTCCCTTGCCATTCATTGACCAAATATTGGAAAGATTATCCGGGCACATGTACTACTATTTTCTAGACAGACTCTCTGGTTATTTCCAAATCCAATAGCTCCTGAAGATCAAGAAAAGACGACATTTACATACCCATATGGTACGTTTGCTTATCGTAGAATGCCTTTTGGATTATGTAATGCTCCTACCACTTTTCAGTACTGTATGATGGCCATCTTTGACGAACTCATGGAAGACATCATGGAGGTATTTATGGATGACTCCTCGGTATTTGGTAACTCTTTCCATCTTTGCCTTAAAAATTTAAAACGAGTTTTAATAAGATGTGAGGAAACGAACCTTGTGCTTAACTGGGAGAAATGTCACTTCATGGTTCAAGAAGGTATTGAATTAGGGCATAAAATTTTTAGTAAAGGGATTGAAGTTGACAAATCTAAAATTGAGACAATCGAAAAATTACCCCCTCCTAGTTCGATCAAGGCTATTAGAAGCTTTTTAGGACATGCTGGTTTTTATAAAAGATTTATTAAGGATTTTTCTAAAATAGCTAAGCCTTTGACTAAATTACTAGAAAAAGATGTACCTTTTAATTTCGATCAGGAATGTTTAGAAGCATTTAATACCTTAAAGGATAAATTAATTAATGCTCCAATCATAATTGCACCTGACTGGAATTTACCTTTTGAATTAATGTGTAATGCGAGTGATTTTCCAGTAGGTGCTGTTTTGGGACAGCGAAGAGACAAGCATTTTCAACCTATCTATTATGCTAGCAAGACTTTGACAGCTGCACAAGAAAACTACACCACCACGGAAAAAGAATTGCTAGCTGTGGTGTTTGCATTTGGTAAATTTTGATCATATCTCATATTGTCTAAAGTTGTCATTTACACTGACCATTCTACCCTTCGCTACCTTTTAACTAAAACTAATGCAAAACCTCGACTCATTAGATGGATTTTGTTGTTGCAGAAATTTGACTTAGAGATTCAGGATAAGAAAGGAGCTGAAAATCTCGCGGCTAATCATCTTTCCAGGTTGAGAACTCAAATACCGAAGAACTAGATGAAGCTGAAATAAATGATTCGTTTCCTGAAGAACAATTCTTTGCTATATCTAATTCTGAGGTACCTTGGCTTGCAAACATTGCGAATTTTTTAGCCGCTAACATTATCCCAAAAGTGTTGACACACCAGAAGAAGAAGCGATTCTGTAATGATGTGAAAAACTACTTTTGGGACGACCCTTTTCTTTTCCGCATATGTGTAGATCAAGTCATTAAAAGATGCGTTATAAGGTTAGAAACATCAAAGATCTTGGAACATTGCCACTCAGGACCGACTGAAGGACACTACAGTGGAACTAAACTTACACATAAAATACTTGAATCAGGTTTTTATTGGCCCTCATTATTTAAAGACGCTAACAGATACGTTAATTCTTGCGACAAATACCAACGAGCAGGTAACATCTCCAAACGTGATGAAATGCCTCAAAACTATATGCTTTCATGTGAAATATTTGACATTTGGGGTATCGACTTCATGGGTCCATTTCCTAGTTTATTTGGGAATAAATACATCGTAGCAGTTGATTATATGTCTAAATGGGTGGAGGCCCAAGCCTTACCTACTAATGATGCTAGAGTGGTAGTACGATTCCTTAAGAAACTTTTCTCTAGATTTGGAACACCTAGAGTAATTATCAGTGATAGGGGTACTCATTTTTGTAACACCCAATTTGAGAAAACCCTTAAGAAATATGGAGTCCATCATAGAACATCCACCCCATACCATCCTCAAACTAGTGGACAAGTTGAAGTGGCAAACCGAGAAATCAAACGGATTCTTGAAAAGACAGTAGAATCAAACAGGAAAGATTGAGCGATGAAAGTAGATGATGCTTTTAAGACTCCCATAGGAACATCACCTTACGGACTTGTTTATGGAAAAAGTTGACATCTACCATTAGAACTAGAGCATAAAGCTTTTTGGACTATTAAATTTCTAAACCTTGATCCAAAACTTGCAGGTGAAAATAGGTTGATGCAGTTGAACGAGCTAGATGAGTGGCGAGCCAATGCATACGAAAACTCATGCCTATATAAGGAAGCAACAAAGTAGCGCCATGACGCTCGTTTAAAGTAACGGAAACAATTTGAAGTCGGAGATCTTGTCCTGTTATATAATTCGAGACTCAAATTATTTCCTGGGAAACTTAAATCACAATGGTCAGGACCTTTCGTAGTTCAAACTGTTTTTCCATATGGCACAATAGAGGTAAGTCACCCATCACAAGGAACTTTCAAGGTAAATAGCCATCGTCTCAAACTTTATAACGGTGAGAATTTTATAACGGTGAGAATTTTAAGGACGATGGAAAGGAGCTACGACTCCACGAACCTCCTTGAATACACCAAGAAGGTAAAGTTGAGCTTAGACTATAAACAAGCGCTTCTTGGGAGGTAACCTGAGTACTAACATTTTCATTCTACACGGGCGTGTGTCTGGCCGTGTGAAAACCCTTGTAGGTATGAATTAGAAATTAATTCCACAAGGGTGTAGGATACGGGCGTGTCCTTAAGCGTTTAGGCTGTGTGAGACACATTGGCCATCAGCACGGCCATGTTGAGATGGCCACACAGGCGTGTTGCCTTTTCATACGGGCGTGTGCCCTGTTTTAAAGGCAAGATTTTCATAGTCATTTTAGGACCCAAAATGGTCTCGTAAAATTTCTAATGGTCAATTTGGGGCTTCTAGACCCATATAAGAGGTTTAAAGTAGAAATTGGAAAAGTTTTAATTTAGACCGAGTCTTGGTGACTTGAGCTTGTTTGTGTGCATGGGATTAAGTTAGGTAATGCCTTATACTCTGCCCCAGTATGGGTTACAGTTATGGGGTGTTACAACATATGTATAGTACAGTGTGGTAAACTGCTATACAAATGTATTGCAATTGAAACTACCAAAATCTTATCAGACTTCCTTCTCTTTGCAACCAAACCTAGATTTTCATGCATATGCTCAATGTACAAAACTTACGGACAGTCATACAATAGTTAAACAGAATGGAGGTGCACATATTCAATTATTTAGTAACATCGTTTACTACTTAAACAAATCAGTAAGTCAGTGCTATGATCACAAGCAGCGCATAGGTCTAGGCCAAAACAGAGTCCCAACCACCCTTACTAAAGCCTAGCCGAGAGTTGGAATGCACAAAAACACAAACAGGTCAAAACCTGACACATGACCAAAAATTATGAAATAGGGCCACACGGCTGTGTGGAAGATGCCTAGGTCGTGTGGAGGTCTACATGCCTATGTGGAATACGCACACGCCTGTGTGAGGAAGCACAAGCCCGTGTGAAAGGAGGCACATGACCGTGTGAGGATGACACACGCTCGTGTGACCGAGTGACATGGCTGTGTGAAGAGCCCGTGTAACTTTCTATCCAAATTTGTTAAAATAGATTGCAATGCAGGCACGGCCGTGTGTCCAAAATAGACGCTTGTGTGAATAACGACTAAAATCCCTAAATCCCCAAATATCAGCCACATGGCCATTTGGCTAGGCTGTGTGGCACCCAAAATTCGTCCAAAAACCCTAATTCCCAAATTCACACGACCGTGTGTGGTACACACTCGTGTGGCCACCTGTGTGGTCACGAAGTCACACCGAAATAGGCAGAAATCAAAGTTTTACGATAGCAAATCGAACCTCAAATGCTAACAACTTAAACCACACCCAAATTGCAGATTTCCCCCAAAATCCATCAACAATACGCTACTGAATTCACACAGTTTCAGAAACACACGAACTATGTCAAATTTCGTAAAACCAAATTAGAATTTCGATAATGAAAAGGAAGAGTTTCCAAACACACACTTGAATTCGCAATTAAAGCACCCAGAATCGTTCGACTCACTCCACCAGGCCGATTCAGAGACCTCAATTACAAGCACAACTAAACTATAAGAATTTAATTTAGGCAACACAATGAAACGGAAGCAATTCCTCCACTAAATCAAAAGAAAAAAACTTACCTGCTCTCGAAACCACCTAAACGGATACGTGAAGACCCTTGCCCAACGAACGAAATCGAAAGTATAAGATCAGAAGAGCAATAAAACCAAAGACTGGAAATTTGGGAAAAACATAAAACTATTGCAGAGGAAAACGTCTGAAAGAAAGTGGGGAAAAAATGTGAAAAAGAATTTTAACGTAACTTCCCTTCTCAAATTAAATTAAAAATTAATAAAAAATAAAAAAATAAGTATTTAGGCTTTAAAACCAAACTAAAATAAAATTAGCTCTTCTGAAACACTCACAAGGCCTCAAACTCAAGACCCAAAGGTACATTAACACTCAACCAATTACCACCAAACTAGCAAACCCATTTTGGCACTAAAACATGGAAACTAATCTAATTGTTCGATCTACGACCCTTACTTCAAACCTCGAATCTTCTAACCCCAAAATCCAAGGTGTTACAACATTGCAATTTGAAACCCAATTTTAGATATTTTATTTGTATATGATTAATTATTATCGGAAACTTTTAAGTAAAAGCTCCCAACAAATGTCATTGATGTCGGATTTTCTTAATTACATTATTTTTCTTATTTTATCATTTGAGTTTTAAGATATTTCATTCTAAAATGATAAAATTTGTAAGTTTTTAAGAAAATTGTGATTTTGATGGTAGTTTAGTAATTGGGTTTTGATATCTTATTGTAATTTCTTCTCTTAATTGTTAACACCATTGATTTAAATATGAATTTTGAAAATTTTTTATATTATTATTAAAAAATGAAATATCATAACATAATAATTATAAAGTAAATATTTTTATATTTGTCTCACAAAAAAATATTGAAAGTTTGAATTAACTAAATCATGTTTTTGATAGAAATTTGTTAAGGAATGATGATAAAAGGGTTAGCAAGTAAATCAAAGTTTTAAACAGAAAGCATCATAATAAACGGTATAGATAAAGGAGGCGGTGTTATAGACAAGGGTGCAATTAGTAGCAATATTTTAAGTTAATTAAGTAGAATAATTTTCTAGAAATATGTAAATGTTTTAGTATTATCTAAGAATATGCCAAAGAAATTATTATTATTATTATTATTATTATTATTATTATTATAAATACAACATAGACGCGTTTTACAAATGCATTCTTGTCTATCACCTTTAATTAAATTTATAAAAAAAATCGATTAAGTCTTAGCTCAATTGTCATGGACATTGTTGTTAATACAAGAACATGTGGGTTTGAGTGCGATAAAATGCATTATTCTTCTATTTACGAGTTGAGGAGGGGCTATGGATAGTTCTAGGCATTGTCTCCAGAAGAACAAATATGATTAGAACCTAAAATGAAATTGTTAAAACAAATATATATATATATTTATAAAATTACATATTCAGCCGCATTAATACTAAATTTTTTTTATAACTTCATGAATTTTTAGTATTTATTTTTAGTTGGTACTATTTATTATTTATTGTCAAGTTTATTTAAAATATCTTTTAACTTTGTTTAATACAAACAATTTTATAAAACTAAACTTCTCTAATAATTTGTATACAATTTTTAATAGATTTTAATTAACTAACTTATTATAGTTTAAATTAAACATAAATATTTATCTAGATATTTTAATTATAGATATAATTAACCTGATCATGACACGAGTATACAAATTAGTATATAATAATGCAATACTATCTAAACATTACAAAATTATGTTAAAATTGTCTAAATTTAAAATTTTAATAAAAGAAAAAGCATCTAAATATTAAATATTAAATTAAACAAATGTATTTTTTTTTTAAAATATGGGTAAGCCTAAAACAAACATAGGCAAAAATTTAAGCACATATTTTGGGTCGGATCAAGCTTAGACATACATAAAGTGTACTAATATAATACATAGGCTTGACACAATCTGACCCATGAATACCTGTATCACCAATGTAGTGACAATAAATTTATGTTAATTTTAAGTGTTAGTTGACATCAAATTCAGAATTCGAACCTTAATAGCCGTTTCCCTTACTGCTAATGAAAGAAATAATATTTAAACTCGTTAATATTTTGATATATAAAATATAATTTTAAAAGTTTTTAAGCAATTAATACAAATTATTTCTAAATTTTAATATAAATATATAAATTATATTTTAAATATTAAATCACATTATAACATAAACTTTTACAAATTCAAATATACGATATTATATATTTGATATAAATTTAAAAGAAATAAAACAATTATATATTTAATATAAATATATGCATTTAATATTTATAATTTAAAGTGAATTGTATACCCTTTATAAATGAGAAGGCTTCAAAACTAGTTTCCCCTAAGTCATAACCGCTTATCTCTATTTACAAATTAAAAAAAAGAAGAAAAAAAGTGTTATAAAATAAAGAGAGATGGGGAGAATAAAGAACAAAGAAAATATGAAAGCAACAGAGAATGTGCTTTATTGGTCAAAAGGGGTGGGTTACAATGCTTCATCAGAGTCTCTGTTTATAAGCATAAGAAGTATAAAAGAAGTAGAGATCTAATTCTAATAACTATTAGAATTTAAAGTACATCAAGATTTTATCTTAATCATGATGGACATCCACTTAATAAGATATTCATAACACTCGCCCTTGGATGTCCATTAGTAGATAATGTGCCTCGTTAAAACCTTATTAGGAAAAACCCTGTGGGATAAAAACCTAATGAAGGAAAAAGAGTACACAATCTATACTACGCATAATATACTGCCTTATTAAAAACTTTACCAGGAAAACCCAATGGGACAAAGCCTCAATTAAGGGAAAAAGAGTACAACGTGAATTTACTCCCCCTCATGAAAACATCACATATTTTATCATATTCTATGTATTCAATCTTGAATACTAGTTTTTCAAATGATTATTTGAATGTATTTGCTAAGCATTTATATTACCATTCTTTTAAAAGTCATGAGTGAAGGAAATTTGGGGAAATATATTTTGATCTCTTTAGGAGATTCAACAATAATCATAACAAATTTTAATCATGATTCTTATATAAAAACACAAATAGGTATTTTGGATCATTTTATAATCCTCCTCCAACTACTCAAATTTACCACATATGTTCAAATTATTTCAATTCATATAAATGAATAATTTCCCGAGAATTTCAATATGCTTCTAGCATTCTAAATCCTTCAAGGATTTTAATATAAACTTTACTATATAGTAATTTATAAAGATTGTAACAGCAACCATTAGACGCAAGTTAAATCTTTTATGAATTGTCAATTTAATAATATATCTAAAGGTTATTGATCCACCACAAAAGAATATTATATCTTTTCATAATTAATACCAGTACTTAGTGAAAAACTTTATATTTTTATTCTGCTTTTACAAAACTACTTCATTTGCACCCTTATTGGCTTTATACCTTTAGATATTTGGACTATTGGTCCAAAAACTCCATGAATTTAATTGTACTTGAGTTGCGTCTTTCTATTTTGATCAATTTATTCCATATCCATATTTCTCAATAGATTTATTCAAGGTCCTCATTTTATTTCATTATTTCAATAATAATATTGCATGCAAAATCATTGTCGACCACTTTTATTATTCGGTTCCACATTTTCTCAAATTGACATAACTTATCGAGATCTCTTATTTTCATTATTTTAAAATTCAGTTTTAGGTACCTGAATCTCTTCTGAAGTTTTACTTATTAATTATGTCTTGAGTCTCTTCTGGAGCACCCGCTTTCACTATATGACCATCCAGAATAATTTTCATTTTTGGAACCAATCAATCTATTATTTATTCTAACTGATTGTCCTACTAGGACTTTGATTCAAATTAAAATATTAGATGTTATATAACACTTGGTTATTCTCATTAAGGTTGTAAATACATCTAACAGTTAACTTGTAATGAGTTATCCTTATTGAACTTCTGGTTCAATTACTCTCCCCCTAACTCATTACAAGTTATTGTTTCTCTCCCCTTAATGTTGGGAAAACTGACAACTCATGTCAGAATTAAATCTCGAATTAATTGCTCAAGAATATTATAAGGAGACTCATATAAATATACATTTCCAATCTCTTATTATGACCTGTGCATTGTGGTGGAGTAGTTGGAACATATACCGCATATCCAAAAATTGTAAGATGGGAAATATTTGGCTATTGACCAAAAATTAGTTGTAATGGGGAGTATTTATAATTTATTGGCTTGATGCGTACAACATGTAAATCAATACAAGCATGAATCTCATGCTGAAATAGAAAGTTTTGGTCTCATAAGTAATGGTTTAGCTATTAGTTAGAGGCATTTGATAAACAATTCAGCTAAATCATTTTGTGTGTGAATATGAGTTACAGGATGTTCAACTTTTATCCCAATTGACATGCAATAATCATTGAAAACTTGGGATGTAAACTCACCAACATTAGCAAGATGAATTGTTTTAATTGCTTAATATGAAATTAATTATTTAAACAAGTAATCTCACAAATGACAGGTTGCGATTTGATAACACATGTGATTATTTTGTAGATGAATCTACCAAAATCATATAATATCAAAACTATCCACATGGTGGATGAATGAGCCTATATTCATTTCAGAAGTGCAAAACATTAAATCTCAACTTTAGCTAGTGAGTTTCTAATAATCAATTTTCATTGAGAACAAACAACAAATGAGAATTCTTTAAATTAAAGAATCTTTTGGTTCTTTAATTAAATGTGCATATGAATTCGCAATTAATTTTTGCATCATATACAATCCAGGATGGTCTAACTGGTCACGGCAAGTAGTAAACACATTTGTATTAGTAAACTTCTAGCATGTGTTTCAATTGTACTAAATTGTAATAAATTGATAATTTTATTATCATTCCTTTTAATTTGTATCGACGTATAAGTATTATTGTGACATTTACTACTGGAAATGTCTAAATCAATGAGAAGTCTATAATGCCACCAAGTCAATAAATATAATTTCCAAATAATCGTATACAATATTCGCTTTAGGGAATATGCCAAAATCTTCAAATGCCCAAAAATCTATTAATAGCAAGCTTTGAGAGTGAATCTTATTTTCCATGTGTATAACAGGTACATAGCCAATGACTTTTCATACATAAGTTTTCTCTCTTACAAGTTCTCACCAGTAATATTTTATCATGTAATTTTAATTAAGAACTTATTCTGCATACTGTAGAGTTATACTCATAGTTTTTAAAAAATACTTGTAACTTTAGATGTATCCAACCATAATAAGCTTTATATAGAATTATCATATTCTATTGCTCATAAGTAGATCTTTCACAGTCAAATATTTTGCTTTCAACCCTTTAATAGGGATGATGACAAAAGAATATCATAAATATTATAAATTAATAATTCAATCCCCTTTTTTATTCATATGAAATATAATATTTTCCTCATTCACAATCTCAATATGAGACCCATTACAAATAACTTTTAAAAGTAATGTATTAACCATCACAAATTTTGTGCTTTTTAGATAGTGATATATTAGCTCTTCTAGAGCTTTCAACTAATTTTGTATTATCAAATATTGAAATAATATTTGTTTGTTTCAGTACCAAATAAGATGAATATTTTCTATCTGTAATAAAAGAATTCATTACTATATTTTCATATAATTCCTTAAAGAATATTAACAGAAACAAAATATTTGGGCATACGCTACATATGTGGCCAATAATTTTTCATATCATATTGATAACATAAGTTATCTTTACCCTTTGAAAAACTATCTTGAGAATTCTCATTGTTCTCTTATTCATTACTATGTTCCCACTTTTAGTGGTCCATGAGTATATCTTTTATTTTCTTTATGTTTACATTCACTTCAGGGAATGCAGCCAATCTAGTAGGACAGACTTATAAACATCCCAATAGATTCTTTATTTCATAATTACCATCACAAACTTGCTTGAGATTTCAAATCAAAATCTATCTATGCATGTTGTCATGATTAGTCTCCAATTATAATAAACAATAAATAAAACATAGTAAAATATACCTGAAGATCTTTAACATCATCGTCATCACTAGAAGGTATGAGATAGTTCCAAAATATTCTTGATTTCATATGGATAACGATATCAAATCTTTCATCATCCTTAAGAACAAAAAATAAAATAAGTTAATCAAAACAATGATAACATATAATGAAAGAAGAATGAAAAATAATAATCAAATATGAAACATTAATTTAAAAAACCTTCTTGTAAAAACTTTGCATCTTGCCGTCAAAGAAATTGAAAATCATGGAGGATAAATTTGATCGTCGATAAAAGGAACTATCACTTTGAGCAAAATCGTGTTGATAATGTGTTACAAAATAAAGAGAGATGAGGAGAATAAAGAACAAAAAAAATATGAAAGCAACAGAGAATGTACTTTATTGATCAAAAGGGGTGGGTTACAATGCTTCATCAGAGTCTCTATTTATAGGCATAAGAAGTATAAAAGAAGTAGAAAAGAAGTAGAGATCTAATTCTAATAACTATTAGAATTTAAAGTACATCAAAATTTTATTTTAATCATGATGGACATCCACTTAATAAGATATTCATAACAAAAAGCACTTAAATCCCTTTTTTATTAAAAACATAACTTTAAAATGCTTGTTGTTAATCATTAATTTTGGCATAATTGTCGGAACCAAACTTAATTGGTTAAATAAAAAATTGATGGTTCAGCTAACTTAATTAGTAACATAAAATTTAAATTATTAAATAGATAAAAATCGATTGAATCACTAAAAATTATCAAATTAGTTTTTTTAATTGAATTGATTAATATGAAAATTGGTGATCTGGTGGTTTTAATTATTATTTTTTATTTTTATATAATTATATGTATCTTTATTAATTTTATGATATGAGCTTAATCCTATTTGAATTGAAAGTCATATTCAAGTAAAATCCTTTTAACAATATTAACTTTAAGATTTAGTTTTGATTCAAATATTTGAAAAAAAACCTACTTCTTTCAAATCGTTGTTGGTAGTTTGATTTAATTCTTACAAGATTAACATTTTGTGTCAAAATGTACTTATGAATAATGAAATGCAAGGTTAATGTTATATCTTGGTTTGACTTTAGAGTTTGGCTCAACAATCTGGTTGTTTTACTAATAGCATAAGAAAATTAATGCTTAAAGCCTATTACTTGACAACTCTGATGATTAGGAATGAGTAAAATTCGATTTGATTTAAAAAATTTTAAATTTTGAATTAAATAGTTTGAGTTATTTGAGTTAATTTAATTATTTGGATCAATTCGAATAAAAAATTCAATTTTTTAGGTCAACTCGAATTGTGTAATAAATTTGAATAAGAAAAAAGCAAAATTACATCGTTTTGATAAATGTTTACCTTTTCTAAAGTTAAAAGTCAAAACCATTAAGTTAAAAGGCAAAATTATATCGTTTTAATAAATGTTTACCTATTAAGTTAAAAGGCAAAATTATTATATTGTTTTTATAGCTAAATAATCTTGTACTTCGTCTACTGGTTAAATAATTGGTCCATATAAATGCAACATTGAGTATAAATAATAAAATTCGTTAATTCGAAATTTTTTAACTCGATTAAATTCAATTCGAAAAAAATTCAAATTGAGTTCAGTTGCTAAAATAGAATTCGCTAATTCAACTAACTTAAAATTTTTAACTCGATTCGACTCGACTCAACTCAATCGAATACTCACCCCTATTCATTAGGGTTTAAATTTTGCTAACGCGTACGGTACCAAAAAAAAAAATGGGTTCTTTAATGGCTTTGGGGTTTGTAATTTCAATTTCCTTTAAAGAATCAAAATCAAAGGTTTCGTTATTGCTCAATAAAGTTATAGCGGTTAATTCAAGGAATAATACGTGATATTTAAATAATTATAATTAATTCATGATTTATTCAGTTTTATGAAATCCATCCTTTTATAATTTGGTCTATTTTTAAACTTAATCCCTTTTGTTTTCAAAAATTTAAAAGTTAGTCCTTTACTTTACTTTATCAAAATTCGATATTCTTACTTTACGAAAGTCGAGAAGTTACTTCAATTGGATTTTTAATCAACACTGCTAAACTTTGTTGTTAAATTGCTAACTTGAAAATTAGCAATCTAAGAATTTATATGCAATAAATTAGTAAAACACAACTATTCAAATTCACATATTTACCGATACTTGATTAACTTTTTAAGTTTCATAAAATATAAAAATCAAATTGTGATAAATAAAAATAATAAGACTAACTTTTAATTTTGTAAGATAAAAGAATTAAATTTATCATTAAATTTGATTGAGTTTTACGAGCAACTTTCTATTTTATGCATTGTAAATACATGATCTTAGACCCATTTTAAGGTTAGGTCGACCCATTTTACGCTTTAGATATTCAAAAATATTAAACATATTTTATATTAATATTAATATTTGTAGGCAATAAATTCGATTAAACAATGAATAAAGTGAATAAAATAAGAATCGAAAAGATCGAATCAAAATAAACCAAAATAAGAGGAGAAGAAAAACCAAAATAAACTTTGATCAAAATAAGAGGAATTCTAACCGAATTTATGAAAACGCTTCCAATTTTCAAGTGATTTGTAGAAAAATGCTTCTTGGAAGCGTTTTCAATGTATTTGAAGGAAAACGCTTCTAGTTGCCCAATATTTTTAAAATTTTTTTTGTGCCACTTTTTGTGAAAATAAAAGTTACAAATAAAGTCTTTATATAGTTCTCAAGTCTCATTTCTCTTGTTTTTTTAAGCGATGTGAGATATAGGTATATATAGATTCATAATCTATTTGCAGCTTATTCCTATACAATGTGGGATTATAATGTTCATATAAGAGTTTATAATGTTTTATTTTGTTAGAGTTTAATGTTGTACAAAATTTTATCTTTAATTTTTAAAATTTAAGTGTAGCCTTTAATCTTATGTTGTTAGTTAAAAGAGTAAACAATCCCATATTGTCTAGGAACAAGCTGCAAATGGATTATGAGTTTATATATACCCATATCCCATATCCCATATCCCATATCCCACATCCCACACCTGTAACACCCCACACCCGTACCCTACGCCGGGACGGAATACGAGGCGTTACTAACTTAAACACGTGCATACAGACACTCCTGAGTCAAAAGACTTGTTCAAGTTTAAAACTTTTTCAAAATTTATCTAAACTCCATAATGTGGACCTACGAGGCCCAAAATATTCATTGGAAACCATTCGGGACCGATTCGGGTCCTTTAAGGAACTCCGAAAAATAACACTTTAAACAGGGGCACACGCCCGTGTGAGAGGGGTGACACGCCCGTGTGATCATTTCAACATGGTTGTGTTGTAGGCCTGTGTGGCTGACATGACCTAAGCATATAGGGACACGCCCGTACGAATTTATTTTTCAATTCCAACCTACAGGGGTTTTCACACGGCCTGGCACACGCCCGTGCCCATGGCCCGTGTCCTTCACACGGCCTTGACACGCCTGTGTCTCAGCCAGTGTTCAAAAACCTGGACATTCTGTTTCTGACGTCAGCAACCCTTAAGGGTCACACAGCCAAGGCACACGCCCGTGTGCTAGGCCGTGCCCTTCACACGGCTGAGACACACGGCCGTGTCTCTGTCCGTGTGTTTTTTACCATACATATTGACTTGTAAATTTAACATGCAGGGGACACATGGCCGGACTCCACGCCCGTGGGGTAGACCGTGTCTCACACACGGCCTAGACACATGCTCGTGTGGACAAAAATAAGGCTATTTACCAAGCCTATTTGCCACATTTATTTGCACTAACCTGCAAAAGATCAACCAAACCAATACAAGCATAACATATATAACCAACCCAGCCACAACCATTGGAAATTTGCATCAAATGCATTTAATAATAATTAATATTAGCCAACATTAATAGCCTATACAAAATGAATATCATATCCATCATATGAGCCAACACATTATGGCTAACTAACAAAACACTAAACAAAAGATTCGAGTCCCTATACATGCCAAAATCAAAACAGTTAAGCTAGCTATACCAAAAGCTTTAGGTGATAGTGTGGTCGATGCCTCCGATGTCACTTGACCCCTGATACTAGCTTGGCGGCACTATAAGGAAAGAAAAGGAAGGAGGGTAAGCATGGGAGCTTAGTAAGTACATATATACAAATAAAGTGTAATTAAAAACACATTCATCAAACGATAACTTATCATACTTAAATGATGTATATCATTTTAACCTTAATATCTTACTCTTCACTTCATTTATGCATACTTACTACATCTCATCATATACTAAGGCCTTATTCATGAGTTTAATATACATACCTGTAATTACCCGTAAAATAACTCAAGTTCATTTTCTCTAATGACATACCTCATTGGAATTATCACCAACTCATTCTTCAAGTTACTCGTTGAACACTCAAAATACTAATGGATACACGGGAAGTTTACACCTAAGTGTCATATAAGTAGCTAGAGCTACCTCGTACTTTGTAATGCTCGCATTTGAGCTACTCACGGGCCTTTTTACCAAGTCAGTACCCGGACCCCATAGCTCTATCATATAATGCCCGCTCATTGAGCTACTCACGGGTCTGCACACAAAGTCAGTACCCGGACCCACATTACATATAACATTTATCTCCTGAACTCAGACACAACTCATGAGTTCAGACCGCATAGTTTCTCATGACTTACCTTTTCTATCCTATACTATTTCTGAGGTTCAACGGGATTTCGTATCTGACCTGATGTTGTCACATTTGTTCATAATGTAGGTTACTCTTATATCACATTATTTATCCTTTCATGGTAACAAGTAAGATTATGATACATGATAACAATAAAACGTTTAAAAGTAAGCTACAATGACACATTATTTACATATGTACTTACCTCGATACAAAATGATGAGAACGAGCTTAATTCTCGTAAACTCTGTTCTTCCCTCGATCAAGATCCGAATCAGGTTTCTCTTGATTTAAAATGTTGAAATTTAGCTTATTTAATACACAAATTATTCAATTCAACTCAAGACTCATACTTTGGTAAGATGGCCGTTTTGCCCTTAAACTTCGTAAAAATTATGATTTTACCCCTAAGCTCGTAAATTGATTTTTATCGGATTTCCTAATTAGCCAAGCCTAGCCGAATTCATTTTGTAACTATAGCATCTCAAAATTCTCATTATTTCACACATGTATCACCTATTTCATAACTGTCCTTAATTAGGGTTTCCATGAAAACTACTTCACAAAAGTTATTTGTTTCACAACCATTATCATTTTCTTCCATAAAATTTTAGAAAACAGCATGAATACTCTCATGGTAAAATCCTAGGCTTTTAACCATCTTGCAAAATAGTCTCCTCATTTGCTAGCTCATACTACAAGGGTTCTAAAAATGCAAAAATCATCAAAAAAACTATCTAAATCACTTACTTGTAAGGATGAAAATTTTCTGAAATTTTGATCTTCTAAAACCCTTAGAATGTCTGAAATTTTCGGTGGAGAGGTGAAGAAGATGATAGCCCATTTTTCTTTTATTTTATTTTATTCAATTAAGTCACCAAATGTCACCTAACTTTGACATTTTGAGGAGGCCACCTCTTTTAAAAAGGGTCTAATTTCCCTTTGAAGACCTTAATTTTTGGCTCTTTAGCTATTTAACACATTTGGGTAGTAAAACAAAACTTTTACCCTTTATGCGATTTCGTCCTTTTTCGCAATTAAGCATGCAATCGCTAAAATTATTTCACCAAAAATTTCATGCACTCATATAATCATGCTATAACACATAAAATCATATAAAAAATAATTTCTCCGACCTCGGGTTAGTGGTTCCGAAACCACTGTTCCGACTAGGCTCAAAATCGGGCTGTTACAACATCACTTAAGAAAACAAGGAAAACAAGACTTGGGGTTTATATAAAGACTTGCTTTATAAGTTTTATTTTCACAAAAGGTGGCATAAGAAAATAAAAAACATATTGGAGGTAGAAAGCGTAGTGTTTTCTTGCAGTAAGTAGAAAATGCTTCTAGCTTGAAAATCAACTTAGTCCTATAATTTTTCAAAAAAAGCAGCCTAATCCAATAATTTTTTTTTAAAACGACATCTTTTAGTAATTTAGTCAAATTAAAAATATTTTATCATATAAATCAAATTTCGACTAGATTGGCCTAACTTGAGACATGAAAGTTGCTCAACTAATCAAGTGGACCACTTGATTCATAGACAAGTCTATTGATATATATATATATATATATATATATATATATATATATATATATATATATAAAAAATTATTTTTTTGAATGAAAGTTAATATTATTATTTTTAATATATATCATTATATATTAAATATTTTATTATATTTAATAAAAAATTAAATATTAATGTTAAATAATTTAGTTATAAATATTTATTATTATTTTGATAATAATATATTAATATAATTTGTGATAATAAAATTATATTTTTAATATATATAATTTATGTAACTCTTATAAGATTAATAATAAGTAAAATATGATTTTTATCTAAAGGTAAAATCATCTTTTTAATCTATTTTTTATATATTCTTTAAATCATTTTACCTAATATTAATACTTATAAGTGATATATTACTTCTCCATTTCATTCTCATTACATACCTATTTTTTTATGACTCTATTTCATTACGTTGAACAAAACACGCTGTAAGACAACAAGTATTAGTTGCGTTTCGAATCAATGCCAGTGTTTCTGCTTACAACTTACGTAAGATTAGAATAGAGTAAGATCAGGTTTCACTTTGCATGTCTGGTTAACTGGTTTGCAGCAACGCTGCATAGAAATAAAACCCTAGAATTACACTTTTTCTATTGTATTGGTTTTATAAAAATAAAATAAAAATAATTATATCTGAGAAGAAGGGAGATAAGATTACCTGTCCGTCTATCTGTCTTGTCTGTGTGTGTGTGTTGTCTGCTTAATACTTGTCCGACTTAGACTTCGTCTCTCAACTCTCCTCCCAACTCCCAATCTCTAAACGTTTTTAAGATTAAAATATGCAAGGAACGCTGCAAGCTTTTATTTATTTATTTATTATCTAAACCAAAAGAAAATGTTAAATACTCAATTTTAAAAAAATATATATTTTAGAGGTATGTTAGTTTTTAAGCTAAATTAATCATATATGTGAATTTTTTTAATTGACCTTTTAGATTTTTTTTTAAAAAAATTAGTGAAATAGGTTGTTTCTGGAGAAAAAGTGTAAAAAGTTTCATGCGCTTTCTTTTTTATTTTTTATTTATATTTTTTAGGGTTAGGAATTTTTTGTTAGGAATTCTAGGATTTTAAGAGTGAAACTGTAAAAGTTTATAAGTAGATTTGAGGGGTCAGGGATACGATAATGCGTCTTAAAACACATATTTCATATGTCATGCCAGTATATGACTATTACCCTAGAAATCCATCCTAAAGAAATCAAGTTTCGAGGTGACAGTACTTGATACGGTCACGGGTCGAAGTCTAAGTGGAGGTCCCAGTCAGCGGCTGTGATGCTGTATGGGTTCCGGTATAACCGGGGGCTAGTTGGCAGTCGTTATGCGATCACGAGTTTGAACTTTTTGGATACCCGTAAATGATGCCTTATATATACCATACATATTTCCAAGCAGCCGGCATCTTTAACCTTTCATTCTTATCCGAAGGCTGACACTTAGGAGGAACAAAAGGGCTCTTAGCACAGTAGAGGTCAAACTCAAGTCAGCGTGACAACGGTTGTAGTTATTAATGAGTTGTTTAATAACGAAAATCGTTGTCACCCCGAAAGGAGCATTACCTTTACTGCACCACAACAACCGCTATCCGTCTGAGAGTCCTCCTGCGTCCATGGTGGTGCCGGTCTTCGGATAAGAAGAAAGGTTAAAGATACTGGCTGCGTGGAAATGGAGAAAAAAATTATGCCAATTATATCGGGAAGCCCCATAATTTTTCCCTTTGATTATGCCCTCAAAATTTTGTATGGTATTTATAATGCAACATCTCCGGGTATCCAAAAATTTTGAGCTTGTGCCTTATAACGACTGTCAACTAGCTCACCTATTATACTCAGATCCATGACCTCATAACAGTCGCCGACCGAAACCTCTACGTAGACTTCCACCATTGACCATATAAAGCAAAATCACCTTGAAACCTAAATTTCACATGATACGTTTCTGAGGTAATAGTTCCATCTCAGTAGGATATATGAAATGTGTGCGTCTTAGAACAATATCACATCACCAACGACTTAAGACTACCTCAATTCGAAAATTTTATCAGTGACAAATTTTTAACACTGAAGTGGGAAAGAAAATAGAGAGAGAGAGAAATATTGTAAAGTGGAGGGATGAAGGTCAAGAGAGATGATGTGTTTAGGGACGATAGAGTATGGAGGAGATGCCCTCTTTTTATAGGCACGAGGGAGGGGCGAGATTGCAAAGAAAAAATCCCCGTGGTCGAAAATGCTTCGCATGGCCAATATTTTCATCAAATATCTTCCAAAGTGGCCGACGACATATGCTGGGTAGATAGTGGGCGGTCACATTTGGTGTGAGGATGTCATGAAAGAAATTAGACGAAATGTAGAGAGAGCAAACATTATGTATGTAGTGTGCCACTCACGTCTAAACCTGAAATTTTGGGTCACAGAGTACGCTAGGCCAAAAAGGACATGTCAGAGGCATCACATCGTGTTGACCTACCAAAAGGGACATACGATTATGGGAGATTCTAAGCACTTTGATTGCCATGTGCATATATAATTGTTACATGTGCTAAAGTACAAATTGAGTACATGCCTTATATTAATGATGTGTACAAACTGGAATACATGCACAATGTCGAAGATCTGAATCCCTACTCGTCTCGAATGAGAGTATGTGATCGCTAGTGTCAAGTGCCCTGTTTAAGTTGGCCCTAAACATGAACTTGTATCGCTTCTTGAAAGGTCACCCGACTTCCACTCGGATATGCACCAATATAGATGTTCGGGAGAGGGACAATCAATAGAGGTTATGTGAGTATTGTAGAAACCTAGGGCATATGAAGACAACATGTTCCATATTGAGGGATTCATTGAGGCCTCAACGTTGCTAGCATTCAGATTTCAGTGATATAAAATTGATTACAATGTTCTTTTTTTGTGTACAAAATTTGTTTTTTTTTATTGCTTTTCATTTGGATATTTCACTTTCTACCAACATTCATATAGTGGAAAAATATACCTATCCAAAGCACTACTTCAAGTACCCATTGCAATTTTTCTAGCGATTGAACATTTACCATTTTTATGATCTAGTTCATGTACTTTAATAATTCACTAATTCGATAAACGTACCTATCCAAAGTTACATATTTCATATAAAATATTATATATGGAAAATTACGTATAATTTACATTAGAATTTAACAAAGAGAAATATGAGTTGCAACAAAAACATATAAAAAAATTGATCTTTTTTTATTGATGTCATTTATATTTACATCGCAAAAAGTAAATGAAAAATATATCAATGGCATCGTTGGGCCGAATGTGTGCCACAGGGCAGTGGTTGATAGTTGCTCGTAGGATTTTTACTTACAAGTTGTGGTGCTGACTCGTCCTCTTCATTGTGATATTTGTCCTCATCTTCTTCATCTTTACCTTGACGTTCGTACTCATATTTTTCTCCACCATCGTCTTCATCTTCATCTCCACCCTTAGGTTTGTCTTCGTCTCCATCACCTTGTTTTGTGCTTAAGTGTAGTGTCGTCCTAACCTTTCATCATGTGTCCTCCACTCCACGAGAAGGTGATTGCGTTGATGACCCACCTCTATAAAACAACTATACGGTGGGTGTTTGTGACACTATTAGTGAATAATCGTACGATGTCGTAAAACTTAAATATGTTGGCATTAATGTGAGCATCAATACTGTCATTGATGATGACATCAGTGTCGGTACATGCGTCAGCAACTGTGTAGACATTTGTATTGGGATCGACGTAGGCATGGGGGCGTAGAATGTTGGGGACGGAGGTACTTTAAAAAATGTACCTACAAGAGGTTTAGATGTAGGGTGCTGCGATAGGGTATAGTGTGGTGCTTGTGGAAAAACACGGGGTTAGTGAAATGAACAAGAATAAATAGAGTGAATTGATTGAGATATAGTGTAGCCATTGGTGGCGCTTGTTGGGTTAGAGCTAGGGACAACTCCGTCGCGGCACCTCCTTTGGACCTACGCTCTTGGGGTAGTCGTCATGGCCTCTTCTAACGAAGTAGCATACTCCTCACCTTTACTGACAATAAATATGACTTGCCGACAACTCTAAACCAAGGAATGTACTCCAAACACACCACCGTGTTTGATGAGAAAATGAGTTCATAGATGGGTAAAAATTTCATCGTACGATCCCAAATGTCGATGTACTTATTGTGGTAATCTCACCAATTTTTGTTGGTCTTCTCTGCAGATTAAGCTTGTGTAGTGCTTTCATGTCTCGTAGTGGTGGCGAAATTTTTTGACTCTACTCAAATTGTCGCATCATTCATTTCGATTTGTGCATCTCTACCATTGCATAACTATCAATGACACATTCGCATCCCACATACTCTGAATGATCAAAAATTCTAACGGGATGCATTCTATGATATCTGGATCGACATATGACATCGATTCAAACTACAGTGCATAATTGTAAATTCTGTTATGTGCGGAATTTTAAATTACAAATAATTGCGTAATTATTATAAGTTTAAAAAAATCGGTAACTAACATTGACTTCTGAGCATTAATCTAACAACGGCTGGATATCTTTGAGCTATTCTGATAGTCCCATGTAACTCAGCCCATGGTTCCACCTATTAAGGTGATATGTTAATTCAAATATATAATAAATAAACAACATTTACTATATTAACTACATATTATTATCAAATGATTTTCACCTTGTCACCAATGGGAACGTATAAGGGTTGTTCACACGAGGACTTAGAAATTGTAATCGCCACCATGCCCATGACAGTAGTAGGAGCAGTCAACTGTCGATTGACATCTTATCTGATTCCCTCACCTGAAACAAGTCCCAGTACAACATGGCCAATACGACTGATCCCCAACTTAGTCGTCCGCATTCTTTGAACTCAACTAGGTGTAGTAGCCACCTTATGTGTACCAAATTTTGAGATTTATCGAGCATTAGAATGCTCTCAATTAACCTCAGGATGAATGCTCAGGCGTATTGTTCTTTGACGACATCGAGTGCGTTCGGAGGAAGTTCTTTAAAATTAATTTCTAACCACTTCATATTTATCCAGCCACCTTGAAACTTGTTTGGCACCTTCCCTAAAATGTCTCGCAAAGTCCTTTTTACTATAAAAAATCGTTCACCCCATAACCATTGGCCAATCCACCCGTAAACCGAGTTGTAAAGCTACGTCCTCGAGTGTGATTGTACACTCACTACATAGAAGATAGAATGTGCATCTCCATCTTTCTACCAACGCACTGATGAGTGTACGATGCAAATTGCAACCCCCAGGCATACAAGATGCATGTAAGAATCTCATATCTTGTAGATAACCACGAATTTTAGTGTCTGGGCTCTTTGACAAATTATGTATGAACCTCTCCAAAACATGATCCTGCCAATTTATATCGACAAAATAAAATAGTTTAAAATATTTTAAAAATTAAAAAACTTTATATTTAACTTAATTGAAAATAACGAAATTTAAAATTTTTTCTTACCAATATCGCTTGAGCGACAAAAATGTGCTTGTCATTAAAAGGAATCAGAGAGCTTGCCATTCATGAAATTTTAATCGAAATGAATATATGATATAATTAAATAAAACTATAGCATTTTTAAACAAAGTGTATAGGAAAATTTCTAACAAAACTTGAGAAAACTGAGAGAGTTGAGAGAATTGAGAGTTTAGGGAGAATAAAAAGAGTTGAATTTGAGTGAAAAAAAAAATAAAAAAATGGCCAGGTATTTATAGGAAAAAAATTTTAGTTGGTGTTTAGAAAAAAATCTACTATTGCCAACGTTTAAAAAGCCGTTGGGAAAATGACCGTTGGAGGAAAGCGCGCCCAGCTGGACGCATTTTCACACTCTCTCCAAAAACAACCTATTTCTCTAATTTAAAAAAAATGACCTAAAAGGATAATTTTTTTTAAAAAACAATATATATTTTTAATTTAGCCCGATTTTTAAATTTCAGTTTTAAATTTTAGATTCAACTAGGGTCAATTCAAAAGAGGACAAAGCGAATTTAGCCCTTATTTAAATAAGGTAATTTTTCTTTTAGTAATTTTTAAAAATTTATAATTCAATTTAAGATTTTTTAAATACAAAATTCATGCTTTAGACTCGAAATTTTTAATTTATTTCGATTCATTAATTAGAGATGTTCATAAGTCGAGTTGGATTGTGTTCAATTTATGTTTAAGTATGATATTAATACATTTTATTCATACTCAAGCTTGGCCCGACTCTAAAGATGAGAATAATTTTGCCTAAGGCCATCAATATTTGTAAATAGCTAACCCAAGTCCATTTTAGGTCTGCTCATATTATTTTTCACTTTTTAAAAACATTTATATTATTTTTAATTTTTAATTTAATAAATATTACATTTTTATATAAATACAACTTAATATTTGTTTACTGTTTAAGTTATAGTATTGTATTTTATTACATATTTAATTTTTATGTGTTATAAATTATATAATATATAAAAATAACATAATATAATTATAAAATTAGAAAATGAACGGGGCTAAACTCAGACTTTAAATTCTCAAAATTAAGCTCGATTCATATTTTAAATAAACTTTCTTTTTTATTATCTAAATTTAATATTTTTATCTAAACCTTTAAAATTTCGAACAGATTTTCAAATTTGAGAAAGTTGATCCAACATTGAACAGTTGAACTTTAAATATATTTTGGCTTCACCTATTACCTTAATAAAATATCTGCATTACTTGTTTTTTAATTAATTAATTAATTTTTTGGGTTGTGAGGGTTTATTTTTTATTTTACATAAAAAGCAGTAAAAGAGGACCAGTCTATTTGTATTGCATGCAGAAGAAAGTAAAAGGTGCTTTTTGAACTTTGCACCAATGTGGGACGTCCTCTCATTGGCTGGTTAATTTGGTTGCCTCATGCGTGCCCCTTCCACCCATGCTTGCTTCAGCACGTTTGTTTTTATTCTGTTTTAAAATATGATCAGTTTCAAACCAATATAAAAGGAGAATACTTGTGAATTCTCATTTTTTCCGAATTATTATTTTTATTATTTCTCAACCTATACCTTTCTTTTTATTATTTATTAAAATGTGTTTCTTTTGGAGATGGATTTTGGCATTTATAGGTGTCAAACCTCTTTTAGATTTCAATTATCGACATAATTTTTTCCTTTAAGATATTTGGAAAAATATGAAAAATTCCAGTGGTTCAGCCTACCGGCAATTAATACAAATGAGAAATAATAAATAACTTGGTTATACTTTATGTAGCTGACTTCTTAGTTTACCTCACCGACCTCTTAATATGCCTTGCGAACATCATAGTGTACCATAGAGAATTTGACACGTGCCTCTCAATAAGGCAAAGGCATAAATTTTTTTTAAGGAGGTTGACATTAAATTTTAATTTTTACGATAGTAAAAATATAATTTCACCATTTAAATAACTTATAGCTTTATAAATTTTAAAGATTAAATTAAATTTTTACCATTTTAGGGGGCCAAAGTGCAATTTTAGCTTTACTAATTTAAAATTTTAAAAAAATTAAAGGGCCTAAATGAAAATTTTTTCATTTTAAGGGGGCCGGGGCCTCTGCCAGCCCCCTGGCTACGCCCTTGCCTGGAGCTAATAACATGGCAAACCTTAGGTTAGTTTGCGAACCTCAACTTTGCGAACTTTGGAGTTGGGTGTCTTTGTTGAGATTATATAAAGACCACGTGTGGCCCAGAGTAATTGATTGACGGCCGTCTTAAAATGTTTCACCCTAGGACGTAGAATCATCGTTACTGCCAAGAATATCAAATAAGACTTTTATGTGAGCAACCTCAGGACATGTAACTAAATCTGTCTCCTATTATAAAAGGACCATGCAAACAACTCATACCCTAAAAAAGTTAGTGTTAAAGAAATGCATAAATGTAAAAAAGAAATTTGAGAAAAAACACTTGAATCATTAAATAAAACAAATTACAAATTATATTGTCTCTCAAAAAACAATAATAAGCAACTACATCATTTAGCAACTGAATCCTCCCCATCCCCTCCATCTGTTTCCTCTTCTCCAAGAGTTGAATTTGCAAAGGTGTTGGGGGGAAGTATTATGGTAGCTTGCTGATTCTCTCTAAAGGCTTCCCAATTAGGACTTGAGGGATTGAGTACATCAAGTTCAACTATTGCATCACATAATTTTCCTAGCAAGACATTAGAGATATCAAGTGGGCCATAAGACACTTGAATACCCAAAATAGTACCATGCTAAGCCCATTAAAAGTACCATTAACTTTAGCGCGTGTAGTAGCTTTAGCTTATGAGATGCTTCTATCTATTTTTTCCTTGGCTAGAGTCACTTCAATATCTTTATTCCTTTTGATTGAGTCAACTGAAGCTTGTAGAGGTTTAATCTCAACATTTTTTTCTTTAAACTTTCCCTCATTTCCCCCTTTATGGCACCAACGTATGCCCAATGTCTATCTTTTAGTTGTGCAACTTTGCCGTAATTATATTTTTCTTGGGAAACAACCTCACTAGCATGTTTCGCAACCAACCCATTGCATGCAAGACTCTAGCTTAAGCTTCTCCTTCTTCAAACCCTCGTTTCCTTCCTTCAACTTTAGTGCATCCTCTTTCAATTTTAGATTAGATTCTTCAAGAGTTTTAACTTATTCTTTCAAAATGAGTTCCTTTAAGGAAGCTTTAGTAACTAATTTCTTCAAGACTTCCTTCTCTGTAGTTAAGCTTTGCAAATGCAGTTCTTGATTCTTTGAAGATCTGCCCAACTGTCAGTGTGTAAAATTATGCTTATACTCTATACTACTTGTGACACTCCACACTCAACCCGATCGCTAGGTCTGGGTACAAAACGAAACAAACAACTTGAATGACGAGACATGATTTTCAATCTGACTTATAGTAACTATTTTGGCCCTATTAAATTTTAAGATTTAGATTCAACTAAAATTGTCATCATTCTAACGCTACTATAATACCCCAAACCTAGCCTAGACGTTATGGCTGAATCTGCGGTGTCACATTGAAGTGTACTTCGTAAAACATAGTCCCGTTTGAAAAATTTGTTCCATATTAAAACCTCGTTGTGATCCTTATGAAAAAATTAGAATATCTTGTTCATTGATAAAACTCAAATTGGTTTAGCAAAGTGTTAATCATATTAGGTTGTTATTGCATTTTAAAAACCATGATAGTTGCAAAAGCTTTTTTAAAATATGTTGCAATAGCGTGGTGTTTTGAAAACATTTATTCTTATGAAAAACCGCGACCTACTTCTAACAGCTACGATCTAAGATAAATAAAACCCAAATCAAAAGGAAAACTTTAAAAGGCCTTATTACATAACAAATACCCAAATTAAGTGGCTTAAAGATTAAAAGTTTAAAATAGAAGCAAAACAGTTGTGTGGCCTCCATCGAGTCTCTCGCAGCACCGATCTGTATAAAGATTACCTGCATAGGAAAGCAGAAGGGTGAGTTTATGAAAAACTCAGTGTGTAATCCCTTTACAATAGTCAGTCAAACAATAGGCAAATACAGTTTGGGCCTAAGTCCGTTTTCAAAGATGATGACCAATGATGATTAGGGCCCTGAGCCCATTACAGTCCCAGTATCAGTGTGGGCCTTAGCCCAATACAGTAATAGTAACAGAAATACAATCAGAAGTCCTGCCATCCATCCTCTACACTCCACTCCGTCCAACCTTACACTTTATGTGGGGATAAAATCGACCCACCCATCCCTGCACTCTAAAATATAGCACTGGTTGTGGCACTAAACAATATTTGCAGCAGAGCTACCAGTACAGTACACTTCCTCCAAATATATCAAACCCAGCCCCATGCAACATGTCATGTCATAATATCATACGTGTATGCAAAAATGTCGTGCTCGAATACAGTCATACATATCATAGGGGTATATTAGTCATTTTACTTCATAGGGGTATAATAGTAATTTCATCGGTATGGGGCCTGAGTGTACTTACTGACCCAATAGTAGGTCCACAGTCATCTCGGGTGACTCGTGCAACCTTAACGGTCAAACAGTAAAAATTGGCCTAAAGCTCACAACACGGCCCATGTGGGCCCACACGCCTGTGTGGCCCATAAAGCCCTAAAATAACCATGGCCGTGTAAACCATAAAGCTTGGCCCAATAATCTCCACACGTCCGTTAATTTACCCATATGGGGCTTACGAGCTCATGGGGCCCACACTACCCATTTCGGCCCAACGTGGCCTAAAACGGCCTAAGCCCATGAAATCACTCATGGTGGCCTCTACAATCAAACGCCTACGTTTAACGCGTTCAGATTACCAAACGAGCGAGCGCATGCTCGTACAACGTCAATAGTCATATTTTTCGGCTTCTACCGATCTATGTTTATAGTAGTGTGGTTACACACCTGTTTGCGAAAACGTGCGTCTAGATCAAGAGTTCCCCAAACCTATATCAATACGATACACTATCAGTCCTTTAATCTATAGGGTTAACAATCCCTTAAATAACACTTAACCAATCTGTAACTTATCACTTGCCTTGAATGAACAAAAGACTCCTCACACTTCAGTCGACACTGAAGATTGATTATAGGCTCTTATAGATCATCTGCACTCAAACGGAAATCTATTAGCATTTATTAGAATGTTCGCATAAACAGTTGAACCAACATAAAGTACTTACCAAAATCGCAACACTGATTCTAGGGGTTCTTTCACAAAAAGAAAACCCACACCATAGAAGTAAAGCTAGCACCAACACGTCTCTAACCATAAATGGCAGAAAAGGAAGAAGTTAGAAGTAATATTACTACATAAAGAAAAATAGTGAGAGAACAGAGAAGAACTAGGCACCAACTGATTGTTCAAAGAACTGCAGAAGCCAAAACAATAAAAAAGAGAGCTAAGCAGAAGTCGGCCTAAGTATCCACATAAAAAGAGAGGGAAGAATGTGTAATCGGTTGAAGGGAAAATCAATTGGGAGACAGGGATAAGAGAGGAAGAATCAATCAAAACCAAAACTAAAACTTGAACAAGTTTGAGAAAGGGTGTTCGGCCAAACAAAAAGAATAATGGGAAGAATGCCTGTTAAGGGTGTAGAGAAAACAGAGGAGGTCGATCTGCAAAGCACTGTTGAAGAGCAAAACCCAAACGACAAGTTCCCAAATGGTCACACTTAATATTCGGCTACCAAAACAAAACCACAAAACCAAAGAAAGACAATAGGTAAAAGGAGAAAAAACTACCGAAAAAGGATAACAAAACCATACAATTTTGACACTAAGAGCCTATGATCGAATTGGCATAGTGGAGTTCCCATATTCGGCAAACTAGTCCCCCACTCCTTGATCCACTCCTCAAATCTCTCGTCTAGTCCTTCAACCGACCAATTCAAATCCCTATCCAACTCCTCCTATAATTCGACCATACACTCCCCTCCCCCTCAAACACTCCAACCGCCCACTAGCTTTAGAGTTCTACTGATAGTCAACTTCCTACACAACACAGCAATAAAATAAAACCTTCCTTGCATGACACAGGACTTGAAATCAAGACCTCTAGCAACAATGATGCGCCACTTACCCCTTGACCAGCAGGCCCTTCCTGTCATGCTCTACTTACATTAATTTAAAAGACTACTAACTAAAGGCAAGCGTATTATTCTAAAAAAAAAAGTTTTTGCAAATGCCCAGGCTTGAACCCAAGACTTCTCAGACACTTCCCAGAGCACTTAACCACTGAAACAAATACACAATTGTGTTACACAACATACAGAAATAAATACCTATTTTTGGGTCATTACAATTCTACCCCCTAAAAGAAAATTTCGGCCTCAAAATTTACCTGGTCAAAACAGATGAGGGTATTGTTGCCGCATCGATTCTTCAGGCTCCCACATGGCTTCTTTTGAACTGTGACTATGCAAAAGTACCTTAACCAGTGGAATAGACTTATTCCTTAACACTTTTACATCGTGCTCTAAAATCTGAACCGATTCCTCCTCGAAAGTTAGGTCTGACCTAACCTCAATCTCCTCAGTCGAGACAACATGCATGATATCAGAGCGATAACACCTCAGTATAGAGAAGTGGAACACATCAGAATCCGGTCTAACTCTAGAGGTAACTCAAGTTGATAGGTAACCAGTCCCACACACTTCAATATGTGGTAAGGCCCAATGAATCTAGGGCTTAGCTTGCCCTTCCGTCCAAACCTCAATACCTTCTTCTATGGTGAGACTTTGAGAAAAACCAAATCCCTCATAGATTACTCGATTTCCTTACATTTCAGATCCGAACACGACTTCTTTCTGTCAGATGCCGCCTTTAATCGATCTCGAATCAGCCTAACTTTATCCTCGGTATCAAAAATCAATTTAGGGCCCAGAACATGCTGCTTACCCAACTTAGTCCAACACAAAGGAGTGCGATCAGTATGCTAGACTGGTAGCTATTGTTATACAAAAACTCTGCTAACAGTAAATAGTCCTCCCAACTGCCTCAGAAGTCAATCACACAACTCCTTAACATGTCATCTAGTATCTGAATCACCCTCTTTGACTGACCATCTATTTGAGGATGGAACGCAGTACTGAAGTCCAATCTTGTACCGAAAGCCTTGTGTAACTTTTTCTAGAACCGAGACATGAAGTGAGGATCTTTATCAGATATGATGGAAACCAGTACCCCATGAAGTCGCACTATCTTAGACATATACAGTTTAGCCAGCTTCTACAACGAGTAATCAGTACGAACAGGTATGAAATGGGCAAATTTGGTCAATCGGTCCGCGATAACCCATACTGAATCCTTCTTAGCAGGTGTTAAAGGCAGCCCACTAACGAAGTCCATAGTTACTCTCTCCTACTTCCACAACGAAATCTTAATTGCCTGAAACAACCCTGAAGGTAAGTGATGCTCAGCTTTAACCTGTTGACAAGTAATGCATTTACTCACAAAGTCGGTAACTTCACGTTTAAGACCTAACCACCAATATAACTCACTAAGGTCTCGGTACATCTTATTCCCGCCAGGATGCATAGCATAAGGACTACTATGCGCCTCCCGCAGTATCGACTATCTCAGATTAGTATCCTTCGGTACACAGACTCTTCCACGGAAATAAAGTACCTCTTCGCTATTCAGTCTAAAATCTGATGTGCCACCACTCTAAATCTGTCAGAATCGAGGATTCAGTGACTTATCCTCCAACTGTTTACCCTTAATCTATTCAGTCCACATCGGTTTAACCTGAAGTTCGGCCAACAGACTACCATCATCAAATAAACTGAGACAAGCAAACATCACCCTCAGATCAGTCATAGCCCTACCTGGATGGTATTCAATCAAACAGTCATAATCGTTAAGCAGCTTAATCCATCTACGCTGCCTAAGGTTTAGCTTCTTCTGAATGAGGAGATACCTAAGGCTCTTGTGATCCGTGTAAATGATACACTTCTTACCGTACAAGTAATGCCTCCAAATTTTCAGTGTAAATACCACCGCAACCAACTCCAAGTCATGTGTCGGATAGGCCACCTCATACGTCTTAAGCTAACGAGACGCATATGCCACTACCTTACCCTCTTGCATCAACACACATCCTTAACCAACATGTGATGCATCGTTGTAGACAGTGAATTCTTTCCCAAACTCTGGCTGTATCAAGACAGGGGCCTCAGTCAGAACTTTCTTAAGCTTCTCAAAACTTTCCTACTGGTTATCAGTTCAGTTAAAAAGTACCCCTTTATGCAACAACTTAGTCAGAGGTGCAGCAATCAACGAAAACCCTTCCACAAAATGTTTATAATACCTTGCCAGACCCAGAAAAATTCGAATATCAGATACTGACTTAGGCTACTTCCAATCCAGAACAGCTTCAATTTTTCGAGGTCAACCTTAATCCCCTCAGCAGATACCATATGGCCTAGAAATGTTACCTCCCGTAACCAAAATTCATACTTGCTGAACTTAGCATACAATTGTTTCTCCTTCAAAATCTGTAAAACAATTCGGATATGTGCATCATGTTCATCTTCAGTTCTCGAATACACCAGAATGTCATCTATAAACATCACTACGAACCGATCCAGGTAGGGCTGGAACACTCGATTCATCAAATCCATAAAAGCTGCTGGTGCATTCGTCAGTCCAAACGGCATCACTAGGAACTCGTAATGACCATAACGAGTTCTAAATGTCGTCTTGTAAACATCAGCCTCTTTGACTCTCAGTTGATGATCAAATAAATCGTCTATCCTCGATAGGGGGTACTTATTCTTAATAGTTAATTTGTTCAATTGCCGATAATCGATGCACATACACATGGTTCCATCCTTCTTTTTCACAAATAAAACCATTACTCCCCACGGAGACACACTAGGGTAGATGAACCCTCGATCTAGTAACTGTTGAATCTGAGCCTTAAACTCCACAAGCTCCTTCGGTGCCATTCTATAAGGGGCGATGGACACCAGAGCTATACCAGGCAGGAGTTCAATCCCAAACTCAACTTCACGATTTGGAGGTAACCCAGGTAGTTCGTTAGGGAAAACATGCAAAACATCCTTAACCGTTTTGATATCTTTAACAGAAGAACCCTTAGAATCAGAAATGCCAACGTAGGCTAGATACGCCTCACAACCCTTACGAACTAATTTTTTAGCCCTAAGTGTAGAAATCACATTTGACAAATAGTTCTGACATTCCCCGATTACCACTACCTCATCGCTCTCCACAGTTTTTAGTACCACCCATTTAGCAGCGCAATCCAAATTCATCTGGTGCTTAACCAGTCAGTCTATTCCCAGTATTAAGTCGAATTCTCCAAAAGGGAGTTCTAGTAAATCTGCCAAAAAGATCCTTCCTTGAACCTCCAAAGGTACATCCTTAAACAGTTTATTCACTCTTACTAACTGCCCTAATGGACTCAACATAGTAACGTCACTCGTAGTGTTTCCAACCATTATACCCAAAGTCTCAGATACAGTGCATGCTATATAGGAATTCGTAGACCCAACATCAATCAATGCAATATAAGGTACATTATGGATAATGAACGTACTTGTAATAACATCTGGGACGTCTCTGTCCTCTCAGCAATGTGCAGCATAAACCAGTACTGGCTACCTCTGTAACGCCCCCACGCCCGAAACCGTCACCGGAGTCAAGCTTGAGGTGTTACTAAACTTATCTTACCTTTTAAACAACTCTAAACCACTTATTTTAATTTTCGGAATAAACTGTTTTTCTGCGTCATAGCTGCTTAAAAATTTATTTCTCGAGTTTCAAAACTCAAAATTAAGATCCGTAAATTTTTCCTGAAACTAGACTCATATATCTATCTACTAATTTTTTTCTAGAATTTTTGACTTAGCCAATTAGTACAGTTTATTAGTTAAAGTTACCCCTGTTTCAGAATTCGACTGCACTGACCTATACTTACTTCGAACCACTTTTCTCCCTATACAAAATTAATATAACTATAATGTTTGTTTCTATTAAAACTAGATTAAATAAGGATTCTAACCATATAAATTAAACCACCTAATTATTTTTTTACAATTTATGGTGAATTTCCAAAGTTGAAACAGAGGATCTAGAATTTTCTCTGACCCTATTTCACTAAAACTCAGATATCTCATAAAATATAATACCTTTACCTGTTTTTCTTATTCCATAAGAAAATAGACATAATAAGCTTTAATTTCATATATTATTCACCATCAAAACATGTCTCTACAATTTTTAGTGATTTTTCAAAATCACATTATTTCTGATACTTGAATCTGTTTTTAAGTTACTTTCACATTTTTCTTAGTTTTCATGTGATAGTTACTACTTATTCATACATACAATTAAACATGTATATCATCAGCCATTCTATTAGCTAATCACTAGCAAGTATTTACACATCATTCATTGATCATATCATATCAAAAGAAACCAAGTTCCTATACATGCCATACACAAAACTAAACGCCTAACTATACCAATGTGATTCCTTCGATAGTGTGATCGGGTCTCCGACGCTTCCTTCGATCCCCGAGTGGCTAGATAAAACTATAAGAAAAAGAAAATAAAGAGAGTAAGCACTAGGCTTAGTAAGCTTACAAGCAAATAAATTACAACATTCAACATAATGAATAATTATACATAATGTCACCTAGCCTCATAAACTTTCTTTACTTCTCATTTTCTACCTTCTTCTTTACTTACTTACCTTCTTTCTTACCTGACCTTTCACTATTCATAAATATAATCTACCTTCCCTTTTGCTGATAATTCACTGTAATTTAACGTGTACAATGACCCATTGAACCACTCGGAATACTAAGGATACCGGGTCGCTTCTCTCTATCAATATCTCGCCAATGCCATGTCTTCGACATGGACTTACATGAATTATTCCTGTCTCCAATGCCATATATATATATATCTAATATGGGCTTACATGGCTCATTCCTGTCTCCAAAGCCATATATCTGATATGGACTTACATGGCTCAATCCTATCTCCAAAGCCATAAATCTAATATGGACTTACATGGCTCATTTCATCTCTGTCTGTCTGTCAACCCCAATATCCTAACATTCCTAAGGTTCAAACGGGGCTTCTTCGCTTTTAATTCGACTTCAAATATTCTCATAAAAGAAGTATATAAATGCTGTAAATTTACAATAATAATGTAAAATAAAAGAATATTGCATTTATTTACTGTAAACTTACCTCGTATGCAAAAATAGCTACTTTTACCATTTCGTCCACAACTTGGTATTTTCTCCATTTTAGCTTGAATTTCAGTTTTCCTTGCTCATGGAGCTTGAAAGCTTGAAACAAACCCTAGCTATGGAGAACCCTTGAAATTTCGTCCTAATGAAGAAGATGGACAAAAATTGGCTTTTAATTTTGTTTTTAATTCATTTTAATAACTAAATGACCAAAATGCCCTTACTACTAAACTTTCAAAAATTCCTTCCATGTCCTAATTTTTGTCCATAGACTTAGAAATTGGTAAAATTACTCTTTAAGGACCTCTAATTAATAATCTAATTCAATTTTATGCAAAATACTTCTAGAACACAAGTTTTGCAATTTATTCAATTTAGTCCCTAATTTCAAATTAAGTACTTTATGCATAGAATTTCTTCACGAACTTTTCACACAATCATGAAAACATATCATAGACCTCAAAATAATAATAAAATAAATTTTTCTACCTCGAATTTGTGGTTTCGCAACCACTGTTCCGTTTAGGCCCTATTTCGGGATGTTACATTTCTCCCCCCCTTTAGGGATTTTCGTCCCCGAAAATCTTACCTGTGAAGAGATTTGGGTACTGTTTTCGCATAGCCTCTTCGAGTTCCATGTAGCCTCGTCTACCCCATGTAGTCTGACTATCTCTGAAATATACAACTCGGCCAACTTGTCAAGTGAAAAATCCATACGAACTAGGATAAAATGAGCCGACTTCGTTAACTTATCAATCACAACCCATACCGCATCTTTCTTTCTCGATGTAAATGGCAATCCCGCTGACAGATCAAGCATCTAGAAACAAACTCTGAAATGTCCTTTTCATTCCTACCCACCAAGACATTTCTTCAAATCATTATACATCTTTGTACTACCCGGATGAATAGACAAAAACTACTATGTGCTTCCTGTAAGATCTTTCGAATAAGCTCATCATTCTTCTAAGACACATACCTGCGTGATAATCGATCACTAGCTCATAATCTTTAATCAACTCTAGCCATATTCTTTGCTTCAATTTCAAACTTTTGTGATCGGTGAATATGTGGCACTTCTCACCGCAAAATGATGTCTCCAAATCTTCAACGCAAAAATAATGGCAAATAGCTCTAAATCATGTATCGGATAGTTCTTCTCATGTGGCTTTAGCTGCCTAAAGGCATAAGCAATTACCTTCCCTTCCTCCATAAGTACACAACCAAGTCCATTCATGGACGCATCACTTTGTAAATCACAAACTCCTTACACGGTTCTAGTTGTACTAAAATAGGAGCTTTAGTCAATAATGCTTTTAACTTGTCAAAACTCGCTCACACTTCTCACCCATTCAAACTTGATATCCTTTCGCAGCAATTTTATCGAGTGGGGTAGCTATCATGGAGAATCCTCTACAAATCGCCTATAATATCCTAAGCAAGACCAAGAAAACTTCTAACTTCTCGATACATTTCTAGGAGGCTTCCAATTAACAATGGCTGAAATCTTGCTCGAATCAACCTTAATACCTTCACCGAGACAATATGTCCTAGAAAACCAACTTCTCGTAACTGAAATTCACTTTTCTCGAACTTGGCATACAACCGATTATCTCTCGAATATGTAAAATCGTTTCTCAAATGCTCGCATGCTCGGTCCTCATCATGAGAATAAATCAAGATATCATCAATGAACACAACTACAAACTTATCCAAGTACGGTCTAAAAATTCGGTTCATTAAGTCCATGAAAATGGCAGGAGCATTAGTCAAGTCAAATGGCATCACAAGGAACTCATAATGACCATACCTAGTCCTAGCAGCCTCTTCGTGACATCTAACTCTTTAACTCATGGCCGATAGTATTCGGATCTCAAATCTATCTTGGAGAACACAGTAGCTCCCTTCAATTGATCAAACAGATCATCAATTCAAGGCAATGGATACTTGTTCTTTATCATTACCTTGTTAAGTTGCTGATAATTTATGCACAATCTCATCGATTCGTCATATTACCTTGTTTCAATTCTAGGAATTCCTTTCTCTTACGGTCAATAAACCCCGATCGATGTACTTTTTTACGAAATTCCTCCCGAAAGAAATCCCAAGTGATCCTCTCCTTTGGTACAACTGATACAAGTGTCTTCCACCAGTGTAGTAGGTTTGAGTCTTTAAGAAGTGATATTACACATTTCATACATTCCTCGGGTGTACAAGATAATTCATCAAAGACTCGATAGTATTTTCTAACCAAAATTTTGCTCTTTCTGCATCATCATGTTTTGTTGTTCTAACTCTTCTCGCCCTTTGTTTCCGATTCTATCAATCGTGGCTTTTCTCTTATCATTGTATCTCTGTGATCAAAGCTTGAGCTACATGGGTAGCCCGAGAGTCATGAGGGGGGAGAGGTCTAACTCACCGATTCGCATGCGTAACGAACTCGGCAAACCAATTATTCAAAGCTTGGAAGAGAGCTTCTCGAGTCACTCCTCCCGATTAATCATTATTGACCTATTCTCGGATGGCGCTACCCCTTCCGCGGGAGCAGCGCATTACTTTCTACATCATCATCACCACCTCGCTCGGGATCCATTACAATAAAACAAAATATTTAAAAATCGTCGTGAGTCGTCACACTATCAAAATACGTGTATGGCATGTATAGCTAGACATGTACTCACACTAACTGCTTCGAGAACCGACTAAACCTGCTCTGATACCAATAAATGTAACGCCCCCACGCCCGAAACCGTCACCGGAGTCAAGCTTGAGGTGTTACTAAACTTATCTTACCTTTTAAACAACTCTAAACCACTTATTTTAATTTTCAGAATAAACTGTTTTTCTGCATCATAGCTGCTTAGAAATTTATTTCTCGAGTTTCAAAACTCGAAATTAAGATCCGTAAATTTTTCCTGAAACTAGACTCATATATCTATCTACTAATTTTTTTCTAGAATTTTTGACTTAGCCAATTAGTACAGTTTATTAGTTAAAGTTACCCCTGTTTCAGAATTCGACTGCACTGACCTATACTTACTACGAACCACTTTTCTCCCTATACAAAATTAATATAACTATAATGTTTGTTTCTATTAAAACTAGATTAAATAAGGATTCTAACCATATAAATTAAACCACCTAATTATTTTTGTACAATTTATGGTGAATTTCCAAATTTGAAACAGAGGATCTAGAATTTTCTCTGACCCTATTTCACTGAAACTCAGATATCTCATAAAATATAATACCTTTACCTGTTTTTCTTATTCCATAAGAAAATAGACATAATAAGATTTAATTTCATATATTATTCACCATCAAAACATGTCTCTACAATTTTTAGTGATTTTTCAAAATCACATTATTTCTGATACTTGAATCTGTTTTTAAGTTACTTTCACATTTTTCTTAGTTTTCATGTGATAGTTACTACTTATTCATACATACAATTAAACATGTATATCATCAGCCATTCTATTAGCTAATCACTAGCAAGTATTTACACATCATTCATTGATCATATCATATCAAAAGAAACCAAGTTCCTATACATGCCATACACAAAACTAAACGTCTAACTATACCAATGTGATTCCTTCGATAGTGTGATCGGGTCTCCGACGTTTCCTTCGATCCCTGAGTGGCTAGATAAAAACTATAAGAAAAAGAAAATAAAGAGAGTAAGCACTAGGCTTAGTAAGCTTTACAAGCAAATAAATTACAACATTCAACATAATGAATAATTATACATAATGTCACCTAGCCTCATAAACTTTCTTTACTTCTCATTTTCTACCTTCTTCTTTACTTACTTACCTTCTTTCTTACCCGACCTTTCACTATTCATAAATATAATCTACCTTCCCTTTTGCTGATAATTCATTGTAATTTAACGTGTACAATGACCCATTGAACCACTCGGAATACTAAGGATACCGGGTTCGTTCTCGCCTATCAATATCTCGCCAATGCCATGTCTTCGACATGGACTTACATGAATTATTCCCTGCCTCCAATGCCATATATATATATCTAATATGGGCTTACATGGCTCATTCCTGTCTCCAAAGCCATATATCTGATATGGACTTACATGGCTCAATCCTATCTCCAAAGCCATAAATCTAATATGGACTTACATGGCTCATTTCTGTCTCCGTCTGTCTCACAACCCCAATATCCTAACATTCCTAAGGTTCAAACGGGCTTCTTCGCTTTTAATTCGACTTCAAATATTCTCATAAAAGAAGTATATAAATGCTGTAAATTTACAATAATAATGTAAAATAAAAGAATATTGCATTTATTTATCAGAACTTACCTCGTATGCAAAAATAGCTACTTTTACCATTTCGTCCCACACTTGGTATTTTCTCCATTTTAGCTTGAATTTCAGCTTTTCCTTGCTCATGGAGCTTGAAAGCTTGAAACAAACCCTAGCTATGGAGAACCCTTGAAATTTCGTCCTAATGAAGAAGATGGACAAAAATTGGCTTTTAATTTTGTTTTTAATTCATTTTAATAACTAAATGACCAAAATGCCCTTACTACTAAACTTTCAAAAATTCCTTCCATGTCCTAATTTTTGTCCATAGACTTAGAAATTGGTAAAATTACTCTTTAAGGACCTCTAATTAATAATCTAATTCAATTTTATGCAAAATACTTCTAGAACACAAGTTTTGCAATTTATTCAATTTAGTCCCTAATTTCAAATTAAGTACTTTATGCATAGAATTTCTTCACGAACTTTTCACACAATCATGAAAACATATCATAGACCTCAAAATAATAATAAAATAAATTTTTCTACCTCGAATTTGTGGTTTCGCAACCACTGTTCCGTTTAGGCCCTATTTCGGGATGTTACAACCTCGCCTTAGTATGACTAGCACCTCTGCCCGGTGCTCCACGACGACGACCCATACCATTTCCACCTTTGGCCTAACCACGGCCTCTCGGTGGTTGCTGAATACCTCTCGGCGACTGAACAGTACCCATACTGGTAGCTTGTATCTGATTGGGCCTCTGTGGACAATCTCTGATGCGGTGCTCCATAGATCCGCACCTTAAACATGTCTCTACCCTTTTCCAGCACTTACCCTGATGGTGTCTCCCACAATTAGCATAAGGCTGCGGTCTAGTAGCAGCAACAGGGGCCCAAACTTTGGCGGACCATCAAATCTGGCCTTCTTTTTAGGCCCCACAGCTAAACTTGAAGGCTTCCAAACCCTCTTGTTCTTTCCCCTGTCCTTCACATGATTCTGGCGCTCAGCACGCTTTACATCCTCGGCGATCTTCACCTTTTCCACTAATACAACAAAACCTCGCTCCCTCTATGGAGCTATCAGAACTCGTAGATTATCTCTGAGGCCGTCCTCGAAATGAACACAGCGCTCATATTCAGTTGTCACCATCCCACGCGTATAATGGCTAAGTCATAAAAATTTTGCCTCGTATTCAGTCATAGATTTATCCTCCTAGGTCAGACTCGGAAACTCCCTCCTCCGAGCATCCACATAACTAGCGTCCACATATTTTCCTTGGAATGCACTCTTGAAAAATTTCCAAGTCAACTGGTCGGGCTGAGTACCCTTTTTAACTATAAGCCACCACTGAGAGGCTTCATCTCATAGCAACGACATTGTACCTTCTAATTTTTGTTCTGGGGTGCAGTTGAGGTCATTCATGATCCTCTTTGTGGCCTCAATCTAATATTTAGCCACATTAGGGGCAACTCCAGTGATTCCCCTAAAACTCTCAGCCCCATTAGACCTGAGTCATTCCGTCATCGACCCACGGCCCACCGTACCAGTATTAGGCCTAGTGACCCTTTCTAAAATTTACAACATAGCTTGGGATAGTGCGTTATCCCCAGCTGCATGATCGTGTGACCCAGTTTCAGTTATAGATGAAGCTGGTGCCTCCTTAGCTTCATTGTTAGGCATGTGGCCAGATGCCGACGACCCAGCCCGAACACCTCCACGGCCTCTGCTGTGGCCTCTTGTACACCTTCCACGAGTACCTCTGGTGCTCATTATCGATTTGTGTATTATCTAAATTATAAATTTTATGCATCAGTTTACAGTTCCAGTGTTTATTACAGGATATGTTATGGATAATATTATCAGTAATTTAGAGTTTTGTTTTCGCAGATTGCAGTCTTACTACAGTTTTAGGTTAACCTAAACAGAGTATTTCGGTACAGTCTATTGCCTACAGTAGTCTCAATACTTGATTCTCCAAATTCCTTAGTGTGGCGTCATTTTTCGCCATGTATGCTTTTAATAAATTCTCTAAGCTATTGGATGATTCAGCCTGAGCTGGTTTCTAAACTTGTTGGGAAAAACTAGGCGGCTGAGTCGGTCTAGGTTGAGCGTAGTTGTTACTGGTTCCAGCCCCTTGGTTACTCCAGGAAAAATTCGGGTGGTTTCGCCACGATGGGTTGTAGAAGTTGGATGGCAGTCATTGCCTTCCTCGATTTTGGTTCTGGTTACCCATGTAATATACGGATTCGGGGTTTGATGGACTTTCTTCGAACAAATGTCCCTCCCCACAATAAACACAGGCTATACTCTCAAATTGGTGAGGTGGTTGGGCTGCAAAACTATTAGACCCATTAGTGGTAAGATTCTTAAGCATTGACGAAATTGAAGATACCTGAGATGCGAGTGAAGTGAGAGCGTCCACTTCATGTATTTCAGCGACTCGTCTTCCTGATGCGGCTTAATTGGTTGGCCATTGATAATTGTTACTGGCGATCCTCTCGATAATTTTGTAAGCCTCATTATAAGACTTAGAAAGAAGAGCACCGTTAGTAGAAGCGTCCACTACCATCCTCGTGTGAGCATTGAGACCATTATAAAATGTCTCAAGTTGGATGCAATATGGGATTCCATGATGAGAGCATTTCTGCAATAATTCTTTGTATCGTTCCCATGCCTCATACAAGGACTCATCATCCATTTGTTGGAAGGCAGTGATCTCGTTCCTCAACTTAGCATTCTTACTCGGCGGGAAATACTTCATGAGGAATCTTTTGGCTAACTCTTGCCATGTAGAAATTGAATTTGGTGGTAATGAATTCAACCAGGCTCGAGCTCTGTCCCTTAGTGAGTACGGGAACAGCTTCAATCGTAATGCATCTTCGGGTACTCTAGCTAATTTGAAAGAGCCGCTCACCTCCATAAATAGTCTTAGGTGAAGATGAGGATCTTCAGTAGGCATTCCACTAAATTGGCCCACAGTCTGAAGCATCTGGAACATGACTAGCTTCAGCTCAAATTGTTGTGCCTTGATTTCGGGTCTCCTAATGCCCGGATTAAGATCGTTAAATACTGGCACAACATATTGTCTTAAGGCTCTATCCCTATCGTCAGCAATAAGGATAGGATTTTGAGCAAGGTTTGCTCCATTTCCTTGATTCATATTCTTGAAATTCATTCCTTCAGTCTTTCTCTGATTCGCTTGTCTTCTTCACTGTCGAAAGGTTCGTTCTATCTCAAGGTCTACAGGGAGTAAGTCAATAATATGGTCAATACTCATAAACACCTGAAATAATCACATAAAAATTAAGTGAGTTAAAAATTAAATAGAAAAGTAAACCAAAATGTAAAACTAACAAATTCACAAATAATGGCTTTTTTAAAATAGTTCCCGGCAACAGCGCCAAAATCGTGGAACGACGAAAAAATGTGCAAGCGTACACAATCGCAACAAGTAATAAAGTGACAAGTAAATGTCGAGTTATCGTACCCACAGGGACTGTAAAAGGAATTATTTATGAAATTAATTGTAAAACACTTTGGCGAGGTAAAAATAATTTGTTTTTAAAAGATGGTTAAAAACTATTTGGAAACTAAGTAAATAATTAAAATAAAACAAAGGAGTTCTAATGCACGATTTCAAATATGATTTAATCAAGATAACATACTTGTGTTGGATTAATTATATTTCTTTAACTTAGAATTATTAAACTCATGTTTACATTGTTACGAATAAATTCACAGCAACCCGGTAATTTGCTAACTTATGAATAAACTTACATACAAAAATCCATTCATCTCTTGACATATCCCTATGTCAATTCAACCGACTAAACAAATCCTAGTAAGCAAACATGTTATTGCACATACATACTCATTAAATTGAACTAATCTCTTACATATCCCTATGTCAATTCAAACGATTAATAAAATCTAATAAGCATATAAAAGACTATGTGAGGTAACAAGGCATCTCTACCTTGAAACAGTTTAATCACAATAATCTTGCAAGTTATGCAAGGCAATAATATCGCCAGATATATTGCTAATTTAGCCTTCAGCTACCTTAGAAGAATAAACATGCACTGATTAAGTACTGTATCAATTAATTACAATTGCAATCCGTTTAAATAATTAATTCATTAGTTACCTCACAGTCATAATGCAAGAATAACTTAGGCATGATTTTACTTAATCAAGCATCTTGCCGAGGCTTATAACAACATAAACACGATTTTAACAATTTAAGCTGCCAGAATATAATCAACCCAACACAAACTTAAGTTTAAGCTAAATTGATTAAAATAACCATTTCAATAGCATAAATATTCATAAACATGTTCGTCAAAACAACAACAAAATTTAAAGAGATAGGGAACAAGAAGCAAATCCGGTGTTTCTCCGTGGCTTGACTAGTTGCTCCGCTCTTCGTTCTTCGTTGCCCTCGGCTATCAAGGTGGCTTATGAACACCTAATTTCTACTCCAAAATGGCTGATGAGAGCCTCTTTCCCAAGAGAAGAAATTGACACTTGAACAATAAGGGAAATAGGATGGAAAAAATGTGAGAAAAGTGAGAGAGGAGAAGAAAGAATGAGAGAATGTTGTGGAATGAGGGATGCTTTGAATGATCAGCAAGGGGTGGCTTTTATAGCTGATTGTGGCTGCTAAAAATAGCAAATTCCAGCAGCCAAAGAGACCTCCCTTGACCGGCCACACATGTGGCAAAGTTGAGAGTTTCAACTTCGCTATTTTAAGCTTGGGGCAAATCCACAAAGCCATAATTTAAGGTGGGGTTTGAATGCAATTTAGAAGTCTTTTGAGGGCCTTTTTGCAAGAATATTTAATCAGATAAAATGATAATTTGGGTCAGCATATGGACGGTTCTGGGCTGCCCAATTAGTGGCTGGTTCGGTTCACTCAATATGGCTCGACCAGTGCGGTTCAACTGGGCCGTTTCTCCATAATTAATTAAAAATAATTTATTTAACCCAAATTAAATGGGGAATAAATTAAAATTAATTAAATTATGAATTAACACACATTTCTGGACCGTCTTAGGCTAGAAATTAAAGTGCCTCGATACTTCAAATTGCTTCTCGATTTTGTGCTTTCAGCAGTGTCAGCCGAGCCAATTTTCGCCATTTGCGCGAATCTGTCGAAAATAGTCAAAATTAATCAAAATTAAGTATAAAATTAAATAAATTCACCATTTTCATATTTTTAACACAATTTAATTATTTTATAATATTTAATTATTTTTCGACAAGAATTTAACCGGATTTGCATGAATCTAAGTAAAATTAGGTATGAAAATGTATAATTTTTGTGTTTCCACACCTCCAAACATAATTCATTGCTCGTCCCAAGTAATGCGTAAATTTTGAAAAGAATCTCTAGGAAGCACCTTTGAAAAATTCCTTTAGAACAACTTTTTTCCCAAAATTATGAATTTAAAATACTTATGCTCAAAGACAAGAAATCTGATTGTTATGCTACTTAAGTATACATATTGTTCAAATTAAATTCAACAACTTATTATAATAGCAAAATTTAGACTAAATGCTTTTGTAATAAAGACATGTTAACCCTTACCAATTTGATTTTTATTCCTTTATTCAAGACTAAGCTGCAATCATTAAGCTTAACTTATGTCTTCATATGTTGATCATAGTGATTTCTCTCCACTAATTTAGGTAGCATGAGGACTTTGAATCAATAGGTCTTTATCAAGGTTGTAACGTGGCTAGGCTAGGGGTAGGTGAAAGATGGATAAATTTTGGTTTAAGAAACCCTAGACTCAGCGTGAATTGAACCTTCGATACACCAACTTGACTTTCATATGCTCTTTTCTTTCAAATATATGTGCTCTCTTTTTTTTAAAGCTAAAACGAGCATTTACTTTGTGTACTACAATTCTTGAGCAATTGATACTTCTTTTCAACTCCCCTAAACTTATTTTAGAAGTACATTTTGAATATTACTGAGTCTAGTGTTTGAGACAACTTTAAGATCATTTAAGCGAAAAGTAATGGCTAATTATTGCAAGGGTCGAAATAAAATTAGGCCATATAGTCTCAAAGGATAAAATTTACCATGGTGGCCTTGAAAGGCTCAAACGGGCTAAACAATAGTTGCTTAAATCATTTCCAACGTTCCATACTCCCTAGGATTTCGCCTCAAGAAACTACTAAGTCAATTCTAAAGACTTAAACTTTCATGCATACCTAACTTTCCTAAAGAACTAAAAATTTTATGGTACGAATTTGCATGCTTTATTAAAAATACATTCATGTCATTATTAAGCTAACATAATAATTTATTGAAATAATAGAACTTTATTCATACTCAAATTGAGCATACTTAACAGAATTCAAATTTCTGAACAAAATATATCCTAATCATAATTAAAAGAAAAATTTTATTCTGAGTGGAAATAATTCAATTTTTCGGTCCCCCTAACTTAAAATGAACAATGTCCTCATTGTTTAAAGTGAATAGATACTATACACCAGGTAGGATTTTAGAAAAGAGGAGGTGAGTCAATTTGACTGCTTAAGTACCAAGCTCTTTCTAAATCCAATCCTAGACATGTATATATCTATTGCCACACTTTATACTTTGTGACTTACTCACATTTTATTAGTGATTTTTCTCTATTTTTTTATTATGCAAAAATAAAAAATTCCTAATTAAACTTATTCCTAAGAACAAAAATAAAGTAAAGTCAAGATCCCCCCTTTATTTATTTGCAAGCTCTTCCGAATTTGACTCATCTTTTGCTCCATCACTATCGCTTTTGCATGAATCGCTTCGCTCCTTCTTTGATAATGAACTCCATGGTTCAAATATGAAATCTAGAAACTCAGGCACAAAAATAAATGGGTCATTGTATATTTTCTTACAAGCACTTCTCATCGAGTCATCCGTTATTTTTGAGTATCTCCAGTAGGCTCGTTGCTGCCATTGCATATGTTGCATTAAGTCCATCAATTTTGATAGCTCATCTCGAAGGTCTGGGCTCGGCGAGTGAGCTCTAAACATTGAAGTTTCAGCATCAGGTTCAACTTCTGGCGCCACTGATTCTACTTTATCAGGGACTTCAAATGATTGTATCGTAGAATCTTCTTCTCCATCAGGGTTCCCTGGTTCCTTACTTACTTCAACTCGTTGCTGTAGAACTGAGTCTCCAACTACTCGGTAAAGGTCCCAATCCGTGATTGTGCCTTGGCTATACCCTGTCTTCCTTACATTCGCAAGAATTTTAGCTTTCAAGTATAAAATAGTTATTGTAAAGGGGAAGTGAGTCAGGCCAGAGCATTTAATGGCACAATTTCGTATTTCCCTCAAGATGATCTTCCCCACATCAATGGTCTTACCAGTTAGAATCGCGTACAATAAGACCATTTGCTCTAATGAGATGGTAGTCCCATGTGAGCTAGGCATAAGGCTAAATCGGATGAAGTAAAACCATACCTTCACGAGTGGCGTCAAATATTCTCTTCGACAAGTGTGGATTCCTTGTTTTAACACAGTCCATGTAGAACCCTGGACTGTCAGTTCCTCGAGAATTTCTTGCAAATTGTCAGGCTTGATATTGTTCATAAATGTGAAATATTTTTCGTTTTCAAAATTTGGTAATTCAAATAACTCATTAATAGCATTTGAATTTATCAGTACCTTGATTCCGCGAACTGGAACTTCTGCCATCTTGCTTGAAGTTAAATTCGCATAAAACTCACGAACTAGCTCCTCATCCACAATAGGTCTCTTTTCACAAAACTGCTCCCAATTGAGGGTTTCAGCAACTTGACGAATACGTGCCCATAAAGTCTCTATAGTTGCTTTCCTTTAATGTAAAGCCTTTTTCTGGATGCATCTGTTGATTTTTGAAGATATTTTTCGTATTTCACTTTGGCTTCTTCATAGTGGAACTTGTTTTGTGTTTCATCAATTTGAGCGAAAGCATGAGTTCTCTTACAAGGCATGTTTAACCACCTTTTTTTGTAAAAATATAAGAACTTTAGAAATTAATAATAATAATGAAGAAAAGATGGGAATTTAATAGGAGGGTTGGAGGGTTTGTTGGCTTAAATTGGATGAACGAAGAATGCCGCACAAGCAGCTAGGGCATGCGGGCGTGGTGTGTGTGGGAGTAGAGATGCGCAGCAGGGCTGGAAGCAAGCAGCGACACAGGCGTTAGGCAGTAGGTAAGACTTGGTCGCATGCAGGGCGCGTGGGATAAGGGCCTTGCGCGAGCTGAGGCTAAAGCAGCACGAGGCAACGCGCGCGTGGTGTGCGTCAGATGGGCATGCGATGGAGCTGGGAATGTGCTGGCCGACTGCTTGGTGCTGCTGTGGTTAGGGGCTTCATCACTTTGGTGTTTTGGTGCTTTGGGTTTTAAGTGTTAGATGAATGGGAAGATGGGTGGTATTTATAGAGGGAGAAATAGGAATTAGAGTAGGATTCTTAAAACAATTTAATGAATAAAAATTCTAAGTTCTAATCCTATACAAAGATAACAACAATTATTAATTAGATATATGCATATTAAATTATTAATTGCTATTTAATTTATTTAAATAAAGATAAAATCCTAATTTTATGCTAAATTGATAAAGATTAATATATAAATTATAATAGATATAATTATATATTAAAGATTATCATCTTATTATAAAAACTTATCAAATAAAATCCTAAAATTGATAATAATTAATATATATTATAATGGGTATAATTATATATTAATAATTATCATTTTTTTTAAACTAAAAACATTTATTCTAGAAGCCTTTTAAAAATATTTACAAAAAGAGGCATCTAGTTTTTATTATTTACGAAAAGAGCAACCAAATTTTAAAAATGTTTCAATTAAGTCCCTAGACTTAATGAAAATTTGGAATTGAGTTGCAATTTAAGACTTGGATCAAAATTGACCCTTTTATTTGAAAAATCAAAAATTGAAATTTCTATTTAGAGAATAATTTTTAGGAAAATTATGTTAAAATCAATTCCCAGGAAAGATTGTAGGGGTCACAAGCGGTCCCGCTTAAGTTCCAATCTCCTAGATAGAATTTATTTAAACATACTAGTCCCGAAAATATACCCTAAATCATTTATTAAAAAGGAAAATAAGAAAATTTTAAACATCCAATAAAATGAACGAAATTTCATTCCGTTCAATCTTATCTCCCCAATAGTGTTTCAAGCGCTGAGCATTAACTTGAAAATTACCTCCCTTACCTTGGAGCTCGGCAACTCCGTATGGATAGATGCGATGAATCGTAAATGGACCGGACCAATGTGATTTTAGCTTACCTGGAAAGAACTTTAGTCTGGAATTAAATAACAAAACTCGCTGACCTGCTTCAAATTCTCAAACTCGAATGTGCTTGTCATGCCATTTCTTAAGTCTCTCATTGAGTAATTTGACATTTTCGTAGGAGAATAGCCGGAGTTCCTCTAGCTTATTGAGTTGGAGCATCCGTTTCTCTTTAGCAAGCTTAGGATCCAAGTTGAGTTGTCGAAGAGCCCAGTAAGCCTTGTGCTCTAACTCTAAGGGTAGATGACATGCTTTCCCAAAGACCAACCTATAGGGTGACATCCCTAAAGGTGTCTTGTATGTTGTTCGATAAGCCCATAAAACATCATCCAACCTTTTGGACCAATCTCGTCAATTTGGGAAAACTACCTTCTCAAGTATGCCTTTAATCTATTTATTTGCCAGTTCAGCTTGCCCATTTGTCTGCGGATGGTAAGCTGTTGTAACCTTGTGTTTCACTCTGTGCTTGTCTAATAACCATTTTAACCACTTGTTCACAAAGTGGGACCCTTCATCACTAATGATAGCTCTTAGGGTTCCAAACCTTGTGAACACGTGTTTCTGCAAGAACTTAATTACAACCCTAGCATTGTTTGTCAGATAAGCTTTAGCCTCGACCCACTTGGACACATAGTCTACTGTTACCAATATATACTTGTGACCAAAAGACGGAGGGAAAGGACCAAGAAATTGAATACCCTATACATCGAACAATTCTACCTCACTAATGTTTGTTCGAGGCATCTCATTTCTATTGGTGACATTTCCAACCCTTTGACATCGGTCACAGCTCTTTACGTACGCATATGCATCCTTGAATTAGTGTTGGCCAAAAGAATCCGGCTTGCAATACTTTGGCCGCCATACGAGTACCTCCGAAGTGTCCCCCACTCGGAGCTGAGTGACAATGGTATAAAATCTTTTGTACTTCATCTTCTGCCAGACATCTCCTAATCATCTGATCTGCACACCTTTTAAACAAATATGGCTCTTCCCAGAAATAATACTTCGCATCGTGAAGAAACTTTCTCCTTTGTTGATAAGTCTTATCAATTGGCATCAAACCACAAGCTAAATAGTTAGCAATATTAGCAAACCAAAGGGTATTATGGACATGACTTACCTTCAGTATGTGTTTATCTGGAAACGTTTCCTGAATTGGTATAATAGGAGAATTCCCTTCTTGCGGCTCCAATCTTGACAAGTGATCTGCTGCTTGGTTTTCTACTCTCTTTCGATCTTGAATTTCTAGATCGAACTTTTGAAGTAGAAGCACCCACCAGATCGGTCTCAGATTAGCATCTTTCTTGGCAAGTAAGTACTTAATTATCGAGTGGCCCGTATAAACAGTTACTTTGGTACCTATCAAAACTTGTCAAAAGCAAATACAATAGCAAGTAACTCTTTTTCTGTTACCGTATAGTTCAGTTGAGCTCCTGTAAAAGTCCGGCTTGCATAGTAGATAGGATGAAAAACTTTCTTCTTTCGCTGGCCCATGACAACTCCTATCACGAAGTCACTTGCGTCACACATTAATTCAAATGGCAAATCCCAGTCTGATGTGACGATTATGGGTGTCGTAACTAATCGACTCTTCAAATCCTTGAAAGCTCTTAAGCATTCATCATCGAACTTGAATGTCGTGTCCTTCTCCAATAATTTGTATAAGGGTTTAGCAATTTTAGAGAAGTCCTTGATAAATCTTCGATAGAACCTGGCATGGCCCAGAAAGCTCCTAACACCCTTTACAGATGTTGGAGGTGGAAGCTTCTCAATAACATCTACCTTTGCTTTGTATACCTCGATTCCATGTCTCGTTATCCGATGCCCTAGAATAATTCCTTCTCGTACCATGAAATGGAACTTTTCCTAGTTAAGTACTAGGTTCGTTTCTTCGCATCGTCTTAGTACCTTAGCTATATTGGCTAAGCAATCATCGTAACTATCTCCGAATACTGAAAAGTCATCCATAAAAACTTCCAAGTATTTCTCAATCATGTCAGTAAAAATAGACATCATACATCTTTGAAATGTAGCAGGTGCATTACATAAACCAAATGGCATGAGTCTAAATGCAAATGTACCGTACGGGCAGGTGAACATTGTTTTGTGTTGATCTTCTGGTGCTATTGTAATCTGATTATACCCCGAGTATCCGTCATGAAAATAGTAATAGTCTCGCCCCGCGATTCTATCCAGCATCTGGTCTAAGAATGACAAAGGAAAGTGATCTTTCCTAGTCGCCTTGTTTAGCTTCCAGTAATCGATGCAAATCCTCCATCCCATAACTGTTCTAGTTGGTATCAACTTGTTATTCTCATTTTCTATGACTGTGATACCTCCCTTCTTTGGCACGCATTGGACCGAACTTACCCACGAACTGTCTGAGATGGGATAAATGATACCCGCATCTAACCACTTGATAATCTCCTTTTTCACCACGTCTTTCATGATGGGATACAGTCTTCATTGTCCATCAATCGTCTCTTTTACACCATCTTCCAGGATAATCTTGTGCATGCATACAAATGGACTAATACCGCGGATATCGGCTATGGTCCATCCGATAGCCTTCTTGAATTGTTTCAATACCAAGATGAGTTCTCTTCTTGCTCAGTAGTTAATTCTGCTGAAACAATCATAGGTAGAGTAGAAGAGTGACCTAAATAAACATATTTCAAATGTGAGGGAAGTATCTTCAGTTCTAATTTAGGTGGCTCCTTGATTGATGCTTTTGGTTGGGCATAATCCCTTTTCTCTAACTCCAAAGATTTAAAGCAGAATTGTGGCTTAAATCCCCTTTGATTTGCCTTTAACAAAGCTAAGTACTCATCCTCCTCTTCATCATTTGGAAGGTTCGATGTCAAAATTCTTTCTAGTGGATCCTCAACAGAATTGAGTTCCTTCTCCACTATTAAATCCTCTGAGTCGGATACTGCAGAACAATCATCAATCGTGTCAGGGAATCGCATAGACTTAAAAACATTAAATGTTACCTGATCATCTTGAACACGCATCGTAAGCTTGCCTTTCTGCACATCAATATGGGTCCTTCCGGTTGCTAAGAATGTTTTTCCTAGGATAATCGGCACTTCTTTGTCTACTTCAAAGTCTAGGATAACAAAGTTAGCAGGGAAGATAAATTTACCTACTCGTACCAATACGTCCTCGATTTTTCCTTTTGGATGTGCTAAGGATCGATCTGCTAGTTGAAGTGTAACCGTAGTAGGTCTAACTTTACGTATCCCCAACTTTCTAAATATTAACATAGGCATCAAGTTTATACTGGCACCTAAGTCACATAATGCCTTACCACAATATGTTGCTCCAATGTTGCAAGGTATGGTAAAACACCTAGGATCCTTCAACTTTGGGGGTAGTTTGTCTTGAAGATATGCGCTACATTCCTTCGTCAGAGCTACCGTCTCAAATTCTCCAAGTCTTCATTTTTTGGATAGGATATCCTTCATGAATTTGACGTAGTTTGGCATTTGTTCAAGTGCTTCAACCAACGGGATGTTGATGTGAAGTTGCTTGTGTACGTCTAGGAATTTCTTGAATTGAATTTCCTGTTTCTGCTTCTGAAGTCTTTGAGGGTAGGGTGGTGGAGGTTTCTTTACTAGAACTGGTTGATGCATTTTTTATAGCAATTCTGCATCTAATGGAGTTGTTAGTTGATCAAAATTAGCTAGTTCTGGAATTACCTTGTCGGGTTTTACAGATTCTGGTTCTTGTGAAACTGGAATTTCAACACTCGGTTGAACTTGAGCATCAGCTAGCTCCTTTTTACTTCGATAGTGTTAGGCTCTATTGTTTTTTCACTCCTCAGTGTTAACGCTTTGCAATGTTCCTTCCCCAGATTTCTTGGATTCTCCGTATCACTAGGTAAATCACCTTGTGGTCGGTTCCTGAGTTCATTAGCAAGCTGGCCCACTTGATTCTCCAAATTCCTTAGTGTGGCGTCGTTTTTTGCCATATATGCCTTTAATAAATTCTCTAAGCTATTGGATGATTCAGCCTGAGCTGGTTTCTAAACTTGTTGGGAAAAACTAGGAGGCTAAGTCGTTCTAGGTTGGGCGTAGTTGTTACTGGTTCCAGCCCCTTGGTTACTCCAGGAAAAATTCAAGTGGTTTCGCCACGATGGGTTGTAGAAGTTGGATTGCAGTCCTTGCCTTCCTCGATTTTGGTTCTGGTTACCCATGTAATATATGGATTCGGGGTTTGATGGACATTCTTCGAACAAATGTCTCTCCCCACAATAAAAACAGGCTATACTCTCAAATTGGTGGGTGGTTGGGCTGCAAAACTATTAGACCCATTAGTGGTAAGATTCTTAAGCATTAAAGATATTGAAGATACCTGAGATGCGAGTGAAGTGATAGTGTCCACTTCATGTATTCTAGCGACTCGTCTTCCTAACGCAGCTCAATTTGTTGGCCACTGATAATTGTTACTGGCGATCCTCTCGATGATTTCGTAAGCCTCATTATAAGACTTAGAAAAGAGAACACCGTTAGCAGAAGTGTCCATTACCATCCTCGTGTGAGCATTGAGACCATTATAAAATGTCTCAAGTTGGATGCAATGTGGGACTCCGTGATGAGAGCATTTCCGTAATAATTCTTTGTATAGTTCCCATGCCTCATACAAGGACTCATCATCCATTTTTTGGAAGGCAGTGATCTCGTTCCTCAACTTAGCATTCTTACTAGGCGGGAAATACTTCATGAGGAATCTTTCGGCTAACTCTTGCCATGTAGAAATTGAATTTGGTGGTAATGAATTCAACCAGGCTCGAGCTCTGTCCCTTAGTGAGTACGGGAACAACTTCAATCGTAATGCATCTTCGGGTAAATGTTACTCAAACTAAAAAAAAAAGTAAAAAAGAAAAGTTCTTCGAAGCTGTGCTCTAATGTAATGGTGGTCAAGGATAAGGTACTAAATTCATAGGATATATATATGAGTAATTCAAAGGAGAAATATAAATATTTGATAGGATTCGATTCATTTTAGTAATAAACAAAAACAAATAGCATTGATTATTATCAAAATTTCATCACTACATCGAAGGCTTTTTTGTAAATATTCTTACAAAGCAAATAGCATTTCCTATTGATTTGTCCCCTGGACTGGATCTATTCTTCTTTTTAATTATCCGTCGCTACGCTGTTCCCAAGGACTGGCAAAATCAAAATAGCGAAATTCTTGGGTCATCTCAATGGGTTCAGAAACCACACGTTTCTCTGGATCATCATAGCGTACTTCCACATATTCACTTAGAGGAAGGTCTTTTCATAATGGATGACCCTCAAAACCATAATCTGTTGATATACGGCGTAGATCCGGATGATTGATGGAAGCAACATCAAACATAGTTGCTCACCTCCATAAATAGTCTTAGGTGACGATGAGGATATTCAGTAGGCATTCCACTAAATCAGCCAATAGTCTGAAGCATCTGGAACATGACTGGCTTCAGCTCAAATTGTTGTGCCTTGATTTCGGGTCTCCTAATGCCCGGATTAAGATCGTTAAATACTAGCACAACATATTGTCTTAAGGCTCTATCCCTATCTTCAGCAATAAGGATAGGATTTTGAGCAAGGTTTGCTCCATTTCCTTGATTCATATTTTCGAAATTCATTCCTTCAATCCTTCTTTGATTCGCTTGTCTTCTTCACTGTCGAAAGGTTCGTTCTACCTAAAATAATCACATAAAAATTAAGTGAGTTAAAAATTAAATAGAAAAGTAAACCAAAATGTAAAACTAACAAATTCACAAATAATGACTTTTTTAAAATAGTCCCCGGCAATGGCGCCAAAAACTTGGAATGACGAAAAAATGTGCAAGCGTACACAATCGCAACAAGTAATAAAGTGACAAGTAAATGTGGAGTTATCGTACCCACAAGAATTGTAAAAAGAATTGTTTATGAAATTAATTGTACAACACTTTGGCGAGGTAAAAATAATTTGTTTTTAAAAGATGGTTAAAAACTATTTAAAAACTAAGTAAATAATTAAAATAAAATAAAGGAGTTCTAACGCACGATTTCAAATAAGATTTAATTAAGATAACATACTTGTGTTGGATTAATTATATTTCTTTAACTTAGAATTATTAAACTCATGTTTACATTGTTACGAATAAACTCACAGCAACCCGGTAATTTGCTAACTTATGAATAATCTTACATACAAAAATCCATTCATCTCTTGACATATCCCTATGTCAATTCAACCGACTAAACAGATCCTAGTAAGCAAACATCTTATTGCATATACATACTCATTAAATTGAACTAATCTCTTGCATATCCCTATGTCAATTCAAACGATTAATAAAATCTAATAAGCATATAAAAGACTATGTGAGGTAACAAGGCATCCCTACCTTGAAACAGTTTAATCACAATAATCTTGCAAGTTATGCAAGGCAATAATATCGCCAGATACATTGCTAATTTAACCTTCAGCTACCTTAGAAGAATAAACATGCACTGATTAAGTACTATGTCAATTAATTACAATTGCAATCCATTTAAATAATTAATTCATTAGTTACCTTACAGTCGTAACGCAAGAATAGCTTAGGCATGATTTTACTTAATCAAGCATCTTACTGAGGCTTATAACAACATAAACACGATTTTAACAATTTAAGCAGGCAGAATATAATCAACCCAACACAAACTTAAGTTTAAGCTAAATTGATTAAAATAACCATTTCAATAGCATAAATATTCATAAACATGTTCGTCAAAACAACAACAAAATTTAAAGAGATAGGGAACAAGAAGTAAATCCGACGTTTCTCCGTGACTTGACTAGTTGCTCCGTTCTTCGTTCTTCGTTGCCCTCGGCTATCAAGGTGGCTTATGAACACCTAATTGCTGCTCCAAAATGGCTAATGAGAGCCTCTTTCCTAAGATAAGAAATCGACACTTGAACAATAAGGGAAATGGGATGGAAAAAAATGAGAGAAAAAGTGAGAGATGAGAAGAGAGAATGAGAGAATGTTGTGGAATGAGGGATGCTTTGAATGATCAGCAAGGGGTGGCTTTTATAGCTGATTGTGGCTGCTAAAAATAGCAAATTCCAGTAGACAAAGAGACCTCCCTTGGCCGGCCACACACATGGCAAAGTTGAGAGTTTCAACTTTGCTATTTTAAGCTTGGGGCAAATCTACAAAGCCATAATTTTAGGTGTAGTTTGAATGCAATTTAGAAGTATTTTGAGGGCCTTTTTGCAAGCATATTTAATAAGCTAAAATGCTAATTTAGGTCAGCATATGGACAGTTCTAGGCTGCCCAATTAGTGCTGGTTCGGTTCACTCAATATGGATACATCAGTGCGGTTCAACTAGACCCTTCCTCCATAATTAATTAAAAATAATTTATTTAACCCAAATTAAATGGAGAATAAATTAAAATTAATTAAATTATGAATTAATACACATTTCTGGACCGTCTTAGGCTGGAAATTAAAGTGCCTCGATACTTCAAATTGCTTCTCGGTTTTGTGCTTTCAGCAGTGTCAACTGAGCCAATTTTCGCCCTTTGCGCGAATATATCGACAATAGTCAAAATTAATCAAAATCAAGTATAAAATTAAATAAATTCACCATGTTCATATTTTTAACACGATTTAATTATTTTATAATATTTAATTATTTTTTGATAAGAATTTAACCGGATTTGCATGAATTTAAGTAAAATTGGGTATGAAAAAGTATATAAATTTTTGTGTTTCTAGTACATTATTCATCCATACCGAACAAACCAAAATTAGCCATCACACATGGCTATATATACATGCCAAAACGTAAACATTTACAATGCCAAATCATATGGCGAATATCATTACCAAAACATAATTAACATGACTCAAAGTCCCTATACATGCCATATAACCCACAACATAATTTCAAAAGTACCAAAGTGTCAGTGGATAGTGTGATGAAGTCTCTGACGATCCTTGAGTCCGAGCTAGATTTGAAATCACTACAAAACATAGAAGAACAACAAAGTAAGCTATACAGCTTAGTAAGCTCGTATGTCAACAATAAGCAACTATTACCATTCATTAATCATTCAAATAATAAAAAAACAATATACAATAATTATATTAGATCTCAAAGCTATCAAATGATCATTCACATAACTTACCAAAAACTTATCAATTCCATAGTTTCCAAAACTCAATTCATTAGAGTACGTACCTTGTAACATCTCGTACCAACCTCAAACTTAACAACATCTTTCATTTACCAGTTGAACCATTTGGAATAGAAGTCGGATACTCAAGGTCTCATACGATAAGTACCTATACCATGGCCCAAAGCTAAATCAAGGTAACTTATCCGAAATTTTGATATCATGGCCCGAAGACAAATCAGTTGATATGCATGGCCTGAAGCCAAATCGGTATATCTCACACCAGAAGTGCTAATAACATGTCCCCGAAGCCAACTCAAAGTGTACTTAATGACATGTCACTAGTATCCTAAACTATTCCTAAGGTTCAACCGGGATTCCAACTATCGAATCTTCATCGAATCATTTTTTAACTTGTCTAAAATCACATAATCACTACTCATGCTATAGCAAAGCACATAAAATACATTTGAAACAAAATTATAAAATATGAACTTACCTCGGATGTTAAAACGGTGAATCGAGTCGATTAGTCGATAACTTTATCTTTTCCCCGATCCAAATCCGTATTTCTCCTTTCTTGATCTAAATATATTTAAAATTAACTTATTTAATCATCTATTCATTTAATTTAGTCCAAAAAACACTTTAAAACACATTTACACTTTTGCCCCACATATTTCACATTTTTCACAATTTTGTCGTTATTTCATAAAATCACAAATTAATGAAATTCAAAATAAACCCATGCTAGCCAAATTACCATAACGCCTCTAGCAGCCATATTTTTCATTTATTTCACATGTTAACCACTAACTTTACACATTTCTCAATTTAATCCCTATTTTGCATTTTCACTAAAAATCTCTTAACAAAACTTGTTTAACTATCAACAACTATTCAAAATCTATCATCAAACTTCATAACTCATACATATTCATCAATGGAATCATTCAAAATCTGTAACATTTTTACAAAATAGTCCCTGGGCTAGCTAGTACTAGATGCAATGATCACAAAAACATAAAAATCTTTAAAAATAGGATTACCAATTTAATCATGCAATTTCTGAACCCTAAATAGCATCCATGAATGTTTTTATTCTTGTTAAAATCGGCTAGAAGAGATGAATAAAGAAGAAATTATTTTGTTTTATTTTAATTATCATTTTAATTATCAATTACCATATTAACCTTTAATATTAATCACCTAAAACACTTATTATAAGCCCATATTTGTCCACCCACCATTATTCCGGTATAATTACAACGTAAGGACCTTCACTTTAATAAACCATATCTATTAGACACCTTTAGCTATTAGAACTCAAGTTTTATGCTTTACGCGATTTAGTCCTTTTTATCAAATTAACTATTCAAACGATAAAATTTCTTCACGAAAATTTCACACATACATACTATCATGTTATAAACACTTAAAATAATATTAAAATAATTTTACAACCTCAGATTTGTGGTCCTAAAACCATTGTTCTAATTTGACTAAAAACAGGCCGTTACACCTTGTGTGCCCTGCACCTTAAATTTGAGAAAACAAAATGATCAGAATTGAGCACATGGGCAGAGACATGGGCGTGTGTCTTCGCCGTATGAAACCTGTACCTAATTTCGAAAAAAATTAATTAGCCACACGGCCTAACACACGAGCGTGTGGCATGGCCGTGTGCACAAGTCAGAGAGTCACACGGGGTCGAATAGGGCTTGTAGCACGGGCGTGTCCCTTGGACCACACGGACGTGTGAGCCCTATAACTTAGAAAATTTTTGAAATGTCACGAAAAATTCTTAGAGTTTCCGATTAAATCTTGACTTGATTTTAATGCTCGTTTTGGGTCTCGAAGGTCCATTTAAGGGACGATATAAATAATCTCAGTTAATGAATAGTAATTTACATGAATTATCTAAAAAATGTTCTGAAAGTTTTGGTAATGCTCCGTAACCTTGTTCCGGTGATGGATAAGGGTTAAGGGGCGTTACATTTACTGGTATCAGAGCTATGGTTTAGCTGATTTTTAGATTTAATACATGCCATTATATAATTCGTGATAGTGTGATGTCTTCTGATCATTTTAAATGTGTTTTTCATATAGTAATGTCATCCAACCATGCTAGAGCTGAATCTGAGGAAGCTGGAAGCAATACTTCAGCTTCAGTTTAAAGAGTTGCATTTGCATCTGGTAGTGAAAGGCCCGTATTTGAGGGCCGAAGTGAGGAGGAAAAATGAACCTTTTTTTAATTGATGAATGAATGTTTTACTGGGTATGTAAGAATAATCCCTGCTGTATAACGACCTTCCTCACCTGATCCTCAACTGGTTCCTGAGGTACCACAGGGTGCTGAACTCGTTAGAATAGGTAAGCCTTCAGTAAATAAAATCCGTAAGCATGAGGCAGAAGAATTTAGGGCTACCACAGATGATTTGAAAAGGGCTGAATTTTTATTGGAAAATACCATCCGGGTTTTTGATGAATTATCTTGTACACCTACTGAATGTTTGAAATGTGCAGTATCTCTACTGAAAGATACATATTATCATTAAAGGAATACCATAACTTCAGTTGTATGGGGAAAGAACGTTACATGAGAATTCTTCCAGGCTGAATTCAAAAAGAAATATGTTAGTCAGAGATTTATGGATCAGAAAAAGAAACAATTTTTAGAACTCAAGCAGGGAGACATTACTGTATCTGAGTATGAATAAGAATTTGTTCGGTTGAGAAAATATGCTAGAAAATGGGTTCTAACCGAGGCTGGGATGTGTAAACGCTTTGAAGAGGGTTTAAATGAAGATATCAAGTTATTGATTGAAATTCTCAAAATAAGGGAATTTGTTGTATTAGCCGATCGAGCACACAAAGCTAAAGAATTGAGTAAAGAAAAGAAACAGGCAGAAAGAGAGGCTCAGGTTTCTAAAAAAAGGATTATGGGTAAATTACAATCATCTGCTTCTAAGAAAATGAAGAAGTATTATGATCATGTTACTACCCTTACGAGGTATTCTAGAAGAGAGCGAGGTTCTCAATGCTCCAACCCGCGATCTTCATCTCCTTCTGTAACTAGTGTGGATAGTGTCGATAATCCCAAACAAAAGTGCAAGCATTGCAACAAATTTCATTTTGGGAAATGCCATTTGAGGAGTGGAGCTTGTTAGCGATGTGGTTCATTTGACCATTTTCTCAGAGATTGTCAAGAAAAAGTTGAAAAAGAAATAGAACCAGCTTTAAAATCGAGTAATCCTGTCTTGAGGGGTAGACCAGCTCATCACCTCGATAATGTTAGTGGTAGTTGAGGTACTACCAAGGATACATCAGTTAAATCTGAGGCACGAGCACCTGCAAGAACACATGCTATTCGTGCTAGAGAAGATGCTTCTACACCAGCCGTCATTTCTGCTACATTTTCTCTACTTGATACTGATATTACTGCTTTGATTGATCCTGGTTCCACACGTTCATACATATGCACAAACTTCGTGTCTATTAAAAATTTCCTTGTTAAATTTACTGAATTTGTGGTTAAAGTTTCAAACCCTCTGGGCTAGTATGTTACGGTGGATAAAGTCTGTAAAAACTTTCAGTTGATGGTAAAAGGTTATTGCTTCCCTACTGACTTGATGTTATTGCCATTTGATGAATTTGATACGATTTTGAGAATGGATTGGTTAACCCAATATGATGCAGTGGTAAATTGTAAACAAAAATATATTGTATTGAAATGTCAGAGTGGTGAACTACTTCATGTTGAATCTGATAAACTGGATGGATTACCTAATGTGATTTCAGCAATATCAGCACAGAAATATGTCAGAAAGGGTTATGATGCTTATCTCGCATATATGTTAGATACTAAAGTATCTGAGTCAAAGATTCAATCAATGCCTATTGCATGTGAATTTCCTGATGTATTCCAAGAAGAATTACCTGGTTTACCACTGGATAGAGAAGTGGAATTCTCTATAGATCTTATTCTGGGTACAACATCGATATCCATAGCACCTTACAGAATGGCTCCTATTGAATTGAAAGAGCTGAAAGTGCAGTTGCAAGAATTGATTGACAGAGGTTTTGCTCGACCTAGTTTCTCACCTTGGGGTGCGCCGGTTCTTTTTGTAAAGAAGAAAGGTGTATCGTTGAGTTTGTGCATTGATTACAGATAGCTCAACAAAGTTACAATAAATAACAAGTATCCATTGCCTTGTATTGATGACCTGTTTGACCAGTTAAAATGTGCCACTCTATTTTCAAAGATTGATCTCCGTTCTGGTTACTATCAACTATGGGCAAAAGATTCAGATGTGCCAAAGACAACTTTTAGAACCAGGTATGGACACTATAAGTTTCTTGTGATGCCATTCGGTTTGAAAAATGCACTTGCAGTGTTTATGGATCTGATGAACAAAATTTTTAGCCCATAGTTCGACAAGTTTGTGGTGGTATTTATAGATGATATTTTGATTTACTCTGGAGATGAAAATGAACACGCGGAGCATTTGAGAATGGTGTTGCAAATTTTGTGAGAGAAACAATTGTATGCCAAATTTAGTAAATGTGAATTTTAGCTACGGGGAAGTTAGTTTTCTTGGGCATATAGTATCTGTTGAAGGTGTCTAGGTGGACCCGAATAAAATTTCATCCATTGTTAACTAGAAGCCATCGAAGAATGTGTCTGAAGTCTGATGTTTTCTGGGACTAGCTGGTTATTATCGGAGGTTTGTAAAAGGTTTTTCAATGATAGCTTCTTCGATGACCCGTCTATTGCAAAAGGATCTAAAATTTGAGTGGTTTAATAAATGCCAGTAGAGTTTTGACAAATTAAAAGCTTTATTAATAGAAGCTCTAGTGTTAGTTCAACCAGAATCGAGAAAGGAATTTATAGTTTACAGTGATTCGTCATTGAATGGGTTAGGCTGTGTTTTGATACAAGAAGGTAAAGTAGTTGCCTATGCTTCAAGACAGCTAAAACCACATAAAAGAAACTACCAGACACATGATCTTGAATTGGCAGCCATAGTGTTTGCATTGAAAGTTTGGCGGCGTTACTTGTTTGGTGAAAAATGTCACATTTTCACGGATCATAAAAGTCTGAAGTACTTGATGACATAAAAAGATTTGAATTTGAGATAGCGCAGGTTGCTTGAGTTATTGAAAGAGTATGATCTGGTTATTGATTATCATTCGGGAAAAGCCAATGTGGTTGCTGATGCTCTGTGCAGAAAATCCTTGTTTTCCTTACGAGCTATGAATACTCGATTGTCATTATTTGATGATGATTCAATTATGGATGAGTTAAAAGCTTGACCAACATTTTTGCAGTAGATCTCTGAAGCTCAGAAAAATGATAGTAAGTTGCAAACAAAACAGATACATAATGAATCGACTCCTGACTCAGAAATTCAGATCGGGACCGATGATTGTCTGTTATTCAGAGGCAGAGTATGTGTACCGAAAAGTCTAGAACTAGTATAGAAGATTTTGAATGGAGCCCAAAATGGTAACATGTCTATTCTTCCTGGTAGCAATAAAATGTATAATGATCTGAAAAAGATGTACTAGTGGTCTGGAATGAAACAAGATATTTTTGAGTTTGTATCTAAATGTTTGATATGTCAACAAGTAAAAAATTTGAACATCGGTTGGCTTCGGAATTTATTATGACCCGATTCTGATACCAAAATAGAAATATGAAAGAATTACCATGGACTTCATATCAGGATTATCCCTGTCTCCAAATAGGAAAGATGCCATTTGGGTGATTGTTGATTAGTTGACAATGTCTACACACTTTATTCCGATACGTATGGATTATTCTTTGGATAGATTGGCTGATTTATATGTTTCAGAGATTGTCAAATTGCATGGAGTGCCTGTCTCCATTATTTCAGATAGAGACCCTCGGTTTACATCTCGATTCTGGAGCAAATTGTAAGAAGCTCTGGGCACTCAGTTGCACTTTAGCACTGCATTTCATCCCCAGACAGATGGTCAATTTGAACGAGTAATACAGATCTTAGAAGATATGCTTCGGTGTTGTATACTTGAGTTTGAAGGTAATCGGGAAAAGTGTTTACCTTTAGTTGAATTTGCTTATAATAACAGTTATCAGTACAGCATCAAAATGGCACCATATGAAGCTTTGTATGGTTGCAAATGTAGAACTCTATTGTATTGGATAGAACTCAGTGAGAAAAAAGTTACGGAGTTGACTTAGTCCGTGAAATCGAGGAAAAAGTGAAAGTAATTCGGGATAGTTTGAAAGCAGCCTCTGATCGTCAAAAGTCTTATACAGATCTAAAATAAAAAGAAATAGAATTTCAAGTTAGTGACAAAGTATTCCAGAAAATATCGCCTTGGAAGAAAGTTCTTCGGTTTGGTCGTAAAGGAAAACTAAGTCCACGGTTCATTGGACTATATGAGATTACAGAAAAAATCAGATCAGTTGCATATCGGTTAGCTTTAACTTGATCAGATTCATAATTTTTTTTACGTGTCTATGCTACGGCGATATCAATCCGATCCTTTACATGTTGTCTCTCCGATAGAGGTAGAGATTCAGCCTGATATGACATATAGTGAAGAATCGATCAAAATCTTAGCTCGGGAAACAAAAGATTTAAGAAATCAAAAGGTAGCTTTAGTAAAAGTTCTTTGGCAACGACACGGCATAGAAAAGGCTACCTGGGAATCAGAGGATACTATGAGGAAGCAATACCCGAATCTTTTTATTGGTAAGATTTTCGAGGACGAAAATCCTTAAAGGGGGAGAGTTGTAATAGCCCAATTTTAGTGAAATCGGAACAGTGGTTTCGGGACCACAAATTCGAGTCAAAAATAAAATTTATTTTTATTTTATTACATGGTCCTAATATGTTAGAAATGTCATATGAAAAACTCGGTAAGAAAATTTTATTGATTATGTGCTTAATTACGAGAATGACTAAATCACATAAAATGCAAAAGTTAAATTCTAGTAGGTAGAAGGATTAAATAGCTATGGAGTTCAAAATTTGAGGTCCTTATATGGTAATTAGACCATTAAAGAAAAATATGTAGATATTTTAATGACTCATCCATGGAAATTTAGAAAAAGGGCAAGGACTAAATTGGAATTTGAAAAAATTTAATTAATTAATGAAACAGAAAATATCATCTTATTTTACTCATCTTCTTCCCCAAAAATACATGGAAACCTTAGGAGAGAGAGAAGAAACTTTCATGGCTTAATTGGATCCGGACAACACAAATTCAAGGTTAGATCGAGGAAAGAAAAGGTTTCAGATTAGTAGATCCAGTGTCGAGGTAAGTTTGTGTAACTTAATCGAGTATGTAAATATGTTAAATTGAATGTTGTGTTTGTATGGAATGTGACTTATATTGATGTGAATTTTTTGATTGCTATGATGAAGAATTGAAAACATGTTTGAAACGGGGAAAAAGGGTTAAGCTACGTTTGAATATTGAATTCCGATGAATATATGTGCTTTCCCGAAATGAATGAGGTCTTGCATTTGTTGCTGATGGGATTTAGCTCGGATGAGTAATCCTATTGATCTCATTATAGAAAGGATTTAGCCCGAATGGGTAATCTTGATATAATCCCTCTCTAGCATATGTTATAATCAGGGTTTAGCCCGGACTGGTAATCCTAGTAGAGCTCTTCTGAGCATATGTTACATAATGGATTTAGCCTGGACTGGTAATCCTATAATACTATATGTGGCTCGAGAGTGTGTTCTTTGATTAAATTCCCTATTGGGTACTATTGAATAAGAATTGTCAGGTTATTGAATTGTACACCTTGAGTGTACTACTTGAGTATCCATCAGAATTTCAATGATTCAATGAACACAACTCTTGGCATGATAAGAGAATTATAGGATGAAATGAATAATGTCTTGAAGGAAAATTGTATGATGAGCTAATCTATGTTTACTTGATTGATGTAAAGGTTTTGTGACTAACATATTTGATTGAATGCATGTGTTTAGGCAATTTTGCCAATTGGATGAAAAACATGATATTGTATGCTTAGATTTAATAAACGAGATTGGTAAGTTTAGTGTTCGTTATACGAACTTACTAAGCATGTAATGCTTACTCTGTTTTATTTTCCCCTATTTTATAATGCTCGAAAGCTCGCGAAGGTTGAAGATCATTGGAGCATCATCACACTATCCATTAGCTTATTTTGGGTATATATAGTAAATTCATTTTGGTATAATGACATGTATAGGCTAACTTGGCCATAGATGGCTTAAATATGTCGTTTGTAATCTAGCCATTGGAACGGCTAGTAATGGTTGTTTTTGATAAACTTGTAATGTCAGACTATGGTAGCTATATACATGTTAAATGGTTGTCCAAATTATGCCTATCGTATGAAATATACCAAGGTAAGATTATAGACATGTATGCATGCAATGATATGCCATGTTGAATGATAGAGTTTGCTTAATTTGAATGCTTGAAATGCTTGAAATGGCTATATTTTGCCCACACAGGCAGACACACGGGCATGTGTCTAGACCGTGTGTGACACACGGCTTGGTACATGGGCATGTGGTTAGGCCTTGTGTCCCCTGCGCCTTAAATTTGAGAAAATTGAATGCTCAGAATTAAGCACACGGGCAGAGACACTGGCGTGTGTCTCAGCCGTGTGTGCTAAACAGCCTAGAACATTGGTGTGTGTCTTGTTCGTGTGAAACCTGCACCTAATTTCAAAGAAAATTATTTAACCACACGGCCTAGCACACGAGCATGTGGCATGGCCGAATGCACAAGTTAGAGAGTTACACGGGGTCGAACACGACTACAGCACGGGCGTGTCCTTTGGACCACACGGGTGTGTGAGCCTTGTAACATAGAAAATTTTAGAAATTTCGCGAAAAATTCTTAGAGTTTTCGATTAAGTCTTACTTGATTTTAATGCTCGTTTTGGGCCTCGAAGGTCCATTTAAGGGATGATATGAATAATCTTGTTTAATGAATAGTAATTTACGTGAATTATCTGAAAAATGTTCTAAAAGTTTTGGTAATGCTCCGAATCTTATTTCGGCGACAAATAAGGGTTAAGGGGTGTTACAAAGTAAAAATACAAATCATGCATCCAAATCATTTTGGCCAATTTCCTAATCACATGTACTTATCCAAAATGTTAATCATGCAGATATCAAGCAAACAAGGATGAACTTATCACGCTACATATTTCCAAGTATGTCAGAAACGTTAGAGATATAATTCACTTAACTTATAGTTTCTCATTTCAGGGGTCTTATTCGTTGAATCATTGAAATTTTGATGGATACTCAGGTAGTACACTCAAGGTTTACAAAAAAATAATCTGTAAATTCGTATTCAGGGGTACCCATTAGGGCACATAATAAGGAAGCACTCTTTCGAGCCATGTAACAGGGTGCTCATATAAGCCATGTATTAGGAATCTTATCTGGGCTAAATAAGAAAATCTTAAGACTTTTAATCAGGGAGCTCATAGAGCTTAACAGGTAACTCCGAAGAGTTATAATCAGGAAGCACCGGATAGCCATTTAATAAGAAGTTCAAGCGAGCCATGTCAAGAAGCTCATAAGAGCGTATATCAGGACGCTCATGAAGAGCTGTGTTTGTGTCCGCAATAAATGCCGAATACAACCGATCAAGTAGTGAAACAGGACGCTCACAAAGAGCTGCAGTAGAGTGCAACGCATGTAGGTTCACTATCGATCATGATGCTCATAGAAACTATATAACAGGATGCTCGAGAGGGCTTATAACAGGTTTGCTCGTCTGAACTATATTCTGTCTACAACATATGCAGGACCACATTCAATATGGAAAATCATTATTCAAATGGAATTTAACATTTTCCGGACATGATTGGACATATGATTATTTCATATATCTAAAATATTTATTTAATTCATATAATCACATACCACATTCAATTCAAGCATAAAATAAACACAATTTAGTTACACGAACTTACCTCGTTACTTGTTCGTATACAGAAATCTACTAATCCAGCACTTTTTCTTTTCCTCGATCTAACTTCGTATTTGAGTTTTTTGGATCTATATAAACAAGTTTAGCATCAATTTAATTCATTTTATACTCAATTGAATTCAATTCACATCTTAGGCAAATTTATCATTTTGCCCTATACTTTTCATAAATGACAATTTTGTCCCTAAGCTCAGAAAATGAAATTCATGCAATTTAATCCTTATTTCAAGCCTAACCGAATTTTCATATAACATTTACAGCACATGTATTTCACAAAATTTAGAATTTTTCCATAACTTTTACATCTTTACAATTTAGTCCCTAAATCATAAGTTCATCAAAATTCACTTTACAAAAGTTATTTATCTATCAACAACCTTTCATTTTCTACCATAAATTTCAAAATTTCAACATATTCATCCGTGGTAAAATTTCTATACTTTTATATCTTTTCAAATTAATCCCCAAAATAGATAGATTAAGCTATTTCGACCTCGAAAATATAAAAATTATTAAAAACGAGATAAGAATGCTTACTCAATTAAGCCAAGAAAGCTTTCTTTCTCTTTCCTAGGGTTTCCATAGAAATTTTGAGGAAGAAGATGATATATTAATATGATATTTCTTTTTAATTATTATATCATCCTTTATTTTTCCTACTTTCCAATTTAGTTCTTTTCTTTTTCTAATTTTCTCGGATGATTCACCAAAAATACCTACTAACTTTTTCTTAATGGTCTAATTACCATATAAGGAACTCAAATTTTGAATTCCATAGCTATTTGATACTTATAGCTACTAGAAATCAACTTTTACATTTTATGCAATTTGGTCCTTTCCCTAATTAAACATGATATCGATAAAATTTTCTTATCACAATTTTCATACATCTTTTCTATCATAATGTAGACCATGATATGACATTAAAATAAATTTTCTTTTTAACTCAAATTTTGGCCCCAAAACCACTATTTCGATTTCACTGAAAACGGGCTGTTACAGTGGTCTTACACAGTGTGAACACATGTTTAATGCCCTGGAAGGGTATTCTATGTTTTTCTGTCCCAACAGACTTTATTGGTTGCCATAGCCGAGCTATGGTCATACACCTTATAATCCCTGTGCTTATTGTCCTGATAGACTCTATTGGTTGCCATAGCCGAGCTATGGTCTTACACCTTATACCTCTTTTGAGGTGTTGCCTCGAAGAACCTTACCACCATCGTGGTGTTGCCTCATAAAGCATGTCATAGTGTTTCTCTATGGAACCTAATAACTGTTTTCATGGTGTCACTCTAACGATCCAATCGATATCATTCCATTTAATATTTAACCTTGATGCCCAAACACTGTAGTGTCCCCTCTGCAAGGCCCAGAGCTTTGCGCATCACAGTTTGCACTCAACAATGTCAGATTGTGAAATATAAGGAAAATTCATCTTTTCCAAACCATCCGTCCTAAACCTCCATGTTGCCAAATCCTAACTTTACCTACCTCTTTAGGGTAAAATGCCTTCGTACTCCGCATACACCATATTTATGTATCTCATGCAAATTATCAAACTAGTGGCTATCACATACGTTACAACTAAGGGTGAGCAAAATTCGACTCAATTTGAAAAACTTGATAAAATTTCAAATTTTGACTTAAATAGTTCGAGTTAATTGAGTTATTCGGATCAAATCGAATAAAAGATCAAAATTTTAGGTTAAGCCGAATATAAATTACACAATTCGAGTTATCCAAAAATTTGAATAGAAAAAAGGAAAAACTACGTCGTTTTGATAAATGTTTACCTTTTCTAAAGTTAAAAGTCAAAACCATTAAGTGAAAAGGCAAAACTACTTAGTTTTGATAAATGTTTACCTATTAAGTTATAAGGCAAATTTATTATATTGTTTATGTAGTTAAATAATCTTGTACTTTGTCTACTATTTAAATAATTGGTCCATGTAAACACAACATTGAGTATAAATAATACGATTTGTTAACTCGACTCGACTTGACTCAAAATTTTTTGACATAATTTGATTCGATTAAAAAAATTCCAATTGAGTTCGGTTTCTAAAATAGGATTTGTCAACTCGACTAACTCAAAATTTTTTAACTCGATTCAACTCAACTCGATCGAATACTCACCCCTAGTCACAACTTGTATCATTAATCAATGTACAACCATGTAATACTCAACCAATATGCTTGCAATCATACGCATGCACAAATCACTTATCCTTTATTTTCATACATGACCCTGGTTTAAGACACAACTCAAACAACCACAAATGTGGTTTAAGAAAACAACACAACATCAACAATCACCCAAAGTCAAGTACAGAGGCTTACCTTGCTTCCTTTATCCTTGGCAGTTTAGCTTGTCTAAATGCCAAAGTCTCCTTCATCCTGGTAGTTAAGCATAACAACCATTAATCAGTGAAACTAAAGGTGTTCAAACCTTAAAGCCCAGAATCCCTAATTATATAGAATCTTTTTAAGAGTTCTACTCAACTTCTTTCTTCAGTCCATGAGTACAGAGAGGGAATGAATCTTACCTAATCCTCAATTTTTCCACTACTATACTTCAATTCACACGAAAATTGTAACATCCAGAGCCTCCTTCAGCTACATCCTCTTCTTCTTTAGGGAAACTTAAGAAGATGATGCTATAGAGAGAGGAAAATTGGTAGATACAAAATTGAGAAGGTTTCTATTTTCACACACTCCTATATATATACTCTATTGACATGGTCTCTACAGACCAACAGAACCACTTAATCATAATCATTGTGTCTTTCACTATAGAACTAGTCGGTTCCAATCTAACTAAACTAGAATTGAAATCCAACCATTCTCAACTAGCCACTTAAGTTACTAAATATTTCATAGGGCCCGCAAATTTCTATTTCTATAGAATTAGCATCCTGACTCTTCTTTAAATTTGGGTCCTTAAAGGATCTAGGTATGACATTACTAATAGTCTTCTGTAGATCTATGGGAGGCATCACAGGTGGACCTTCAATCGATTAGAAGGAAACCATCCATACATCTTCCTCGTTGCTTCATCAAGATGAAAAAAGATCGTTGACCCTTCATACACTCGCCAAAGAAAATAATAGACATAAGGATTGATGGCACTCTTCATTACCCTACCAGGATAAATTCTAAGAGGAAGTATTACTCATGGAGGGAACACTCCGAGAAAGTCTGATGGATCAAGCAAGGAACAGCTGAAGGTAAAAGCTGATGAAACACCAACAGAAGGAGATAAACTTCTATTAGACGAGCTAGTTGGATAAGATGAAGTGTTAAAGGAGATATGTCTATTATGGTAGATGCAATGAGAATTGAACCTACATTAGAATAATTAAGTTGTTAAATTTCTGCTTTGAAAGTTAGCAAGTAAATTAAATGGACATAATATAGTGGTAAGTTTGTTACCAGAAACACTCGTAAATATAGAACAACTGGATAACCAGTACAAACTTGAAGATAACGCAGCTGGAGGGGCAAATTGGCTAAATGAGCTTGATGACAGTGGCAGAGTTGAAGGAGCAACCTAGCTAGAGCTACTTGAGGAAATAATAGAAGATGCCATGTTGCTCATAGTTAAACCCCCAGAACCAGTCTTCTTATGAGCAACAGTTTTGTGTTTTTCCTTTTGTTACTAATCCTTGAGAGGGATAGGAAGTCTTTGATTTATTAGCTCACCCCACAAAGAACTTAGACTTTGAGTAATTGACTCATTAATAATCAAATATGAAGTTGTTAAAGTGGTTGTGTAACAATCCAATTTAAGCCCTAATCGAAACGGTGGTTTCGAGACCATGAATCCAAGTCAAAAAAATATTTAAATATTATTTTTCGTGTTTATTATGTGTGAATTAGTATCCGTGAAAATTTTGTGATTTAATTTTATTGTTTGAGTGTCGATTAAATAAACGGACTTAATCGCGTAAATTGAAAACTTGATAAGGCTCTACGAGACCTTAAAACATGCTTAGAAGTGGCTCGAGACTAAACCGATAATATTTACAAACTTTAGGAAACTTAGATTTTCAAACATATAAGGGTCACAAGACCAGGGGTATTTTAGTAATTTTACAAACCAGGGCTATTTTGGTAATTTTGCAAACCAGGGGTATTTTGGTAATTTTGCAAACCAGGGGTATTTTGCTAATTTTACAAACCAGGAATATTTTGGTAATTTTACAAACCAAGGGTATTTTAGTAATTTGGTAAACTAAAATATTCTAAACAGGGATAACAATACGAATGGGCCTAAAGCTCTTTCTCGGCCCAAATGGGCCCACACGCTCGTGTGGCATTTTTAGCCCAAATCTAGCCACAGATATGAGATTCACCTAGCCCAGTCCAATATTTACTGCACAATCAAACAACTTATCCAATTGGGCCTGTAGGCCCATTGGGCCCACATGGCCCATTTCGGCCCATCGCGGCCCGAAGTAGCCATCCTACAGCCAGAGTTGTGAGAAATACACACTTGATAGGAGACTGGAGTTAATCCGCGCTCCGAGCACTCTTAGCCGGCGCCTAACCCAAACGAGCACGCCATAAAGCGAAAGGGGATCAGCCAAGAAAGGTACCTTTACTCTCCTCATGGTTCTCTCTATTTAAAGCCCTCCATCATCAGAGTTTAAATTCAACACCAACTCTTGCCGCCCCCTGTTAGCAAAATAAATGCTCTTTGTTTGCCATGAGTTTCGAACCCTGGACTTCCTTGCCAACTCCATGACACCACCTTCCTACCTCTTATGTGGCGCTACTTTGCCACTAGACCACAAGGCTTTTTGTGGCACAATTTCTCCAACAATACTCTTAAGGCCTACCTATTACACCCAGGGTTTGATTCACCTTAAACCAAAAATTTTTGCTAGAGTCCAGGTTTGAACCCAAGACTTCTCCAACACTTCTCAACACATTTAACCACTAAAACAAGCCTTCATTAACGAAATTTACATGCACAACAAAATATTATAAGCTAGCTTCAACCGCTCCCATGCTTAAGGCCCAAAACTTCTAGGCCCAAATTCAGGGTGTTACAACTCTACCTCCCTTAAAAAAATTTCGTCCCCAAAATTTCCATCTAACAAGGTAATCGTGTAACATCTACCCCACTACGCTACCGCTGCACACTCTGATCCTACTATCACTATCACACTTCAACTAGAACTTGAAACATCTCATACATACAACACTTATTCACTGAAGCAAACACATATTTATCACACATATATACAATTTTTATATCCAAACATCACATCCACATAAAATAAATACCAAATTTAAATTCAGACCAATATCTAAGGAATCTACAGTATTTCAATTTCTAAACAGACAAAAGTATTCAGAAGATTTACGGATTCAGCGCCGGAGACTCGGTGTGCCACACTTTTTTAGAGAAATACTTCAAATAGACCATGTGGTTGAAAATAATTTTCTAAAATTCAACCTTTGAAAACCCAATCCACAGTCGAGTTGTTGCAACCCAGGCTCTGATACCACTAAATGTAACACCCCAAACCCGGCCTGAAAGTTTGGCTCGAATCTGGTGTGTCACATTGAAGTGTTTTTTGAAAACCATGTTTCCGTTAGAAACCCTTCTTAATAATTAAAAACTTATACCCTTTTTAAACCTTGTTAGAAAACCTCAGCTGAATAACATTCTTAACAACTTTGTAAAAATCTTGGTAGTTGCGAAAGCTTAATTTAAAAACAATTGCGGATACGTGATGTTTTGAAAAACAGTAGTTGCTTTGGAAAATCGTGTTCTAATACTAGCAATTAGAAGAACCAACAAATAAAATTCCAAATTTGAAATCTAGAAAATTACAACAGCTTTACTACAACCCACATAAAAACATTTAAAAGTAATAATCAAAACTATAACATAAACAGTGTGTACAGCTTCCTCCGAGCCCCTCGTAGCTCCGATCCGTCTAAGGCTGGAAATTACCTGAAAGGTTAATAAACGGGGTGAGTTTACGAAAACTCAGTATGAAATCCCCTACTATATAAAAGGAACAGTCAGTCATATAAAAGAATTAAAAGTCTGGCCCCAGCCCTACTTATAGTTTCAGTATCAATTGGGCCTTAGCCCATTATAACAGAAAGTACCAGATGGGCCTTAACCTATATTCAGTCTCGACATATACTGGGCCGAAGCCTTTTGTTTAACGGTTACTGGGCCGAAGCCTTTTCATAAATCAGATCACTGGGCCGAAGCCTTTTCATAAATCATATCACTGGGCCGAAGCCTTTACTGAAAACGGTATGGCCCATAGGTCCATTTCAAATTCACATGTAATATCAATGAATGTATGCAAGCCCATTTAGGGAGACTACTCAACCCATCATCTGCTACTCTCCACCCGTACCAGCCAAGCTCTCCATGTGGGGAATAACTCAACCCACCCAACCAAACTCTCCACTGGCAGCATAGCTGTATTATCATATAAGTGGAGGCCTAGCCTCTTTTAATAACTGGGGCAAAGCATTTTTTGGTAAACTGGGGCAAAGCCCTTTTCACACTTCCTCCATTTATATAAAACCCAACCCATGCATATAATGAGTATATCATAGCATATCATGTGCATCTCATAACATATCATGTGCATATCATGTCATATCATGTATATCAATATCTCATGCAACAGATATACATGTCATGGCGTACAACATACAGAATCAGAATACCGTACCCATATTTGAATCAAACAATCACAGTCAAGTCATCCATATATTCACAATCAAATCCGTCAACGACACAGTCCAAGTCAGTCACTTGCCCACAAGGGCAAATCAGTCATTTAACACCCTAGGGGCAAAATGGTAATTTTACCCTACAAGCGTATCTCGGTAATTCTACCCTACAGGGGTATTTCAGTAATTCTACCATACAGAGGTATTTTTGTAATTTTACAAACCAGGGGTATTTTGGTAATTTTGTAAACTAGGGGTATTTTGGTAATTTTACAAACCAGTGGCATTTGGTAATTTTACAAACCAAGGGTATTTTGGTAATTTTACAAACCAGGGGTATTTTGGGAATTTGGTGAACTACAGTATTCTAAACAGGGATAACAATACGAATGGGCCTAAAGCCCTTTCTCAGCCCAAATGGGCCCACACGCTCGTGTGGCCTTTTTAGCCCAAATCTAGCCACGATATGAGATTCACCTAGCCTAGTCCAATATTTACTACACATCAAACAACTTATCCAATTGGGCCCGTAGGCCCATTGGGCCCACATGGCCCATTTCGGCCCATCGCGGCCCGAAGTGGCCATCCTACAGCCAGAGTAGTGAGAAATACACACTTGATAGGAGACTAGAGTTAATCCGCGCTCCGAGCACTCTTAGCCGACGCCCAACCCAAACGAGCACGCCATAAAGCGAAAGGGGATCAGCCAAGAAAGGTACCTTTACTCTCCTCATGGTTCTCTCTATTTAAAGCCAGCTTCGCATCCACTCTTATGTTAGCTTCCCGATGAGGGATCCCTCCATCATCAAAGTTTAAATTCAAAATCAACTCTTGCCGCCCCCTGTTAGCAAAATAAATGCTCTTTGTTTGACATGAGTTTCGAACCCTGGACCTCCTTGCCAACTCCATGACGCCACTTTCCTGCCTCTTATGTGGCGCTACTTTGCCATTAAACCACAGGGCTTTTTGTGGCACAATTTCTCCAACAATATTCTTAAGGCCTACCTACTACACCCAGGGTTTGATTCACTTTAAACCAAAAATTTTTGCTAGAGTCCAGGTTTGAACCCAAGACTTCTCCAACACTTCTCAGCACACTTAACTACTAAAACAAGCCTTCATTAATGAAATTTACATGTATAACAAAATATTATAAGCTACCTTCAACCGCTCCCATGCTTAAGGCCCAAAACTTCTAGGCCTAAATTCAGGGTGTTATAGTATGCCTCACACGGTCACCAGACACGCCCGTGTCACAAGCCGTGTGAAAACAGGGCATACATACTAACTTGTACCACACAGCCGAAGACACGTCCGTGTGCCATGGCAGCGGGAAAACTTGGGAGGTGACTGACTTGGGTCACGCGGTCGACCACACGCCTGTATGTTAAGCCCGTGTACCCTTCGAAATGGCTACACACGCCCTTGTGTTAGGCCATGTGCCATTTAGGGGGGTATCCTGACTGATGTCACACGGTCAGTCACACGCCCGTATGTGATGCCCGTGTGACACACATGACCAATAGACACGCCTATGTGTCTAGGTTGTGCCTAACCTGTAGTGTATACTGACTTAATTCGTAGGGCTACCCTAGGGGACACACGGCCGTGTAGCATGATCGTGTGTCGTACACGGTTGAGACACACGCCCGTGACTCTTTACCTTGTGGACAAAAATAGGCTATTTGCAAAGCCAAATTGCCACCCTTTCTTATGCTCACCTAGCCATCAAAACTATATCATTTTAACACATATATAGGCAGCCTAAACATATCAATCCATACACATTTCAAGCCATCAATTATCAACCATTTCTACTACTCAAATCCATAATCACAAATATACCAAATCAATATACCTAAAATCATCGCATCTTGTATAAATTTCAAATGCATCAACTCATCATATTATTATCTATTTCATGTCATAAAGCACACCATTTAGCTATATCAACAACAAGTAATCGATAGCGTGATGATGGTTCCCGATGATCTCCGATGTCCGAGCTAGCTTCGATAATCTATAAAACATGGAAAAAACACACAGAGTAAGCTTTAAAAGCCTAGTAGGCCATATGTAAATAAATCCATCATATGAACATTTGCATATCAATTCAAATATGCTAAACAGCTAATCACATTCAAATTTACAAACCTTTCTTATTGAACATATATTCAATGTCCTAATCAAGTTCATCAAATACTTTCCCTTTTCAATACTAGTATGAATTTCATACTTACCTGAGTCACTTAGCTCATTCACATATTCTTTCTCGACTTGACTTTACCCGTTGAACCGTTTGGAATTATTAATGATACTCATTAATCACGTATAGCTCATACAATACCATATCCCAGATATGGTCTTACATGTTATTACATATCGATGCCACTGTCCCAGATAAGGTCTTGCACGTAATCGATTAATGATGCCGATGTCCCAGACATGGTCTTACACATAATTGCAATACAATTCCAATGTCCCAAACATGGTCTTAAATGTAATCACATCTCGGTAACCTAATGTCATGACAGTCGTATCCTATACTATTCCTAGGGTTCGTACGAGACATTCAGATATTAAAACTTCATTGTTTCTTGCTCGTATTTGCTCGTTCCACATCATAACAATTCAATGGAAAGTAAACACATATAATTCAATTTAAAGACATTCATTTTCATATGAACTTACCTTGTATTCAGGATAAACGGACTGGATCGATTACTCGTCAACTTTCAATTTTCCCCGATCTAAATCCATTTTCATTCGTTCTTGATCTATATAAATTCAAAATTAACTCTTTTATTCATGAACACATTCAATTTAGTCCAAAAAAACATAATTGGGCATTTTTTCACTTTAAACCCTAAAGTTCTACATTTATTCAATTTAGTCCCTATTTCAAAAATACACAAAATTCACACAATTAAATCCAATTACATGCTAGCTGAATTTCTTAGGGACCCCTAGTAGCCCAAGAATTTCATTTATTTCACAATTTAACCCCTCAATTTACACTTTTCTCAATTTAATCCCTAAGTGTATTTTTACTCAAAATCACTTTACAAAACATGTATATCAAACACCAAGCTTTCATATTTCATCATCAAACATCCAAAAACACATAAATTGATCAATTTAAACTTTTGAAATCATCAACACTTTTAAAAATTGAAGCATGGGCTAGCTAGAACACGAAGCATCGATCACAAAAACATAGAAATCATAAAAAATGGACCAAAAACCATACCTTAATCAAGGATTAAAAGTGTCGAATCCTAAATATTGTAAATGGCTTTCTTTTTCTTCAAAAATCGGTGCAAAAAAGATGATACATGGCTACTAATTTGTTTTTTTAATTAATAATAACTTATTAATCAATTTACTATTATAACCTTTATTATAAACATTTAATAACATCCATTTAATGCCATTTTTTGACAATTTCCACTTCAAATGGTCTAATTACAACATAAGGACCTTTCATTTAATAAGACATGTCAATTAAGCACTTTTAACAAGTGGAATGCAACTTTTGCATTTTACGCGATTTGGTCCTTTTCTCAAATTAACCACTTAAATGATATAATTAGCTCACAAAATTTTCAGAAATACATATTTGCATGCTATAAAAACTAAAAATAACATTAAAATAATTTTATGACCTTAGATTTGTGGTTCCGAAACTACTATTCTAATTTAGCTAAAACTGGGCTGTTACAGTAATCTGCTTTACAAAATGAAACCATGTGCGATAACTGTGAAGAAATTTGACATTGAGTTTGTGTGTGTAAGAGCATTTTGATTCTATAATTTAATTCTATGTGTCTGATTCCAAAGAGTGTATTTTTGTAGTCGCACAGACATCTGTATTTGTCTGACTGTTTATGACCTTCTATGTTTGTGTGATTGTTTGTGTTTGGTGTGCATTGTTACATTTGCATCATGATTTGGGGTTCAGAAGTGAAGAGAACGAAGATTGATTCTGATATGATCTGGTAGTTTAACTGCAACATATCTGTACAGTGATTTTTTGCAATGCATTGTACTGAATATAAGTCAGCTTTGTTGTATTATTATCTGAGTGGCTTAGTCTGTAATAGCCCAATCTTGGGCTTAATCGGAATAGTGGTTTCGAAACCACTAACCTGAGGTCAGGGAAATTATTTTTTATATTATTTTATGTGTTATAGCATATTTATATAAGTGCATAAAAATTTTGGTGAATTAATCTTAGTGTTTGTGAGCTTAATTGAGAAAAATGACTAAATCACATAAAGGGAAAAAGTTTTGTTTTGCTAGCTAAATGTGTTAAATAGCTAGAGAACAAAAATTTAGGGTCTTTAAAGAGCAAATAGGCCTTTAATAATGAGGTGGCCGTCCATAGGGACAAAGATGAGTAGAAAAGTCAAAATTTGGTGAAGTTGGTGGCTTATTTTGACTAGTAAAATAATAAAATAAAGAGAAAGTGATATCATCTTTTCACCTTCATTCTCTCTACCGAAAATACCAACAAAATAGGGGTTTTGAAAGCTTGAAATTTGCAGCCACTCTTTACCCTTGCAAGTAAGTAATTTTGATGGTCTTTCTTGATAATTTTTGTACTTTTGGGACCCTTGTAGCATAATCTAGTTAATGAGGGGACTATTTTGCATGAAAGTATTCATGTTGTTTGCTGAATTTTTATGGAAGAAAATGAGTCATGGTTGTGTAATAAACAACTTTTATGAAAGGAGTTTGCATGAAAACACCTAAAAAGGGCCATTTTGTAAAGTTTGTAAAATAAGTTGTAAATTTGTGAAATAATTGAAATTGTGAGTTTTTGTAGTTATAAAAGGAATTCAACTAGGCTTGGTAAAGGAGGAAATTTGATAAAAATCAACTTACGAGCCTAAGGGCAAAATCATAATTTTTGTAAAGTCAAAGGGCAAAACGATCATTTTTCCAAATTGTGAATGATAGAATGTTTTAATTAATATAATGATTAAATGAGTGAACTTCATCATGTTAGATCAAGAAAATTGAGATTTGGGCTTAAATCGAAAAGTACGAAGTTATGGACTAAAATGGACTAATTAGTCGAAATTGCATTCGAGGTAAGTCCGTGTGACTAAATAAGCATGTTATCCATGTTATTGTTAATATACTTGAAATATATCTTGCTTTGGTTATATTGAATTATATGTTGATGATATTGAGTATGATGAAAGTTATGCCAAACGTTAATAATATTCATGTGATGATAGAATATATTAGAAGTTTGATGGAATTTGATATTCCATAGAAACAAGTAAGTTGTACGTAAATAATGCAACTTAGTCATATTTATGCATTGAATCTTTGATTATGTATATAATATGTAACAGCTCGATGTTGGGCCTAGTTGGAACAGTGGTTTCAGAACCAGAAATCAGAGGTTAATAAATTATTTTAATAGTATTTTATGTGTCATAGCATGATTATATGGGTGCATGAAAATTTTGGTGTGGTAGATTGTGAAAATTTTGATATAGCATAAATTGTCTGATTGTGAAAATGAGTATGCATAATGCGAATTGATGTAGTAAAAACTCCCGATTGAACTATACGAATAATTGGATATTCATGCCATGACATTTGGGTGATATGTGTGCTAGTGTAAGACATGTCTGGGACATACATTGGCCACGCTATGGGATGTATCAGTGTAAGACCATGCTTGGGACATAGCATCGGCATTGAACCGAGAGCTAGTGTAAGACCATGTCTGGGACATGGCATCAGCCTTGAGATGTGAGCCAGTGTAAAACCATGTCTGGGACATGGCATCGGCTATGAGATGTGTCAGTGTAAGACCGTGTCTGGGACATGGCACCGGTACAGATAGAGGTGTCAGTGTAAGACCATGTTTGGGACATCACATCGGCACGGATATGTGAGAGCTAGTGTAAGACAATATCTGGGACATGGCGTCGGCCTTGATTGCGATAGTCAGTGTAAAACCATATCTGAGACATGGCATCGACTTGATGTATGAGCTAGTGTAAGACCATGTCTAGGACATGGCATCAGCATCTGACCCTATGTTTGGGGCTTATCGAATATCCTTTAGTATTCCAAGCGGTTCAACAGAGAGATTTACAGTTTAAGCTAAACGAGAAAGATTATGACCATGTTGTGAGAGGTACAGGTACCTACTTGAAACGTATGAGATGTGAACTCGATATATGATATATGAATTGTATTTGATAGTGATGAGTAAGTTGATATTATGTCCATTTATGTATTATGAACAAACAATGAAATGTTGTGAGCATGTCGAAAAGGTACAAGTATGTACTCAAAGCTCAAATGCTATTACGATCATGAAATGATGCAACTTTGGTAAGGATACAAATAAGTAAGCTATGCCTATGAGAATGAAATATTGATGACCTTGTGATTATGGTTCTCTTGTTATGATGTACCAATATGTACTTTCACCATGATGTTTAAAGTGGTTTGTAAAGGTGTTATAAGCTTACTTACCATTATTTTACACTAAATAGTTTTGGACAGCTGCAGTAGTCCAACTTGGAAAATACACCAAAAATAATGGAAAAAAGGGTTAGAGATTGAATAAAATATGGAATTAAAGCTAATCTAGTCTAGTGTTTCATCAAGGAAACGGGGTAACCAAGAAAATTTCATATTATGAGATATTTGAATTTGTACGGAACAGAGTTAGAACGATTTTGAAATCCTCTATTATGAATTGAGGGAATCATTTAAAATTGTAAAAAAAATTTATGGGTTATAATTTATATTAATAGAATTCTTAATGAGTATATTTTCAAGAGAAATAGACGAGAACATCATCCGAGTCCCACACTATGAGATAATCAATTTTTAGTGAAGAGGGGTCGGGACTGTTGGATAGTGAAAAAGAGGTAACTTTAAGGGATAAACTATACTAATTAGCTGAGCCAAAAATTCTGATAATTTTATGGTAAGAATATATGTGAGTCTAGTTTCTGGAAAAATTTTCGGATCTTAATTTGGAGTTCTGTAGCTCCAGATATAAATAATTTAATGATTATGACTCGAGAAAATAGCTTGACCTAAACATAAGTAAAAGTACGAATATGGTTGTATTGCCTTGAGGAGCAAGTTGATAATTGCTTATTATTTTTCATACAGTCTTACTAAGCTATGAAGCTTACTCCCTTCCTTTCCTTTTCTTTAGTGTTGTCAAGTTAGCTCGGGATTGGAGATCGTCGGAGGCAGTATCACACTATCAAGCCATCACCTTGATATTATTGTTATATGTTAAACATTTTTAAGTGAGTGGCATGTATAGGGCTTATCTTTATGTTATGTGTTATTATGATTATCCAAATACATTGGCTTATATTGAGTTATTTGTATATGGCCAAGAGGTGTGTCTTATTTTGATTATGGTTTGTGAACCTATCTATCTATGCTATGTTCTAATGCTTGTGATGAGGTGGTGTGATTATGCTTGAGGGCTATACATGGTTGGCATTAATATTATGAATGTGTTTTGATACGAGATGCTAAATCATTAAAATGATGTCATGATATGTGTCCGTAGTGTGTATAAAGATGTGAAGAATTAAGGGTAACATAAAGGCTTGGAAAATAGCCTAAGTGTTGACCACACGGGCAGAGATGTAACACCCCAAACTCGGCCTAGAAGTTAGACCCAAATCTGGCGTGTCAAATTGAAGTGTTTTTCGAAAACCATGTTTTCATTAGAAACCTTTCTTATTTAAAATGTAGTGCATTGAAAACTTCTTAATTTTATTTCTAAAATTCCTTTTTACTTTGCGAAAGCTAATTCTAAGAGTAACCGATTTACGACAAAGTGATGTTTAAAAGTTAAGCTGCGAAAACGTAGTGGTTTGAAAACAGTTGTAGTTTTGGAAAACCGCGATCTACTTTTAACCATTATAAAACATAGCAATTAAAATCCCAAAGTAAAATAAAACCAGAATCAAGAGAGTAGTATTACAAACCTCATTAAAAAGAAATACGCAACAATAATAACAAATGTGAAAACATAAACAGTGTGTGGTCATCTCCTAGTCCCTCGCAGCACTGAACCACCTAATGCTGGGGATTACCTGCACAATTAATAAACGGGGTGAGTTTATGAAAACTCAGTGTGTAATCCCATCCTAAACTAAAGCAGTTAGTAAACCGACAGAATCCAAAATCAGTTTGGGATGGAGCCTTACGATGAATAAATGCATACAATGAACTGCCCTGGCTCGAGCCCTATTCAATAACAAGATGATGCAGGCTGGCCCTATGCAAGGATGTGATGTGGGCCTAAGCCCAAAATAGTATAATCAAAATGCAGATATGCAACCCAACCCAATCCAACCAGCAAACCACCCGTACCAACCAACACACCATGTGGGGATTAAATCGACCCACCCAGCCAGCCCACCAATATTGCAGCGTAGCTGCTAATAGTAACACATCAAAGCTTCTAAAATATATATGGCTTTAAGCCCTTAGTAGCGGTCTTATTATTGGCACAAAGCCATCGGTAACTATATTATGTTTGGCACGTAGCCATCAGCGACGGTAATATAATCGGCACACAGCCTTCGGTAAATATGATCGACACAGGGTCATATATAAGTATGTTAGCCATATAGCCACAAGTAAATACGTTTGGCACAAAGCCATAGTCAACATAGCACAGAGCCACTTTTAGTTTGCCATAGATCCATAATCAGAACAAGCGGCACTAAGTCATCCATCGGTCCACAGTCGTCTCGTGCGACCTTAACAGATTAATATTGGATCCACAGTTGTCTCGTGCGACCCGTGCGATCCTATCAGAACAGTGCTTCCTCCATAGCAAAGTCCCATCCCCATGCAATATGTCGTGTATGTCATGCTCAATCATCACACGTGTATGCAGAATGGCAATACTCAGTAACAGTCTTTTAAACATATAGTAAAAGCATATCAGTCGTACAACCACCGTCAAGACAATTAATTCACAATCGTACAATCACAGTCAAAACAATTAAATGGCAGTCGTACAATCATAGTCAAATAAGTCAGATTCATAGTCCATGTCAGTCATTTACCTACAAGGGCAAAACAATCATTTTATTCGTTAAGGCAAAACAGTCATTTTACCCTACAAGGGTATTTTGGTAATTTTACACTACAAGGATATTTTGGTAATTTTATAAATTGGGGGTATTTCGATAATTTTACAAATCGGGGATATTTCGATAATTTTATAAATCGGGGTCTTAACGGCCCAACCGAAGGTCCATCATCACCTCGAGCGACTTAAGTAACCTAAACAGATATAACAGTGTAAATGGGCCCAAGGCCCATTACTCGGTCCAAGTAGGCCTACACACTCTTGTGGCCCATTTAGCCCAATTTAGATACGACTATGTGTACACCATAGCCCGGTTCATTAATAGTCACTTACCGCAGATTTTGTCCGTGTGGGCCCACGAGCCCATTGGGCCCACACGACCCATTTTGACCCATCGAGGCCCAAAACAACCTAGGTCACGTGCGTGACATGACAAGTCTATCTACTTCCCGCTTAACAGTGAAATTTACCCACGCGAGCCCACGGGCCCATTGGGCCCACACGGCCCATTTAACCCAGAACTATTCACGGCCATCCGAACGACGTAACCCAGTCCAAATCCTACCACATAACATACATTTTATCAGTGTGGGCCCACAAGCCCATTGGGCCTACACGGCCCAATCTGGCCTAGAACGGCCTATGCCATGTACGCTACATGACAAGCCCAACCATATTCCACCTAGCAATTAGATTTACACAAGTGGGCCCACGGGCCCATCGAGGCCCAGAGTGGCCCTAGCACACGAGAACGTTCGTGACGGCCTTCTACAGTCTATCACCCATGGTTTGTGGGCTCAGTTCGCCCCACATGCGTTCGCACGCTCTTGAGGCCCCGAATGCTGAGGTTTCAGCTTTTCAGCTTTTGCCGACTTCTAATAAAGAAGGGCGTGAATACACACCTGTTTATGAGAACGCGCCGAAGTCCACGATCACCAACCTTGGCACATCCTGCATTGAATCCTCCTTCCCAACTTATCTAGTTTGCTCTATTTAAAGCCAGTTTCTCACCAATTCTCAAGTTAGCTTCCCGATGTAGGATTTCTTTCAACCAATAGGAAAATTCCTCATTCTTATGACCATTTCAACCACAGAGTTTCAGTCCAACTCCACCTCATTCGCAGCTCAAATAGCAAAATAAATACTCCATTGCGCATCCCAAGACTTGAACCTCAGACCTTACAATTACACCACACGCCACCTTGCCACTCCACCACAGGCTCTTTCTATGTCATATTTTATCCTCAATTAATTATAAGGTGTATAGGCCAAAGTCCAAGTTTCTTTAAAAGAAAACCAAAATAAATTGCAAGAGCCAAGACTTGAACCCAGGCTCCCTTGCAACCTTAATGACGCTACAACCACTAGACCACATACTTCCTTGTGTCATTTATTTCCCACAATATTATAAAAGGCCTACTTTCAAGCAGCCAGGGTTTTATTCACTTAAAACTAAAATTTTGCAAAAGCCAAGGTTTGAACCCAAGATTTCTCCAACAGCTCTGAGGGCCGTTAACCACCAAAGTAGACATTTAATTGTGTCATTTTCTTGCACAATTAAATACTTAAAGACAACCTCCTTACAGACCCATACACAAGGCCCAATACTTCTAGGCCGAAATTGGGGCGTTACAACTCTATCCCTTAAAGAAATTTCGTCCTCAAAATTTCCAACTATCTAAACAAACGCTTAGCTCAACCTACACCACTACGCTCCAACGATGCACTTTAATTCCAAACTACACCTATACACTTTTAACTTAATCTCAAAACCTCTCACAGCCAACCAAACATTAACCATAGAAGCAAATAGATATTTACTACACATGCATACAATTTTTATATTCAAACATCACATCCAAAAAAAACACACCTAACATAAAAGGAACTATGCAATCCCGAACCCGATGCTCCTACTTCAACGGACTGTCATCCCTCTTCCTGTTGCACTCCAAGCACCGTTTCCTGAACCATCTCATGTTCCGGGGAGACAAGCAACTCCTCGCAACCTTTCTTGCCTTCGGAATCTATCACAGTACCGTTGTTAACTAAAAAAAAAATTTGATTTCCAGAACATTCACTAAATAAATACAAAATCTAACTTTAAGTACAGTCTAATAGAAAACTTACGGATTCGACGCTGGAGACTCGGTAACCACACATTTAGAAAAATCATCAGAAAAAAATTTCAAATACTTCAAATCTTTTCAAACCTTTTTTAAATAATTATTTCAGAAATCTAATTTTAAAACCCATTCCGCGGCCGAGTTTTGAAACTTGGCTCTGATACCACTAAATGTAACACCCTAAACTCGACCTAGAAGTTAGACCCAAATCTAGCGTGTCAAATTGAATTATTTTTCGAAAACCATGTTTTCATTAGAAACCCTTTTTATTTAAAACATAGTGCATTGAAAACTTCTTAATTTTATTTCCAAAATTCCTTTTTACTTCACGGAAGCTAATTTTAAGAGTAACCGATTTACGACAAAGTGATGTTTAAAAGTTAAGTTACGAAAACATAGTGGTTTGAAAACAGTTGTTGTTTTGGAAAACCATAATCTACTTTTAACTGTTATAAAACATAGTAATTACAATCCCAAAGTAAAATAAAAACCAGAATCAAGAGAGGCCTTATTACAACCCAATTAAAAAAATTACACAACAGTAATAACAAATGTGAAAACATAAACAGTGTGTGGTCATCTCCGAGTCCCTCGCAGCACTGAACCACCTAACGCTGGGGATTACCTGCATAATTAATAAACGGGGTGAGTTTATGAAAACTCAGTGTGTAATCCCCTCCTAAACTAAAGCAGTTAGTAAACTGACAGAATTCAAAATCGGTCTGGGATGGAGCCCATTACAGTAATAGTGCATACAAGATATGATGCAGGGCTCGAGCCTGTTATTCAATAACATGATGCCGGGCCTAAGCCCTATGCAGTGGCAGTGTGGGCCTAAGCCCAAAACAGTGTAATCAAAATGTAGATATGCAACCCAACCCAATCCAACCAGCTCACCACCCGTACCAAACAACACACCATGTGGGGATTAAATCGACCCACCCAGCCAGCACACCAATATTGCAGCGTAGCTGCTAATAGTAACACATCAAAGCTGCTAAAATATATACAGCTTTAAGCCCTCAGTAGCGGTCTTATTATTGGCACAAAGCCATCGGTAACTGTATTATGTTTGGCATATAGCCATCAGCGACGGTAATATAATCGACACACAGCCTTCGGTAAATATGATCGATATAGGGTCATCAATAAGTATGTTAGGCACATAGCCACAGGTAAATACATTTGGCACAAAGCCAGCGTCAACATAGCACAAAGCCACTCTTAGTTTGGCACGGAGCCATAATCAGAATAAGCGGTACTAAGCCGTCCATCAGTCCACAGTAGTCTCATGCGACCTTAACAGATCAATACTGGATCCACAGTTGTCTCGTGTGACCTGTGCAATCCTATCAGAACAGTACTTCCTCCATATCAAAGTCCTAACCCCATGCAATATGTCATGTATGTCATGCTCAATCATCACACGTATATGCAGAATGGCCATACTCAGTAATAGTCTTTTAAACATACAGTAAAAGCATATCAGTCGTATAACCACCGTCAAGCCAATTAATTCACAATCGTACAATCACAGTCAAAACAGTTAAATCACAGTCATACAATCATAGTCAAATAAGTCAGATTCATAGTCCAAGTCAGACATTTACCCACAAGGGCAAAATAGTCATGTTACTCATTAAAGCAAAACGGTTGTTTTACCCTACAAGGGTATTTCGATAATTTTACACTCAAGGGTATTTTGGTAATTTTATAAATCGGGGGTATTTCGATAATTTTACAAATCGGGGGTATTTCGGTAATTTTATAAATCGGGGTCTTAATGGCCCAACCAAAGGTCCATCGTTGCCTTGAGCGACTTAAGTAACCTAAACAGACATAACGGCGCAAATGGGCCCAAGGCCCATTATTCGGTCTAAGTGGGCCCACACGATCGTGTGGCCTATTTAGCCCAATTTAGATACGACTATGTGTACACCATAGCACGGTTCATTAATAGTCACTTACCACAGATTTTATCCGTGTGGACCCACGAGCCTATTGGGCCCACATGGCCCATTTCGACCCATCGATGCCCAAAACAACCTAGGTCACGTGCGCGACATGACAAGTCTATCTACTTCCCGTTTAATAGTGAAATTTACCCACGCGAGCCCACGGGCCTATTGGGCCCATACGACCCATTTAACCCAGAACTCTTCACGGCCATCCGAACGATGTAACCCAGTCCAAATCCTATAACATAACATCCATTTTAACCGTGTGGGCCCACAAGCCCATTGGGCCCACATGGCCCAATCTGGCCCAAAATGGCCTATGCCATGTACGCGACATGACAAGCCCAACCATATTCCACCTAGCAATTAGATTTACACAAGCGGGCCCACGGGCCCATCGAGGCCCAGAATGGCCCTAGCACACGAGAACATTCGTGACGGCCTTCTATAGTCTATCATCCATGGTTTGTGGGCTTAGTTCGCCCCACATGCATTCGTATGCTCGTGAGGCCCCGAATGCTGAGGTTTCGGCTTTTCAGCTTTTGCCGACTTCCAACAAAGAAGGGCGTGAATACACACCTGTTTATGAGAACGCGCCGAAGTCCGCGATCACCAACCTTGGCACATCCTGCATTGAATCCTCCTTCCCAACTCATCTGGTTTGCTCTATTTAAAGCCAGTTTCTCACCAATTCTCAAGTTAGCTTCCCGATATAGGATTTCTTTCAACCAATAGGAAAATTCCTCATTCTTATGGCCATTTCAACCACAGAGTTTCAGTCCAACTCCACCTCATTCGCAGCTCAAATAGCAAAATAAATACTCCATTGCGCATCCCAAGACTTGAACCTCAGACCTCACAATTACACTACACGCTACCTTGCCATTCCACCATAGGCTCTTTCTATGTCATATTTTATCCTCAGTTAATTATGAGGTCTATAGGCCAAAGTCCAGGTTTCTTTAAAAGAAAACCAAAATAAATTGCAAGAGCCAAGACCTGAACCCAGGCTCCCTTGCAACCTTAATGATGCCACAACCACTAGACCACATGCTTCCTTGTGTCATTTATTTCCCACAATATTATAAAAGGCCTACTTTCAAGAATCCAGGGTTTTATTCACTTAAAACCAAAATTTTGCTAAAGCCCAGGTTTGAACCCAAGATTTCTCCAACACCTCTGAGGGCTGTTAACCACCAAAGTAGACATTTAATTGTGTCATTTCCTTGCACAATTAAATACTTAAATACAACTTTCTTACGGACCCATACACAAGGCCCAATACTTTTAGGCCCAAATTTGGGGCGTTACAACTCTACCCCCTTAATAAAATTTTGTCCTCGAAATTTCTAACTATCTGAACAAACACTTAGCTCAACCTACACCACTACGCTCCCGCTGTGCACTCTAATTCCAAACTACACCTATACACTTTTAACTTAATCTCAAAACCTCTCACAGCCAACCAAATATCTAACCACAGAAGCAAATAGATATTTACTACACATGCATACAATTTTTATATTCAAACATCACATCCAAACAAAACACACCTGAATTAAAAGGAACTATGCAATCCCGAACCCGATGCTTTTACTTCAACGGACTGTCATCCCTCTTCCTGTTGAACTCCAAGCGTCTAGCCTAAAGTGTTTCACTATACGCCTTAACAATCCAGGACCTCCCTTACCAACCGGGTCAGTGCCTCTGTACCAAACTCTGGGTTATTGTTACCTAAAGTTGGCAGACTTACCTCGACTACCGTTTCCTAAACTATCTCATGTTCTGGGGAGACAAGCAACTCTTTGCAACCTTGCTTGCTTTCGGAATCCATCACAGTACCATTGTTAACTAAACAAAAAATATGATTTCCAAAACATACACTGAATAAATACAAAATCTAACTTTAAGTGCAATCTAATAGAAAACTTACAGATTAGACGCCGGAGACTCGATAACCACACATTCAGGAAAATCTTCAGAAAAATATTTCAAATACTTCAAATCTTTTCAAATATTTTTGAAATAATTATTTTAGAAATCCAATTTTAAAACCCATTCCACAGCCGAGTTTTGAAACTTGGCTCGGATACCCCTAAATTAACACCCCAAACCCGACTTAGAAGTTAGACCCAAATCTAGCTTGTCAAATTGAAGTGTTTTTCGAAAACCATGTTTTCATTAAACACCCTTCTTATTTAAAACATAGTGCATTGAAAACTTCTTAATTTTATTTCCAAAATTCCTTTTTACTTTGCGAAAGCTAATTTTAAGAGTAACCGATTTACGACAAAGTGATGTTTAAAAGTTAAGTTGTGGAAACATAGTGATTTAGGGTTTAAGATTTTAGGATTTAGGGTAACCATTATAAAACATAGTAATTAAAATCCCAAAGTAAAATAAAAACCAGAATCAAGAGAGGCCTTATTACAACCCAATTAAAAAGAAATACGCAACAGTAATAATAAATGTGAAAACATAAACAGTATGTGGTCATCTCTGAGTCCCTCGCAGCACCGAACCACCTAACACTGGGGATTACCTGCACAATTAATAAAAGGGGTGAGTTTATGAAAACTCAATGTGTAATCCCCTCCTAAAATAAGGCAGTTAGTAAACTGACAGAATTCAAAATCAGTCTGGGATGGAGCCCATTATAGTAACAGTACATACAGTAATGGTCTGGGCCTGAGCCCTATTCAATAACAGCACAGTCTGGGCTTAAGCCCTATGCAGTGGCAGTGTGGGCCTAAGCCTAAAACAGTATAATCACAATGCAGATATGCAACCCAACCCAATCCAACCAGCTCACCACCCATACCAACCAACATACCATGTGGGGATTAAATCGACCTACCCAGCCAGCACACCAATATCACAACGTAGCTGCTAATAGTAACACAGGAAAGCTGCTAAAATATATACGGCTTGAAACCCTCAGTAGCAGTCGGATTATTGGCACAAAGCCATCGGTAACTGTATTATGTTTGGCACATAGCCATCAGCGACGGTAATATAATTGGCACACAGCTTTCGGTAAATATGATCGACATAGGGTCATCAATAAGTATGTTAGGCACATAGCCATAGGTAAATACTTTTTGCACAAAGCCATAGTCAACATAGCAGAGAGCCATAATCAGAATAAGCGGCACTAAGCCGTCCATCGGTCCACAGTCGTCTCGTGCGACCTTAACAGATCAATACTGAATCCACAGTTGTCTCGTGTGACCCGTGCGATCCTATCAGAACAGTACTTCCTCCATATCAAAGTCTTAACCCCATGCAATTGTCGTGTATGTCATGCTCAATCATCACACGTGTATGCAAAATGGCCAAACTCAGTAACAGTCTTTTAAACATATAGTAAAAGCATATCATTCGTACAACTACCGTCAAGACAATTAATTCACAATCGTACAATCACAGTCAAAAGAGTTAAATGACAGTCGTACAATCATAGTCAAATAAGTCAGATTCATAGTCCAAGTCAGTCATTTACCCACAAGGGCAAAACAATCATTTTACTCATTAAGGCAAAACGGTCATTTTACCCTATAAGCGTATTTCAGTAATTTTACACTACAAAGGTATTTTGGTAATTTTATAAATTAGGGGTATTTCGGTAATTTTATAAATCGGGGGTGTTTCGATAATTTTACAAATCGGGGTAATTTTATAAATCGGGGTCTTAACGGCCCAATCGAAGGTCCATCGTTGCCTCGAGCAACTTAAGTAACCTAAACAGACATAACGGTGCAAATAGGCCCAAGGCCCATTACTCGATCCAAGTGGGCCCACACGCTCGTGTGGCCCATTTAGACCAATTTAGATACGACTATGTGTACACCATAGCCCGGTTCATTAATAGTCACTTACCGTAGATTTTGTTAGTGTGGGCCCACGAGCCCATTAGGCCCACACGACCCATTTCGACCCATCGAGGCCCAAAATAACCTAGGTCACATGCTCGACATGACAAGTCTATCTACTTCCCACTTAATAGCAAAATTTATCCACGCGAGCCCACAGGCCCATTGGGCCCATACGACCCATTTAACCCAGAACTATTCACGGCCATCCGAACAACGTAACCCAGTTCAAATCCTACCACATAACATACATTTTATCCGTGTGGGCCCACACGACCCAATCTGGCCTAGAACAGCCTACGCCATGTACGCGACATGACAAGCCCAGCCATATTCCACCTAGCAATTAGATTTACACAAGCGGGCCCACGGGCCCATCGAGGCCCAGAACGGTCCTAGCACACGAGAACATTCGTGGCAGCCTTCTACAGTCTATTGCCCATGGTTTGTGGGCTCAGTTCGCCCCATATGCATTCGCACGCTCGTGAGGTCCCGAATGCCGAGGTTTCAGTTTTTCGACTTTTGTCGACTTCCAACAAAGAAGGGCGTGAATACACACCTGTTTATGAGAACGCGCCGAAGTCCACGATCACCAACCTTGGCACATACCATCTGGTTTGCTCTATTTAAAGCCAGCTTCTCACCAATTCTCATGTTAGCTTCTCGATGTGGGATTTCTTTCAACCAATAGGAAATTTCCTCATTCTTATGACCATTTCAACCACAGAGTTTCAGTCCAACTCCACCTCATTCGTAACTCAAATAGCAAAATAAATACTCTATTGCGCATCCCAAGACTTGAACCTCAGACCTCACAATTACACTACACGCCACATTGTCACTCCACCACAGGCTCTTTCTATGTCATATTTTATCCTCAATTAATTATAAAGTCTATAGGCCAAAGTCCAGGTTCCTTTAAAAGAAAACCAAAATAAATTGCAAGAGCCAAGACTTGAACCCAGGCTCCCTTGTAACCTTAATGACGCCACAACCAGTAGACCACATGCTTCCTTGTGTCATTTATTTCCCACAATATTATAAAAGGCCTACTTCCAAGCATCTTGGGCTTTATTAATTTAAAACCAAAATTTTGCTAATGCCTAGGTTTGAACCCAAGATTTCTCCAACACCTCTCAGGGTCGTTGACCACCAAAGTAGACATTTAGTTGTGTCATTTCCTTGCAAATTAAACACTTAAGTACAACCTCCTTACGGACCCATACTCATGGCCCAATACTTCTAGGTCCAAATTCGGGTTGTTACAAGAGACATGGCCATGTGTCTCAGCCGTGTGGGGGACACGAACTTAGCACACGAGTGTGTGACTTGGCCGTGTGACTCTAAATGCTTACTGATGTCATAAATAGAACATTACATGGGCTGAAAACATGGGCGTGTCCAAGCCACACGGGCGTGTGAAACCCACACGGCCAACCCACATGAGCATATGACTCTCCAAATTGTGAAAATTTTCTAAGTGTTGCAAAAGTTTATATGTTTACGGTTTGGTTCCGTACCACCCCAAATATATGTTTTGGGCCCCGTAAGCCCATATAAGGGACGTTGAGCATATGTATGAAAGTTTTTAAATAGAATAAAATTTTATGGCTGATTTTTACATGATTGATTGTATTTAAGTTCGGTAATACCTCATTCCCTGTGTCGGTGTAGGAAGCAGGTAAGAGGTGTTACATTTAGTGGTATCAGAGCTATGGTTTAGTCGGTTCTCAGACTAACCTAGTATGTATAAGAGTCTAGCTATACATGCCACAAATTTGTAATAGTGTGATGTCTCCCGACGTGAATGAGAACTATCTTGTTTAGACAGAGGTACTCTTCAACCAAGCTACATCCTACCAAGTTGATAGTAGCACTAAAGTATATGAGTAAAGTGCCATTGTGATGAGTTAAAGATCGAAAATGTATGAATAAGATTTTATGATGTGTACGTGATGAGGTATGATATGAAAGTTCATTTTGTGATAAGCTCACCTATATTTGTTTGATCTTTCTATGATGTTGTGTGCTTGACTTGTTTGATTAAGTGAATGTGATAAGTGAATTTACTCAAAATTAGTAGAATGTATGCATGAGTGCATTTGTTTGAATAAGATAATCAAAAATTTCGTGTGACTTAGATATGAATATTAATTTGCCTAAAGTGAATTGTTTAACCATGATGATATTATGATGATGATGATGAAAGTTAAGTCACATGTGTGTATATCTGAAAGTCAAGTTAGAGGCCTTACGACCTCGCCTCCCTTCTTACTGAAGAGGTGTCTTAATGAGATTTCACAAGAATTATGTCAAATAAGCTCACAAGTATGGAACAAAAGGGTTTAGTTGTAGAACAGTTAAAAATGTGATTAGAGATTGAGAATGAGATGACGAATGAAAACAGAGCTAGAAAGATATCAAATTGACTTGAAGATTATTCAGTTTACGCCATATCATAGTTGGAGAAGAAATTAACTTAAGTAAATCGACTTGTTCAGGCATGAAGTTGAAAGAGTGTATTAATTGGGATTTCTTATGAACTGATATTCTTTAGTAAAAGAAATAATGCGGAATTAGTGATGGTAGAAATAGTTGATGGAGTAATACCTGAAATGTGAGATATCTGAGTATAGCAGATTATAATGAGTAGATTGTGATAGTCTCTTCTGGGGTATTCTATGTGATCATTCATTCTCAAAAGTATTCTCGAGGCTATCTATTCTCTGATGAGATTTTGTAATATGAGAATGTTTTCTAATCAGGATGTTAAACGAGAGCATTGTTAGTCTAATGGATTTATAATTTATGTTGCTCTATTTCTCCCTGGTATTCTATTACATTTCGTCTGTTGGGAATTGATGAGAAAATACGTAGGATGCTATGATTCTGTTTCTTCTAATTTTTGTTCTATCTAATATATATATACACATGTGAAAAGTACATTGTCTCCATTTCATTTAATTTCAGTGGGTCTACATGATGTTTTCTTTTGGACTTCTTTTCTTTAAAGAATCATTAGGATCTTATATATTATTTTCTTATGAGTTTTATTCTCGATCTTTCAATATGGTATCGTATTTTGGATTCTCTATCTTGGATTTCTTCATCTGGGTTTCTCTATCATTTTTATTCGGTAATCCATTAATCATAGCTCATATCTAAAGTGTGTTCTTTAACCTGTGATAACTATGTTGATTTTTATTATACTTCTGACTCAATCATAGAAACGTGGTGATTCTAGTATCTAAATTTCTCTAATTTTCGTGTAAGGACTCAACCTCGGTAAAAGTGTAAGAGGCGAAGTCACCAGTTCCGATTTGTATGATGAATTTTTTTTCTCAGGTGTAACACCTCAAACCCGGCCTGGACGTTATGGCCGAATCTTGCGATATCATATTCAAGTGTTTATCATAAAGTGCAAATTTGTTAAAATTCCATTCTCTATTAAACCTTTCTGAACGACCTTAAAGAAGGTTTCAAGGCTTGTTATTTATTTTCAAAATGTATGTCGTTTATTGAGAATTAATCATATTAAAACATTGTTATTTATTTTAAAACATTGTCCCTTGCAGAAGCTTTTGAATCATGTTGTGGAAATGTGATGTTTTGAAAAGCACTTATCTTTTGAAAACCCGTGTCCTATAGCTAGCAGATATAAATCAATATAAATAAAACCCCAAATAAAAGTAAAAATTTAAAGAGGCCTTATTACAGAATAAAATACCTAAATTAAACTATCTATAAATTAAAAGTTAATAATGGACGCGTAAGCTGTTGTGTGGCCACCTTCGAGTCCCTCGCAGCACTGATCTGCCTAAGGATTACCTGCTCAGATAAGCAGAAGAGTGAGTTTACGAAAAGTCAGTGTGAAATCCCTTAATAAAAATAGATAGCCGAACATACAGTGAGCAAATACAGTCTGGGCCTAAGCCCATATCAGTAACCATGACAATATCTGTTTGGGCTTTAGCCCATCTCAATACAGAAACAGTTGCAGTAACAGTAAATAGTGTAGTAATAGTTATCAGTGTAGTAACAGTTTAAAATAGTATGTAAGTCCTACCCATCCAGCCTCTACATTCCAACTCCATCCAACCCTACACTCCATGTCGGGATATAATCAACCCACCCATCCCTCCACTCCAAAATTAGCACCCAGCCAGGGCACTAAATGAGAATATGCAAATGGTCGCTTGATGAATTTAGGCTCAAAGCCTTTCAGTACACTTCCTCCAATCAGTATAAACCCGTCTTCATGCAATGCATCATACAATCATGTCATGTCATATCATAGAATCATACATGTATCCATTACAGTTTAAATAACATGCTAAAATGCGGTCATATATGTACATATATATATACATAACATAGGAGCAAAGCAGACATCTTACCATATAAGGGAAAAATAGTCATTTTATCATATATAGGGGTCTAGGTAAACTTACCAACCCAATAGTAGGTCCACAGTCATCTCGGGTGACTCGTGCAACTTTAACAGTCAAACAGTGCAAATGGGCCCACGACCTATATTGCGGCCCATGTGGGCCCACATGCCCGTAGGCCCACCTAGTTAAGAAGTGGCCTTGACCGTGTGGATTACACAGCTTGGCCCAATATTCTCCACAAATCCATGAAGTTTACCCGTGTGGAGCCCACAGGCCCGTAGGGCCCACACGGCCCATTTCGGCCCAACGTGGCCCAAAATAGCCTAAGCCTATGGAATAGCTCATGGTGGCCTCTACGATCTAACGCCCACATTTATGCGTTCGGATTACCACATGAGCGAGCGCATGCCCGTGTGGCCTCAATGGTCATAGTTTTCGACTTTTGCCGAACTACGATTTGGGCAGTGTTTACACACCACGAATATGTGCGAATAGGCCACGAGTGCCAAATCCTACATTCAATCAAGGCATTCCATTAGTCATTTGACAATTACAATTAACAACCTCTCTTAATACTTATCCCAACATATCATTAATACTTACCTTGATTGAACAAATGTGGCTTAGCCCACTTAAACCGCCGACCAAAATTGATCACACGCTCATTGTCAAAAATCTGCATTACAAGCGAATTCCATTAATCCTGATTGCTTTTACACTTGGCTTGAATCAATGTATATTAACTTATAAAAACACAAACCCAAAAGTAGGGGTAAGAGATATTCGACCAACACCAAAGAATGCAAACCAAAATACCCAAGTTGAATACGATGACTAAGAATAACGTTACCTTCGATCGAGAGACGATGGAAAGGTTTGGTTCACTTCAATATCAATGCATAACCCTTCACTCCTCGAGAAGTTCTAGAAAACAAAAAGGAACCTACAAGAGGGGAATATATTCGACTTTAACAATATAAGAGGGGAGACTTGATAAAAGTCGAAAGAGTAGAGAGAGTAGAGAGAGCGAAGAGATATTCAGCAAATGTAACAAGGTACAAGAAATGTTGAAACCTAAAGGAGTTGAGAAGAGGGAAAGAAAAGGGGTATTCAGCCAAAGAGAGAATCGATTGGGAGAAGGAAGGGAAAAAGAGGCAATCGGTCAGGGGAGAACAAACTCGAACTCAGCCAAAATAAGAAAACCTGAATGATTCTTTTCTATTAACGACCCCTAAGGAGAGAAAAATGAAAGAACCGATGCACAAAGAGTAAAACTCGAAACCAAAATTCATAACCAAACTAAAGAGTGAAAAAAACCAAAATGGCAACCATTGTCGAAAAAGATGAGTAATTGGAAACCCCAAAACCGAATTCCTTGAGTGCCTAAACTCTCAATTCAGCGTGAACTCCCCCATCACTTCAAAATCCCTTAATTTCCCCCTCAAATCCCTCCTCAAATCACTCAAATTGATCCCTCTCTATCCACATCCCATATTTCCTCCTAAGATCACTCCTACCTTCTCACTACTCAGACTTTTAATGAAACACAAACTCTAGCCATCCAACACAGCAAAATTTTAACCCTTCCGGGCATGCAAGGATTCAAACCTCAGTCCTTTGGCATAGGTAACATGCCACTTACCCCTTAGACCAGTAGGCATTTTTTGTCATAAAATACCCACATTTATTTAAGAAGTTTACTGACTAGAGACAGGGTTTATTCAAGTAAAAAAAAAATTGCACAAGCCAAGGCTTGAACCCAAGACTTCTCAGACTCTTCCTAGAACACTTAACGACTGAAGTAGACATGCATTTGTGTCACTTTCTTGCACAACTAAACTTTTATGTGTAGCCTCCTAACTGTTCCCATACTCAAAACCTAATACTTCTAGGCCTAAAATCCAGGGCGGTACATCAGGTGAGTGAAATAAAGTCAATGCATTCAATTAGATATTCTTGTTACTTTGAGTTAATGTGATTGTAAGGACCTTTTATTGGCATGATAAGAGGATTTCAAAATATTATGTGTTTGAGGTGTTTTAATAGCACGAAGAAAGAAGACATTGTTACGAGTTAAAGATGCTATGATTGGTAAAGTTATAACTTTAGTGCAAGTCGAACGATATGTTACATGTTAGTAAAGTTTCGAACAGACAAGGACATTGTTAACTGAAGCATTAAAGTTGGTTTATTACGTATCAGATAAGAATTCTTAATTTTTAGTGATGTGTCATTAAGCGGGTTGTGATGTGTTTTAAGACTATAAGGCAAAGTGATATCTTAAAAGTATTTGATGTCATGGAAAGATCTGAGTTGAGATAGCATAGATGATTTGAGCTGTTAAAAAGATGACGAGTTAGTTATTGTATGGTTTTTGAGAAAGGCGAATTGCAGTTACAAGTGCTCAGTTAGAAAGTCTAGAACTTATATAGAAATTCTGCATGAAAGCTCACAGAAATAGTGTATTAGTGTCCGAGTTTGGAACTCGACATTTCTAATCTTTGTGTATGAATACTTAAACTGTTAACATGATTAAAGCCAAATGTCAACTGTCATCGGGACTATTTTTGACGGTGTTGACATCAGAATGGAAATAAGAGAGAATTACGATAGATTTCATATCGGAATTATCCTCTCCTCTGAAGAAGAAAAATGTTATGTGACTTATTGTTAAATGCTTGGGGAACTTTGTGAATCGTTTCGATATGTACTAAATTCTCACTTATCAGATAAATGGAATTATGTGTCTCTGAAGTTTCAGGTTTCTTTGAATGCTAATCTTCATTTATCGGATTGAGATCCGGGTATTATATCATGATTTATTGGGAAAGTTAAAGGAGGCTTTGAAATTTAAAAGCAACTGAGAGTTGAATTTGCAAACTATCGTACCGTATGAATTATAGAGAGTATGAGGCCATGATGAACTGGCTAGCTTCGTCGTATGAATTTGAAGAGACTCATGCAAGTGATGTGTATATATGTGTTATGACAGTATGGATATGACCTTGGTGCCTATTCAGTTGATGTGGTATGGCAGAAAACCGCTTATAATTTTAGTACGAGAGATTGAAGAGCTAGGTAGTAAAGGCACAACCTGAATTGAAAGTCCTTTAAAAATGATCATGGAATGAATGAGTCTATGTGAAAGCCAAACCTCTATTTACGGTAAGATTTTTGGGGACGAAAATCCCCAAAGGAGGGAGAGTTGTAACAGCTCGATTTTAGGCCTAGTCGAAACAGTGGTTTTGAAACCACAAATCTAAGGTTAGTAAATTATTTTAATATTATTTTGTGTTATAGCATGATTATATGGGTGCATGAAAATTTTGGTGAATTAATTTTAGCGTTTGTGAGCTTAATTGCGAAAAAAGACTAAATTGCATAAAGGGCAAAAGTTTTGTTTTACTACCCAAATATGTTAAATAGCTAGAGAACCAAAATTGGAGGTCTTTAAAGTGCAAATAGGCCATTTAGGGAGTGATGGCCGGCCATAGGGGACAAGAAAGTTGAAAAGTCAAATTTGGTGGACATTAGGTGACTTTTTTTGGTAATAAAATAAATTAAAGAAAAAGTTGTCATCTTTTTCATTTCTTCTTCTTCTTCCACTAAAAATGGTAGCAAACATGGGGGTTTTGAAGATCAATTTTTCAGCCATTTAGTTCCCTTGCAAGTAAGTGATTTTGATAATCATTTTTGATGATTTTTGTATTTTTGGAACCCTTTTAGCTTAATCTAGCTAATGGGGGGATTATTTTGCAAAATGGTAGAAAGTATAGGGTTTTTCCATGTGAATATTTATATTGTTTGCTGAATTTTTATGGAAGAAAATAAGTCATGGTTGTGTAATAAACAACTTTTGTGAAAGGATTTTCATGAAAAATACCTAAATGGACCTTTTTGTAAAGGTTGATAAAAATGTGATAAATGTGTGAAATAATTGGAATTTTGAGTTGCTACAAGAGTAATAATAGGTTGGGTTAGGCTTGGGTAATAAGAAAATTTGATTAAAATTGATTTACAAGCCCAATAGTAAAATCATAATTTTTGTGAAAGTCTAGGGGCAAAAATGTCATTTTTCCAAAGTATAAATTATGGAATGTATTGGTTAATATGATGATTAAAGTAGTGAATTTTATCATTATAGATCAATAAAACCGAGATTCTGGCTTAAATCAAAAAGTACGAGGTTATGGACTAAAATGGAGTAATTAGCTGAAATTGCATTCAAGGTAAGTCCGTGTGATTAAATAAGCATGATATCCTTGTTATTGTTAATATGCTTGAAATATACCTTGCTATCATTGTATTGAATTATATGTTGATGATATTGTATATGAGAAAGTGATGCCAAATGTTAATAACATTTGGGTGATGATTGAATACATTAGAAATTCATTGAAACGAGTAAGTTGGGTGTAAATAATACAACTACATTGTTATTGTGAGTGATTAAGTTGATATAGCATAAATTGTCTGGTTGTGAAAATGAGTATGCATGATAGGAATTGATGTAGTAGAAACTCCCGGTTGAACCATACGAGTAGATTGGATATTCATGCCATGACATTTGAGTGATATGTGTGCTAGTGTAAGACATGCCTGGGACATGCATTGGCCATGCTATGAGATGTGTCAGTGTAAGACCATGTCTGGGACATGTCATCGACATTGAGACGAGAGCTAGTGTAAGACCATGTCTGGGACATGCCATTGTCTTGATGTATGAGCTAGTGCCAGACGATGTTTGGGACATGGCATCAGCATCCTACCCTATGTTTGAGGCTTATTGAATATCCTTTAGTATTCCGAACGGTTCAACAGAGAGATTTACAGTTTAAGCTAAATGAGAAAGGTTATGACCATGTTGTGAGCGGTACAGGTACCTACTTGAAACGTATGAGATGTGAGCTCGATATATGATATATGAATTGTATTTGATAGTGATAAGTAAGTTGAGCTTATGTCCATTTATGTATTATGAACAAACTATGAAATGTTGTGAGCATGGCAAAAAGGTACAGGTATGTACTCGAAGCTCAAATGCTATTACGATTATGAAATGATGCAACTTTGGTACAGATACAAATAAGTAAGCTATGCCTATGAGAATGAAATATTCATGACCTTATGATTATGATTCTCTGCTTATGATGTACCAATATGTATTTTCACTATGATGTTTAAAGTGTTTTGTAAAGGTGTTATAAGCTTAGTTACCATTATTTTACACTAAACAGTTTTGGGACAGCTACAGTAGACCAACTTGGAAAATACACCAAAAATAGTGGAAATAGGGTTAGAGATTGAATAAAAAATAGAACTAAATCTAATTGAGTCTAGTTTTTCATAAAGGAAACGCGGTACGCAAGAAAATTTCATATTATGAGATATTTGACTTTGTGTGGAACAGAGTCAGAACAATTTTGAAATCCCCTATTTTGACTTGAGAAAATCATTTAAAATTGTAAAAAAAATATTTATGGGTTATAATCTATATTTTTAAAATTTCTAATTAGTCTATTTTTGAGATAAATATACGGGAACATCATTCGAATCTCGTACTATGAGATAATTAATTTTTAGTGAAGAGAGGTCGGGACTATTAGACTGTGAAAAAGGGGTAAGTTTAAGGAATAAAATGTACTAATTCGATGAACCAAAAATTCTAAAAAGTTTATTTTAAGAATATATGTGAGTCTAGTTTCTGGAAAAATTTGCGGATCTTAATTTGGAGTTCCGTAGCTCCAGATATAAATAATTTAATGACTATGACTCGAGAAAACAACTTGACCTGAACATAAGTAAAAGTGAGAATATGGTTGTATTACCTTGAGGAGCAAGTTGATAATTGCTTATTATTTTTCATACGGTCTTACTAAGCTATAAAGCTTACTCCCTTCCTTTCCTTTTCTTTAGTGTTGTCAAGTTAGCTCGAGATTGGAGATCGTCGGAGGCAGCATCATACTATCAAGCCATCACCTTTGTAATATTGTTATATGTTAAACATTTTTAAGTGAGTGGCATGTATAGGGACTTATCTGTATGTTATGTGTTATTATGATTAGCCAAATGCATTGGCTTCTATTGAGTTATTTGTATATGGCCAAGAGGTGTATCTTATTTTTATTATGGTTTGTGAACCTATCTATCTATGATATGTTCTAATGCTTGTGATGAGGCGGTGTGATTATGCTTGTTGGCTATATATGGTTGGCGTTAATGTTATGAATGTGTCTTAATACGAGATGCTAAATCATTAAAATGATGTCATGATATGTGTCCTTAGTGTATATAAAGATGTGAAGGATTAAGGGTAACATAAAGGCTTGGAAAATAGTCTAAGTGTTTACCATACGGGTAGAGACACGACCGTGTGTCTCAGTTGTGTGGGGGACACAGCCTTAGCACACGGGTGTGTGACTTGGCCATGTTACTCTAAATGTTTGCTAACATCATAAATAGAGAGTTACACGGGCTAAAGACACGGGTGTGTCCAAGCCACACAGGCGTGTGAAACCCATACAACCAATCCACACGGGCATGTGACTCTCCAAAGTGTGAAAATTTTCTAAGTGTTGCAAAAGTTTTATATGTTTACGGTTTTGTCCCTTACCACCCTGGATGTAAGTTTTGGGCCTCATAGGCCCATATAAGGGATGTTAAGCATATGTATAAAAGTTTTTAAATAGAACAAAATTTTATGGCCGATTTTTACATGATTGATTATATTTAAGTCTGGTAATACCTCGTACCCTGTGCCGACGTAGGACACGGGTAAGGGGTGTTACATAATGCTTGAATGTATCTATGAGTAATATATAGTGAGATTTAATGCGGTAAAAACTCCCGGTTGAACCTTAGGAATAGATCAGATATCCTTGCCAAGACATTTGAGTGATATGGATGTGTGCTAGTGTAAGAAATGTCTGGGACATGCATCGGCCACATTATGAGAGCCAGTGTAAGACCATGTCTGGACATGGCATCAGCATTAAGACAAGAGCTAATGTAAGACATGTCTGGGACATGCATCGGCCTCGAGATATGCAAGCTAGTGTAAGACCTGTCTGGGGCATGGCATCAGCTTGACATGTGTCAGTGTAAGACCTGTCTAGGACAAGGCATCGACATCGAGAGATGAGAGCCAGTGTAAGACCTGTTTAGGACATGGCATCGGCCTCGATATATGAAATTCAGTGTAAGATTTGTCCGGGACATGACATCGACTTAGATATGTGAGCCAGTGTAAGACCATGTGTAACAACCCGATTTTGGGCCTAGTCAGAACAGTGGTTTTGAGACCACCAATCTGAATTCAAAGAAAGTATTTTGTTATTAATTTATGGTTATAACATGTTTATATTAGTGCATGAAAAATTTGGTGAAGTAATTTTAACGTTTGTAAGCTTAATTACGAAAAAGAACTAAATCGCATAAAGTGCAAAAGTCTTAATTTGATAGCTAAGGGTGTTAAATTGCCATGTATCATAAATTAGGGGTCTTTAAAGGGCAAATTGTTGAGTACCTAGATTAATAAAATGATTAAATTCATGAATTTTTATCATTATAGATCAAGAATTTTAAAATCCAAGCCTAGACCGGGGAAAAGTGAATCTAGTGAACTAAGCTGAACTAATCGCCTACATTTTGTAATCCGAGGTAAGTTGTGTGTAAATAACGCAACTATATGGTTATCATGTATGAATGATTGAATTGTTATAGTATAAATTGTTTGATTGTGGAAATGGTTAAGCATGATGAGAATTGAAATAGTAAAACTCTCGTTTGAGCCGTAGGATTCATCGGATATTCACGCCATGACGTTTGGGTCATTTGTGTGCTAGTGTAAGAGATGTCTGGGACATGCATCAGCCATAGTATGAGAGCCAGTGTAAGACATGGCCAGGACATGCATCAGCCTCGAGATATTTAAGCCAGTGTAAGACATGTCTGGGACATGCATCGACATTGAGATGAGAGCTAGTGTAAGACATGTCTAGGACATGCGTCAGCCTCGCGATATACAAGCTAGTGTAAGACCTGTCTGTGACATGGCGTCAGCTTGTTGCGTGTTAGTGTAAGACCTGTTTGGGACATGGCATTGACACCGATAGATGAGAGCCAGTGTAAGACCATGTCTGGGACATGGTGTCGGCGTCTTAACCCATGTTAGGGCTATAGAGTATCCGATAGTATTCCAATTGGTTCAAAAAGAGATTCATGAATTATATCGAGATGAGAAAATTTATGATCATGTGATGCGTGATACAAGTACTTATTTGAAACGTATGAGATATGGGCTTAACATATGCCATATGAATTGCATTGGATGGTGACAAGTAAATTGTACTTACGTCTATTTATGGTTTTCATGAATAACCTATGAAAGGTTATGTGCATATCATTTTATGATGATTATTTTCGTGCAACTTACTAAGCTTTATGCTTTCCCTATTTCCTTTCCATTTCTTATAGTGCCGCCAAAGTAGCTCGAGGATCATCGCCTACGTCGGAGAAGCCAGTCTCGCTATCATACAAAGCACTTGGTATAGTTAGATCTTTTATTTTGATTATGGCATGTATAGGACCCTAAATTTTGAGTTTTGTGTTATTGTTAATTGGCCAAATGTGTTGGCTTACTTTAGCATTTGATTCATTTTGTATAAGGCCATGGAAAATGGCAAATGTTGAAAGTTGTTTTATGAATACAAGAAGTTCTTTCATGAATGAGTAATTTGTTGGTTGCTTAAGTATATATGAAATGTGTAAAAGCCTTAGCCATGGTTGTTCGGTTGAGAAATTATATTAAGTCAGACTTTGGTATGTTAGAATATGTTTCAGGGTGGCAAAGGGCTTGGTAGATAGCCTTATATTGTCCACATGGGTAGACACATGGGCGTGTGTCTAGGCTGTGTGTGACACACGACCAGCCCCATGGGAGTTTTGTCCGACCGTGTGTCCCCTGCATGTAAAAATTGTGTAACGCCTCCACGCCCGAGACCGTCGCCGGAGTCGAGTATGAGGTGTTACTAAGCTTAATTTAACATTTTTAGAACTTTGGATTATTTGTTTCTACAATCACAGCTTTTAAGCTACTTGCGTCACAGTCACAAGAAAAATCATATCTCGAGTTATGAAACTCGAAATCAAGATCTGTAAATTTTCCTTGAATCTAGACTCATATACCTATCTGCTAATTTTTTTCTAGAATTTTTGGTTGAGCCAATTAGTACAGTTTATTAGTTAAAGTTACCCCTGATTCAGGACTTGACTGGTTTGATCTCTGTTTACTACGAACCACATTTCTCTCTGTAAAAAATTCATATTACATTAGGTTTATTTATAATAAAACTAGACTAAATAAGGATTCTGATGATATAAAATACACCACCTAATTATATCTTTACAATTTATGGTGAATTTCTAAAGTTGGAATAGGGGATTCAGAAACTGCTATGACCCTATTTCACTAAAATTCAAATATCTTTTAACATATAATTCCTTTACCTATTTCATTTGTTTCATGTGAAACTAGACATAATAAGATTCAATTTGATATGTATTCCACCACAAAATTCAATTTATATGATTTTTAGTAAATTTTCAAACTCGCATCAGTGTTGCTGCAGTATTCTGTTTATGGCAAATTTCATCCCTTTTATGAGTTTTTATGTACTAAGTATCTTAATAATTTTCCTGAACATCAAACATAATCTAAACTAACCATTTTCATAATTTATCATTATCAAACATTTTATCAACCATTCCATCACCATATCATAAGATCTTTTACACAAAATAGGTATATTGCTATACATGCCATACTTAAATTTACAAGCCATTTACCAAAAGTCTTCCGGATAGTGTGACTGAGCCTTCGACCTATCCCGACTCCTGAGCTGGCCTTGTCCAAAACTACAATGAGTAAGAAGGAGGAGTAAGCATAAATGCTTAGTAAGTTCATATGCAAATAATAAGTAACATAACAAATGGTCATACCAATCAACATTAGCATGCATCACTAAAACACATATCATATTTCTAATCATTTTTTTCATCATCTTATTACCTTATCGTGATTGTATCAATACTGAACCCGAGGGTTAAATACATACCTGTCCAAAATATCCATTTCACATCTCTTACCAATACGTCTCTTTACATCTCGAATATTCCTCCATTTGAGTATAACTTTACCCGTTGAACACATCGGAATATAATTCGGATACATGGATAACTTGCACATAAGTGCCATATATGCAACCAAGCAATCATGTAACCCGCCCATAAGCGAACTCAGACTCAACTCAACGAGCTCGGGCGTTCGCATCCATAAGTGAACTCGGACTCAACTCAACGAGCTCGGATGCCTAGTTACATCTCACGAACTCGGACTCAACTCAACGAGTTCGGACATTCGCATCCATAAGTGGACTCGGACTCAACTCAACGAGTTCGGATGCTCAACCATCCTAGTGACATGTCACTTGTATCCTAATCTATTCCTAAGGTTCAAGCGGGATTTTTCTCGAACACATATCCTTGCCATCTTCCGTAAAATACCGAAACCAATACTCGGTAACACTTTATATTTAACAAATAATACAAATAATTTGCATTTTATTCGAAAATAACCACAAAGCATATATTTCATGATAAAAATCAGCATATCATATAATTAACATCAATAATTTAAAAAAAACAATTATACTACATTATTTACACATGAACTTACCTTGGTACCAAAATACAAAGATTTTGCAATTTAGTCCACAATCTTTTCTTTTCCTCGATTGAGGTCGATTCCATGTCTTTCTTGATCTAAAATAACACATTTAGCTTATTTAACACTCACATTATCAAATTAATCCTTAACTCAAATTTTGGCAAAATTACAATTTTACCCCTAAACTTTTACATATTTACATTTTTGCCCCTAGGCTCGGGATTAAACTTTATTGCTTATTCTTATGTTTTACAAAATGCTGATCACTTTTTTCTTCTATGGCAACATCAAATTCTCACTCTAACATGTACTTGTGACTATTAGGTATTTTTACCGATTAAGCCCTTTTACTCGTTTTTGCTTAAAATCGAGTAGTACAAGTTGTCTAACATAATTTAAAACTTCATATTCTATCATAAAACATCAAAATACACAAATTTCACCTATGGGTATTTTTCCAAATATAAACCCTAGGTTAAATTATTGCTAACATAAGCTTAATCGAGTTATCGGGATCTCAAAAACGTAAAGAACATTAAAAACGGGGCTTGGAATCACTTACTATGGAGCTTGGAAGCTTGAAACAAACCCTAGCTATGGAGAACCCTTGAAATTTCGGCCTAATGAAGAAGATGGACAAAAATTGGCTTTTAATTTTGTTTTTAATTCATTTTAATAACTAAATGACCAAAATGCCCTTACTACTAAACTTTCCAAAAATTCCTCCCATGTCCTAATTTTGTCCATGAACTTAAAATTAGTCAAATTGCTATTTAAGACCTCATAATTAATATTTCAATGCAATTTCATACTAAACACTTCTAGAATGCAAATTTTGCAACTTATTCGATTTAGTCCCTACTTTCAATTTAAACACTTTAGGCATAGAATTTCTTCACAAAATTTTCACACAATCATGTAATCATATCATAAACCTAAAAATAATTATAAAATAATTATTTCTATCTCGAATTTGTGGTCACGAAACCACTATTCCGATTAGGCCCTAATTCGGGATATTACAACTCTCCCCCCCTTTAAGGATTTTCGTCCTCGAAAATCTTATCGGTAAATAGATATGGGTATTGATTTCTCATAGTTTCTTCAGATTCCCATGTAGCTTCTTCTATTCCATGCCTTTGCCACAACACCTTCACAAGTGCAGCATTTTTATTCCTTAGTTGTTTGACCTCTCGAGCTAAAATCTTAATCGGTTCTTCTTCGTAGGTTATATCTGGTTGTAGTTCAATTTCTGTCGGTGAAACTACATGTGAAGGATCCGAACGATACCGATGTAACATAGATATGTGGAACACATCATGAATCTTCTCTAATTCAGGTGGTAATGCTAGCCGATATGCTACCGGTCCAACTTTTTCAATTACTTCATACGGCCCAATAAAACGCGGACTTAATTTTCCCTTCCGTCCAAATCTAAGGACTTTCTTCCATGGAGACACCTTTAAAAATACTTTATCGCCAACTTGAAATTCAATGTCTTTTCGTTTTAGATCTGCATAAGATTTCTGTCTATCTGAAGCGACTTTCAAACAATCTCAATTACTTTCACTTTTTCTTGATTTCTTTTATTAGATCAACTCCATAAATCTGATTTTCCTTGAGCTCACCCAATACAAAGGCGTTCGACACTTACGACCATACAATGCTTCATAAGGTGCCATTTTCAAGCTCGTCTGATAACTATTGTTGTAAGTAAATTCTACCAACGGCAAATATCTTTCCCAACTTCCTTGAAATTCCAATACACAATATCTGAACATGTCTTCAAGAATCAAATTACTCTTTCCGATTGTCCATCGGTTTGTGGATGAAAGGCGATCTTTGAAATTTAACTTTGTACCTAATGCTTCTTGCAACTTTTGCCAAAACCGTGAAGTAAATCTCGGATCTCTATCCGAAATGATTGACAAAGGTATTCCATGAAGTCTAACAATCTCACGGATATACAATTCAGCCAACTTATTAAGAGAATAATCAGACGCATCGAATAAAATGAGCCGATTTAGTCAATCTGTCAACTATTACCCAGATGGCATTTTTCTTTCCCGGAGTTAATGGCAACCCTGATATAAAATCCATGGTAATTTGATCCCATTTCCATTCAGGAACTATGATAGGCTGAAGTAATCCCGAAGGCACTTGGTGTTCAGCTTTCACCTGTTGACAAATTAAGCATTTGGACACAAACTCTGATATATCTCTTTTCATTCCATTCCACCAATACATTTTCTTCAAGTCATTATACATTTTCGTACTACCCGGATGAATCGAGAAATAACCACTATGTGCTTCCTGTAGGATCTTTTGAATCAATTCCTCATTCTTTGGTACACAAATCCAATCTTTAAACATTAAACATCCATTAGAACCAATTCTGAAATCTGACTCTGTATTAACTTCACACTGTTTTCTCTTGGCTTGCAAATCTTGATCATTTTTCTGAGCTTCACAAATCTCTTGTAAAAACATCGGTCTTGCTCTTAACTCTTCTAGAATCGAACCATCATCTGATACCTTTAACCGAGTGTTCATAGCTCTCAAAGAAAATAAAGAAACTTTCGCTTAAAGCATCAAAGAACCACATTTGCTTTTCTGGATAATAATCAATAACAAGCTCGTAATCTTTCAATAACTCCAACCATCTTCGCTGTCTTAAATTCAAGTCTTTTTGTGACATCAAGTACTTAAGACTTTTATGGTCGGTATATACTCGGCACTTTTCACCATACAAATAATGTCGCCAAATTTCCAAAGCAAACACCACCATGCACCAATTCCAAATCGTGAGTAGGATAATTCCTCTCATGAGGTTTTAATCGCCTCAAGCATATGCCACCACTTTTCCTTCTTGCATGAGCACACACCCCAAACCATTTAGAGAAGCATCACTAGACACCACAAATTCTTTACGATTGATTCTGGCTGTACTAACACTGGTGCCTCTGTTAATAACTTTTCAATTCTTCAAAACTCATTGACATTCTTCCGTCCATTCAAATTTAACATCCTTTCTGAGTAATCTAGTTATAGGAGAAGCAATTATAGAAAATCCATTTACAAACCACTGATAATACCCAAATAGCCCCAAGAAACTTCTAACTTCGATTACATTTTTCTATGGTTTCCAATCAACAATGGCTGAAATTTTACTAGGATCAACCCGTATACCATCACCTGAAACAATATGACCCAAAAATCCAACTTCCCGTAGCCAAAATTCACTTTTACTAAACTTAGCATACAGCTGCTTATCTCTCAAAGTTTGTAAAACTATCCTCAAATGCTCAAAGATGCTCAGTATCATTTTTTGAATAAATTAAAATATCATCTATAAACACCACAACAAATTTGTCCAAGTATGGTGAATATGCGATTCATTAAATCCATAAACACAAAGAGAGCATTTGTCAACCCGAATGGCATAACTAAAAATTCATAATGACCATACCTTGTTCTAAAAGCGCTTTTTAGGCACATCCGACTCTTTTACCCGCAGATTGGTAATACCCAAATCTCAAGTCAATCTTTGAAAACCATGTCGCTTCCTTTTAGCCGATCAAACAAATCATCAATTCTTGGCAACGGATATTTGTTTTTGATTGTCACTTTGTTTAATCAAGCGATAATCAACACACAACCTCATAGAACCATCCTTCTTTTTCACAAATAACACGGAGCACCCCAAGGTGAAAATCTCAGTCTCACAAAACCTTTATCACCAACTCTTGCAATCGAGACTTTAATTCCTTCAACTCTGCTGGTGCCATTCTATACGAGCAATCGAAATCGGAGCTGTTCCCGTGATCAAATCAATACCAAATTCTACTTCCTCGACCGGAGGTAAACTGGCAATTCTTACGAAATACGTCCGCAAATTCACACACAACCTAAGACTGATTCAACTTTCTTTTCAACTTCTTTTGTATTAATTACATACGCCAAATAAGCTTCATAACCCTTTCTCGATATCTTTGAGCCGACATTGAAGAAATCACACTAGGTAATGCCTCGATTTATCCGATTCAACCCATGAGAGTTTCACCATTTTCACACTTTAATTCTATAACCTTTTCTTTGCAATTTATTTTAGCATCATGCAATGTCAACCAATCCATACCCAAAATAACATCAAACTCATCAAACAGCAACAACATCAAGTCAATCGGAAAGTAATGATCCCGAATCATTAAAGGACATTTCTTACATACTTTATCAACAGTCACACATTTGCCTAACGGATTCGACACTCTAATCATAAATTTTGTGTTCTCAACAGGTATATTCATACTAGACACCAATTTCATGTATACATATGAATGAGTAGAACCAGGATCAATCAAAGCAATAACATTAACATTATAGAGAAAAAATGTACCGGTAATCACATCAGGTGAGGAAGCATCTTCACGCGCTTTAATAGCATAAGTTCTAGCCGGAGCTCTTCCTTCAGGTCTAATTGGTGCATCCCTGGCTACATTCTTACTCCTTGCTTCGCTCCCAGCTTTTCTTGGATATCTTCCTCTCGAATCCGCCCCACTTGTTTTTGTATTCTGAAATTTTTCTTTTTCAGCTCTCTCTGGGCAGTCTCTAATAAAATGATCCGGAGAACCACATTGAAAACATTCATTTGCTCTACACGACCAAAATGATTTCTACCACACCACTGCACTCGGGTTTAACAAATCTCGAGTTCCCTACACTGGTCATTAAGTAGTCCGGGATTTAGGACCCACATTTTGCTTCTTATAATTCCCATATGATTGCCCAGTGAAGCTTGGGAACGAGGATTCATATTCCTTGACTTTCCAGTTCTTTGTGAAAATGAACTCGCTCATCGGTCTTTTCTTCCAATTTCTAGTCTCACCTCTACCTTTTTCTTTTCTTTAAGTAATTCTTCGGCCTTACAAGCTCGATCAACCAATACTACCATTTCTTTTAATTCAAGAATTAACAAATACCTTGATGTCTTCATTGAGCCCGTCTTCAAATCGTCGGCACATCTTGGCCTCTGTAGGAGCATACTCTCTGGCATACTTACTTAATCGAACAAACTCTCTTTCATATTCTGTAACCGTCATATTACCTTGCTTCAGCTCAAGAAATTCTTTACGCTTCTAATCAATAAATCTTTCACTACTATATTTCTTCCGAAACTCTTCTTGAAAGAATTCCCAAGTTATTGTCTCTTTCGGTACCACCGAAATCAAAGTCTTCCACCAATTATAAGCTGAATCCCGCAACAAAGATATAGCACATTTCAAACATTCTTCAGTGTACAAGATAATTCGTCAAATACCCGGATAGAATTTCAAGCGAAACTCGCTTTCTCGGCATCATCATCAATATTTGCTTTAAATTCTTCGACCCCTTGCTTACGAATTCTATCAACTGGAGTTCTGTGAAATTTCATCAGATCCATACCTTGAGGCGTCGGGGGTACAGGTTAAGGAATTGGGGGAGGTGGGGGAGGTTGTACATTTGGGTTCGTACGAATGAACTCAGTGTACCATGCACTCATCATTTGGAGAAAGGCTTCCCAACCCCTTCTCTCTCCTCCCGACCAACAAGAGGGAGGTGGATTTTCAGTGCACGCTCCTTTAGCCGAGCTGGTGCATTACTCTCTACTTCATCTGCCACAGCTGGATCGGGATCCATTTACTATAAAAAAAATCATTTAAAAGGTCAGAAGTCGTCACACTATCACAATTTATACATATGGCATGTATAGCAAAATTCGTACATACAACACGTAGTCCGAGAACCGACTAAACCTACTCTGATACCACTAAATGTAACGCCTCCACGCCCGAGACCGTCGCCGGAGTCGAGTATGAGGTGTTACTAAGCTTAATTTAACATTTTTAGAACTTTGGATTATTTGTTTCTACATTCACAGCTTTTAAGCTACTTGTGTCGCAGTCACAAGAAAAATCATATCTCAAGTTACAAAACTCAAAATCAAGATCTGTAAATTTTCCTTGAATCTAGACTCATATACCTATCTGCTAATTTTTTCTAGAATTTTTGGTTGAGCCAATTAGTACAGTTTATTAGTTAAAGTTACCCCTGATTCAGGACTTGACTGGTTTGACCTCTATTTACTACGAACCACATTTCTCTCTGTAAAAAATTCATATTACTATGAGGTTTATTTATAATAAAACTAGACTAAATAAGGATTCTGATGATATAAAATACACCACCTAATTATATCTTTACAATTTATGGTGAATTTCTAAAGTTGGAATAGGGGATTCAGAAACTGCTATGACCCTATATCACTAAAATTCAAATATCTTTTAACATATAATTCGTTTACCTGTTTCATTTGTTTCATGTGAAACTAGACATAATAAGATTCAATTTGATATGTATTCCACCACCAAATTCAATTTATATGATTTTTAGTAAATTTTCAAACTCGCATCGATTGTTGCAGATTCTACATTTATGGCAAATTTCATCCCTTTTATGAGTTTTTATGTACTAAGTATCTTAATAATTTTCCTGAACATCAAACATAATCTAAACTAACCATTTTCATAATTTATCATTATCAAACATTTTCTCAACCATTCCATCACCATATCATAAGATCATTTACACAAAATAGGTATATTGCTATACATGCCATACTTAAATTTACAAGCCATTTACCAAAAGTCTTCCGGATAGTGTGACTGAGCCTTCGACCTATCCCGACTCTCTGAGTGGCTTGTCCAAAACTACAATAAGTAAGAAGGATGGAGTAAGCATAAATGCTTAGTAAGTTCATATGCAAATAATAAGTAACATAACAAACGGTCATACCAATCAACATTAGCATGCATCACTAAAACACATATCACATTTCTAATCATTTTTTCATCATCTTATTACCTTATCGTGATTGTATCAATACTCAACCCGAGGGTTAAATACATACCTGTCCAAAATATCCATTTCACATCACTTACCAATACGTCTCTTTACATCTCGAATATTCCTCCATTTGAGTATAACTTTACCCGTTGAACACATCTAATATAATTCGGATACATGGATAACTTGCACATAAGTGCCATATATGCAACCAAGCAATCATGTAACTCGCCCATAAGCGAACTCCTGACTCAACTCAACGAGCTCGGGCGTTCGCATCCATAAGTGAACTCGGACTCAACTCAACGAGCTCGGATGCCTAGTTACATCTCACGAACTCTGGACTCAACTCAACGAGTTCGACATTCGCATCCATAAGTGGACTCGGACTCAACTCAACGAGTTCGAATGCTCAACCATCCTAGTGACATGTCACTTGTATCCTAATCTATTCCTAAGGTTCAAGCGGGATTTTCCTCGAACACATATCCTTGCCATCTTTCGTAAAATACCGAAATCAATACTCGGTAACACTTTATATTTAACAAATAATACAAATAATTTGCATTTTATTCGAAAATAACCACAAAGCATATATTTCATGATAAAAATCAGCATATCATATAATTAACATCAATAATTTAAAAAAAACAATTATACTACATTATTTACACATGAACTTACCTTGGTACCAAAATACAAAGATTTTGCAATTTAGTCCACAATCTTTTCTTTTCCTCGATTGAGTTCGATTCCACGTCTTTCTTGATCTAAAATAACACATTTAGCTTATTTAATACTCACATTATCAAATTAATCCTTAACTCAAATTTTGGCAAAATTACAATTTTACCCCTAAACTTTTACATATTTACATTTTTGCCCCTAGGCTCGGGATTAAACTTTATTCCTTATTCTTATGTTTTACAAAATGCTGATCACTTTTTCTTCTATGGCAACATCAAATTCTCACTCTAACATGTACTTGTGACTATTAGGTATTTTTACCGATTAAGCCCTTTTACTCGTTTTTGCTTAAAATCGAGTAGTACAAGTTGTCTAACATAATTTAAAACTTCATATTCTATCATAAAACATCAAAATACACAAATTTCACCTATGGGTATTTTTCCAAATATAAACCCTAGGTTAAATTATTGCTAACATAAGCTTAATCGAGTTATCGGGATCTCAAAAACGTAAAGAACATTAAAAACGGGGCTTGGAATCACTTACTATGGAGCTTGGAAGCTTGAAACAAACCCTAGCTATGGAGAACCCTTGAAATTTCGGCCTAATGAAGAAGATGGACAAAAATTGGCTTTTAATTTTGTTTTTAATTCATTTTAATAACTAAATGACCAAAATGCCCTTACTACTAAACTTTCCAAAAATTCCTTCCATGTCCTAAATTTGTCCATGAACTTAAAATTAGTCAAATTGCTATTTAAGACCTCATAATTAATATTTCAATGCAATTTCATACTAAAAACTTCTAGAATGCAAATTTTGCAACTTATTCGATTTAGTCCCTACTTTCAATTTAAACACTTTAGGCATAGAATTTCTTCACGAAATTTTCACACAATCATGTAATCATATCACAAACCTCAAAATAATTATAAAATAATTATTTCTATCTCGAATTTGTGGTCATGAAACCACTATTCCGATTAGGCCCTAATTCGGGATATTACAAATTGCAAGTCAGTATGCATGGTAGTAAACACACGGGCAGAGACACAGCCGTGCGTGTCATGGGACACAGGCACGGGCTAAGACACGGGTGTGTCATGGCTGTGTGAGGGACACGGGCCACAGACACGGGCGTGTGTCAGGCCGTGTGAAAACCCCTGCAGGTTCGAATTTGGAATTTTATTCACACGAACATGGGACACAGGCATGTCCCTAGATGCTTAGGCCGTGTGTGTCACACAGGCCATCAACACGGCCATGTCATAATAGCTACATAGGTGTGTGCCCTGTTTCAAGGGTCATTTTTATTAAGTCAGTTTAAGGACCTGAGTTGGTTCTGAATGGCTTTCAACGGACGTTTGAGGCCTCGTAGGCCCATATTAAGGAGTTTAAACAAAGTTCAAAAAAGTTTTAAATTTGATCAAGTCTTGGTGACTCAGAAACGTTTGGATGCATGTGGTTAAGTTTAGTAACACCTCGTATTTTGTCCCAACATAGGGAAAGGGTGTGGGGTTGTAACACCCCAAACCCGGCTAGACGTTTGACCGAATCTGACGTGTCATATCGAAGTGTAAAAAAAATATTTTATATTTTTGATCTAGAAAAACTTACTTAGTGTTTTAAAGGATAATTTCGTTATAGGTTAAAGTGAATGGAAGCTATGCACCAAGTAGGAAACTGAAAAAGAGGAGGTGAGTCCATCGGACTGCTTAAGTACCAAGCTCCCTTTGGATCCAATCCTAGACATGCACACCACCATTACCACACCTTAACTTAGTGTATATTCTTAGGAAACCTATACGATTAAGTCCATTTTAAGAAAAGTGATTAATTTTGAAAAACGTTTTCATTGTGAAAGTTTTACTTTTTTGTCGTGATATTTTGAAAAAAATTATTGTTTTTGAAAACGCGCCCTAAAGCTAATCAGTTTCAGTGATTAAGATAATATCATATCTATTCTAGTAAAACATATTAAAACAATTCAAAATCATTAAAGTGGCCTTATTACAACTTAAAACCCAAATCATAAAAGTAAATGAAAAGATGTCCAATTCACCAGAAGAAAACCAAATTTGCAGAACATGTGGCCACTCCGAATCCCTCACAACTCTAAGCCCACTATGGTTGGGGATTACCTGCGTGGATGAAAATAAGGGGTGAGTTTGGAAACTCAGTGTGTAAAATACCCCAACCATAGTCTATATCAGCTCAAACCATAAAAACACTATGGTTCGGGATTACCTGCGTGGATGAAAATATGGGGTGAGTTTGGAAACTCAGTGTGTAAAATAACCCAACCATAGTCTATATTAGCTCAAACCACAAAAACATTATGGTTCGGGATTACCCGCGTGGATGAAAATAAGGGGTGAGTTTGGAAACTCAGTGTGTAAAATAACCCAACCATAGTCTATATCAGCTCAAACCACAGAAAAAGATTAAGTTGGCCTTAGCCCAGAACAGATTTAAGAATGAAGCCCATAGGCCCATAACAGAACAGAACAGATATTACATGTTTATGCAGAAACCCAACCATATCCAACCGTATACACCCCCGTACCAACCTTACACCATATGGGGAGACTACTCGACCCACCCAACCGCTACACGCCATAGAATTTGCAGCATGGCTGCCAGAAACAGATAATGTGACCGAGTTACCAGATATAGATAATCGTGGCAGAGCCACCAGAACAGATAATTGTGGCAGAGCCACCAGATCAAATAATTGTGGCATAGCCACTTGGACGCTTCCTCCATAAATATAACCCATGTCCCCATGCAACAGATATACATATCATGGCATACATCATACAAAATCAGATCGTCATGCTTTTCAGTCAAAATTAACCCTAGGGGTATAATGGTCATTTTGCACCTAGAGGTATAATGGTTATTTTTCATACTTAGGGTATTCTAGTAATTTAACTATTTTAGGGTTTTCATGCATATTTTTACCATTTACGTGTTAACAGGAACACTTACCGAGCATCCTTACCGTATTGGGCCCGTTGGCCCATTAACTCGATTTTGGCCCATTAAGCCCAAATATATCGAAGCGCACGAAATCGCGCACACTGCAGTCTTATCACTTCAGATTACCGAATATGTTACTCAATCTATCTCACGAGCATTCGCACACTCGTAAGTTCACAAAATACCAGTTTTTCGGTATTTCAGCTTTTCGGCTTTTGCCGATCTAGTCTATGAGAGGGTGTCAGTTACACACATGATTCGTAGCAATTCGATGGCGAGATCCACACACGAGCTACCTACAATTGGATTACTAACACGTCAATCTAGATATTGAAAACAATCTACGTACTTATCCCCCTACCATATTCGGCCAGCAAAGCCTTAGACCTTAGAGTTCTTACCTTTTTGCCGAAATATGGATTAGATCTAGAGATCCAACCGAATTAGTCTTCAAACCCTTCACTGTATGCCCCCTTGTCCACGCTAACGCTTACACAATCAAAAAGAAAGAGGCAGAAGAGCCCTTAGTCCAAACGTTAGCCACCCTTTAAAGGTTTCAGCTTTTCTAAATTCCCGAAATAAAGAAAAGATCTGAGTACTTACCACCAATTCTTTCACCAACACGATTCCACTTCAGTTCTGATGCAGATCCAACCCTCAAACACTAGCAGAAATCGAATCTTAGAGATCTAAAGATTCAGCTATATGCCCCTAAGACTATGGTGTTTTCGGCTTTTTGAAACTATGAAGAAAAAGATGATTTGTGTGAGGGTTTTGCAGTGATATTGCCGATAAGGGTTGGGGTTTTGAGGATGTAAAAATCAGCCAAAGAAAAATGAAGAAAGATAGAAGGATTTTGGCTAGAAGAAATCGACACAAGAAATAAATTTTCAAGATTTCGACTTTTATGGCAATCGGCTATAGAGGTTTAGAAAAGAATGAAATGAAAGAGGGGAGAAAAGAAGAAGAGAAAAGAATTGTCAGAAACGGCACTCCCTACCCCAAAAAGAAAGGAAAAAAATGAAAAATGAATCCTAAAGGCCAAAAATATACAGCACTTATTAGCTATGGCCGAATGAGTGCATTTCGGCACAGGAATTCTTCCTAAATTCCAACTCCCTGAATTGCTCCTTGATTTTTGGCCAAACATAATGTTTGAATTCCATTCAAACTCCTAACCAATCAGCCCACCGTTTGCACCGCTTCAGCATGCTGCCAAGAGTCCTGATCAGACCCCAACTCCTTCCTCACGCGTGCAGCAAAAACCCAACCTTTCGTGCGCGAGATGAGGCTCAAACCCCAGAACTCCATCCGCCTTTGCGCCTTCACCCGAGCTGCTGGCCACTGCACCATGCTTCTTCCTTTACTAATATCTAGTCAAAATTAATCTTAACCTATTCCTGCTGAAGCCTCGGTTACTTGCGAAATAAATATGAAATTTCGCCTGCTATACCTCTCGAACCTGCGACCTTCTAACGCCACACACACGTTGCTTGCCACTGTACCGAAGTTCCTTTCATGACATAATCCTCTCACAATTAATTTTAACCTTTACCCGCTTCAGTTCTGGCCCGCTAAAAATAAAACAGAATTTGCCTTCTCGTGGAATTGAACCTATAACCTCTCGGCAGACCTAGCACGCTGCTGCCACTGCACTGAAGCTCTTCTCATGATATAATCTACTCACAATTAATTTTAAGACTTATCTGCTGCAGTCCCAGTTCGTTTAAAAATAAACGCCTACCCTTCAGCTACACCACCCGTACCTTACCACCATGCCACTCGCTCGATTGTGTCACCTTTCCTCCCGAGATAATTATAAGGCCTCCTTGCGGCAACCCTTGGTTGTAAAATAAAAAAACCATTTACACAAGTCGTGCCTTGAACCCAGGCACCTCCCATGCCTTCCTAATGTGCTTAGCCACTGGGCCAGGTGCTCCTTTTATGCTAAAACTCAATCCAAATTATTAATAAGGCCTACTACCCAGATTCTCTTAAGAGGCAAAATTAAGAATTTTGCTAAAGCTATGGGCCGAGCCCGGACTTTTTCCCACACTATAAGCCCTTTGTATTTTATTTAATTACTAAACTAAACTAAACATAATATTAATAATAATAATAATTAATTAGAACATCCAAACTATTCGGGCTGTCTTCTACCCGAACTCAGACAAAAGGCCCAATACTTTCTAGGCCCAATTTTTGGGGCATTACAGGGGTGTTACACCATGTTTGGAACATGGCATCAGCATCGTACCCTTATGTTTGAGGCTTAGTGATTATCCTGTGGTATTCCAAATGGTTCAACGGGAAATTTAAGGTTTAAGTCGAAATGACAGAGCTTATGACTATATTGTGAGTGGTACAGGCACTTACATGAAATTGATGAAATGTGAATTCAATTCATGTTGTATGATTAGTACCGAATGAATATAAGCATGTTGAGTAACACAGGTATGTATGCCAAGCTCATGAGAAATGATTTCGATTCATGATGCACATTTGGTGAAGATGTAAATAGGTAATTCATGCCTATGAGAATAATTTTGTGATGACCTTGTAATTATAGGTCTATACTTACGATGTATAAATATGTATCTTTACCAATGTGGTGAAAATAAATTAATAAGGTGTGATAAACTTAGTATCATTAATTTACACTAAAGCAGTTTTAGATAGCAATCGTAGTCTGAATTTGAAAATCCACCAAAAATTGTGAAATTTGAGTTAGAGGCTGAACACAATATTAAATTGAAGCTTAATGAGTCTAGTTTCACATAGAAGAAACGGTGTAAGCAAAAGAGTTTCATATTATGAAATATTTAAATTGTTGTGAGACAAAGTCAGAATGATTTCGAAATCCCCTGTTCTAATTTGAGAAAATCATTGAAAATTGTAAAAAAATAGTTATGGGTTATAATTTATATTCGTAGAATTCTCAATGATTCTACTTTCAATAGAAATAGACAGACACATCATCCAAGTTCTGTATTATGATACAATTAATTTTTAGTGAAGAAGGATCAAAACTTTCGGATAGCAAAAAAGGGGTAACTTTAAAGAATAAACAGTACTTATTGGCTAGACCAAAACTTCTAAAAATTTTATGGTATGAATATATATGAGTCTAGTTTCTGGAAAAATTAGCGGATCTTAATTTAGAGTTCTATAGCTCCAGATATAAATAATTTAGTGAATATGACTCAAGAAAATAGCTTGACCTAAGCATAAGTAAAAGTGCAAATATGGTTGTATTACCTTAAGGAGCAAGTTGATAATTGCTTATTATTTTCCATACAGTCTTGCTAAGATATGAAGCTTACTCTCTTCCTTTCCTTTTCTTTAGTGTTGTCAGGTGAGCTCAGGGTTGGAGATCGTTAGAGGCAGCATCACACTATCAAGTCACTACCTTTGGAATAATAAAGGATATATTAGAAATTTCAAGTGAGTGGCATGTATAGGGATCTAGTTTTATGACATGTGTCATTACGCTTTGGCCAAATGTATTGGCTTATATTGAGTTATATGTATATGGCCATGAGGTATGGCTCATATTGATTATGGCTTGTAAACCTAGCTATTCATGTCATGTCTAATGTTTATGTTGTGATTATGTTTGTTTGCCGTGCATGGTTGGTAATATGACATGTGTATTGGATGTATGCTCTATGACTAGTTGAGGTGGTCATAGCCATGTAGAAATTGGACGTTATAAAATCACGTGATAATGATTGAACATGAGTTCTTGATGGATAAGTTGGTAACCATAGTGTAATGGTAAAAGTGGTCATCAAAATGACAAGTCTTATGAATGTGAATTAAGGAATCTAGACTTGGTATTGCATGAGTAGATGCATTGCTTATAGAAGGGCATGTTAATGTTATAAATATATCTTAATAAAGAGTGTTTAATCACTAAAATGATGCCATGATTTGTGGTTTAAATATGTATAAGGTTGTAAGGGTTTATGGGTAACATAAAGGCTTGGAAAATAGCCTAAGTGTTGACTACACGGGCCGAGACACGGTTGTGTGTCTCAACTGTGTGAGGGTCACGGCCTAGAGACACGGGCGTGTGGCCTAGCCGTGTGGTTTGATTTGCATGCTGACATTATAAACAGAGAGTCATACGGCCTAAGAACACGGGCGTGTCCTTATGTCTACACGGGCGTGTGACCCTATTTCATGGGAAAATTTTCTATGTTTTCCCAAAACTTTCTAAGGTTCTTGTTTAGTCCCTAACTATTTTCAATGCATGTTTAGGTATTCATAGGCCCATGAATGGGACATTATGCATGTGTATGAAAAGTTTTGATACGAATGAAATTTTGTAGCCCGATTTTTTACGTGTTTGTAAACGATTAAGTTTGTTAATACCTCATACCCTATTCTGGTGTTAGACAAGGGTAAGGGGTGTTACATTTAGTGGTATCAGAGCTATAGTTTAGTCAGTTCTTGGACTAACCTAGCACGTGTAAGAATCTAGCTATACATGCCACAAAATTGTGATAGTGTGATATCTCCCGACGCGAATTAGAAGTATCTTGTTTAGATAAAGGTACTCTCCAACTGAACTACACCGGATCATGTAGATTGTAATACTAAAGTATTTGAATAAAGTGTCGTGGTGATGAGTTAAAACTTGGAAAGGTACGAACAAGATTCATAACATCATGCTACGGATAAAATGATATTATTGTGATTGGACATTAAAATTTTAACGGATTGCAATGGTTCCTTGAAATGAGATAAAGAACTATATTCTAATGAGTTTATTTATGTTTAGTTGATGATTCTATGATGTATATGGCCGATTTACTTGGGTGAAAGTATGTGTTTAGATAACTTACCAAAAATATCGATGGAATGAATGTTCATGTACACTTATTTGAATGAATATGGTTGGCAAGTTCACATAGTGTGAGTATAAGTGTTAAATTGCTTAGATTGATTTACATGTTTGTAATGATATGCATATGATGATGTGCGAGATGAAAGTATAGATTGGAATATACTTATCCATGTTTGTTGGCTCTCGTATGATGTTATGTACATGACTTGTTTGATTAAATTAATGGGATAAGTAAAGTTAGTTAGAATTCATAGAGTGCATGCATTAGTGTACTTGTCTAAATGAGATAACTGGAAAGTTAGTCTAAAACGAATATGAATGTCAGTTTGTCTGAAATGAATGACATGATTATGATGATGTTGCTATAATGATGAAAGTTGTGTCATATGCATATGTATATGAGAGTCGAGTTAGAGGCCCTACGACCTCACCCCCTTACCAGAGTGGTGTTTTGTAATGGAATTTCATGAGATTTGTGCTGAATAAACTCACAAGTGTGAAACCAAAGAGTTCAGTAGGGGAATAACTATAAACATGATTAGAGATTGAGAATGAGTTGATAAGTAAGCCAGAGCTAGAAAAGTATTAGGTTGACATAAAGATTATTTGAGATATACACTGCCACAGTTAGAGAAGAAATTTACTTTGGTAAATTGAATTACTCAGGTACGAGGTCGAGAAAATGTAATGATTGTGACCTTCTCAGAACTGATCTTCTTTAGTGAAAAGGATAATATGGGATTTATGATGACAGAAATAGTTGGAGAAATAATATTTGAAATATGAGATGTCTGAGTATGGTAATTACGTGAACAAATGATGACTGCCTCTCTTGATATATTCTAAAAGATCATTATTCTCGGACGTGTTATAGTAGCTATCTATCTTCTGATGAAATTCTTGATATATGAGAATGCTATCTGATCTAAATGTCAAATGAAGGTATTGTTGGTCTGACCGGTTTATAGTCTTAATTTTGCTCTACTTCTCTCTGGTATTCTGTTATATTCTGTTTGTTGGGAACCTATGAGAAAATGCATATGATACTACGATTCTATTTCTTTTAAGTATTGCATTTGATTCCAGTAGGATGAAATGATGTTTTCTTCTGGACTTTTTCTCTCTAAGGAATTATCGAGGTCTTTCATATTTTCTTAATAGTTTATTTTCGGTCTTCCGATATAGTATCGTATCTCGAGATTTCTCTATCCTAGATTTCTTTACTTGGTTTTCTTGTTATCTTTGTTCCATAATCTGTCTATTATGACTCATGTTCAAAGTGTGTTCTTTAGCTTGCGATAATCATGTCAAGTGTGACTATGCTCCTGATTTGATCATGATAATGCAGCGATTTTAGTATTTGGATTTCTCTAATTTTCGTGTAAGGATTTGACATTGGCGAAGGCATAAGTGGTGAAATTTTGAATTTTATCTTTTACCAAGTAAGTTAATCAAAGCTAATGTCTTCAATTGAAATATATTGGTTATTTGAGCTAATGTAAGTGAAATTGTCTTTGATTAGCATGAGGAGTGAATACCGAATGGTTGTATGATAAAATTTTCGTCTTATGAAAGTCGAATGGCTTATTTCATGTTAGCAAAACTTGGACAGATGAGAATATTGTTAACCGAAGCATTTAAACTGGTCTAGTCTACACTTGGGCAGAGACTTTTTAATTTTCAGTGGTGCACTGTTGTATGAACTGTGATGTGTTTTAAGATAATAAGATAATGTGATAGCTTAGTGCTTTCAATGCTACAGAAAGATCTAAATTGTTAATTGGGTTAGAGCTGAGCATCAGGTTTTACTGGAGCTATCTTCTCCAGTGCTGATATTAGAATAAAAATGAGAAAGAATTATTCTCGAGGCCATATCAGAATTATTCCAATCTTGGAAAGAGGAAAAATGTGATGTATTTTATTGCTAGATGTTTGACAAGATATGTGAATCATGTCGGTATGTACTGAATCCTCGCTCATTAGATTTATGAAATTTCGTATCTATATGATTGTTGAAATTTCTTGTAATACTAGTCCCCACTACTCAGACTGAGATTCGGGTTATATATTATGATTTCTTGGGAAAGCTAAAGGAGGATTTGAAATTTAAAGGCAATTGAGAGTTGACTAACACAGGTATGTATGCCAAGCTCATGAGAAATGATTTTGGTTCATGATGCACATTTGGTGAAGATGTAAATAGGTAATTCATGCCTATGAGAATGATTTTGTGATGAACTTGTGATTATAGGTCTATACTTACGATGTATAAATATGTATCTTTACCAATGTGGTGAAAATAAATTAATAGGGTGTGATAAACTTAGTATCATTAATTTACACTAAAGCAGTTTTGGATAGCAACTGTAGTTCGAATTTGAAAATTCACCAAAAATTGTGGAATTTGAATTAGAGGCTGAACACAATATTAAATTAAGGCTTAATGAGTCTAGTTTCACATAGAAGAAACGGTGTAAGCAAAAGAGTTTCATATTATGAAATATTTAAATTGTTGTGAGACAGAGTCAGAATGATTTTGAAATCTCCTGTTCTAATTTGAGAAAATCATTGAAAATTGTAAAAAAATATTTATGGGTTATAATTTATATTCTTAGAATTCTTAATGAGTCCACTTTCAATAGAAATAGACAGAAACATCATCCGAGTTCCGTATTATGATACAATTAATTTTTAGTGAAGAAGGGTTAGAACTTTCAGACAGCAAAAAAAAAAAAGGTAACTTTAAAGAATAAACTGTACTTATTGGGTAGACCAAAAATTCTAAAACTTTCATGGTAATAAAATATGTAAGCCTAATTTCTGAAAAAAATTAGCGGATCTTAATTTAGAGTTCCGTAGCTCCAGATATAAATAATTTAGTGACTGTGACTTGAGAAAATAGCTTGACCTAAGCATAAGTAAAAGTGCAAATATGGTTGTATTACCTTGAGGAGCAAGTTGATAATTGCTTATTATTTTTCATACGGTCTTACTAAGCTATGAAGCTTACTCCCTTCCTTTCCTTTTCTTTAGTGTTGTTAGGTGAGCTTGGGGTTGGAGATCGTCGAAGGCAGCATCACACTATAAAGTCACTACCTTTGGAATAATGAAGCATATATTAGAAATTTCAAGTGAGTGGCATGTATAGGGATCTAGTTTTATGACATGTGTAATTACATTTCTGCCAAATGTATTGGCTTATATTGAGTTATATGTATATGGCCATGAGATGTGACTCATATTGATTATGGCTTGTAAACCTAGCTATTCATGTCATGTCTAATGTTTATGTTGTGATTATGTTTGTTTGTCATGCATGGTTGATAATATGACATGTGTGTTGGATGTATGCTCTATGACCAATTGAGGTGGTCATAGCCATGTAGAAATTGCACGCTATAAAATCAACGTGATAATGATTGAATATAAGTGCTTGATAGATATGTTGGTAACCATATTGAAATGGTAAAAGTGGCCATCAAAATAACAAGCCTTATAAATGTGAATTAAGGAATCTAGACTTGGTATTGCATGAGTAAATGCATTGCTTATAGAAGGACATGTTAATGTTATAAATATATCTTAATAAAGAGTGTTTAATCACTAAAATGATGCCATGATTTGTGGTTTAAATATGTATAAGGTTGTAAGGGTTTATGGGTAACATGAAGGTTTGGAAAATAGCCTAAGTGTGGGCTACACGGGCCGAGACACAGTCGTGTGTCTCAACCGTGTGAGGGACACGGTCTAGAGACACGGGCATGTGGCCTGGCTGTGTGGTTTAATTTGCATGCTGATGTCATAAACAAAGAGTCACACGACCTGAGAACACGGGCGTGTCCCTATGTCCTCACGGGCGTGTGACCCTGTTTCATGGGAAATTTTTTTATGTTTTCCCAAAACTTTCTAAGGTTCTCGATTTAGTCCCTAACTATTTTCAGTGCATGTTTAGGGCTTCATAGGCCCATGAATGGGACACTATGCATGTGTATGAAAATTTTTGATAAGAATGAAATTTTGTAGCCTGATTTTTGCATGTTTGTGAACGATTAAGTTTGGTAATGCCTCGTACCCTATTCCAGCGTTGGACACATGTAAGGAGTGTTACATAGTCCACATACATGGTGTGTAGGGTTGGATGGGCCTTTCGAGGTCCTATGTGGTGTGTTTTGTTGAATGAGCTTAAACAGCTCTATTAGGGTGTGATCGGGGGACAGAGAGGTGTTTTGGCTGGATGAGTGGGTTTTCACTACTTGACTGTATTCATAAGCATCTGATTAAGTGATTGGGTGTAAGTTTGTTTGTCTGGATTCTGTCTGTTTGACTTATCATTTGTGATTGTTCTTACGTGTAATGACGTTTTGTAACACTGAGTGCGATGATATGTGCTTTGCTTGAGTACGTTCGTTTGGGACGTTGGCTTCGTGTATACCTTCTGGTTCTGTATATCACTGTAAGTACGTTTCTCTGCTGTGCTGCTAGCTGGAATTCTGGTCTGTAATTCTATTGTTAGTCATGTCTCGAACTCACACTGAGCTCGTGTAGCTCACCCCCTTAGTGTTTCCCCTTTCAGATACATTTTCGAATTCTGATGCTGGACTTGGCACACCGGAGGTCTCGGAGTTACGTGTTTTAAATAATTAGTTTTAGTACTATTTTGAAACTGTGGTACAAACTTTTGTATTAAATACATATAAGCGTTATTTGGACTGAGGTTTTTGTAATACCGAGATTTTATATCTGAGAGTTTTTAAGGAACTTAAATACTGTAATGTTTTTCAGTTTGTTAAATTGAAAATTCCCATGATCACTTCGGTAATCAATGTAATATACGATATTCGATCTAAACTCCTAGGTCGAGTATTGGGGAGTTACATTTTGATTCAATTTTGTGTTATAAATGGTTAAATCGAAAGTTTGAATAGTTATGTTAACTTGAATTATGTATATATGGTTGGTCATTATGGATGAATTTGGCATAGTAGTTAAATTGGTTGTGATGTAGAAATGGAACACATGTTTAATTGCCAATTAGATGATTTGAATGAAAATGTTATTGGAGTGGTAATGTGTGAGACTTTGGAAGCATTAATAATGATTATTTGGATGAGATAAGGCAATGAACTTTGGTTTCTAAGTAACTAAATTGGTACATTTAAGACCTTTTGAGAATAGACAGTTATATTATGATTTTGGACCCTTAACACCGTGACGAGGAATCGACAGTGAGTTGCATAATGACCAGGAATCCCTGAAATCGTGACATCAACATGATATTTTGAAAACTTTACAATTTGATCCTAATTGGACCTTGTGTTAGCAAAAGATCTTTTGTAAGCTCGTATAAGACCCAAATATGATTGAAAAATATATTGTGATTGCGTAATGTAGTAAGTAGTAAGTATAAAAGGGTAAATGGAATCTTAGATGCTCTAGCAACAAATATGGCATCCCGTAGTTCGGACCTAGCGATTAGGTCAGGTATGGGGTGTTACATGAGGTTTTAAGGTTGTATTCTACTTATGTGAGATGTCATTTGTATTAGTAATGTAGTGCCCTTAGTGTAGTGATTTTGTCTATGTACTTGTAATTTTTCAAACAAATTGGTTTGATAAATATTCATCAGTATTACTAATATGTTTTGTATATTGTCCTTAATGGTTTTTTCACACAAAGAAAAATGAAAGCATATTGGCTTAATAATTATCTAATATTTAAACTAATGATATCAAGTGGTATTACGTGGTCGGATCGTAATACAATAAGACAACTTATATTAGTAGATAATCTAAACATGTCATTAGTCTAATCAGAATTGAACAAATTGATTGGAAGACTAATATTCCATCTATCAGGTCCAATTGGGGAAATATCTTGTCTTAGAATCGAAGTGGATGACTCCCAAACGATAGATACATAGATGTGACCAACTGGACTGGTAGTACTTCATACATGACCCAAGTACAATATATCCTAGATTTGTTTATGAATTTATTCACTTTTGATGTCCATAGTGTGACATAGCTTAATCTTGAGTGGATGATGAACTATGTATGTGTGACTTGTATAGTTCGATGTAAATGAAAGCCTGAGTTCAAATAGATAAGGAACTAAATGTTAGCAAATTGGATATACGACTTCTGCATGATGTAGCATCATTCCAGAATAGTGAAACCATTACCCAATAAAGGGTAACTGATACCTCTCATTGTCATTACATGAAAGATAGAAAGTAACATGGCCACGAGTCATTTTTCTTAAAGATAAATGATTTAATTACTATTTTTTAGTAATTTACTTTTTATGGACGAAGATGTAATGGTTTTTGTGAGATAAAATATGATCATATTGGGAGAATGAATTTATCCCAAAGAGATTAAGGACATTCTATGATGGTAACACACCTCATAACAAGGTCAATGGACGAGCACTTGACGAGTATCTTTCGTAATGGTATATAATAAGGGAGAGCTTAGTTTTGATATTTTAGTGGAATGACTTCATAATTAAATAATATTTTAATTAATAGGCAAAAAGCCAGAGCTTAATTACAAATTATTTGAGCCCTAATTATATATGTTCAATTGATTCCTCTACTGGCTCGAGATAACTATAAACAAATTGAATGTAAAATCAATAATATGGAATTAATGAAAATGATGATGTAAGAGAAATAGATTGCATGTATCACTATTCGCAATGAATGCGTTTTCTTTATAAGTACAAAAGATGAATTAGAAATTAATTTAATTTCTTCGAATTATTATCTAATTCATTGTAATTAAATAATTGAAGTTTGAAGTAAGAATTAAATTAATTAGTCATCATAGATTTTTTGAATGAGATAATTAAATATATTTCCTTAGAGATTCTAATACGGTAAAGTTGACATGATTTTAATGCAAAATAGAATTGGATTGAGAAAATAATTTATTTAATATATATTAATTAAATTAATTGATTAAATAAATAATATTTTGGGAAATTGAAAGTAATTATTAGGTTGGATAAATTATAAGTGTTGGATATAAGTCCAGATAACACATATAATTGAACCCAAATACATGAAAGCCCAATTAGGCCTTGTTACATGTAAAGGGCGACAAGCTCTAGTGTTATTTAGGGCATTTTGCCGTTGCCATCTTTTCTACTTAGCGTAAAAGTTTTATTTTCTTTTGAAATATTATTATTTAGTTAGATATTATTCGAATAGAACTTTTGTACTGCTTTTATATAAATAGGAACTATGTGTTATTATTAATATGCATTGTTGTGAGTCATTATTTTGTCAAAAAATAATGGAAATTTATTTCACAAAATAAATTATATTTATGGGAAAAACATAATTTTCAGTTATAAAGTGAATGAACTTTCCTTCTGTAAGTTAAAAAACTTTTCATTCTATACACTTGGTTCATGTTGTTTGAGCCCACACTCAAAGCAATTCGTGGTTTGAGAATAACAAGGAAGGTTGTTCGGTAGAAAGCCACGATTGACTTAATCGCCTCATACAAAGCACATGTATAATTTCGATTAAATGTTTATTTCTAAAAAGATCATAAAGGCTCGATTTTAAGAAAAAATTTTAACTTCCATCGTTCCTAAAAACACAAATTTCTAAATTGATTTTCTTCATCAAGAAGAAACAAAGCCAGGTTGTGCTGTATTTATAGTCTATACTGATACCAAATTTTCTCTTTTTCTCTCATTGTTTGATTAAATAAAGATGAAAAGTGGCATTCTTAAAAGTGTATGCATGTTTTGGATTATTATGTATGCAAATGAATGTTCGAATTATTTCATAACGACCCTATAGTTAGGGATGTCGAGAAGTGCATTCTCGGGACTCCATTCCCGTAAATCAAACTTGTAAATATTTTTTTATAAATATTTACGAAGTTAGTTGTGTAGTTAATTTGAGTTTGGTTAAGTGAATTTGCATGAATTATAAGTTGTTTAAGTGTAGGGATTAAATTGCATAAGTATTAGAAGTATAATTATAGATTAAAATAAATTAACGGGACCAAAGAAGTAATTATGACTTTGTTCCATTAAGTGGACGGCTTTAATGATGAAGTATATATATTATATGTAAACTTATTATATATTATAGTAATTAATAAATTAAAAATTAAAAGTATGTATATGTATTATATAATATTAAAGTATAATAAATGAAAAGTGAAATTGGATGATAGAAAGCATGCAATTAAATATAAAATAAAAGAAAGAAAAAGAAAGAAGAAAAGAAGGAAGAACGCATGACACATAAGGGTTTCTAAGTTTCAACTTTAATTGGTTAGTCAATTTAGTTCCTTTCTCTTAATTTGTATATTTTTAGAACCCCGGTGTTAAGTACTACCCAACCCATGTCAAAATTTTAACATTGATTAAGATTTTAGATATTGTTATTGTTGAATATTTTTAGTATGAGTGTTTTAAATTGATAGATTCTTAAGCTAGAAATGGAAAAAGATTAAATTGTAGAACAAATTGCAAAATTTGAGTAATAGGGACTAAATTGTAAAAAAATCAAAATTTAGGGGTTTAATTGAGAATAGGGAGCTAAATTTAACTTAAAGTAAAATTAGTATAAAAATATAGGATTAATTGTGAAGAATAAAAATTAGTCTCAGTTTAGGGACTAAATTGGAATTTAAGCAAATATTAAGTAAAAATTAAAATATTCAATGTGAAATTGAATTGTGTTGTGTTGTGTTGATGTATTTTAATTGTTTTAATTTCGTAGCTAACGTCGTACCGGAATCCTCGACTAAAAAGGGGAAGGATAAAATCGACGTCGAATAGCTCAGAATCCACAATTTGTATTTCTATAAATCTAAACCTAGTTGTTAATTGTTGTATTTCGATTTAATGCATATGGTAAGTGGTTGAGGTGAGTATTTTTGCACTTTGATAGTGAGTTGAAATTATAGTTGATTGAAATGGATTGAACTGGTATATACATTATGAATGTATTGATTATTAGAATTGAAATGAATATATGTGTAAATGTGAAAATGTGCAAATATGATAATTGGATATTGGTTGTATCTGAAAAGTGAAATGAAACCTATTAACTGTATCAGGCTGAGTTGGATATAGATGGCCTATCATAGGATAGGAAGAGTTCTGTGATTTCTTCAACTTTGAGTCAATGAGGCATTAGGTGCCAATTTGCTTGGGTTTAACCGATGAGACACTGGGTGTCAATTTATATAGCGTTGGGCACAGTTATTACTTCTGATTTATCTGATGAGGCATTGAGTGCCAAACTGGTGTGTTGGTTGGATCCGTGTATCCGTCCGAGTCTGAGTCGTGTTAATAGGGGTAATTAAATACTAAAGTTCTATGATCGATATTGAAATGGAAAAATATGTGAATTGGAAATGGAAAAATGGATTGATATATGAAAGGTGAAAATGTTGTGATCATAAATGAGATATATATGTAATATACTCATGGATTGAATATAGTTAGTTTGTGCCATTGTTAAACTGAAATGTTGAATGATCTGTGAAAATCTATTTTTATAGCAAGTGATATTAATTGAGTTATATGTTAAACCACCTAATGGAAGAATGTTTGTGAAGTTGAGAAAATCATGAAATAATGTGGTATTATGCATGAAATTGATATGGTGAGAAATTACAATTGCTTGTTAGATAGTAATGTGATTATTCAATTCAAATTGAGCATTCATGTATCTTTATGTCTTTAAATGTTAGGATTATAGAAATATCACTGAGTTTTACTCAGCGTACGGTTTTGTTTTTCGTGCGCAGGTTAGGTACTTCTCTTTTGATCGCCGACTCAGCATCAAAGAACGATCCTGACCTCAAATGTGGTGATGTTTTCCTTTTATGATGGCATGTACCTAGGGTGTCTAGTTAATAGTTATTTTTTGGATGGATTATAAATGAGGTTATAAGTATAAGGTTGGTTTGAGTATATAAATATATGTTTGTCTTTGAAGCCATAATTTGACATATTGTTTTGAACCAATGCTTGTTAGGTGTATGTGAACTTAAGCTTGATATTGAGGTAGTTATAAGCTAAGCTAAATTGAGTGATTTTGGCATGTTTTAACATTTGATTTGAATGATGCTTTTATGACATGTATTTATGATATAACTTATGGTACCAATAAGGGTACATTGGTTAAGCACCTAAGATGATTGTTATTGGCATGTTTGGTGTATGTTTGATCGTATTTTGGATAGGTTAAATGGTTGGTAATTGAGTTGCTTAGTGTCCAAGTAAGTAGGAAATGGTATATTTAAGTTTTAAGGTACTTTTGGGTGCACACAGCCTGGCCACACGGGTGTGTGTCACACACGAGCAACACATAGGCGTGTGACCCAAGTCATAGAGTTACACGAAATGGCCACACGGGTGTGTGTCTTGGTCGTGTGAGACACACGGCCTGACCACACGGGTGTGTGATCCCTGCAGGTTAAATTTTTCTAACTTTTTCCTCAAAATTTCAAATGTTCCTAATTTAGTCCCAAATCGTTTCTAAAGTGATTCTAAGGCCTCGAGGGCTGGAATAAGGAACGATATGCATGCTTAATAACAGATTGTGTTGTTATTAGTGAAATGTTTTGAAATGAATAATTTAGGTAACGTTTATTCGGTAATGCTCCGAAATCCTATTCCGGAGATGGATACGAGTTAGGGGTGTTACATTTTGGGTTTGTAAGTAGATCGTGGATTATTAGCTCTATGCAAGTTTAATTTTTAATTTTAATTTTTGTAAAAACTAGAAAAATTCATGTGAGTCAGAGATAGACTAGGAATTTTTTTAGAGTCGAAGGCAGACTAGGAATTTTTTTAACCAAACTACACATTACAAAATAAAAGTTAAGAGGTTACCAGACTTCCCTAGAATGGAGCATCAGACTAGCTCATGCATCCACCTCATCGTTAAAGCTATAAATGTTGTGTAGTCTTTAAGGGTTACTCACTACACATAAGAAAAAAAAAGAAGAAATAAAACAACAAAAACAAGCAATAGCTAAATAAAAATAAAAATGTCCAAAAATAAAAGCCAAATGTGTTTAATAGTTTACATGCCGCATTAAATATAAATAAAATGCAAAGACATGTAACTAATCTGAATCCTCCCTGAAACCTTCGCTTAGTCCTATGATTCATTTTCCTTTTCCACTCATAGTGTGTCTTGATGGTTGTATCCAACATCAGTCACTAGGCTCTCGAAAGATGGGTCCCCCTCTTGGTTGCCTTGTGGATGCAAAGGCACTTTCGAAGTTTCCCTAATAGGAGGCAAAGTCGTCATTGTTCGTGACCTCATCATTTATTTATTCCTTTTCCTCCCCTTGTTGCTCAAACACGTCTTCTTTACCCTCGAACAAGTCACTCAAATATTCGGCCATTCTAGAGTTTGTCCCCTAGGCTCTTTACAAACATGTCCATGCCTATTTTCATGGACTCTAGGAGTCTTTTGTTGTAACGCATGTTGCAGCCTAGCCTATGCTCCCATTTTGTAGGTTCATCAACCTTTTTCACCTTAACCTTTGTGGATTTCTTTGGGGGAGTCTGAGGCATCTCCATTTTCTGTTTGCGTCGTTGATTCCATTCTTGTATTTGTTTTCCATGAAGTTCTATGAATTGGTATCTGAGTGTGTCTCCAATAATACTCGTGGTAGGATGATAAATTGCTCTATAAGCCCCATTACCACTCCAGCACGGTGGCACAAATTGATAATCAAGTAAGGAAAATAGGTTCTATCCTTGATGCCGAATATAGATTTTTGGATCTCTTTATTGACCCACTTCCCGAGGCTAATTCGTTTTCGCCAAGATACAATATAACAAAGAAAATCAAAAAAATTAACAACATTAGTGTTGAGTAATGGTGATATGCGAGTGCAAATAAATTGCATCCACATCTTAGTGACGGGAAACATTAAAGCTTGCTTAAAAGATAGAGGGTAATTATTGTACCTTTCTCTCTTTGATTCCCCCTCCCCTTAGTTAAAAATAATAAAACGACGTCCATATAAACATTTTCAAAATTATTCAGATCCATGAGCTGTAAATCATCAATTTCATAGTAAGAGACACCATAATATTCACTAATGTACCTAGGGGATATATCGACCTTTTTGTACCTCACATACACTTTGTTCTTTTCAGAAAATTATAAATTGGAGAAGAACTCCGAAACAACAAGGAATTACAGATGGTGTGGTAGACACCATGGCAAGGTTCATCCAGCGATGAAAATAGATTAAATCCCGAACATCCTTGCAATCTGAAGCCGATGGGTCAAAGCCCCATTCAAGGATAAAAGTTCATCCTTGAATGTTTGGGAAAAAAAGTCTTCACCCTTTTTCGACTTAAATTTATCAGGGACATAATCCAATGACAGAGGTGGTTAGGGTTCGGACTTAACTTGTTTCTTCATTCTTTGAGGCATGGTTATCAAGTTTTACACAAGCTAATTATAATGCAATTGTTATCCCGTATTTACAACCAATCAACACTAAAGCTCTAATAAAGTAACCAAAAATAATAACAAAGGTAGCAATATAAAATGCAAGATAGAATAGAAATGAGAAACTTGAACTTTGTTATATTGGTATTGATTTAAGTCGATAAATTCTCATGATTCCCAATCAAATTGAATGTAAAACCTGCAAAAGAAAAAGTAACAAGAAAAATAGAGCAAAAAAGAATAAAGGTTTCAAAAAATTTTTGAAGGATTTGAAAGCGAGATTGGAGAAAATATAGAGAGGGATAGAGTTTTTAGGGATTTAGGTTAAATGTTTTGGGAAAAAATGAGAATAATGGAGGGTTTTGGGTGTTTGGAGGATTTTTAAGCCTCCAAAACACACGATTGCAATACCTGAAATCGGGTATCACGTGACCTAACTCAGATATCATGATACCCAGGGTTGGATATCGTGATATCCCTTGTTTTTGGACCCCTCACTTTTGATTATGTTAGAGGTATCGCAATACCAAGGGTTGGGTATCATGATACCACTGTGTAAAACAAAAATTTTTTACTGTTAAAATTCCCAAAGTATCGCGATTCTGGGGACCCGATATTGCGATACCCAAAAGATTTTTGGTCCCTCTCGAAACTATCCAAGAAATTGCAATATCCCTTCTTGGGTATTGTGATTTCACTAAACTAATCCCCCAAACACAACAAAATCATCAGTTTTCATCCCAAACCTTAAAAATTCGACCTATGAAGTCTAAAAATAAACTAACACAATTTAAAATTCTATTTTAAATTCATAAATGAATGGAGTCCATGCTTAAAGCATTTGGTTATTTACAAATTTGTGTTCATTCACCACAGATAGCGAGTTAAAATTTTAACTTTTGGTGGTTAGTCACACCATTGAAACAGTGTCCTTAACACTTGAACATCCGTGCATATTTGATTGCTTTACATCTGTTCTGATATTGAATTGGGCTCAGGCCCGAAAAGAGTTGCTATTGCATGCTTTTCTATTTGCCGAGGGTTGTACACATTGAGTTTTTGAAAACTCACCCCTCTTTTATTTTTCTCAGGTGATCCTCAGTGGGTGGTTTGACAGTAAGAGGGACTCCGAGGTGGCCAGCTAGCAAGACGACTTGGACTTATTTTTGTTAGCATATAATTTCTAGTATTTGAAGTTATTTCAGTCCGGATTGTAATATGGCCTTTCCTCTAGTTATTATTTTAAATTAGGATTAATATTTTTTTTATTAGAAGTATAACATGGTTTTCTTAAACCATAACTGTTTTTAAATACCACGTTTCCGCAACTCAATTTTTAAATGACAAGTTTTCATAGATCATCTGTTTTAAATAAAGCTTCCGCAACTGAAAAGAGATTTTACAAAGTAATTATTATCATACAAGAAGGAATAGTTTTTTTATTTAAAGAAGGGTTTTCAATGAAAATAAGGTTTTCGATAAAACACTTCAATATGACACGCTGGATCTAGCCATAACATCCGGGCCGAGATTGGAGTGTTACATTTAGTGGTATCAGAGCCAAGTTGCAAAACACGGGCTGTGAAATGGGCCTTATTATTTGGGTTTTTTAAAAAAAATGATTTTTGATTGAATCAAAATGTTTAGGAAAAATTCTTGCTGTGCGGCACATCGAGTCTCCGACGTCGAACCAAGTAAGTTCTTTTATTATTAAGCTTGTTTAATTTGATATACTGTAGACAGTACTTTAGATGATTATACTAAGGCTTTTAGTTGGAGTGAAACTAAAGCCTGTAGGACTTTGAAACTGTAGAGGATTTATGAAAACAACTTTCTTTTTAGTACTTTTATAAAACATCAGCTTAATTATTGAAACTAATTAAAACTTCATAAAATTTCTAATCCAGATAATACGTGAATCAACGATGAGTGCTAGAAGAGGTGTAAGAGGCCATGGTCGAGGCCGCAGAAGTATTAGGGCTAGATCGTTGGCATCGGGCCATATGCCCAATATTGGGGTAGAAGAGGCTTCGGCCTCACCCGTGGCTGAGACTGGACCATATGATCGGGTTGCGGGGGATAATGCATTGTCGTAGGCAATGCTGAGGATTTTGGAAAGGGTCGCAAGGCCCAATAATGGCACGGGAAATCGGGGGTCAATTTCGAAGCGATTTAGATCAAATGGGGCTGAGATCTTTAAGGGCGTGGCTGGTGTGGCTCCTAACATGGCTGGATACTGGTTGGAGGCCACTGAAAGGATAATGGAGAACTTGGACTGCTCACTTGAACAAAATTTGAAAGGGACAGTGTCACTGCTTAGGGAAGAAGCTTACCAGTGGTGGCTGATGGTGAAAGAGGGCACCCAACCTGAGCAGGTCACTTGGGAGTCCTTCAAAACTGCGTTTCAAGGGAAATACGTGGGTGTGAATTATGTGGATGCTAGAAAGAAGGAGTTCCTGAACTTGACCCAGGGAAACAAATCTGTGGCGGAGTATGAGGCGGAATTTCTATGCCTTAGTAGGTATGCAAGAGTAATGGTGGCAACAGATTATGAACATTGTGTTCGATTCGAAAACAGCCTTAGAGACAATCTTCGAGTATTGATTGCTCCTCAGAGGGAGCGGGATTTTGCAGCATTGGTGGAGAAAGCCAAAATCGCTGAAGAGGAAAAACCCACTGAGCGCCTAAACCAGGAAAGAGAAAGGGATAAAAATAAAAAAGATTCTGAGCCCTCCAATTGCGATCATAGGGCTAAGAGAAGGCCCAGAGTGGATAGGCCAATCAGAGTAGGGCCCCCTATTGCTACTACTGGTACACCACCTTGTGCTACTTGTGGAAAAGGTCATGCGGGAGAGTGCTCGAAGAGAACAGGAGCTTGTCTAGCTTGTGGATCTATGGAGCATAGGATCAAGAATTTCCTTATAATGTCAGGTCAGGTTCTAGTCGTGGACAGAGGTGGTGTGCAGCCACTGATGGGTGGTTAGCAACCTCGAGAGCTGTGATCAGGCCAGGGGTGGAAACGATTTGGGTCGTGGAGCACCAGGCAGAGGTGCTGGTCATGCTGAGGTGAGACAGCCAGCTTTGGTCTATGCAGCACGTCGTCAAGAGGATGGAGATGCTCTAGAGGCGAATACTGGTATGTACTTACCCATTGTGTGCTATTTACCTAAGTTGAAATTAGAGTGCGCAGCGGGAGTGTGTTGTGGCAGTCTGTGTTATTAGTTGGAAATTTTGTGGATGAAATTTCTTTAAGGAGGGTAAAGTTGTAACGCCCCCAAAACCTTAAACTTTCATTCTTTTCCGGTTTTAATAAAAGGTGTGCTTAATATTCCTAGTCAAGTGTTATTTATGTGATAATAGGCTTGTTAAGTTTTGAGTTTGAACTCTGAGGTGAAAGAAATTATAGTTTAATAATTAAAAGAACCTTGATGGCAAGTAGTTTGGGTTTTAAATAAATAAAGGAGGAATTGGACACAAGGAGCCTTGTGTTGGAGTGGCAAGTAGCATCACATGTGGGGCTTAGAGGTGCATCACACGCATGGAAAGGAGGTTTGGGGTTCGAATCCCTCCTTGCTCAAAAGAAGGATTTATTTTTGCTCAATAAATGGCCAGTAGTGGCATTGGATGTGAACTCTGAAGGGAGTAATTAGAGGAGAAATTTAAGGAAGGGATTAAGGAGTTATCAGGGAGAAAAGCTAGGAGATGAGGGGTGTAGAGAAGTGCAGTTGAATAGAAAATTTGGGCATAGGTAAATTCGGCTATAATAGGTGCTGATTTTGTGGATTCTAGGGTATTGCCGAAATTGCTTCTCTCCCTTTAGCCAAATTTCTCATTTTTGTGTTGCCGAAACACTTTTCTCTCTAAGTGCTCAAAAGCTGAATTCCTTGTTCCTTGCTTGCCAATTTTCCGTACTTTCTTTTCTCAAATTCTCTTTTGATTCACCTTTGATTTTAGCTGATTCCTTCTTCACTTCTTCTTATTGGTGGTGAATAACCCCTTTCAACATACAAATCTTAAAAGCCGAATACCTCTTTGGTTGAAGACCTTCTGTGCCGCTGCTACTCCCTCTACTTCGGCCAATTCTTGTAGGATTAGTATTGAATCTCAGATTTTAGATCTATGCCAAATTGCTCCTTAGGCATTTTGGGGTTTTGGATTTAAAGAATACTCATGATTGGTGATCAAGGAAGGGCTGTTAAGGCTTGTCGTTCAAGATAAGGCAAATGTGAGATTTTCAACTTTTGGTGATCGTATTTGATAAGTGTGTGATTATTTGTTGAGTGACATCATTTGTAGGTTCATGGCTGAGGAGATCGTAGCACGTTTTAGTATCAAGTGTGTACATACACTGCACACGCACAGTAGATCGACAAATCTCGAAATGCCAAAAAGCCGAAATGCCGAAAAGCCAGAGGTTTGGTTGCAATAGACTTGCAAGTGCGCGAACACTAGTAAGGGGAAACCGATAGGTTACTAGAGGCCCCATGAGTGATTCCGTGGACTTGGGCCTTGTATTGGCCAACCTGGCCAGAATGGGCTAAATGGGCCCGATGGGCTGTAGGGCCCATAATAGGCAAAATTGGCAATTTGTTACTAAGTGATGAAAAATCATATGACTGCATGACTATGAATGTGATTGGGCCTAATGGGCCATACGAATGTGATGTGGGCCTAATGGGCCATACGAATGTGATTTGGGCCTAATGGGCCATACGAATGTGATTTGGGCCTAATAGGCCATATGAATGAGATTGGACCTTGTGGGCCATATGCATGTATGTAGACTCGTTTGGGCTTTGTAAGGGGTTTTGGGCCTAGTATCTGATAACTGCTTAAACAGAAATAAAACTTAATTAATTAATTAGTTGTGACCGTGGACAAGCCATAAGGTTAAGGTGTGGCAATGGGTATATGCATGTCTAGGATTGGATCTAGGGAGAGCTTGGTACTTAAGCGGTCTTATTGACCCACCTCCTCTTCTCTTAATTCCTACTTGGTGCATTTTATCTGCTCGCTTTAGCCAATGAGGACTTGTTAAAGGGCCAAGGTAAGTAATAACCCGTTATAAAGAAAAATTAGCGAAAAGCCCTTAAGGGTAAAAATGACTAAAATACCCTATGTCTTGAATGTAAGATTTATGGATGTTATATGTATACCTGCTGCATTCATATGATATTCTGTTTAGGTTGCATACGGGTTGGGAATTATGGAACGGAGGAAGTATATGAGGATCGCATGGTTGCTTGACGACCTGGATCCACCGATGGCTTTTTAAGCCTAATATATGATTAGCAGCTTTGCTGCAACGTTAGGTAGTACTGCAACCGGGCTACCATTAGAGTGTATCGGATGGGTGGGTCGATATTGATATCCCCACATGGTGTGTATCGAGGGATGGAGATGGTGTGTAGCGGTTGGATGGTGGGATCTGTGCATATTTGATTGCTTTACATCTGTTCTGATATTGAATTAGGCTCAGGCCCGAAAAGACTTGCTATTACATGCTTTTCTATTTGCCGAGGGTTGTACACACTGAGTTTTCAAAAACTCACCCCTCTTTTATTTTTCTCAGGTGATCCTTAGTAGGTGGTTCGACAGTAGGAGGGACTCCGAGGTGGCCAGCTAGCAAGACGACTTGGACTTGTTTTCGTTAGCATATAATTTCTAGTATTTTAAGTTATTTCAGTCCAGATTGTAATAAGGCCTTTCCTTTGGTTATTATTTCAAATTAGGATTAATATTTTTTTATTGGAAGTATAACATGGTTTCCCTAAACCATAACTGTTTTTAAATACCACGTTTCCGCAACTCAATTTTTAAATGACAAGTTTTCATAGATCATCTGTTTTAAATAAAGCCTCCGCAACTGAAAAGAGATTTTACAAAGTAATTATTATCATACAAGAAGGAATAGTTTTTTATTTAAAGAAGGGTTTTCAATGAAAATAAGGTTTTAGATAAAACACTTCAATGCAACACGCTGGATCTGGCCATAACGTCCGGGCCGAGTTTGGGGTGTTACATATAAAATAAAAATGAAACATAATTCAAAAATATAAAGTTTAGAAAAAACCTAATTTGTATTGATTAGAATGTTGAATCCTCACAGAGTTTGATCAAGTTCGTAAATCTGATATCTTCCACAAAAACAAAGAACAAAATTGAAATAAACCTAAAATGTAAGAAAAGAGAAAGACTAAAGACTAAAACTAGGAAGAAAATTATACAATGTGGAAAGCTATCCATAACATGTGTTAAATGAGCCTATTTATAGACTTAGAGTGGTTGTCGCCCCAAACCCTAGGTCAACTGCCGTCATCGTGCTTAATGTTTAATTGCATGGACCAAAACGCCCTTGGCTTGTAATTATTTCCTGTACAGAGTTGATGTCGCAACACACCAGGTCCTATCTCGGATATCGAGAATAGTATGCTTCATCTTTAGGGTGTCTTCAGGGGTGTGTCGCGACATCCTCAGGCTGTGTCCCGACACCAAAGGTTGTCTTGAAATTCTTCTATTTTGCTCCTTATGTTGTGACATTCGACTCTTTGTGTTGCAACATAGTGACACCTTGTAACGTTCTCCTGCACACTCACAAAGTATATTAGCTCCCCCTTAGGCCTCATTTGGCCTTTAAGGTCAATAAAAAACTCAAATTACACATTTTATTGAACGTAAATAAAGTTATGAAAACTTAACTAAAACCTAACCAAAGTGCATATTTTTCAAAATCCTAAAGTGCGAAAACTAGTTTAATCTACTAAATCGAATTACGATAGTTTAATCTACTAAATCGAATTACGATAGGTCAATAAGTCAATAGCCATAGAAGAAAAGTGTCATGTATAAAAGAAGGGGGTACCTTTAGGAACTTCACGAAGGAGCCGATTATGTTATATCTATCTAAATTCATTAAAGTTCGGAGTTCGAACAGTAAATTTTTTATAAGATTTAGACTCTGATGTTAAGTTTTTATAAATAGGTAATACAATATGTTTTTACGTAGTGAGATCTTAGTATGAACAATAACCCAGTTCTGTTGTAACGCCCGCATATGGGTTCGATGATTGGGTCGGGTAAGGGTGTTACAAATTAAGTGGTATCAGAGCACGATTTAGTTGGTCCTTTGACCTAGAAATTGGAGGAAGTAGCCCATGCATGGCCTTTCACTCACACCCTATTGTTCTTACACCTTTTAACATCCTTACTCATCAGTAATCATACTATACAATACTATAAGCCTTACCGGAAGGTTGAATCATCCGTTGGTTAAATAAAGTCTTAGCTCTATCTTAACAAAGCAGAAAAAAAACATTTAGGTTAGTAAGAAGGACCAGAACCTAGAGTAGAAAGAGAACCATCTAGAAGGTTGTCCCCTTTCGCTAGATATAAAATCCTTGTCCCCTTACTATGGAATTTGACTAGTGAAGATGCTTACCTAACCCAAATCTACTAATTTTCTTACAAAAATTTAGGGAAAGGTAAAGAGACTCTGACGAAGATCTTTGTTATGGTTTGACCAGTCATAGAGAAGGTCTAATCAATCCAATTGACTCCTAACTAATCTCGTTACGAAAACCAACTAGAACAATGCTCGTGTGAATCAAGCGTACTATACCTTGGTGTTGGCTCACGCATGGCGTGGTCTAAACAATCAAAACTTCTACAGCTTTCTTATACACTTGATAGGCTTTGAGTGCTTAGCCAAATCTCTAAGGCGTACTCTTTCTTAGGCGTACTATTTCCTCACTTGAAGATACCCTGTAACTAAATCCTTAGATACCGCTAACGAGCAGATATTTTAACGCTAATATTCGCCAATACTCTGACTCACCATTAAGACAACATGGTGATAAATTATGTTACCACAGTGTGCCAAACAACTTACATACATACTTTACTCACCTTTTTGGGTTTGCCATTTTGAGGTGTAACAGTTAAACCATAGTTTAGCTATGGCAGACAACAGAGTCCACCAGAAAGTTAATCATTGGGTTATATTATGTAACACCATAGCTCGGCTATGGCAACATATGATGTAACACCCCTAACCTGTATCTGTTTTCGAAACAGGGTTACAGAGCATTACCAGAACATTTAGAAACATTGACAAATAACTTATGTAAACTACTATTCATTCACCAAGATCATTCATAACGTCCCTTGATTGGGCCCTTGAAGCCCAATACGAGCATTAGAATTGAGTCGAGACTTAATAAAAAACTTTAAGAATTTTTCGCGACTTTTCAATATTTTTCCAATGTGCAGGGCTCACACGCCTATTTGGTCCAAGGGACATGGCCGTGTGACCCAGGGACACACCCGTGCTAGAGGCTATGTTCGACCCTGTGTAACTGTCTGACTTGCACACACGACCATGCCACACACCCGTGTGCTAGGCCGTGTGGTTAATTAATTTAATTTAAAATTAGGTGTAGGTTTCACACGGCCAAGACACACGCCTGTGTTCTAGCCACACGGCTGAGACACACACCGTGTGCTCAATTCTGAGCATTCTAGTTTTCAAAATTAAGGTGCAAGGGACACACGGCCTAACCACATGCGCAAAATTTCACCCAAGATTAAGCCATTTCTAGCTTTATTTCTCACCCAAAATTTCACCCAAAACCTGCACTTGAAACACATAACCAATACCAACCATTTCAAGCATTCAAAATAAGCAATTTCATCATTTAACATGACATATCATTGCAAGCTCAAGTGTTTATAAACTTACCTTAGTTTAACTTAGGCATTCACAACATTTGATCACATATTCTTAACATAACACATGTATATATATATATCATAATAATCTACTTAGTCATACCAAAATGAACCATTGCTAGCCATTTCAATAGCTAGGTTACAAAATAACATTTCAAGCCACTATTGGCCAAGTTGTCCTATACATGCCATTAGACCAAAATGATTTTTGCTAATTATACCTAAAATGACTAATTGATAGCGTGGCGATGTTCCAGTGATCTCTAACCTTCACGAGCTTTCGAGCACTATAAAATAGTGGAAAATAAAACAAAGTAAGCATTAGATGCTTAGTAAGTTCGTATAACGAAAACTAAACTTACCAATCCTATTTATTAAATTTAAGCACACAATTTCACCATATCAAGCATGTATTAAATTTCTCATTATAACATTCAAGTAATGTACATAAATATAAGTCACATTCCATACAACAAAACATTCAATTAAACATATTTACATGCCCAATTAAGTTACACGAACTTACCTCGATACTTGTTAGCATTAGAAATCTACTAATCTGAAACCTTTTCTTTTCCTCGATCTAACCTCGAATTAGTGTTGTCCGAATCCAATTAGGCCTGAAAGTTTCTTTTCTCTCACCTAGGGTTTCCATGTGTTTTAGGTTGAAGATGGCATAAAATAAGATGATATTGTTTATCATCTTTTTAATTTAATTAGGTATTTTGCAATTTTCAATTTTGTCCTTGCCTTTTTCCTATATTTTCATGGATGAGTCACCAAGAAAAATCTGCATACTTTTCTTATTGGTCTAATTACCATATAAGGACCTCTAGTTTTGAATTCCATAGCTATTTAATCCTTATAGCTAGTAGAATTCAACTTTTTCATTTTATGTGATTTAATCCTTCTTGTAATTAAACACTTAATCGATAAAACTTTTGTATCAAAATTTTCACATGTCATTTCTAACATATTACGAACCATGTAATAAAATAAAAATAAATCATATTTTGGGGTCGGATTTATGGTCTCGAAACTACTATTTCGATTTCACTGAAAAATGGGCTGTTACATATGAAGTCCGCTGGGATAGTAAACATGAGTTAGACCGCCAAGACATTAATCATGGGGTTATATGATGTAAACCATAACTCGACTTTGACAACATATGGAGTTCACCGGGATAATAAACTCGTAGTATTCCACAAGACGTTAAACATATGTTCATAATGTGTAAGACCATGGCTCAACCATGACAACACAGAAATTCTACTAGGACGTTAAATATGAGGTTAAATTGAGTAAAACTATGGCTCGACTATGATATCATATGGAGTCCGTTTGGACACTAAACACGGGGTAGTCCGTGAGGATAATAATTATGGAAAATCATGCAAATGAGGAAAAAGGGATTTGAAGTAAAATGCCAGTGTTAGCGAGCTATATGTAGAAAGTGGATTATAAGGAATCTGTCAAACAAGGCAAAGGTAAAAGAAATGGGAATAATCTACTGAAATAGTAGTCATGGAAGCCCGTAGGGCATCTGAGGGTTAACCCAATAAGAATTAAACATAGGAAATGATGTGTCCATAGTGCCTGATGTATAGGCAAACAAAAGAAGATCTCTCTGAGAATCGTAGAGGAGGATCTGCCAGTAAGAACTGCCAGAAGGTGCTAAGTGGAACTTGGTAAGGTAGAGGTTCGATCACAGGTACCCCGGATAGTCTATTTTGTAAAGATGGGTCAGCTAGAACCTATTGACAGAAAAAGGTACTAAGAATGTTAATCAAAGTGATATATTATTTTTCAAGGCTATTCTTTTTTAAAAAATCCCAATGCAAAAGTATCCCCTATAAGGTTAGTTCCATAGGGAACAATCATACAAGGAAGAATGTGAACTCAAACAGTTAATAGTCTGTTGTAAACTATAAGTGAAATGGTCTAATGTAGGTGGATTTGATGTGCCTGAAAGGTGAGGTACCACAATTAGGATGGATTACAAAAGCGTAACCCAAACAACATTTAAACTCGAGTGTAGGGTAGAAGTAGAAAGGATGAAATAAGGTTAAGACCACCAGTGTGGTGTGACCCTTTTCTAGTAGGCCTTATGGGTAGAATGTTAGTGTATCCCCCATAGCTATGGTATGCCATGGGCCTAGATAAAGCTAAAAAGGATATTCCTAATAGGATGTGTGAGGAAAAAGGGGACAGAAGGTGATATTTGCAAGGAAAAGTGAGAATCTGCAAGGATGAGAAACCATCTAGTGTAACATCCTAGAATAGGGCCTAGTCGTAACAGTGGTTTTGGGACCACAAATCTGAAATTGAAATATTTTTTTTATGATTATTATGAGGTCTATAATATGAGAATATGCACGTGTTAAAGTTTCATGAAGAAATTCTATGAGTAAGGTGTCCAATTGGAAAATAAGGACCAAATTGAATAAATTGTAAAACTTGGATTCTAGAAGAAATTTGTATGAAATTGCTTGAGATTATTAATTAGAAGGTCTTAAAGAGAAATTTTTCCAATTTCTAAATTTTTGGACAAAAATGGGCATGTATGGATGAAAATTCAAAGAGAGGGCTTAAGGGCATTTTGGTCATTTGGCAAATTAAATAAATAAAACGGGAAAAATAAGCCAAAAATCAGATCATTCTCTCCATGTTGCTTTCGAAAATTTGGGGTTCTCCATAGCTAGGGTTTTCAACATTTTCAAGCTCAATAATAAGTGCTCTTAAGCCCCGTTTTTAATGTTCTTTGCATTTTTGGGATCTCGGTAACTTATTCTATCTATTTCTACCCATATTTCATGCTAGAGTTCATGTTTATAAAATTACCCATGCATGAGTTACTTTTATTTTGATGGTTTATGGAGGAATATGAAAGTTTAAAAGATGGTAAACAACTTTTATTAAGTGATTTTACATGGAAATGACCTTAGTGACCATTTTGTAAAAGTTGTAAAAATGGGTAGAAAGATGAGAAATGATGGAAAAATGTGGGCTGCCATAAGAGGAAAGAACATTCGACTAGGCTTGGGTAAGGTAGAAATTGCATGCATTTCATTATACGAGCCTAGGGACTAAATAGTAAATAATGTGAAAGGTTAACGGCAAAACGGTCATTTTGTCTGGGCGGTGGAATTTAGAGTCGAAAAGAATAATGTGAGGTATTAATGATTCATTTTTATTGTTATAGACCCCGAGGAACAAATTTCAGAGGTCGATCAAGGAAAACAAAAGGTTTCAGAATAACCAAAACAAAATACCGGAATGAGTACCAGGTAAGTTCGGATAACTTAAAGTAAACTCACAATATGCCTAATTGCATGGTTTATGAATGTACGATATTTGCATTTGATGATGGCATGAAAATCCATGAAATGTATCCTTAATAATGACATGTTGATAAATGTCCCGGTTGAGGTTAAAAAGGGCAATTCGATGGATAAATCATGATTTACATGTGGCGTGAGATCCTGCATGTGTTGCAGAAAGGATTTCACCCGGACGGGTAATCCGTTGATCTCAAATACAGAAAGGATCTAGCCCGGACGGGTGTTTCTTGAGTGATCGAGCCTCCCAAAGAATATGTGTGCATTAAGGATTTAGCCAGGACGAGTAATCCGGTTGGGGTCTGAATTTAGCCTGGACTGGTAATTCAGATCCGAGCTCATTAAGGGTGTTTGTCACTATAAGGGAGTTAGCCTAGACGGGTAATCCCGACATCACTCCATGAGTTTATATTACAGGGGATTTAGCCTGGACTGGTAACTCCGCCTTAAGATGTGAGGTTCGCGGGAGTGCATACATGAAATGATCGCTCTTATGACTTGACGGTAAATGGATAATCCATCGAGATATCCGAGAAACTTAACGGGATAATATGAGATATTTATAAATGGAAATGTTGGGTGATGAGCTCATCTAAGATTAATTACATGATGTATTCTTATCTAACTAAATTGTTGATTGAGTGGATGCGATAGGGAAAACATTTCACTCTTGTTGGTTTTATTGTCTAATCTGGTTTTATGCTAATTAATCGGTAAGTTTACTTTCTAGTTATTCGGGCTTACTAAGTATGTAAATGCTTACCCCTCTCTTTTCCCTGTCTTACAGAGCTCGAGGACTTGTAAAGATTGGAAGACGGTTGGAGAGTCAACACACTATCAACTTGTCCTATTTGGTATATAGAAACTTTTATTTTGTGATAATGGCATGATAGGTATTTTGGTTATTTTGTTATATGTGTCATTTGGCTAGCCAATTTAAGGGCTTGAATGATATGCTTATTAATTTTGTATATGGTCTTGGAATATGACCTGTATTGATATAGGTTGTAACCCTACAAATTATGCAAGTTTATATTTTGAAATGTTCATGTGATGGTTAATTGTAGTATATTATGAATGGACACGTGAAATGTGGCCAAATCACTTGGGATTGGTTGGGTCACAAATGGGCAATGAGTTATAAAACGAGCCAAGTCCAAAATGTGACTAATGAAACTGTAATCCTTAATTCAAAAAGGATAACCTAGCACGTGCAAAACTAATGATATGAGGTTAACATGCAATTAACCAATCATATTTAGGCCAAGTTAGATATTACTGGAGTCTATAAGTGTGAGTGGACATTAGAGGGTGACCAAAGGCTTGGGAAATAGCCTAAAAAGGTCCACACGGGTAGAGACACGGGTGTGTGTCTAGGCCGTTTGTGCCACACGGATCGCCCTATGGGCGTGTGGAATGGTCGTGTGTCCCCTGTACCTAAAAATGTAAAGTCAGAATGCATGGTAGTAAACACATGGGTAGAGACACGATCGTGTGTCTCAACCATGTGGAGGGCACGGCCTAACACACGGGCATGTGTCTTGGCCGTGTGCCCCTAATTGCATGCTGTCATCATAAACAGAATGCTTAAGTTTTTGGACACGGGCGACCACACGGGTGTGTCTAGGCCGTGTGAAGGACACGGATAGGGGACACGAGTGTGTCCCAAAGCACACGGGCGTGTGCAATGCCTTCACACTGGCGTGTGAGGCATTAACCTAGAAATTTTCTCAGGTCCTCAGTTTGGTCCCGGACCATTCTCAATAGTTTGATTATATGTTAAACTCACATTGTTGATGTTGTGCTTTGACATGTCTAGCCAACTATGTCAGATTATGGTAGCATGTTGTATTTGATATTAAGATGAGGTAAGTTTTGTTTAATGCCTATGAACTTAGTTAAAATTCTATATGCTTACCTAGTTTGTTTTCCCTTTCCTAGTAGATTTTTAACTTGCGGAACACTTCAAGCTAGATCGTTTCAAAGTTCACACTATCCTATCACTGAATCGGTAGCTTTTTGGTTATCTTGAGTCAAGGAATTGTGGCATGTATTTAAGTGTTTTTGTATATAGCTTGAAGTATAGAAGTCTTGATGACTTTGGTAACTTGTCATGATTTATATATGCATTTCATGCTTTATGATGTGATAATTTATTACTATATGAATGTCATATAAAAGTTGTAACACCCCAAATTCGGCCCAGACGTTATGACTGGATCTGGAGATATCACATTGAAGTGTTTTTCCAAAAGCATAGATCCAAACTTTAGCTAGCCTCTTTGTATAATTTTGAAAAGCCGAATGGAAATCCAGTTTGTTCATTGATGATATGGGATTGCATGTTTAAAGTTTACTTAAAATAAAATGATTCTTAATTTTGTAAAATAGTTTTCATTCGCGAAAGCTTTTAAAACTAGTTGTGATTTCGTGGTGTTTTTGAAGTCATGCGACTATCCTACTGCTAACAGACATAAATCCAATGAATAAAATTAAAGTTAAATGCCAAATTAAAAACAAATACCCAAGAGGCCTTATTACATAAAGTAAAACCCAAAATAAACTAAAACGTAAGTTATTAAAAGATAAGTAAGGCGAGTGGCCACCGTTGAGTCCTCCGTCACACCGATCTGCCTAAGTCTAGGGATTACTTGCACAGTTAACAGATGGGTGAGTTTACGAAACTCAATGTGTAATCCCATATTAGCAACCAATCAGAATAAACACAATTTGGGCCTAAGCCCTTGCAGTCTCAGTTAGGGCCTTAGCCCATTTCTGTAACAGTAACAGTCTGGGCCTGAGCCCATCTCAGAAATAGTATTAGTGGGGCCTAAGCCCACTACAGTATCAGTACAGTATGCAATCAGAAAATCCTACCCAATCCAGCCTCTACACACCATCTCCATACCAACCCTACATACCATGTGGGGATAAAATCGACCCACCCATCCTTACACACCAAGTAGCACCGGTTGCGGCACTAAAACAGTATTTGCAGCAGAGCTACCAGTAATAGACTTATAGCCTTTCAGTACACTTCCTCCAAAATCATATATCCCATCCCATGCAATGCAACATAATATAAATGTATATACAGTAAAAATGGCATGCTCAAATAGTCATACATCACATAGGGGTATATCAGTCATTTACCTTATAAGGGTCTAACGGTCATCACATCAAATTGGGGTCTAGGTATACTTACCGACCCAACAGTAGGTCCACAGTCGTCTCGGGCGACCTGTGCAACCTTAACAATCAAATAGTGAAAATGGGCCAAAGCCAATAATGCGGCCCATGTGGGCCCACATGCCCGTGTGGCCCAATAAGCCCAAAAATGGCCTGGCTATGCAACTACACAGCCTGGCCCAATAATTTCCATTCATCCGTGTGATTTACTCATGTGGGCCTACGAGCCCGTGGGGCTTACACGACCCATTTCGACCCAACGCGACCTAGAACGGCCTAAGCCCATGGCATCGCTCATGTTGGCCTTAATGATCGAACGCCCACGTTTGTGCATCCAGTTCACCACACGAGCGAGCGTACGCTCGTATAGCATCGGCAATCATACAATTCCCGTTTTTGCCGATCTATGCTAATAACAGTGTGATTACACACCTGATTGTGAAAATGCGATACTAGACCACGAGCACTCCAACCTATGTCCACAAAAACCCGATTAGTAACCTAACAATCGAATTGAAGCGCACTTTGATCAAAGCCCTTATCCATAATATTACCTATCACACGTCTAAACTAGTCGGTTTAGGCTTGCCCACTTACTTTGTTGCAAAAGCCTAATCCTTATGCCTTAGGGATTATCTGCATTTTAACCGAGTCTTATCAACCATTAGTCAAAGGAACAGTAGAACTAGCTGAATAACCACTTACCGAAACTCCAAATCAAGACTAGAAGTAAGGGGCAATCGGCCTACACCCTCACTAGAGCCGAATGTACACAATATAAAGGAGGCAAATGGAACAATTGTACTCCTATCCTAAAGCAATAGCACAGAAAAAGTTAGGAACAAGGAAAATATGGCAAAGAGGGAGAAGGAGAAAGAACCATGCAACTAAGCCGAAAGCCAGACTTACCAACGCAAAATTAGTCACTTGTAATAACCCTCAAAATTGACAAAGAACAAGGGAAAGAGATTGGTGCAGTGAAGGTAGATCAAATAGCAGTGTTCGATCAAGAAGGGCCAATTGAGAGAAAAGAAGAGGAGGAGTAATCGATCAAGAGGAAGATGATTGAGAGCAAGGGAGAAGAGAGAATGAATCGGTCCACAAACAAGTCTAAAAACCAAAAAGGGGTTTGTGAGAGGGAGGACAAGGCATATTTGGCCAAGAGGAGAAAAACCCGATTGAGAAAAGGGAGTGAAGGAAAGAAATCGGCGGACTTAAGGACTAGAGAGAAGAGTAGAGTCGAACCACACTAGAACCGAAAGGTACTCGAAACAAAATCAAAGCAATACACGGCCTTAGAAGCAAGGGTGAAAAGAACTAAAAAATTGACAAAACCCGAAATGAAAAGAGAGAAGCTACACAACTCAAGACTGAATTCCTATGGTCAAAGTACCTATTCGGCTACAACTCTTCCACTATCAAATCCCCTTAATTTCCTCCTAAAATCCGTCCATCAATATCTCCTCAACAACTCAACCACTTAATTTGAACTTCAATCAAACTTTCCACACTCCACTCAAACACCTCAGAGTTTCGGCCAACCTAGAACTCTCCCACCACGCTTGTAGCAAAATAAACACTCCAATGCGTCAGTAGGACTTGAACCTCAGACCTCTTGGAACACTCCACACACCACTTACCACTAGGCTAGCAGGCTTTTTATGCCATGTTCTATCCATATTTGTTTAAAAAGCCTACTGACTAAGAAAGGGTTTATTCAAGTAAGCAACAAAATTTTGCAAAAGCCAAGGCTTGAACTCAGGACTTCTCCGACACTTCCCAGAACATTTAACCACTGAAATAGGCATGCAGTTGTGTCACCTACTTGCACGACTAAACATTTATGTGCAGTCTTCTAACTACACCCACCTAAGACTTAATACTTCTATGCCCAAAATTTGGGGTGTTACAAAAGTGGTTTTGAACTTGGCTTATGGTGATTTAGATGTTGGTCTTGGTATGTGATTTAGAAATGCATGAATTTGCATTGGTGATGCCTAGTTGAATTGGTATATTTTGATTAATATACTTGGAATATGTATGACATATAAATTGGCATGTTTCAAGATATTTTGGTGTATGTAAAGGCTTTTTATTTGGATAATTTTATTGATATGTATGCCAAGACAATTGAATTTTAAGTCTAATAGTTGAATAGGTATTTATGAAGTTAGATGTGGTTATTTGAACTTAATTGATATGTTCTTGGAGTGTTTTGATTCAAATGAAGTTAGTAATTGTTGTACAAATTGATGAGTTGGGTTGCAAACTTTGTGATAGGTACCAAATTGCAATTTTTTGCCAAACATAGGGGCCTCATCCTGATGACCAATTCACCTCGTCACAATGTCAACCGATAGTAAGTCACATCACAATGTCGAGTGGCTTAAGGTCATGATGTGGCAAACTATTTGGCGACATCACAATGTAGGGAAGATGCCATCATGAAGTCAGGCATGAATTTATAAAAATTTGTAATTTCGTTCTGATTCATGTTCGGGTTGTCAAAAGAGCTTTCAGAAGCTCGATTAAGACTTGTAATTGACTGATTATCATAATTCTGAATATAATTAACTCTTGATTACATGAATAAGTGATTATGTGGTGTCAAATCTAGGTTTTGCAGTTTATTTGATTTATTCCAATTTTTACGATTTAATTTCTAACCCAAAAATTAACCATATAACATTTTAGTCAACCAATCACCAACGATGACAACACCAAGAAAAATGTTGAATCCACAACCAAAGATGATATTTTTTTACTTTAAAGAGCCTCATCTTTTTGTTTGGCATAAATTTGTCTTAAAACAACAAATTTTGTATCCCTAATATTTGACTAAAAGGCCCTTAGAGAGAATGATGTAACTTAAGTTGATGTTAGACAGAAAATTGCTTTCATAGTTTTTTACACCTTGTCAAACTTAAGTGTTGTTGGAAACTCAAAAATATATAGCCTTTTTTAGTAATTTTTGACTAGCAATTCTTGCAAATTCTGAGCCCTTTTCAACATAATCAAACTTGGAAAAACTAAAGATAAATTTCTATTTTTTATTATTTCGATGGTCAACTTACACAATTCTGCCAAATTTCAGCAGCTTTGTACAACAGGAGGAAAATGAATTTCAGAATTCACCCTTAGGAAGATAAAATTGCTATAGCACATTCAGAACATGAGGATTCAAACAAGGACAGATTGATAGGCAACCATGGACGCCCAAAAAGATCAATTTTGGACCCCTACAATTCAATTAACCCAACTCTCAATTGAGATGATTAAATTGGATAGGTTGTTACAGAGAAAAAGGCTCAAAATATTCAATTTGAAGAGGACAAATCCACAAAGATGGAGAATAGCCCAAACTGTCCCAAATTACTGCCCAAATACACTAATTTAAGCTAAACTAAATAATTAAAAAATAACCCCTAAACTTTTCCTCATAATCGTTCCAACCCCTTCACTTTTCAAGCCTTCCATTCTCAAGCACATAGCTAAATTTAGAAAAGCCATTCAACCAACCTCTATAACACCCCTAACCTGAATTTGTCTCCGAAACAGGATTACAGAGTATTATAGAAGTTTACAATTTAAACAGATAGAAAATTAAAACATTATAAACATGCATATTGTTCGTAATACGAGCCTCAAGGCCCGAAATACACCTTAGAAACAAATCAAGACTAAACTGAAAACTTAAAAAATATTTCAGAAATATTTAAAACTTTCAAAGCTACAGGGGTCACATGGCCAAGAGACAGGCCCGTGTCTTAGGCTGTGTAGGCATTCGAAATAGGGACACACGGTCGTGTCCCAGCCCGTGTCTGTGCTTGTTTAACTCACTGACTTGTGCCACACGGCCAAGCCACATGCCCGTGTGCTAGGCCGTGTGAACATACTGACTTGCGCTTTTGAAAAGATATAGGGGACACACAACCATGTCACTTGGCCATATGTCACACACAGTTGAGACACACACCTATGTCTCTGCCCGTGTGGACGAAAATAGGCCATTTTACAAGCCACATTTCTCACCCAATTTGGCATCCACCTATACTTAACATTTTGCATATACAAAAGTCATAAATAGGCATCCAAAACAAGCCAAAATCAAGCCTTAAACATGTAAATTCATCACATGCACCCAATATGCCCTTAGGCACCTCAAATGACAACTTATAACATGTAAATCTAAACATATCCAATTGTTTAACTAACGTATATACATATTTGTAACAAAACTTACCATGTAGATCATTAATCAAAACATACCATTTAGTACCATTTATGTACTTGATCTCTAGCATCAAATGGTCATGTAAGTGACTTGTAATTTGTGCACTAAAAACACCAATACAAACCATTCAAAAACTAACTTCATTATAAATATGTGCTTTCCATAATAAGTAGTAAATCACTCCAGATTATAATACATATCCAAATGAATATTCAATTACCATTTAAATTTTCATCCATCAAACACAAATCAATTCACATATTACCTATACCAAATCACACATCAAACAAAATAATGACATTTATATATATATGACAAAAATATACCAAAGCACAAGCCAAAGCATATGGCCATAACCACAACATCGCACATAAGTCAACATTAGCCAAAAATAACCTATACATGCCATTGTAACCAAAATTAAACAAATAAAAGTACCAAAAGAGTCGATAGATAGTGTGATATAGCTCTGACAAGCTTCTAACCCGAACAAGCTTCCGAATCACTATAAAACACGAAAAATAACACAGAGTAAGCATTTAAGCTTAGTAAGTTTGTATAACAAAGAAATTAACTTACCATTTAATCACATTTAAGGTAAGCATACAAAGCATATCCAAAATCAATTTGGCTAAAAGCCTAAACACATCCTCATCAAGCATGTTAGTCATGTAATTCATATAAATATCAAGAAACATGTATGAGCTCAACAATAATTAAACTTCCATGTACATATAATTTCCACATCGTGTATCTATATATCATGTATAAATCATTTTCATATATCTCATGTAAATACCTATAATAGTTCGTATTGAACTCATGTAATCTCGTAATAGAATAGTGCTCATTGAACCGTTTAGAATATCGTTGGATACGCGGGTAGTACACACGAGGTGTACTGAACTATAATCCATCAATTCATGTACATGTATGCTCATATGAGCTGTAAACAGTAAGCTCCTCCGAGCTGAATAATGGTAAGCTCCTTTGAGCTAAATAATGGTAAGTTCATACGAGCTGAGTATCGGTAAGCTCATAAGAGCTGAAATCGGTAACCCTAATGACATGTCATTTGTATCCTACGAATTCCTAAGGTTAAAATGAGGATCGATAATCGTCATATGTGTCAGATATGCGATCGGTATTCATATATGATGATAATGCAAATAACATACATCTAATTCAATCAAAGCATATAATTACACAATTTAATTACACGAACTTACCTCGACGAGTGTACATAGATACGGAGGTGACTAATCTGAGATTTTCTCTTTGCCTCGATCTAACTCCGTACGAGGTCTGACAAGATCTGTACGAATGAATTTAACTCTATTCAATATAATTCATATTCAATTTAGTCCAACACATATTTTTGGCAAAATTATCATTTTGCCCCTGTACTTTTAAATATTTTCAATTTAGTCCTTATCTCATAAAAATGAAAATTTATGAAATTCCACCACAACCCGTCATAGCGAATATCAATCAAGTCCCTAGCAAGCCCTATATTTCATTTATTTCATAATTTCACCACATAATATTTTCTATTTTTCAATTTAGTCCCTATTTGACAATTTCACTAAAAATTCCTTTACAAAAGTTGTTTATCTAACAACAACCATTCATTTTATATCATCAAACTTCAAAAATCATGCATATTCATCAATGGCAAAACCCTAATACTTTAACAGTTTTACAAATTAGTCTCAGGGCTAACTAGATTAAGCTACAACGATCCCGAAAACGTAGAAATCATTAAAAATGAGACAAAAATCATACCTAATTGGGCAATATAAGCTTGGCCGAATGTTGCTCAACAAAAATGGATTCTTTCCTTATGAAAAAAGTCGGTGGAAGAAGGTAGAAAATGATGATATATTTGTTTTGTTTTAATTTATCATTTATTACCTATTTATTAAATTAACCTTAAAAACTAATCAAAACTTCAATAATAACAAACCATGATCATCCACTAACGAATAGGCTAATTACCATATAAGGACCTCCACTTTAAAATTCTATAGCTATTTAATACCTTTAGCTAATAGAACACAACTTTTGCACTTTACACTATTTAATCCTTTTTATCAAATTCAGCATGCAAATGGTAAAATTTCATAATGAAATTTTTATACGGTAATGCTATCATGCAGTAGACCATAAAATATTAATAAAAATATTTTTTTTGACTTTGAATTTGTGGTCAAAACCACTGTTCTGATTTCACTGATAACGGGTTGTTATACCTTTTCCTTAAATCATGGTCGACCACTTGAGGGAGAAAACCAAGACTCTCCCATGATGTTTTTAGCTACTCCATATTAGTATAAATAAGAACCCAACTTACCTTTAAAAGGCATCTTATTCATTCTTCATTTCCTTTAGACTTGAGTTTTCTTTTCTTCACTGTCCATTCCCTTTTTCTTCCTCTTGAAAAGGTGATTTGCATAAACTTGAGAGAAACTATATTTTGGCTACATTGAGGGTACTTTGGCTTAGTTGTTATGGAAAGACAAAATAAATGAAGAGGGAGAAAGCAATTTATGCCTCGTGAACATCCGAAATCGGATAGAGTTTCTTCTTCCCTTTTTATCTTTATTTTTGTTCAATTCATAAAGATGATTTCAACTAAGTATTTTCTATATAATATAATCATTATTTCTTAAAATATTTTGGTGTTAGAATGATCTAATTTCCATAGTTTGCTTCATTCAATTTTGTTAAAGGTTGTTCTGTGCTTTTGATCGATTTATTCATGCAAGTAAAATCACGATTAAGTTTCTTATTCATGTTTAATGTGAAGAAATGTATGAATGACTTAATTAATCTGAACAAGGTTTTAATTAATTGAAAAAAATACTTATATGGTGTAATGTTCAATAATGTATAGATTAAATCTATAATAATGCCAAAACTATTATTACCTAACATAACCCTGTAATATGTTTTTCTTATGAAATTTTAAATCCGTTAAACATAGAAACATGTGAGATAAGTTTAGTAATTAATTAAGTGGATAATTCTAAGCTAGAAGGATGCTTATTCTAACATAAGCATGCCATTGTGATAAACTTGCATAAATTTCTTGCAAATTCTGAGCTCTTTTCAGCGTATTATTGGAATTTTATTTCAAAATATCAAACTTGGACAAACTAAAGACAAATTTCTATTTTTTATTATTTCAATGCTAAACTTACAGAATTCTGCCAAATTTCAACAGCTTGGTACAACAGGAGAAAAATCAGTTTTGGAATTCACCTTTGGGAAGATCAAATTGCTATAGCACCTTCACAGCATGAGGATTCAAACAAGGACTGATTAATAGGCAGCCATGGACACCCAAAAAGATCAATTTTGGACCCGTACAAATTCAGTTAACTTAACTCTCAATTAGGATCATTAAATTGGACAGGTTGTTGTAGAGAAAAAGCTGAGAATATTCAATTTGAAGAGGATTGATCCACAAAGATGGATAGTAGCCAAACCATCCCAAATTACTACACAAATAAACTAATTTAAGCTGATTTCAATAATTAAAAAAAAAAACCCTAAACTTCTCCTCACAACTGTTCTAACCCATCCATTTTTCAAGCCTTCCATTTTCAAGTACCTAGTTAAATTTAGGAAAGCCATTCAACCCCTTCTCCTTAAATCATGGCCGACCACTTGGATGAATTATGAAGGCTTGTTACATAATTTATAAGTTTTATTTTTGAATTTTTATGAAATAGAGCTATTTGGGCTAATTTGTAAAAATAAAGTTTTGAAGGACTAAATTGTGAATTAAATATGTTATTTGGGCTTGTATGGAAGCCATGTATATTTGGTCAAGCTATAGTCTTGGTAAATTTTACATATTTGTGATTTTGTGAAAAATGGACTAATTTGTCAATGTATGAAAATATAAGGGCTATAATGTAAAGTGCCCTAAATATGTTTTCAGGGACCATTTTGAATGAAATGAATGATTGAATGGTTGAATTTGAATTGTATTAGATCAAGAACAAAGAAAATCAGATTTAGATCGAGGGAAGTCTAAAGTAGTTCAATAGTTGACTCGGTGCGTTCGAATTTCGTACAAGGTAAGTCAAACTACACTTGCATGTTAAGTTGATTAAATTCTGTGTATATAAACTATTATCTGTATTGAAAGGCCTTGAGAGCCTGATGAATAAACTCTGATAATATGCTGGTGTATGAGAAGTTTTGTATGTTTTTGAAGGAATGTTGATATTGATCTGAAATATCGTGTAAGACCGTGTCTGGGACATAGGCCTCGATTTGAGATTTCGTGTAAGACCCTATCTTGGACAGAGGCCTCGATACCGAATTACATGTAAGACCACGTCTAGGAAGTCAGCATTGTACCTGTCTGTGAATCTCTATTCCGTTCTGAATTGTCTGATGATAAAGTATGACATATAGAATAAATATATGGAATGTATAATTCGTACAGGTACGTTTGTATCATATTAGATTTCTGAATAGAAAAAACTATGTTTCTGTGAAGTAAGGAAATATTCTACGAGACGGTTGTTAATTCTGGCCATTAACTGTTACTTATATGCTATATTAGTTGAGTAATTATATTTGGCTTACTAAGCTATTTGTAGCTTACTCTGTGTGATTTTTGTCTATTTTACAGTTATCGTAGCTACTGAAGGCTCGAGATAGTCGAGGATTGTCACCACACTGTCAAACTCATTTTGGTACTTTTGGAAATGTACATATTATTAAGTATGACATGTATAGACTAGATGGTTTAAGAACGTAAGCTTGATATGTATATGTTATGCCATGTCAGTTGGCTAGCAAATGATAAATTTGTGCATAGTTTTGGTGTATGTTTGTAAAGTGTTATGTTCTAATGTGAATTGGTCATCTTTAAGCATAGAATTGGTTGAAAATGTTGGTTTGAATGTAGTATATTATCGCTTGTAAGATTGGACCCAAAAAGGGGTGGCATATTGGCTTAAACCAAGCTTGCATTGTGCCACACGGTCAGGGAACACGGGCGTGCCTTGTGGCCGCGTGAAAAAGTTAGTAGCTAGCCAAATTTTACATGGTCATGGCACACGGCCGTACCTATTGGCCATGTGAAAAAGTCAGTATAGGACCTCTTTTTGGCACGGTTGGATCACATGGGCATGTCTTGTACTTGTGTGAGTCATACGGTCTGATCACACGGGCGTGTGACTTTGTCAGTTTTGAGAAGTTTGATTAAGTTCTGAAAATTCTAAATGGTTTCGGTTTAGTCCCGACCTTTTTTAAATGTATGTTTTAGGTATTGTAGACCATCTCAAAGGATGAATTATGGATGAATGCCTATGTATTAATGTTATATGATATCTGTTATTCTGTATTGTTCTGAAATGCTCTGTCCGTCTAGTGATGCCCCTTACCTATTTCGGCGACGGTTATTAGATAGGGGTGTTACATTTTATTGGTATCAGAGTTATGGTTTAGTCGGTTCTAGGACTACCATAGCGTGTCTGAGTCATATGCCATATATCTGAAACTATGATAGTATGATGAATCCTGACATTTAAATGTGCTTTTATATAGCAATGGATCCCAATATAGCCGTAGCTGACGATGTTGAAAGTAATGCACCTGCTCCCGCGCAAGGGACGGTGCAAGATGATTTTCACCCAGCTATGAGTAGTCGAGATAGCGAGGCTAAACAAACCTTCTATCAGATGATGAATGATTGGTTTACCCAATACATTAGAACCAACCCGGCTGTATAACAACCTCCACCCCTGGTTAATCCTTCTCAAATTCCTATTATGACTTTCGTGAATCCAATTTATTTTAGTAGACCACCAGTTGATAAGATTAGAATGTATGGGGCTGAAGAATTCTGAGCTACAATGAATGATGATGCTGAAAGAGCTGAATTCTGGTTAGAAAATTCAATACGGGTGTTTGATGAAATGTTTCTGAATCCAAAGGAATGTGTTAAATATGTCATTTCACTTCTGAGAGATACGGCGTACCATTGGTGGAAAACTTTAATATCTGTAGTTCCGAGTGAACGGGTTACTTGGGATTTCTTTCAAACTGAATTTCGAAAGAAATACATTAGTCAGAGATTCATTGATCAGAAACGTAAAGAGTTTTTCGAGCTTAAACATGGCCATATGTCTGTTACTGAATATGAACAAAAATTTGTGAGATTGAGCCAGTATGCTCGGGAATATGTATCGAATAAAGCAATAATGTGCAAAAGGTTTGAAGATGGACTAAACAAAGATATATGTTCGCTAGTGGGGATTTTGGGGATTAAAGAAATGGTAATACTCATTGAGCGAGCTTGTAAAGCCGAAGAATTAAGTAAAGAGAAAGGAAAAGCTGATTTGGAAGCTAGAGATATTAGAAAGAGATCTTTGAGTAAATCTTTTCAGTCTGGGTCAAAGAAATTCTGAGATGATCAGAACCGTTCAAATACTAATGTGGGACATTCGAACCGAGATCGAGCTAGATCGTATTCGAACACCAGAGCTCCTATTACTTCTGTTACAAGTGTTGCAAATGTCCGATCTGAGAAACCTGAATGTAAACACTGTGGTAAAAGACATCTGGGAAATTGTAGATTGAATGATCGAGCCTGTCTCCGATGTGGATCTCTAGATCATTTTGTAAGAGATTGTTTTGAACCTGCTGAGCAAGAGAACGTACAGAATCCGAGACCGACTAAAACCTCAGCTAGAGGTAGACTTTCCAGAAATACGAGAAATACAAGTGGTGGTCAAAGAGCTACTAGGGATACTACCGTTAGATCTGAGGCCAGAGCACCTGCCAAAGCCTATGCTATCCTAGCTCGTGAGGAAGCTTCATCACCAGACGTGATTACTGGTACTTTCACTCTTTATGATACTTCTGTGATTGCATTGATAGACCCTAGATCAACGCATTCTTATATCTACATGAATTTAGTACATAGTAAGACTTTGCCTGTAGAGTCTACTGAATTTGTAGTTAAAGTATCAAACCCCTTAGGCAAAAGTGTTTTGGTTGATAAAGTCTGCAAGAATTGCCTGTTATTGATACGAGATATCTATTTCCCTGCTGATCTGATGCTTTTGCCTTTCGATAAATTTGACATAATTCTGGGAATGGATTGGTTAACGTTGCATGATGCTATTGTGAACTGCAAATGAAAAGTCATTGACCTAAGATGTAAAAATGATGAGATAATTTGAATTGAGTCTAGTGATCTGAATGGGCTACCAGCTGTGATATCTGCAATGAAAGCACAGAATTATGTAAAGAAAGGTTGTGAAGCCTACTTAGCTTATGTGTTAGACTCGAAAATGGATGATAAGAAAATTGAATCAGTGCTTGTTGTCTATGAATTTTCTGATATGTTTCCTGAAGAATTACCTGGTTTGCCTCCGATTCGAGAAGTCGAGTTTGGCATTGAATTGGTACCTGGTACTACTCCGATATCGATAGCTCCATATAGAATGGCTCCAACTGAATTAAAGGAATTGAAATCTCAGTTGCAAGAATTGACCGATCGAGGATTTGTTAGACCGAGTTTCTCACCTTGGGGTGCTCCTGTTCTATTTGTGAAAAAGAAAGATGGCACAATGAGAATGTGTATTGATTACCGTCAGCTTAATAAAGTGACTATAAAGAACAAATATCCTTTGCCCCAAATTGATGACTTATTCGATCAGTTGAAAGGTGCTACTGTGTTTTCAAAGATAGATCTGAGATCGGGTTATTACCAGTTGCGAGTAAAGGATGCTGACATTCCGAAAACTGCTTTTAGAACAAGATACGAGCATTATGAATTTTTGGTTATGCCTTTTGGATTAACAAATGCACCTGTTATTTTTATGGATTTGATGACTAGGATTTTCAGACTGTATTTAGATCAATTTGTTCTTGTATTCATTGATGACATATTGGTTTATTCATGTAATGAGTCTGAACATGCCGAGCATTTGAGAATAGTGCTACAGACACTTCGAGATAAATAGTTGTATGCGAAGTTCAGTAAGTGTGAATTCTGGTTGCAAGAAGTTGGTTTTTTAGGTCATATTGTATCAGCCTCTAGAATCTGAGTTGATCCGAGCAAAATTTTAGCTATTATGGATTGGAAACCTCCGAAAAATGTATATGAAGTCCGTAGTTTTCTGGGACTTGCTGGTTACTATAGAAGATTTGTGAAAGGTTTTTCGATGATTGTGACTCCGTTGACAAAACTACTATAGAAAGATGTGAAGTTTGATTGGTCTGAAAAGTGTTAGAACAGTTTTGATCAGTTGAAAGCTTTGTTGACTGAAGCTCCGGTATTAGTACAACATGAATCGGGTAAAGAATTTGTAATTTACAGCGATGCTTCGTTGATTGGTCTGGGATGTGTGCTAATGCAAGAAGGTAAAGTCATTGCTTATGCTTCGAGATAGTTGAAGCCACATGAAAAGAACTATCCGACCCACGATCTTGAGTTAACTGCTATTGTGTTTGCCTTGAAAATCTAGCGTCACTATCTGTTTGGTGAGAAATGTCACGTGTTTTTTGATCATAAAAGTCTGAAGTATTTAATGACGCAAAAAGATTTGAATCTACGATAGAGAAGATTGTTAGAACTGCTGAAAGACTACGAACTTTTGATTGATTATCATCCAGGAAAAGCAAATGTTGTAGCTGATGCTTTAAGTCAGAAATCATTGTTTGCATTGCGCATGATGAATGCTCATTTGAATTTGTTTGATGATGGTTCAGTTTTGGCTGAATTAAAAGCAAAACCCTTATTTTTACAGCAGATTATCGAAACTCAGAAGATTGATAATGAAATCCTGGCTAAACAAAATCAGTATGATGTAGAGACTAGTTCAAAATTCTGAGTTGATGTTGATGATTTTTTGAGATTCAGAAATAGACTTTGTGTTCTGAGAAATCCAGAGTTAATTCAGATGATTCTGAGTGAGGCTCACAGTAGTAGATTTTCAGTACATCCGGGAAGTACTAAAATGTATAACGATTTGAAACAAATATACTGGTGGCTGAGAATGAAGAGAGATATTTCTGATTTTGTTTCTAAATGTTTGATCTATCAGCAAGTTAAAGCTGAACATCAGGTGCCATCAGGTTTGTTGCAACCGATTATGATTCCGGAATGGAAATGGGATCGAGTGACCATGGATTTTGTATCGGGTTTGCCTTTGTCTTTGAGAAAGAAAGATGCAATTTGGGTCGTAGTTGATCGGTTGATGAAATTAGCTCATTTTATTCAGATTCGATCTGATTATTCACTCAATAAACTAGCTGAGTTATATATTTCTGATATTGTGGGACTACATGGTGTACCATTGTCAATTGTGTCAGATAGAGACTCAAGATTTACATCGCGATTTTGGAAGAAATTGCAAGATGCTCTGGGAACTAAATTGCATTTCAGCACTGCTTTTCATCCACAAAAAGATTGTCAATTTGAGCGGATTATTCAGATACTCGAGGATATGTTGAGATGTTGCATTCTTGAGTTCGAAGGTACATGGGAACGATATCTACCTTTGGTTGAATTCGCTTATAATAATAGTTTTCAATCGAGCATTAACATGGCACCGTATGAAGCCTTATATTGTAGAAAGTGTAGAACTCCATTATACTGGTCTGAGCTCAGTGAGAATAAAATTTACGGTATTGATCTGATAAAAGAAACATCACAGGAAGTGAAAATAATCTGAGATAGTCTGAAAGCTACCTCTGATCGGCAGAAAGGATATTGAATATGAGATCGATGATAAAGTGTTTTTGAAAGTATCTCCGTGGAAGAAACTATTCTAATTTGGTAAAAAGGGCAAGCTGAGCCCGAGGTTCATCGGACCGTATGAAATCATTGAGTGAGTTGGGCCGATTGCTTATAGATTGAGGCTGTAACACCCTGAATTGGGCCTAGAAGTTTTGGGCCTTAAGCATAGGAGCAGTTGAAGGTAGCTTATAATATTTTGTTCTACATGTAAATTTCGTTAATGAAAGCTTGTTTTAGTGGTTAAGTGTGCTGAGAAGTGTTGGAGAAGTCTTGGGTTCAAACCTGGACTCTAGCAAAAATTTTGGTTTAAGGTGAATCAAACCCTGGGTGTAGTAGGTAGGCCTTAAGAATATTGTTGGAGAAGTTGTGACACAAAAAGCCTTGTGGTCTAGTGGCAAAGTAGCGCCACATAAGAGGCAGGAAGGTGGCGTCATGGAGTTGGCAAGGAGGTCCAGGGTTCGAAATTCATGGCAAGCAAAGAGCATTTATTTTGCTAACAGGGGGCGGCAAGAGTTGGTGTTAAATTTAAACTCTGATGATGGAGGGATCCCACATCGGGAAGCTAACATAAGAGTGGATATGAAGCTGGCTTTAAATAGAGAGAACCATGAGGAGAGTAAATGTACCTTTCTTGGCTGATCCCTTTCGCTTTATGGCGTGCTCGTTTAGGTTGGGCGTTGGCTAAGAGTGCTCGGAGCATGGATTAATTCCAGTCTCCTATCAGGTGTGTATTTCTCACTACTCTAGCTGTTTGATTGATTGTGTAGTAAATATTGGACTAGGCTAGGTGAATCTCGTATCTGTGGCTAGATTTGGGCTAAAAGGGCCACACGAACATGTGGGCCCATTTGGGCCGAGAGAGGGCTTTAATCCCATTCGTATTGTTATCCCTGTTTAGAATACTTTAGTTCACCAAATTACTGAAATACCCTCGACTTGTAAAATTACCAAAGTACCCCCGATTTATAGAATTACCGTTTTACCCTCGATTTACAAAATTACCAAAATACCCCTAGTTTGTAAAATTACTGAAATACCCCTAGTTTGTGAGTTACTGAAATACCCTTGTAGGGTAGAATTACCGAAATACCCCTGTAGGGTAAAATTACCGAAATACCCCTGTAGGTTAGAATTATCAAAATACCCTTGTAGGGTAGAATTACCGAGATTCCCTTGTGGGTAAAATTACCATTTTGCCCTTAGGGTGTTAAATGACTGTTTTGCCCTTGTGGGCAAGTGACTGACTTGGACTGTGTGGTTGACGATTTGATTGTGAATGTATGTTGGTGATATAGACAATTTTGGAGGAGCAGTAAGGCTTGGAGTATCGGTTTGGATAAACTTGGATCGAATCATCGGACCCTGCGAAGGTAAGTGATCTATGGCTATTAGGGGTTCTTTGGCTAAATATGGTAAGGTGGATGTTGGGTTTGATTAAGCATGAACTGTAAACTAAGAATGATGGTGATTAATTGTAGGTTTTCATGGGAGACTTTGTTAGCAAATGTCACAAAACAGGTGTGTAACGAACCTTCTTTCGTAGCTTAACTCGATATTTGCCGAAAAGCAAAATGCCGAAATTCTGGCATTTCGAGGACTTGTGAGCAAGCGAACGCTCATTGGTTAATTAGATCCTCTAAGTTGATGATTGGGAACGTTGGAAAAGGTAAGAGCATGATTTTTGGCATTCACGGTAAGTTGGGCCTCGAGGGGTTAAAATCGGGCCCAATGGGCTTTCGGGCCCATTTGGGTAAAATTGGTAGAAAATGAAAACCTGTTAAATTGCGCATTAAGACTGGTAACAACATTATAGAATATAGCTAAATGGGCCTAGATGACAAAATCGGCTAAGTAGGGCCCATTAGAGGTTTTAGGCCCAATAACTCGGTTTCACTAAAAATGGGCCAGAAACGCTGTTCAAACAAATGAATAGTTAGTAACTGATAATGAGCATGGAAACCCTAATATTTGGTAAAATTATGAAATTACCCTTATAATATGAAAATGACTATTTTGCCCCTAGGTAAAAATGACCATTATACCCCTAGGGTTTAGTTATGAATTTGATATATGAGATTTTGATATACATGATTGATATGATATGCACATGATATGTATGATATGCACATGATATGTATGATATGCGCATGATAAGTATGATATGCACATGATGTATTCATAAATGCATTGGGTTGTGTTTTTATAAGGATGGAGGAAGTGCAAAAAGGGCTTATGCCCCAGTTATTTAAAAGGGCTTATGCCTCAGTTATTGAAAAGGGCTTATGCCCCAATTTATTGAAATGGGCTTGTAACACCCCGTACCCGAGACCGTTACCGGGGTTTAACACGAGGTATTTACGGACTTAATTTATTGACTTACACGGTTCATTTTAAAAATTTCAGACATGCTGGCTAACTGCATCACGGCCACTTTAAAAATCATATCTCGAGTTACAAAGCTCGAAAACTTATTCTGTAAATTTTCCCTGAAACTAGACTCATATATCTATCTACAAATTTTTTTCTAGAATTTTTTATTGGCCCAAACAGTACAGTTTATTAGTTTAAGTCTCCCCTGTTACAGGGTTCGACTACCCAGACCTTCATGCATTGCAACTTAGGTATCTCCCTATACAGGACTTCAAAACTTATGCCGTTTATTTCTAAAGAAACTAGACTCGGCAAGGAATCTGTACATATAGGGCATGACTTCTAATTATCTCTGGTTAATTTATAGTAATTTTTCAAAGTCAGAATAGGGGATCCAGAAATTGCTCTGGCCCTGTTTCACGAAAACCTAAATATCTCTTAAAATCCGACTCATTTGGCTGCTTCGTTTCTTCCATATGAAAGTAGATTCATCAAGGTTCGATTACATAATTTATTCACTAATTAACTCCATTCCTAATATTTTTAGTGATTTTTCAAATTGACACTACTGATGCTGTCAACATCTGTCTTTAGGGTAGACTTTACCTATTACTTAGTTTCCATGATTTAACTAACCCTTTAGTATATATAGCACAAAATAAGATTGTGATTAACCATCCAAATGGTCAATCATTGCCAAGCATATCCACACTTCTCAATAACCCTATACATACACGAAGATTATAACAATATACTCAAAACATATATATATAAGCCATTTTCGCATGACTATCAAATTTATACAAAACCGAAAGGTGTAAGACAAACATCAACAAGGGTAGTCCTATACATGCCATTTCAAAGTTCAACCAAAAGAGTACCGAAAGGGGCTTTGATAGTGTGGATGACTTCAACTTCGACAATCCCGAGTCCGATAGCTGACGAACCAAAATCTATAAGACAGAGATTCAAGGAAAACGGAGTAAGCATTTAATGCTTAGTAAGTTTTGAGCTATGAAATTAAACACAACTATAATGTAACATTGTATAGCTAAACGGATAATTTCATATGCACAAATTCTCAATATCATACTTATTCCATATTACCAACCTTTATATTCATACACAAAAGATTAACTTAACCAAAGACCGGTAGCTCATTTATCGACTGAGTGAGTACTATTTGCAAGGGATCAACTAAATCAGTGCATATACGAAACATACCTCATCGCTGGGATTTCACGAGCATATTAATTGAAACTATGGCAGCAAGATCACTCATTCTCAAGCCAAGTACCTTCGGGTTTAACTGATATAGTTTCTCGCTCGAATGTCTTCGACATAGCCGGATATAGTAATTTGCACAAATGCCTTCGGACGTAGCCTTGGATATAACAACTCGCACTAAAGCCTTCTGACATAGCCCGGATATAGTAACTCGCACAAATGCCTTCGGACTTAGCCCGGAACTAACAACTCGCACAAAAGCCTTCGGACTTAGCCCGGTTAACTTCCAAATATTCATGTACATATAAATAAATCATGACACATCTATTTTTCATTTTCGTAATAAGTTTCAAACACAATTCACGTACTAAGCAATCCTATTTTTGGCTCACTAGCCACATACAAACAGCATGGTTTAGTTTGCTTTACGACACGATCTCTATACACATACGGCTACCCTTCATACGTATAGACTAAGTAACTCATCATATAATTCAAGTAGAATCATCATATCGCCCTATATTTGTTATGCTCATACAACATGACTTAATCGAATCATAAACTAAGTCTCGTTACTCGAAAACTTACCTCAGATGTTGTCGAACGATTTCAACGGCTATTCGATCACTTTTTCTTTTCCCCTATCCAAGTTTGATCCTCTAAGCTCTTGAGCTAAATCAAAACAATTTACTTCCCAATCAAGCACAATTATATGGCATTCATATACATTTTTAGAACCATTTCACATGAATTAATTGTTCACCTAAGTCTATCATCATTTCGTTTTCATAATTGTATACTTGGTAAGTTACATTAAACAATTATCCTTATAGCTTTAATACACTTTATACTAGCCGAATTGTACCATCAAGATATGCTCTACTCAATTAGCTTACCTTGGCCGAATATTCAGGATAAATTTTAGTACCACAATAGCTCAATATTCCAACTCAATAGATCAACACCTATGACCGAAACTATGAATTACTTATATCCTTACATGTATTTAAATGCACATGTTCAATATAATTTCTTCTTTAATCACACATAATCGACTAGAACAATGGAAGTCTTTAGCAATACTTAATTTAATATCAAATCAAATCAATTATAACACATTTGGGCATTCATTTTATTTTTATAAACTCAACCACCCAAATCACTCAAATACAACATTTCATATTCGGCCTTAGCATCAAATATACTAGCCGATTCTTTACACTTTAAAGCTATACATCTATTTAAATCCTAGTTAGTTCAAGCACTCATCCACCTTTGTTTATCTAAAATTAACATGAGCAAACACCATCACCCATATTAATTATCATAGCCGAAAGCCTTAATCATTACCACAATCAAAAATTTAACATGGGTTACTAAAATAACTTAGTATCTCACTCAAGATTAAGCAAAATTTCAAGAATTAATATAATTTCTTACCTTAATGATAGCTTAAGATAGCCAAAAATCTTTCCCCCTTCTTCTTCTTTACATTCGGCCAAGGAGAAAGAAAATTTTAAGCTTTGTTTTTCTCACCCTTCAATTTCTTATTTCCCATTATCTTTTTCCTTCTTTTATTTATTTACTTTATAAATTATAAAGCTTCCAACTAATATTTAATACATTTTATATGCATGTAATCCATCATGGCCGGCCACTACCTATCATAAATGGAAAATTGACATGCAAACCCATTATTATTATAACATGAACTAATAAATCCTTATAGATTAGCCTATCCCGTTTCAAAGTATCACACATAAGTCCTATTGACTAAATTCACATGCAATCGACTAATTTGAAGCTTAAAACTTTCACACATTCATTATTCACATTTTCAGACAATAATTATTATATTCAAATAATTCGATGACTCGGTTTAGCGGTCCCGAAACCACTTTCCGACTAGGGTTAAATTAGGGCTGTCACAACTCTCCCCCACTTAAGAAATTTTCGTCTCCGAAAATCTTACCAGTGAATAAATTTGGATATCGTTCCTTCATAGAGGTCTCAGTTTCCCAAGTAGCTTCTTCGATTCCGTGTTTGAGCCATAACACCTTTACTAAAGGAACCTTTTTGTTTCTCAACTCTTTCACTTCACGAGCTAGGATACGAATCGGTTCTTCTTCATAACTCAAATCAGATTTAATTTCAACCTCTGGTGGATTAATTATATGCGAAGGATCAGATCTATAACGTCGAAGCATCGAAACATGAAAGACATTGTGAATCTTTTCAAGTTTAGGGGGCAAAATCAATCTATACGCAACTGGACCAATTCGTTCGGATACTTCATATGGCCCTATGAACCTCAGATTCAGTTTGCCTTTACGGCCAAATCTAAGTATCTTTTTCCAAGGTGAAACTTTAAGAAACACTTTGTCTCCCACCTGATACTCAATGTGTTTTCGTTTCAAATGAAATATGGATTTTTAAACTGCATGTGACACGTCAGATTCGACCATAACGTCCAGGCCGAGTTTGGGGTGTTACAGAGGCTACCATCTGAGTTAGAAAAGATTCATAAAGTATTTCACATATCAATGCTTTGACGATACAGATCTGATCCTTCGCATGTAATTTCTCCGTCTGATATTGAAATCCATTCTGATATGACTTATGAAAAAAAGCAAATTCGTATTCTGTCTCATGAGATTAAAGAATTGCGTAATAAGAGAATTTCATTAGTCAAAGTGCTGTGGCATAGACACGGAGTAGAAGAGGCTACGTGGGAGCTTGAAGATACAATGAAACAGCAATATCCAAATCTGTTTAACGGTAAGATTTTCGAGGACGAAAATCCCTAAGGGGGGAGAATTGTAACAGTCCGGTTTAGACCCTAGTCGAAATAGTGGTTTCGAGACCACAAATCTGAGTCTAAAAAATATTTTAATATTATTTTAATATTATTTTCTGTGTCTGTGATATGTGAAATTGCATCTGTCAAATTTCTGTGATGTAATTTGTCTGTTTCTGTGCTTAATTATGAAAAAGGACTTAATCGCATAAAATGCAAAAGTTGCATGCTAATTGTAACACTCCTAACCCATATCCGTTGCCGGAATAAGGTTATGAGGTATTACTTGACTGAACAAAACTTCTATAAGGTCAAAGATACTTACCAGACATAAATTATCAACAATGCAAACCTGTCTCGTTGATTTTCCATAAGAGCTCTTATAAATTTCCAAAATGACTCACTATCAAAACATAACCGAATATTTAATAACAATTTAACTACTATCAAGTTATAACTAAAACATTTCAACACATTAGTTCAATTATAAGGCTTCTCTAAACAAAATGAGCAAGCCATCTTCGCATGGCTATAATGTATACAAAGTCGAAATATCATTCTACCTATAGTATATCCTATACATGCCTTAAACCATGATGATATACAATCCTCTCAACTCACATAATGACTCGATAGTGTGATGATATCTCTGGCTCTTCCAACTCGAGCTTAAGTATAAACCTATAAGAAATAGAAAAGAGAACATGGATTAAGCTTCAATGCTTAGTAAGTTTTAAGCAATGCAAAAAATTAATTTACTTATAGATCCATTATTTCAAATTTTCAAGAAATCATTCCTAGATAATTGCCATTTTGGCCAAGTATCCATGGACATAATGCATATTTAGCAAAAACACCTCACTTGAATCTGAACTCAAATAAAACCAAATATTGAAATCACAAATAAGATCATAAGAACTCGAAAAGCATCTCATTAACTAGTTTTAACCATGTTTGCAACAAAATCACAAATTCACTACAAGCTGTCTTCCTGAGCAACAGTCACTAAATTATTTATAACTGGAGCTAAGAAACTCCAAATCAAGTAACGTTAATTTTCCCTAAAAATAGACTCATATATCTTTCATCCATAAAATTTTCAGAATTTTTTTATTGACGAATAAATACCATATTTTTATTGAAGTTTCCCCTATTTCACTATTTGACTATTCTGACCACTCTTTACTATGAATCGATTTTCTCATTATACAGAATTCGAAATATGTTATCATTTATTTCATTTGAAACTAGACTCATTAAGGAGTCTAAATATATAAATTTTATCTTATAATCATCATTGTACAATTTACAATGATTTTCTAAAAACAGAATAGAGGATTTCAAAGTCATTTTGACTATATTTCACGCCACTTCAAATATCTCATTATCTACAATTCTTTTGCTTACACGGTTTCTTTTATAAGAAACTAGACTCATTAAGATTTAATTACATAATTTATTCAGCTTCTAATTCAATTTCCACAATTTATGGTTATTTTCCAAAATCACACTACTGTTGCTGTCCCAAGCAGATTTATTACAAATTTGCTCTTTCACACATTCCTTGCATTCAAATTATCTAAACATGTATATCATGTCATTCAAGATCGAACTTATATAACATAGGCATTAAAATGCTTCACTATCAGCTTTACTTCAGCTGAAACAAATAAAATACAATATCATATTCACATTTAATTTTCCATGATCGTAATCACCTAAAAATAAAATCATATACTTCCACAAACCTTTCCACAAGGACCAAGTGTTTATATTTGAATATAAACGTAGAATCACTTCACATAACTTCACACATTTACCGAATATATCACAATCACATTTATAGTCATAACACTTATTCACAGATGCATCACTTTATATATTTATAATTTAATTCAAATCAAAATCGCATACGAGTACATGATACGTACCTGGCCAACTTAATATGTAATGCACTTTCAATTTGTCAACTTAGTGTAGGATCTTGTAATTGTATACTTTTATCAAATTCATCGGCACTTGGCCTACTAGGTATAAAACCCGAAATTATATTACCAGCACAAAGCCTACGGGACTTTAGCTCGGATACATTTCTAGCACGAAGCCTGCGGGACTTTAGCCCGGATACATTTCCAGCACGCAGCCTGGGGGACTTTAGCCCGGATACATTTCAAAGACGAAGCTGCATGGGACTTTAGCTCGGATACATTTCAAAGACGAAGCTCATGGACTTTAGCCCGGATACATTTCCAGCATGAAGCCTGCGGACTTTAGCCTGGATACATTTCCAGTATCTTGCATATTTATTCACATGTTAACACATTTCACATAACATATCACATTAGCAATTCAATTGCTTCATTCGAATATAAGCACAAAATGTACTCCTACCCTTTAAATTTCAGTTCAATAATCATACACAAGGAACACATAATCTTTTCACTATCCCAGTTTCACTTTTAATAACCATTCGGCTATATGCCATATTCACAAATTATTTCACACACAACCTCGATCAAGTAGGAACAATAGTCACAATTCTTCTATTATACAAATATCCCATTCTTTGACTTTGTTTCATAATAGCTATTCGTTCACCACATATATACCATTCAATTCACATTCGACTTTATACAAACAAGTACAATAAAATTGTATACACATATTACACACTTTCACATCATCACTTAATAGTCATTCGGCCACATTATATACATAAATCATCCATTTCATATTCGACTTTATAGCCTAAATTCAATATACTTATTGCAAAACGAATTTGTAAAGGTCAAATAATTACTTATCATATTATATAATCTTAAGCGCGCAGCAAATCAAATTTAATTACTTAAGGACTTACCTCAGACAATGATAATCAGAACGAGACGACTAATCGACCACTTTGATTTTCCCCCCGATCCAAATCTGAATTCCACTTGTGCCAATCTAATTAATATCAAAATTAACTCACTTATTCAACATTTCATTAAATTTTATCTAAAGACACATAATTTGGGCATTTTGCATTTTATCCCCTAACATTTCACATTTTTACAATTTAATCCCTATTTCAAAATAACACAAATTACTCAAAATTTCATCAAACCCATGTTAGGCCGAATTTACATTAGGTCTCTAACAACCCATTTCTTTTATTTATTTCATGTTTTGACCCCTCAATTTACAAATTTCTAAATTTAGTCCTTAATACACATTTTTATAAAAAAAAATCACTTAATTAAACATGAAAATCAAACATCAAAGATTTATTATTCATCATCAAACAACAATTTCATCACATAATAAACAATGGAAAATCTCAAATTCTTCATTAAATCCAAAAATTAAGGCATGGGTTTACTAGTACTCGAAGCAACGATCTCAAAAACGTAAAAATTATAAAAAAAACCGAGTAAAACACATACCCGAATTAAGCTTTCAAAGTGCCGAATATTCAAAGCTTCCAAACTCATCTTTTTCTTTTCACATTCGGCTATGGAGAAAGATGATAGCATAAAAAGACAAAAACACATGGCTTTTGATTTATTTAATTAAACTTTTTTTTTAACATTTTACCATTTTACCATTAAAATAAATTCATATATACACAAATGCCGAACCAAATATCATCCACTATCTTATAAATGGGTTATTTACCATTTAAGGCCATCACATTAAAAAGCAAAGGCCAATTGACACCTTTAACTAATAGCATGCAACTTTTACGTTTTACGCAATTTAGTCCTTTTTATTAAATCAAGCACACAACGATAAAATTTTCATACGAAAATTTCACACATATCAATTCACCTACTTTAAACACAGAAAATAATATTAAAATATTTTTTTACTCAGATTCGTGGTCCCGAAACCACTATTCTTACTAGGGTCTAAACTAGGATGTTACACTAATTGTTAAAGTGCCTATTTGGCCTTGGCTTTTAACACAAAGGTCCTTGCATGGTAATTATACCATTGATAAAGTAAGTGGACAATATTGGACATGTGTTAGATGAATTTAATGTTGTATAATAAAGGATATTATAGTAATTTATGAATTAAAGCTTATATTAATAAAAACAAAACAAAAGGTGGTCTTATTATCACCATGTTCAGCTGAAACTTAAAGAAAGAAGAAGCCATTGAAGCATTTTGATGTTTGGCTAGTGCATGTCTAAATAGGTGAGCTTATTTTGCTCGGTTTTTGATAATTTCTATGTTTCTGTGAATGTTTCTTCGTGTTCTTCAAAGCCCATGTCTGAATTTCTGTTTCTGTTAAAGATTTCATGAAATTCCATTGTTGATATCATGAGTTTTGTGATGTTCTTGGATGAATTATGAAGGCTTGGTAGATAATTTATAAGTTTTGTTTTTGAATTTTTATGAAATAGAGCTATTTGGGCTAATTTGTGAAAATGAGGTTTTGAAGGACTAAATTGTGAATTAAATATGTTATTTGGGCTTGTATGGAAGCCATGTATATTTGGTCAAGCTATAGTCTTAGTAAATTTTACATATTTGTGATTTTGCAAAAAATGGACTAATTTGTCAATGAATGAAAATATAAGGGCTATAATGTAAAGTGCCCTAAATATGTGTTCACGGACCATTTGGAATGAAATGAATGATTGAATGGTTGAATTTGAATTGTATTAGATCAAGAACAAAGAAAATCAGATTTAGATCGAGGGAAGTCTAAAGTAGTTGAATAGTTGACTCGATTCATTTGAATTTCGTACAAGGTAAGTTAAACTACACTTGCGTGTTAAGTTGACTAAATTCTATGTATATAAACTATTATCTGTATTGGACGGCCTTGAGAGCCTGATGAATAAACTCTAATAATATGCTGGTGTATGAGAAGTTCTGTATGTTTCTGAAGGAATGTTGATATTGATCTGAGATATCGTGTAAGACCGTGTTTGGGACACAGGCCTCGATTTGAGATTTCGTGTAAGACCCTGTCTGGGACAGAGGCCTCGATACTGAATTACATGTAAGACCACGTCTAGGACGTCAGCATTGTACCTGTCTATGAATCTCTATTTTGTTCTGAATTGTCCGATGATAAAGTATGACATATAGAATAAATATATGGAATGTATAATTCGTACAGGTACGTTTGTATCATACTAGATTCCTGAATAGAAAAGACTATGTTTCTGTGAAGTAAGGAAATATTCTATGAGACGGTTGTGAATTCTGGCCATTAATTGTTACTTATATGCTATATTAGTTAAGTAATTGTATTTGGCTTACTAAGATATTTATAGCTTACTCTATGTGATTTCTGTCTGTTTTACAGTTATCATAGCTACTAAAGGCTCGGGATAGTCGAGGAATGTCACACACTGTCGAACTCATTTTGGTACTTTTCGAAATGTACATATTATTAAGTATGGCATGTATAGACTAGATGATTTAAGAATGTAAGCTTGATATGTATATGTTATGCCATGTTAATTGGCTAGCAAATGATAAGTTTGTGCATAATTTTGGTGTATGTTTGTAAAGTGTTATGTTCTAATGTGAATTGGTCATCTTTAAGCATGGAATTGGTTGAAAATGTTGGTAGTATATTATTTCTTGTAAGATTGGACCCTAAAAGGGGTGGCAAATTGGCTTAAACCAAGCCTGCATTGTGCCACACGGTCAGGGAACACGGGCGTGCCTTGGGGCCATGTGAAAAAGTTAGTAGCTAGCCAAATTTTACACGACTGTGCCTATTGGCCGTGTGAAAAAGTCACTATAGGACCTCTTTTTGGCACGGTTGGATCACATGGGCGTGTCTTGTACCCGTGTGAGTCACACGGTCTAATCACATGGGCGTGTGACATTGTCAGTTTTGAGAAGTTTGATTATGTTTTAAAAATTCTAAATGGGTTCGGTGTAGTCCCGACCTTTCTTAAATGTATGTTTTAGGTCTTGTAGGCCATCTTAAAGGATGAATTGTGGATGAATGCCTATGTATTAATGTTATATGATATATGTGATTCTGTATTGTTCTGAAATGCTCTATCTGTCTGGTGATGCCCTTTACCTATTCCGGCGACGATTACGGGATAGGGTTGTTACACAGTTTTTCATTTCTAAATACAATCGACTGGTTTATTTCTTTTGAAATTCCAACTAGAAGAAGTCCCAATTCACTTTATCTCTTGAAACAATTGTTATTAAAGTGGACCACCAATGATAAGTTTCGTCTTTCAATATGGATACGACACATCTCAAACAATCATCAGGTGAACAGATCATTTCCTGAAAGAATCTCTAACTATTTTCCAGCCAGTATTCAGCTTGAGTCTGATTGTCTTATTTCTTTCCTCGAAATTCTTTAGCCCCATACTTTTTGATCTTGCCAACTAAAAGTCGAGATGCATATTCTATATTCTGAGGGCAAAGGGGTGCCATAAGAGGCATAATAGGGGTCAGAGGTTGTGGAGCTACAAGATTGGTTCTCATGAACTCAGTAAACCAACGACTCATCATACCAACAAAGACATTTCTCATTTCATTTTCAAAGATTTTCGAAACTGATATGCTATTACTCACATCCCATTTGGAAGTCAGAAAATTACTATCTACTTTATTAGTGATGACACGGTTTAATTCGGCAACTTCTTTATATTTATGAGAAAGCAGAGTTAGATTGGATCGAGAAGCATCACACTATCACAGGTTAAATGTGGCATTTATTTTCTAGACTCGATACATGCTACGTTCAGTCCTAGAATAGACTAAATCATAGCTTTGATACCACTAAATGTAACACCCCTCACCCGGTCCGGTCGCTAGACCCAAGCTATAAGATCCTACAACAATTAACAGAATAGTTACATGAAAAACTTGGAAATTATATATATACCATGCATAAAAAACAAAATTGATCTTAACTCCAGCTTACAAAAGCTTTAAAATTAACTTGGAAACAAACAAAGATCAAATTGTAACATTTATAAAATATAGGGGTCAATATACAAAACAGGGGTGACACGGCCGTGTGCCCAGACCGTGTATCTCACGGAGGCAGTGTGGCACAAAAACGACATTGTCCACCAGTAGTCACATGGCCATGTGGCAATCCTGTGTAACATTCAAGAATAGTGTTTGCATAATCACATATACAACCATTTCATTTCCATTTATTCACCATTTACCTTTGATGTTTTCATTGTTCATAGAAATAAGGTGAGTATAGCATATGTAATTTACATAACTTCCCAATTTGTTAAGCATAATTGAATCAGTGCTACTTAATTAAAAGTATTAATACATATTCACCATGTATATCAATTTAATAAATTATATCCACTTTTAGTTATATGACATATACCATCACACATATATGCTTTGTTTTTATATGATTAACCCGATGAACTAGATTAACAAATCTGGATACACAAAACTAATTTACTTCCACAAACTACAGAGTTGGTTTACTTATACAAGTTTTATTTGATGCTGCTCACTCAAGCTGTCGAGACTCCGTAACATGTGTTGGATCTCAGCCCTCGATAAAGCCTAAATCGGTTCGCTCATACAAGCTATGATATTCGAGCTGCTCACACAAGCTATCGAGAATCTGTAACACATGTTGAATCTCATCCATCGCTAAATAATATGATTCGATGATGCTCACTTAAGCTGTCGAGAATCCACAACTTATGTTGGATCTCAACCACCGCGGATTGCTAAATAAGAATTTGATGTTGCTCACTCAAGTTATCAAGAATCCGTAATTTATGCTGGATCTTAGCCAGCGAATAAATCTCTATTCACAATTCTCATTTTTCCTTTTTAGAACCATAATGACTTTTCATTTGTATCTAAACCGTTTATTAAAATCATATGGGTTCTTTTATCAATTCCGTATTATTTTAAATCTACAACATCATCATGTACATGCTATCCAACCACATAACATTCCCATTCCCAAATCCATTCAATGTCATGTATCTGTTCATATTTATCAAGTATTTCATATTTTACAATTTAATCTGTTTGATGTCAAAAGTCATTAAATATATAATTAATATATATTTATAAACACAATTCAATCATAATAAAAAAATACAATAAGTTCCATATGAACTTACCTGGGAAAACCACAACAAACAAGGTGTCAGGGACTAATCCAAAATTTCTCATGTTTCTTAATTATCTACCGACTGATTCAAATCCTGATCTATAATAATTCATTACAATTTATCAATTCCAATAGCCTTATATCATCATATCATAAGTATAATTCAATTCAATTTCACTTTACAAAAGTTTCCTATAATTTTTATTTTATTCAATTTAGTCCCTAAAATCGAAATAGCTACATCTTTCAAATTTAATCTTTTTTTCCAATCCGATTCTAATTATATCCTTCTACAGACCTATAATATCAATAATTACAAAAATTACATATCAATTTCAAAATATTTACACTTTAGTTCCTATGTTCAAAATTAATAATTTTTACTTTACAAATTAGTCCTATATCACATCCAAGCTTACAATCAAACCATTTAACACCAAAAGCTTTAAAATTCATCAATGTAAACATTTTTAAACTTTAACGGTTTCAAAAACTATCAAACAGTTTAACTAAATCCAGCTATCACTATCTCAAAAACATAAAAATTACAAGAAATGAATTAAAATCAACTTACCAATTTGAAAAACAAAGTTGGCTGAAAGCTTGGTTTTCTTTTTAATGGGGAAACAGTGGAGAAGGGGAGAAAAATGATAATGGCCATTTTCCTATTGTTTTTGTTTTAGTACCTTTTGTTTAATTTTTTAATTTAATTTAATGTTAAAATTAACATATAAATTACTAGTTTTCAAGCATTAACTGACCAATATATTTTACAATGGCCTAATTGCCATTTTGACTCCTGTAATAATACTTTTTAACCTATTTAGCTAATAAAATTCAATAGTGATTAACTTTATAGTTTTTACAATTTAGTCCTTGTACCTTAATTAGTCACTAATTTGATAAAATTACCTATCCAAAAGTCAATTAGCCTATAATATAACTCCGTAAATATTTACGAGCTTGATTAACAGAAACGAGGTCCCAATACCTCATTTTTCAAAGCCACTAACTCTAGAGTTGAAACACTTTTGCCTTAAATAACTGTCCACTTAAAAGATTCATTAGACCAAGATCCAATATAATAATATAAGTAACTCATCAGAGAACAGGGTTTTCAAAACCACTACTTTTGGCACCATTGAAAATGGGACTATCACAACTCTCCCCTAGAAGTTTTGTCCTCAAAATTTCTATTTAAAAATAGATTAGGGCACTGTACCAATCTTTCTCAGAAATCCCATATTGCCTCTAAAATTTTGAATTGAACTTTCTTTTTCTTTCAAAACACATAACATTTCGAAAACATATATTATCAATCCAAAACTCAGTATCTTTCCTTTTATATTAGCATTATGTTTGTTACAGGCTGAGGTATCTTTTCAATAGTCTTATTAAATTATGACTTTTCCTCTATACCTTGTATGAAAGTAATCTTTGACAACATTTTTTTTATTTAACTCTAACCATTCCAACGGAGTCCTGTATTTACATGTAATGTTGAAACCATCCATTCTGATTACTCAACAGACTAAGGATGACTTAGCTGCGAATCTCGATATCTTTCTTTCCTAATTCGATTACTAGAACAACCGTTTTGGATAGATTCCTAATATCATCAATTTTAAACTTAGAAATCTATTCATCTTCAATTGTCCAAACTCTGCTGACACTTATGTGACCAAACGTACTTACATCTTTCTGCAATAGTTTCATTATCAAAAAAAATAGCCATCATTAAAAGCCTTTATCACACCATCTGTAAATGTAACACCTCAAAATTTAGGGTTAGAAGTTTTGGGGTTCGCATTTAGGGTTGTGCGTAGCTTGACCATTTACGTGTGTGTTTTCGCGTTTTAGTGTCAGAATAGGCCTACTGGTTTGGTGGATGGCTGTGTTAGTTTAGCTTGGGGTTCTGGGTTTGAGTCTCATGTATACTTTGAGGAATTGTTTTTGCACTTCTAATTTGTTTGAGTGTAAAATATTTATTAAATTTATTATTTATTTTTAAGATAGAAAATCCTAAGAAAGTAGCACGTTTTTTTTTTCTTTCATTTTCCTCTTCTTCTTGTTCTCTCTGTAAAATAGAACTAATTTTTCTTTACTTTTTACTTTGGTTTGGTTTCTCGTGGATAAGGGTTCCTTTGGGGAAGATCTAAGGTTCGGATTGGTGGAGCGAGTCGAATGATTCTAGGTGCTCATTTTCGTCTAATGTGTGGGTTTCATATCTTATCTAATTTATTTGCAAATTCTTCTTTCAACTCTGTGAAAGTCAGCATTTTATATGTATGTTCGTAAACTGGTTATTTACAATGTTGTGCTACTATTTTCATGCTTAGAACTTATTTAATTTGGTATAATATCAAGTTATCGAGGGCTAGAAAGTATTTCAGAAGTGAAAGCATGATTTTTTGGGTTACTTTAGGGTGGTTTCGTGACCACACGAGTGGCTACACAGACATCTGCCTCTACATGGGAAGTCCACACAACCGTGTTGGATTGGGATTTAGGGCTCTCGAGCCAATTTTGATGCCACACGGCTTGGCCACACTGTGACAACCCTAATTTGACCCTAATCGGAAAGTAGTTTCGGGACCACAAAACCGAGTTATAAAAATAATTATAAGTTATATTTCATGATTTCGAAGTGAGTAAATACAAGTGTGAAAATTTCAAGCTTTGATTTGGTCATTTGCATGTGAATTTATTCAATAGGACTAAAATGTGACACTTTTGAAATGTGATAGGTTAATTTAGAATGAGTAAATAATGCATGTGTTTAAAGGAATGGTTTTGCATGTTAAATTGCCCATTTTTAGATAGTGGCCGGCCATGTAATAGTTATGTTATAAAATATGAATTTTCTATTGGTTTTATTTAGTTAAATGATATAATACCATGAATAAATGAAATAAAATAAGGAACTAAAATAGAAAGTGGGTGAAAATAACAAAGTAATCACCTTGTTCATCCCAAAAGCCGAAAGTGAAGAAGAGTTGGGGAGAAGGAACCATTCGGTCACTTAGATCTTCTTTAAGGTATGAGATTCATGTGAATTTTTGAAATGTTAGATAAATTTGAACTAATTACCAAGTTCTTTAGGTAACCCATGTTAGAAATTTTGATATTAGGATGACTAGAACTTTCGGCCATGGTAGTTTGAGGATAAGGATTTTATTTCTTGTTAAAATTGGATGAATCTTAGTGTGTGAGTGTTTGAACTAACTAAGGATCAAATAGATGCATAGGTACAAAGTCGGAAGAATCGGCTACTATGGTTGATACTAAAGCCGAATGTGAAAATGTTATATTGAATAATGTATGTGATTTGAGTTAATAATATGAAAAGAATATTTAGATGTATTATAATTGATTAAGTATTAAATTAAAAGTTGCTAAAATTGCCATTTCTTTAGCCGAATATGTGTTTGATCAATGAAGAATTTGTTGAAGAATATAGGTGAACTTGGTAAGAGTATTCGGCTTAGTGTATAAATGATATAAAGATTTTAGAAAATTTTTGGTTAGGTGTATGTATGATTAAGTATATTCGGCAATATAATTAAAGTGAGTACATGATATTATATTATAATTATTGAGCTTAAGTATATGGATATGTGTATATGTGGTCATATAATGACATTTTGGTTTGAAAATTTAATGATAAATTGTTATTTAGGATAGATGAACATTCGGCAAAAAAAAAAAAAAAAAAGTATATATATATATATATATATATATATATATATATATATATATATATGAGTTTGATATGGGATTGCCGAATGTGATTAATAAATTCATATTATTGGTTTAAATATTGAATACTCCTATTTGTATTCTTTAAGCTCAAGAGCAAAGGGGAACTAAATCCGATAAAGGGAAGGAAAAAGTAATTGAATAGCCATTGAAGTCGTTCGACAACATCCGAGGTAAGTTTTCGAGTAATGGAACTTAGATTATGATTCGATTAGATCATGTTATATAGCGAATCAAAACAATGCTCTTTGTATGTGGCTATTGAGCCGAAAATGGTAATCGTAGATATGCGCCTTGTGTCTGAGTTCTAGTAATGAAAACGAAACAAAACTGTGTTATGATTTGTGGACATATGTGCATGATTATTCGGATGATAACCGGACTAAGATCCGAAGGCATTCATGCAAGTTGGTATATCCGGGCCATGTCCCGAAGGCATTTATGCTAATGATTATAATCGGGCTAAGACCCGAAGGCACTTGTGCGAGTTGTTATAACCGGGCTAAGACCCGAAGGCACTTGTGCGAGTTGTTATATCCGGGCTAAGACCGAAGGCATTTGTGCAAGTCGTTATATCCGGCTAAATCCAAGATGCTTGGGTTTGGGAGTGAGCGATCTTGCTGTAATAATTTCAATTAATACGCTCATAAAATCCAAACGATAAGGTATGTTTCAGATATGCATCGTAAAAGTCGATTCGTTTAAATAGTATTCGCTCAATTGATTAACGAATTTTCGCCTTTAGTTAGGTTTGATATTTTGTGTATGAAGATATTGATTGAAGCGTGAAGTAAGTATGATTATGAGAATGTGCATATATGAAGTTATTCATTTAGCCATATGAATGTTATACCTTAGCCAAACTAATTGCATTATTCAAAACTTACTAAGCATTAAATGCTTATTCCATTTCTTTGATTCTCTGTTTATAGATTTTTGTTTACGCCACTATCGGACTCGGAGTGTCAAAGTCAAAGTCGCTCACACTATCAAAGCCCCTTTCGTACACTTTTGGTTGAACTTTGAAATGGCATGTATAGGACTACCCTTTTGATGTTGGTCATGTACCTTTCGGTATTGTACAAAATTTGGATAGCCATGCGAAAAATGGCTTATATTTATATTTTGAGCATAATGTTATAATCATCGTGTATGTATATGGTTATTGAGAGGTGTGGATATGCTTGGCAATGATTGACCATTGGGATGGTTAATCACAATCATATTTTGTGCTATATATGCTAAAGGGTTAGTTAAATCATGGAAACTATATAATAGGTAAAGTCTACCCTAAAGGCAGATGCTGACAGTATCAGTAGTGTAAATTTGAAAAATCACTAAAAATGGTAGGAATGGAGTTAAATAGTGAATAAATTATGTAATCGAACCTTGATGAATCTACTTTCATATGGAAGAAACGAAACGGTCTTATGAGTCGGATTTTAAGAGGTATTTAAGTTTTCATGAAACAGGGCCAGAGCGATTTCTGGATCCTCTGTTCTGACTTTGGAAATTCACTATAAATTAACCAGAGATAATTAGAAGTCATGCCCTATATGTACAGATTCCTTTTCGAGTCTAGTTTCTTTAGAAACAAACGGCATAAGATTTGAAGCCCTGTACAGCGAGATACCTAAGTCGCAATGCATGAAGGTCTGAGTAGTCGAACCCTGTAACAGGGGAGACTTTAACTAGTAAACTGTACTGTTTGGCCCGATCAAAAATTCTAGAAAAAAATTTGTAGATGGATATATGAGTCTAGTTTCAGGGAAAATTTATGGAATAAGTTTTCGAGCTTCATAACTCGAGATATGATTTTTAAAGTGGCTGTGATGCAGTTAGCCAGCATGTCTGGAATTTTTAAAAATGAACCGTGTAAGTCAATGAAATAAGTCCGTAAATACCTCGTGTTAGACCCCGGTAACGGTCTCGGGTACGGGGTGTTACACACACAGCCGGTGGCCGACTTGGGGATTTTTGTCGATCTTTACACGGTCATGTCTAGTGGGCACATGGGCGTGTGCGATTAGGGATTAGGGTTATGTAATTTAGTGCCACACGGCCTGGCCACACGGCAGTGTGCTTCCTTGTAACGACCCGAATTTTATGGTTATCAGAAAAGTGTATTTTCGGGCCTCAATTTCTAAAAAATGGATTAGTAAATATTTATTAAAAATATTTACGAAGTTAAGTGGGTAGTTAATTAGTGTTTAATGAAGTGAATTAGCTTAAATTAAGGATAATTAGATAAAATGATTAAATTGAATAAAGTGTGAAAGTTTAATTATAGAATAAAGAAAATTGAAGGGACTAAATAAGCAAATAAGCCAAAATGAGTACCAAGTGTATGGTAAAAATAAAATACATGTGTAATACTAATATATATACAATTGTAAAATACATGTATGTTTACTTATTATATAAGTATATTATTAAATTATATTATTATAATATATATAAAGTAAATGAAATAAAAGAAAAAGAAATGAAAAGAAGGAAAGAAATAGAATAGCATGAAACGAAACAGAGAAGGAAGGAAGGAAAGAAAGAAAAGAAAGAAAAAAAAAAAAAGGGAAAATTGGGGATTTGAAGCTTTAAGCTTTAATAGGTAAGTCAATTAAGTCATTTTCTTTTAATTTTGATGTTTTAGAAGTTTTAGAACAAAGTTTTGTAGAGATTAAGTTGAGATTTTGAAATTTCTTAGGTTTTTTAGTATAGTTCATGTTGAGCAAACGATTGAATTAGGGATTAAATTGATAGAATTTTTAGTTAGAATTGATTAAATGATTCAATTGTAAAAGAAGCTATTAGTTTTACATAGTAGGGGCTAAATTGCAAGAATTTTTAAATTAGGGTTTTATGATGAAATTTAGATAGTTATGTTTAAGTTTGGTTGAAAATTGAGTAGAAACAAAGTATGAATTGAGATAGAAAAAGTAAGTGAATTTAGTTAAGATTAAAATTGAAATTAAAGTAGAAATTGAATAGAAATTGAGTAACAAATTTAAATATTAAATGTAAATTAGTATTGTACTAATGATTATGAAAATTATCTTAATTTTTCGTAGCTAACATCGCACCCGAGGCATCTACGAAGAAAGGAAAAGAAAAGGTGGACAAAGAATAATTTGAGAAATTACAGTTTGTATTTCTATAATCTGAATTTAATTATTAATTGTTATATTTTAATTTAAATGTTTATGGAAAGAAAAATTAAGGTAAGTGTAGTTTATTTGATATTGAATTGAGTATTTGTGAAATTATGATTTATGTGATATTTGAGCATTGGTATTAAATTTAAATTGAATTGGTATTTAATCCGAATTTTAATTATCAATTGTTATATTCTGGTTTATATGTTATTGTAAGTAATTAAGGTAAGTATTAGTCATTGTTATTGAATTGAATTTATATGAATATATGTGATTGATGTGAAAATTGAATATTGGATGTATGTTATATTTGAAAAATATATTGATTGAGAATGTGATGAAATTAATATGAATATGTGATTATTGTGAAATTTGAATATTTGTTATTGAAAAGTAAAGTGAATTGTATTGAATTGAGAATATATGTGATTAATTGAAATGTGTATTGGTTGAAAAATTGAAAGTGAATTGAAAACCCTATTAACAGTATTTGGGCTAAGTCGGATATAGTTGGCATGCCATAGGATTGAAAGTGTTCAGGGATACTTCGACCTTGAGTCGATGAGGCACTATAAGTGTCGTACTGTCACTTCGACTTTAAGTCGATGAGGCACCTTGTGTGTCGTACTGTTACTATTACTTCGGATTATTCCAATGAAGTACTCATCTGCATCGCATCATATTGTTATTCACTACTACTTGGCTTGGCGGATGAGGCACTATGTGCCGTCTCGTCATCGTGTGTGATGGTTGGATCCGTGTATCCGCTGATTATCTCGAAAGTCATGTTAATAGGGGTAAATAAAAGTACTGAATGATTGTCTGTTACTGAATAACTGATTGCTATTGAGCAAATGATTGTTACTGAATAACTAATTGTTACTGAATAATTGAATGTTACTAAATGAAACTAATAAATTGAGTGACACTGAAAAATATTGACTGATATTGAGCTTGGATTATACGGGTTACTGAATGAAATGTAATAGTTGAATATTATTTACTGAAATTGAATAGTGAACAGAAGTGTAAGTGGGACATATGAATGGAAAATATTATTGTTTTAAATGATTTGTGAAATTATTTTGAAAAGCTAATCGGGTTAATAGATGATAAAGATTGAATGAATTATAAAGAATTTACCCATGAAATGAATAATTGAATATTTATGATCATTATATGATTTTAAGTGTATGTTATGTTATTAAGTGTTTAGATTATAGAAATACCATTGAATTCATACTTAGCGTACGGTTTGTTTCTGTGCGCAGGATAAGTTAAAGTCAGATCGTTGAATCAGCATCCCAGGCCGATCCCAAACTGTAAGTGGAGAAGTATATTCATTATTGGTAATGGCATGTACCTAGGATGTCAAAAGTGGTTATTTTGGAAAGTTATTGTAAATGTTGTCATAAATGATAATGGTTGAGTACATAGGTTAATTAAGTTTGATTAGTAAATTATCGCTAGGTTTTGTTGATAAAAATTGTGGTACCAATGAAGGTACATTGGCTAGACACTTAAGATGGTCGATTTAATATGTTTTAGATGTGTTTGATCGTAATTTGAGTAAGTTAAAAGATTAGAAATTATGTTTTTTGTGGTTTAAGATTTGCAAGGTTGGTAAAATTGAATTGTAATGTAACGCCCCCATGCCCGAAACCGTCACTAGAGTCAAGCTTGAGGTGTTACTAAACTTATCTTACCTTTTAAACAACTCTAAACCACTTATTTTAATTTTTGGAATAAACTATTTTTCTGCATCATGGTTACTTAAAAATTCATTTCTCGAGTTTCAAAACTCAAAATTAAGATCTATAATTTTTTCCTAAAACTAGACTCATATATCTATCTACTAATTTTTTTCTAGAATTTTTGACTTAGCCAATTAGTACAGTTTATTAGTTAAAGTTACCCCTGTTTCAGATTTCAACTGCACTGACCTCTACTTACTACGAACCACTTTTATCCCTGTACAAAATTCATATGACTATACCGTTTGTTTCTATTAAAACTATATTAAATAAGTATTCTAAAAATATAAAGTACACCACCTAATTATTTTTGTAAAATTTATGGTGAATTTCTAAAGTTGAAACAGGGGATCCAAAAATCCTCTGGCCCTATTTCACTAAAACTCAGATATCTTATAAAATACAAAATATTTACCTGTTTTGCTTATTCCATATGAAAATAGACACAATGAGATTTAATTTAATATATTATTCACCATTAAACCATGTCTCTACAATTTTTAGTGATTTTTCAAAGTCACATTATTTCTGATACTTGAATCCGTTTTTAAGTTACTTTTACATTTTTCATAGTTTTCATGTGATAGTTACTACTTAATCACACATACTATTAAACATGTATATCATCAGCCATTCTATTAGCTAATCACTAGCAAGTATTTACACATCATTCATTGATCATATCATATCAAAAGAAACTAAGTTCCTATGCCATACACAAAACGAAACGTCTAATTATACCAATGTGATTTCTTCGATAGTGTGATCGGGTCTCCGATGTTTCCTTCGATCCCCGAGTGGCTTGATAAAAACTATAAGAAAAAGAAAATAAAGAGAGTAAGCACTAGGATTAGTAAGCTTACATGCAAATAAATTACAACATTCAACATAATGAATAATTATACATAATGTCACCTAGCCTCATAAACTTTCTTTACTTCTCATTTTCTACCTTCTTCTTTACTCACTTACCTTCTTTCTTACCTGACCTTTCACTATTCATAAATATAATCTACCTTCCCTTTTGCTGATAATTCACTGTAATTTAACATGTACAATGACCCGTTGAACCACTCGGAATACTAAGGATACTAGGGTCGCTCTCGCCTATCAATATCTCGCCAATGCCATGTCTTCGACATGGACTTACATGAATTATTCCTGTCTCCAATGCCATATATATATCTAATATGGGCTTACATGGCTCATTCCTATCTCCAAAGCCATATATCTGATATGGACTTACATGGCTCATTTCTCATCCCGCTCATCTCACAACCCCAATATCCTAACATTCCTAAGGTTCAAACGAGGCTTCCTAATGCTTTTTCTCTCACATCGCTTTTAATTCGACTTTAAATATTCTCATAAAATAAGTATATAAATGCTGGAAATTGACAATAATAATGTAAAATAAAAGAATATTTCATTTATTTACTGTAAACTTACCTCGATACAAAATGTGACTAAACTTTACAATTTAGTCCTTTACTTTTTTTTCCCCGATCTACTCCCGAATTTCGCTCTTCTTGATTATGGAGCTTGAAAGCTTGAAACAAACCCTAGCTATGGAGAACCCTTGAAATTTCGTGCTAATGAAAAAGATGATGAAATTTATGTTATTTTTCCCGTTTTATTTCATTTAATATCCAAATGACCAAAATGCCCTTCCTTATTAAACTTTCAAAAATTCCTTCCATGTCCTATTTTGTCCATGAATTTAGAAATTGGTAAAATTGTTATTTAAACCCTCCTAATTAATATTCCAAAGCAATTTCATACTAAAAACTCAAGTTTTGCAAATTATTCGATTTAGTCCCTAATCTCAACTTAAGCACTTTATGCATAGAATTTCATCACGAAATTTTCACACAATCATGCAATCATATCATGAACCTCAAAATAATAATAAAATAATTTTTTTTCTACCTCGAATTTGTGGTTTCGCAACCACTGTTCCATTTAGGCCCTATTTCGGGTTGTTACATATAAGACTCATTTTGAGTCCACACGGCCTGGCAAACCGGCGGGTGTCTTGGCCGTGTGAAACTAATTTGTTCATAAGTAATAAGTCAGAGAGTTATATGGGTAAATGACACAGGCCCTAGACCATACGGGCGTGTCCCCTAAACCACACGGGCGTGTGGGTACTGTTTGATAGGAAAATTTTGAAAATTTGAGAAAAATTCGTAGTGATTTTAAATTAGTCCCGAATTGATTTTACTGTTCATATTGGACTTCGAGGGCCCATTAAAGGGATGATACATTAAATTTAGAATAAGTGTAAAAAATTATATTAAATAATGTCTGTAATTGAACTGTATTGACTGGTAATGCCCCATAATCCTATTCTGGGGACTGATAAGGGTTAGGGGGTGTTACATTCCTCCTACACGGGCATGTTAACCCCCACACAACCTAGAATTTTCCACATGGCCAGAGCACACAACCATTGGCCCTAAGCCACCAATTTTAGTTCTGTGTATGTTTTTTTATCTAAAAATGTGTCTGTGTGTTATTTGTGACTGTTGTGCGAGATATTTGATTCTGAACCCGGTTAGCTGGGTGTGTGCATGCCTATTTCTATTTGACTGTTTGTCACTATGTTCATGGTTTCTGTGAGGTTGTAAGCATACATGCACTTCCATATTTGGTTGGTTGTGACGAGAAGGAAGACTAATTTTGATATGATCTGGCAGTTTAACTGCAACTTATTGATACAACGGTTTACCACACTGTATCACTTGTACGTCAGCTTTGCTACTTACTATTATTTGATCTGGCAGTTTAAACTATAACATATCTGTACAACGGTTTACCGCAATGCACTATACTACATATTCGCCAGCCTTGCTACGTATTATAATCTGAGTGGCTTGGTCCACATACATGGTGTGTAAGGTTGAATGGGCCATTCGAGGTCTTATGTGGTGTGTTTGGTTGGATGAGTTTAAACAGCTCTTTTAGGGTGTGATCGGGGGACGAAGAGGTGTTTTGGCTGGATGGGTGGGTTTTTTAATACTTGACTGCATTCATATGCATCTGGATGTGAGCTACTTATTTGTAATCTGTCTGTTCGTCATAACATTTCTGACTGATTCTGCGCGCATTGAGGTGTTAGCGTAGTGACATTTTGGATTGTGATGATAAGTATTATTGTATCGATCTGTTGACGGGTTTATCTGTTGAGTATTCTGTGTATGATTTGGTTGCATATTTTTGGGACGTTGGTTTTGAGTTTGATTTCTGTTTTTGCGTATCTCTGTAAGCACTTTTTGTTATCGAACTACTATTTAGTTTCTGATCTGTAATTCCATTGTTAGATACATTTCGAACTCATACTGAGCTCGTGTAGCTCACCCCTCAATGTTTCCCCTTGCAGGTACATTTCTGAATTCTGATGCTGGACTCGGTATACGGAGGTCTCGGGCTGTCACGGTTAAAAATAGTCTTTAATTGTATTTTAATAATTTCCAAGTTTGTAGTTAAACGCCTTGAATTTTTGAAAACTGTGGTGCAAAATTTTGTGTTTTACGGAAGTAAGTATCATTGGGACTGTATTTTCTTTTGAAATATCAGGATTTTATAATTGAGAATTTTACTTAACTTAAATACTGCAATATTTTTTGGTTTGTTAAACTAAATTTTTTCTACGACCCCTTCGGTGATCAATGTGTCTTCCAAAATTCAGCCAAAACTTTTGGGTCAATTTTGGGGTGTTACATTTAGTGGTATCAGAGCTAGGTTTACAAAAACTCGGCCTGTGTTTTTAAGTATCCGTGTGCGTGTGGGATTGATTTAAAAAAAAGAGAAAATGGGTTTGATAACCTATACCATAATGTTTTGAAATGGTTTTGTGTTTTGGAATAAGTTTTTGTAAGAGTAAAATGTCCAAGACTCCGATGCCGGTCCGTGCAAAACTTGAGAAAATGTAAGACTAGTTCTATAAGCTTATTGGACATTTATGCTTACATTCAATTTTGGAAATTGTAGATTCTTTAAGCTTAGATACAAGGCCAATATGAATTTTGAAGGTAAGTAAGATGGCGAGGGTCAATCTTGAGAGATTCTCAAAGAGTCATCTGCTTCACTTGGACGTGTGTCTGTTTAAGAGTCGAAAGTCAATGCGATTCTGCCAACTTTGGGTAGCGATAACCCGGAGCTCAATACTAAGGCACTGACTCAGGTAGTGAGAAAAGTGCTAAAGCAAGTGTTCAGGGCTAGGTTAGACAGGCATGGAGAGTTAGTGCGAAGTAGGTGTGTAGATTGTGAGAAGAGGAGAGATCGCAGTCCTTTGAGGTTGGAGCCTCAGTCTGCGAAGCGTGTTAGAACGCATTTAAATGGCAATAAAGGTTTGGTGAATGGTGCTAGTAGTGGTGCGAGCGTTCTGTTTTGTGAGCACTGTAAGAAGCGTCATCCAGGCGTGTTTTGGAGAAAGTCCGGTGCATGCTTCAGATACGGATCTATGGGGCATCAGATCTGGGAGTGTCCTCGGCAACATTGAGGCAGGTATTGGTGTAGGTCATTTTGTCATTGTGCGTTCTTGCTGGGAACGATTCGTTGGCTGATCGTTGGATAACATTTGTGTGTGAGTGATGAATATACAAATATGTATCTGCTTTAGTGGCTAAATGATCTGGATTTGTTTTGGAGGTCTTAAGTTTGGTATGGTACTGCTCGGGTTTAGAGTGCGCAGCGGGAGCGTATTGGGAAATTTTGGGGATGAAATTTCTTTAAGGAAGGGTGAGTTGTAACACCCTATAATTTGGCGTTAAAAGTTTTAGGGTTTGTATTTAGGGTTAGTGCGTAGCTTGATCGTTTACGTGTGTGTTTTTATGTTTTAGTGTCAGAATGGGCTTGCTGGTCTGGTGGATGGCTATGTGTTAGTTTAGCTTGGGGTTCTAGGTTCGAGTCCTCATGCATACTTTGAGGAATTATTTTTACAGTTCCAATTTGTTTGAGTGTGAAATATTTTTTATGCATTATTTATTTTGACGATAGAAAATCCCAAGAGAGTAGCACATTTTTTTTCTTTCTTTCCTTTTCCTCTTCTTCTTTTTCTTTCTGTAAAATAGAACTGATTTTTCTTTAATTTTTACTTTGCTTTAGTATGTCGTGGATAGGGGTTCCTCCAAGTAAGATCTAAGGTTTGGATTGGTGGAGCGAGTCGAACAATTCTGGGTGCTCGTTTCCGTCTAAGGTGTGGGTTTCGTACCTTCTCTGATTTATTTGCAAATTCTTGTTTTAACTCTGTGAAAGTTGGCATTTTATGTGTGCGTTCACAAATCAGTTATTTATAATGTTTTGCTGCTGTTTTCATGCTTAAAACTTATTTAATTTGGTATAATATTGAATTATCGAGGGTTGGGAAGTGTTTCGAGAGTGAAAGCATGATTTTTTAGGCTTTTTTAGGGTGGTTTCGTGACCACACGGGTGGCTACACGGGTGTGTGCCCCCATATGGGTAGCCCACATGACCGTGTTGAATTGGAATTTAGGGCTTTCGAGCCAATTTTATTACCGATGTGGCCGATTTAGGAATTTTTGTTGATATCCACACTGTCGTGTCTCACTCGCATACGAGCGTTTGCATTAGGGATTTAGGTTATGTGATTTTGTGCCCCACAGCCTGGCCACACGACTGTGTGGCTAATTTGGGGATTTAGGGGTCTTACACGGGCGTGTGTTTTGGACACACGGGTGTGTCTGGTAGGCACATGGGCGTGTAAGACCTTTACATGGCCGTATCTGCCCTGAACCCTAATCTAGTGCAATTGGACAGAGAGTTGCATAGCCTGTTCACACGGCTATGTCCCTTGCTCACACAGCCGTGAGACTTCTCCCACGCGGGCGTGTTGACCCCTACACGGCCTAGGCTTTTCCATACGGCCCAGTTATTTACAATGTTGTGCTGCTGTTTTCATGCTAAAAACTTATTTAATTTGGTATAATTTTGAGTTGTTGAGGGTTGGGAAGTGTTTCGAGAGCGAAAGCATGATTTTTTAGGCTATTTTAGGGTAGCTTCCTGACCACACGGGTGGCCACACAGGCGTGTGCCCCCACATGGGTAACCTACACGGTCGTGTTGAATTGGAATTTAGGGCTTACGGGCCAATTTTGATGCCGCAGGGCCTAGCCACAAGGTCGTATGGCTGGTTTGGGCATTTTTGTTGATATCCACACGATCGTGTCTCGTGCACACACGGGATTGTGAATTAAGGATTAGGGTTATGTGATTTTGTACTACTCGACCTGGCCATACGGCTGTGTCTGGTGGGCACATGGGTGTGTAAGACCTTTACACGGCCGTGTCCGCCTTGAACCCTAATCTAGTGCAATTGGACAAAGATTTACACAGCTTGTTCACACGGCCATGTCCCTGGCTCACACGGCCGTGTGCCTCCTCCCACACAGGCGTGTTGACCCCCACACGGCCTAAGCTTTTCCACACGGCCGTGTGGCCTTAAGCTATCAATTTTAGTTCTGTGTATATTTTTTATATAAAAATGTGTCTGTGTGTTCCAACCCTTTACTAGGCTTTAGTAAGGGTAGTTAAGACTTTAAACTGGGCTTCGGCTTATGTGTTATTTATGACAATTATGCAAGGTATCTGATTTTGAACTCAGTTAGCTAGATGTGTGCATGCCTATTTTTGCTTGACGATCTGTTGATGTGTTCATTGTTTCTGTGAGCTTGTAAGCATACATGCACTTGCATAAGGTAATTTTTGGGTTGGTTGTGAAGAGAAGAAAGACTGATTTTGATCTAATATGGCAGTTTAACTACACCTTATCAATACAACGGTTTTCTGCACTGTACCACTTATATGTCAACTTTGTTGCGTACTATTATCTAATCTAGCAATTTAAACTGTAACATGTCTAAAAAGCAGTTTACCGCAATGTACTGTACTGCATATACGCCAGCCTTGCTGTGTATTATTATCTGAGTGGCTTGGTCCACATACATGGTGTGTAAGGTTGGATGGGCCTTTCGAGGTTTTATGTGGTGTGTTTGGTTAGATAAGCTTAAAGAGCTCTTTTGGGGTGTGATTGGGGGACAGAGAGGTGTTTTGGCTAGATAGGTGGGCTTTTTAATACTTGACTGCATTCATATGTATCTGGATGTGAGCTACTGTCTATAATCTGTTTGTTCGTCATAACATTTCTGACCGATTCTGCACTCATTGAGTGTTAGCGTAGTGACATTTTGGATTGTGATGATAAGTATTATTATATCGACTCGTTGATGGGTTTATCTGTTGAGTATTCTATGTTTGATTTGGTGTGCTTTGACTATTGCGTATTTTTGGGACATTGGCTCCGAGTTTGCTTTCTGTTTCTGCATATCTCTGTAAGTACTTTTCATTATCGAACTACTATTTGATTTCTAATATGTAATTCTGTTGTTAGATACATTTTGAACTCACACTAAGCTCGTGTAGCTCACCCCTTAGTCTTTCCCCTTGCAGGTACATTTTTGAATTCTGATGCTGGACTCAGTATGTGAAGGTCTTGGACAGTCACGGTTGAAAATAGGCTTTAAATGTATTTTAATAATTTCTGAGTTTATAGTTAAACACCTTGAATTGTAGGTACTGTTTTGAAAACCGTGGTACGAAATTTTGTGTTTTACGTACGTGTCATTGGGATTGTATTTTCTTTTGAAATATCTGGATTTTATAACTGAGAATTTTACATAACTTAAATACTACAATGTTTGTCGGTTTGTTAAACTAAAATTTTTCTATGATCACTTCGATTATCAATGTGACCTCCGAAATTTGGCCAAAACTTCTAGGTCAGTTTTGGGGTGTTACAGCAAAATTTAGCTAGTTCCATTAATGTCATTCTTCAGAGATTTCAAATCTTCAATTGTTGAAATTTTATTCAGATTAACATAACTTTAATTGAAAGTTACATACCCTAGAAGTTCTAGTTTCCAAAATTAGAATTTCACATTTGTTGAACTTCACATACATCTATCCTTCTCGTATGAGCTGTAAAACTTTATTCGATGCTGATGAAGTTTAGTTTCATTTCTTGGATAAGTCTGAATTTTATCAATAAATACAACGTCAAATTTTTCTAATTAGAACTGAACGATTGTATCCATCAAATTCATGAAAGCAACTGAGGTGTTCGTTATCTTACTCAATATTATGATATGATAAAAGGTCAGTTTTAGAAATCATTGCAATTTCTTTTAGTTGTTCAAATAACTCGTCAACATGGAGAAACTGATACTTATTATTCATGAGGATTATAATCAACTGTCTATAATCTATACAAAATTTCATGATTCTTTCTTTCTTTCTCCTAAATAGAACTGGTGTGCCCTAATGTGATACACTCAATTGAATAAATTCCAAGCCTAACAGTTCTTGCGGATAAGCTTCTAGTTCTTTCAATTTAGTCAATTACCATTCTGTATGGTGCAATCAAAATTGAAGTAGTTTTGGGTGTCATTTTGATAAACCTGACAATTCTTCGAGGAACACTTTAATGAATTTCAGTAACTTTCAGTTCTCGTTTTATCTTTGCTCTCGATACTCTGAGTTTTAAGATGATTAGGTACATTTCTCATCCTCTTCTGATCAAATTTCAGACCGATATCGCAAATATAATATTAGTCATTGACTGCCTTTAGACGTACCAATGTCTAGAGTAGAAGTTCTGCACAAAATATATGGAAAACGATATCTGCAAGTATACGAGTCAGGTTGTAATATAGTTACAATGGAATAGGTGAGTACTCCGAGAATCGTACCCAAGGGAGGCGAGCACTGGATTAATTCTTATTTTATCATATTATAGTATGAAGAATTAAAAGAAGAGGTTTTATATTATAATAAAATAATAATAAAAGAAATGAAGGAAAATTAAATGAATGAAAAGAAAGAAATCAATTAAAGAAATATATGTCAAATCTGGGCATGTGTGACTACCCCGATTTGGTAATCTTAATTAACTGTTGTCTCGGGTTCTCTTGTCCAATCAACTATTTAATACCCCAACAGGATCTTTGATACGTTTACTAAAATATTGAGTCGGCAAGAACTACTTATCTTCCAACCTCACAGTCTAGACTGGGTCAAGGTTAAGGTGTTCACGAATAGACAATACTAATTTTTGATTAATTCCCACCTTAATGAATTCCTAAAGTTTTCAGGCCTAGGGTTTAGGTTCTTTCTATCCTAAACAACTGATTTATTAAGAAATCCCTACAAACAGTTAATTATTCATTCCTTCACACACTAATCCCCAACAGGAGAATTAGTTCTTCATGATTCTAATGAACAATATGAACATGAATAAAAAAATGAACATAAAGAACAATTTCAAGAATAGAGTTTAGAAGAAGCCTGATTGTATTGAATTAAAGTGCAGAATCCTCACAGAGTTTGAGAAAAGTTTTAAAATTTTATTTCTTCCAGAAAGTAAATAACAAGACTGAAAATAAAGTTTAAACCCTAAAAGAAAAGAAAAACTAATGTCTAAAACTAAGGAGAAAAATATATAAAGGAAAAAGGTGTCTATAACATGTGTTAGCTAAGCCTATTTATAGACTTAGGATGGTCGTCGTCCTTAACCCTATGTTAGCTGATGTTCCCAACCTTAAAGTTGGATTGTGCAGACCAAAATGCCCCTAGCTCGTATTAATTTCTTATACAGAGGCGATGTCGTGACACATCAGGTCCTGTGTCATAACACTAAGGGCTGTATGTTTAGCTTCAGGGTGTCTTCAGGGGAATGTCGCGACATCGCCAGGTTGTGTCGCAACATTGAAGTAAGCCTTGGATTTTTCTCATTTTGCTCCTTAAATTGCGACATCCCATGCTCTATTTTGCAAACTATGTAACAACCCATTTTTAGTCAAATCAAAATAGTGGTTTCAGGACCACAAATCTGAGGTTGAAATTATTTTTTTATTATTTTGATATTTATTGCATTATAGTGTGTTTGTGTGAAAATTTCGTTAAGAAATTTTATCATTTGAATGCTCAATTCGGTAAAAAGGACTAAATCGCGTAAAGTGCAAAAGTGTTGTTCTATTAGTTAAAGGTACTAAATTGCTATTAAATTAAATAGTGGATATCCTTATGTAGTAATTAGACCATTGGTTGTTTAAGTGGACATTTATGGACATATTTTAAGTGATTTTTGTTTATTAATTAAAAGGTTAATATAGTAAATTAGTAAGTAATTAAGATAAAATAAGTAAACAAATGAAAAAAACTTTCATCTTCTCATGTTTCCACCGAAAATACAAACAAAGAAGAATCCATGAAAGCTTTTTAGGGTTCGGTCACTTAGTAGCTCAATTGGTAAGTGATTTTGACTCGGTTTTTAATGATTTCTATGTTTTTAAGATAGTTGCAACTAGGTCTAGCTAGCCCAAAGACTATTTTGAAAAACTGTTAAAGATTGAGGATGTTGCCATTGATGAATAAGCATGTATTTTAGTGATTGATGATAGATTATGAATGATGATAGTCACACAAGTTTTGTTAAGTGATTTTTAGTGAAAGTGCAAATTGGGGATTAAATTGTGAAATGTGGAAACTTTGGGGTTAAAATGTGAAATAAAAGAAAAATATGGGCTGCTAGGGACCTAATTTAAATTTTACTAGCATGGGTTTGGGTGAAATTGCATGAATTTGTAATTTTATGAAACAAGGGCTAAATTGTAAAAGTTGTAAAATTCTTGGGCAAAAGTGTAAAAGTGCTTTATTGAGTGTTTTGAATTAAATTTTATAAAAATATTGTTAAATAAGTTAAATTTGATATTATATAGATCAAGAAAAATGAAGTTTGGATCTAGATCGGAGGAAAAACAAAGTACTTGACTAATCGACCTATTTCACCATTTTTGTGGATCGAGGTAAGTTCGTATGTAATATGTTTTGTTATAAATATATTTTAAATGCTTTAATATTGCATAAAATGTGAATATGAGACTACGATGACTCGGTATTTGGAATCTTGGTTGAACCTTAGGAATATATTAGGATAAGAATGACATGTCATTAGAGGTTATTGTGATATTGTGATTCGGGTGTTGGTCTTGTACGTCCTACCGGTGGATGAGTATAACGGCATGCGTTGTGGTTACTTGATAGCTTGTGTGAGCAGGCCTGTTTATAGCTTGAGAGTGAGAATGTATGTGATACGAGATTGTGATAGCATTGGCTATATATGTGAAACTTTGGTGCGAGTTTCCCATGTATCCGATAGTATTCCTGATGGTTCAACAGGTAAATGAAAGACGTGGTTGAGTATGAGATTGATACGAAATGGTACAGGTATGTACATGAACTATATAAGCTTTAAATTGAAGAAACCTGTGAAGGACAAGTTGAATTTTATGATTGAATATATGAAAGGTTTGTTAGTTAAAATGAGTTACATGTTGATATATTCAAATCGTTGAATTGTGCATTTATTAATAGATTGAGTTTATTTCATACGAGATTTCTAAGCTATAAAGCTTACTTTGTTTATTGTACTATGTTCTATAGTGAATTCAAAGCTAGCTCAGATTTGGGGATCGTCAGAGACTTCGTCACACTATCCTACTATCACTTTGGTACTTTTCAACTTAAGTATTTTGAGTATATGTCATGTATAGGGATTTTGAGTCATTTTGGTTAAGTGTTTGTAATGATTTTGGTAATTTGAAATGGCTTGTAAATATTAAATGTTTAGTTTTGTATATTGCCATAGAAGTTGGCTTATTTGGTATGTTTGAATTATGTATATACATATGTGTGCATGGCTTATAATATGAAGCTTGTGGATATAGATATGGTGGAAGTTAAATGGTTGAAATTAGAGAACATATATGTTTGTAAAATTGAGCACATTGATGCATATTTGGAATTGTATAATTAGTTGTATTATATATGTGATTTTGGTATAAATGGTATGATGTATTTTGTGACTTTTGTATATTGAGAATGGTGGTATAGAATATGTATGAATTAGGCTTGAATTGGTTGGTTTAAATGCCAAATTATGTTATGCTTTGGTGTCAATTGAATTGATGTAGGTGTGCACAAGTTTGGGTGGCAAAATGGCTTGGTAAATAGCTTATTTTTGTCCAAACGAGCAGAGACACGGGCATGTGTCTCAATCGTGTGTGACACATGGTCAGGTACACGATCGTGTGGTCCCTGGTTTTAAAATAGAAACCAAGTCAGTATGCTCCACACGGCCTCACACACGGGCGTGTGACTTGGTCGTGTGGCATAAGTTAGTATACCCTAAGGTTTGGCACGGCTTAGCACACGACCTGGCACACGGGCATGTGTGGCCATTTTTAGGGCACATGGGCATGTGTGTTGGCCGTGTTACCCAAGTCAAAGAGTTATACGGGGTCAGACACGGGCTGGGACACGGCTAGGTGCTCCCATTTTGAATGTCCACATGGCCTACGGCACTGGCGTGTCTTTGGCTGTGTGAGAGACACGGTCGGGCCATACGGGCGTGTGTCCCCTATTTTTGAGAAAATTTTATAAGTGTTCTAGAAGTTTCTAAAGTTATTGGTTTAGTCCCGAACCTTCCCGAATGCATGTTTTGGACCTCGTACGCTTGTATTAGGGACAATATGATTGGTTGTGAATGAATTGTCTTTCAATTGACTAATTGTATGAGAAATGTATGTTTAAATGTGTGAAAAGTTCGGTAATGCTCTATAACCCTATTCTAGCATTGAATAGTGGTGAGGGGTCGTACAAAGTAGCTACCAGTATCATATTAAATGCGCCTTCTAAAGGTCTCATGCACACTTACAAAGCATTAGCTCACCCTTAGGCCTTATTCGACCTTTAAGTTCAATGAAAGACTCGAATAACACATTTTATTATACTTAACTAAATTGATTAAAATGTAATTAAAACACGACTAAAATGCTTATGTTCAAGCTCCTAAAGTGCAAAAAATAGTTTAATCTGCTGCACCAAATTATGATAAATCAAACTCCCCCACACTTAAGTCATTTCTTGTCCTCAAACAATACAAAGACGACCCTTGAACAAGTACAATACAAGTGTTAGGTTTGGAGCTCATGAATAGGCATTTCATATTCATATATAATATTAGCATGAGATATAATTGACTTACCACACTTTTGGTATCAAACACCTAAGTTCAGTATATTACAAAGCATAAAAGCATTAAGGGTCTCAAATGTAGGAATCCATCAAGATATTATACAAATAATTTGATTAACTTAGCAGAATAAAAATAGTTATAAATGCAATTATTCAGTATGATTTCAAATTGTGAATAAATCTTCTTAGATCACATAGGACTTTTCAGCTTGTAACGTTTTAAGCCTTAGGATAGGTGTGGATTTTAAAAATAGTAAGCATGAAATAGTTTCAAGCACGAAAATAGTTTGGCACATTATATTGTCCCCTATTCTCCCCCTTAGTAAGCGTTTCCCACTCACCACCTTATGTCTCCTTCTCTCACCTTCTTTATTTCTCCCTATAGGAAGTTAACATAATACAACAACCATGGTTAACTCACTAGTTTTTGTACACTAATGAATGAGCTTTTCTACATTTGTGACTTTGTCACATTTTCTTTTTCTAACACATCTCACTCACAAATGCTTTTTCTTTTCAAGTACTTTTTCCACTTGTTTTGATTTTTCTTTTTGAATTTTTTTTTCTTTTTTGTACATTTTGGCTAACCAATAATCACTATATCAAACTGATCCCTCCTATTTCACTCTTATTTTACAAAATCCACCATAATGTATCTACTTAACCCTTAATACTTATGGCCAGACATTTATAGTCGTGCAGTTCAGGACTAACGAGAAGGATAAGTACAAATTTATATTTTGGCTCGAGTTTTGTATAAAGTTCATTAAGAATTATTTTCTGGCTAAAAAATAGGTACTAAGGATAAATAACAAGGTTAGAGTTTTGGCTTTGGGTGTATTCCAAGCAATGCCTTAGGTCATACCTAGGTATCTCAATATTCACAACCTAATAAACCAAACAACCACAAATTCACAATTTATCATTCATACTAGCATGCTCGTTTCCTTATATTCTCTATATCATTTGATACATTTAACTGCTTTAATGTCTATTTATAGTGTAATATATAGAACTTAGTAGTCTAATAATAAAAAATTTAAAACCACCTATCCTCATGCCAAATTTCCTGTAAACACAAGCAACCTATTTACACACTCCTAACCAATCACTTGTATTTTTACAAGCTCAAGCACATAAATGAAAAGAAAAATCAAAGAAAAGCATAAAAAATTTAAAACAAAAAATTTCTATGTTACCCCCTACACTTTAGATAACTCATTGTCCTCAATGTGTAGCCCCTAATAAGGCTTAGTTTAGATAACTCATTATCCTAATTTACCTCCGGTAAGGTTAAAAGTAGTAGTGGCGGTGAGATTGGATACTGTAGCAATGAGATAAGAAACAATAGTGAGGTATGTGTTTGGATTTAAATGCAACTGTAGTGATGTGGTGAAAACAAAAAACGACTATTAAGGACATTAGATTAAAAATGATATATAATAGAAGGTTTTTAAATAATTTTACTTTTACAAAATTATTAAAAATATGTGAATTTATAAATTCATTTAATAAAATAAATTTATTAAAATGTTTATTTTTAATTAATTAATATTAATTTTATAATGGTAATATATGTAACTACTATTTTATAAAAAATAAGCAATACAGAACATACATTAGATAAGAGGTTAAAATTGTAAATAAATAGTTTGACTAGGGTTGCTTTTTTTTTCATTGGAGCTTTAAGCTCAAATTTCAATTGGAGCTTTAGTAGGTGAGGCTTTCCAAATGTGCCTCACCATTGGTGTTCCAAACACCCAAAAATCCAATAAAAAAACATTATTCCTTAAGATTTCATCACATTGATGTTAATTAGTGATCCAAAGAAAGCCTAAGATAAGGAAATAAGTTACCCAATTGATCGTGATAGTTCCATAGGCTATTAGTGGGTGCTTCTTGCTTTGATTGCTTAAAGCTCGAACTATTGTGCCTCCTCCATGTGAGGTTCCTACATAGAAAATTAACACAAAACAACTAATAATCTACTATTTATTCTATTCCTAAAAAAATCAAAATAAAAAAATCACCTAGTAATTAATGCAACCCCTGAAAAAACATTAAAAAGTTTAAATTAATCTTCATCCGAATCATCCCATCATCGAAATTGCCTTGTTTCCATCAAGGATTTTCTCTTTCCCAATCCATATTCTTGATAGGAGCCTCCACACGTTAAAGGTGTATGACAGGTTGGGCTTCTAAAAACTAGTCCTTTCAATGTAGAATATTGTGCCTGAAAAGCTATCTCATAATCATCCTTTTCTCTTGGGAGGTTTTGCTTCCTTTCACTCTCTAAAGTTGCCTCCTCCTCTACATTTCCCTAGTGTGTCTGTGTTTGGTTGAACATGTCCGATGGGTAATTTGGAGCTCTCAACCCATTAAGTTGGCAAATACCTGAAGTACTGAGCCTGTTTCCTACATCCACCTAATCATCCCACCAAGCTTTTCCTTCGTGCTCCCACTTGCCCATCTTCGAGCTTTCGTCCTCTATTTCCATTTAAGTGAAACTGGGACATCCATCTTTTCTTTCCTCCTCTAATTCCAGTTCATGATTTGTTTCTTTTGAAGTTCAACATATTGTGTATATAATGAATCTCTGATGATGCTTTTTGTTGGTTTCATGAACTGCTCATTGTCGCCCATTGGAACTTCTGCCTTTCGACACAATCCTATCACCAAGTGGGGAAAGAAAATTCCAACTTTTTGGCTATGTGTACATCACCTCATTTCACGATAAATCTATTTACCTACACATATCTGCTTGCGCTGTAAAATTCCATACTATTAAATAGCTCGAAATGTAACACCACAAACCCAGCCTAGACGTTATGGCCGAATCTGGCGGTGTCACATTGGAGTGCTTTTCGAAAACTTGCTCTTGCTAATGAAAACCCGTTTGGAAATTTAAAGCCTCTTTGTTAGAACCCAAATCATTCTAGGTATTCGTTATTCCTTTTAAATTGTCATACTTTTAAAACTCTATTCGTTGCGGAAGCATTTCAAAAGTGTTACGAAAACATAGTGTTTTGAAAATAGTTATCGTTTTTGGAAAACCGCGTTCTACTCTTAACAAATATAAATCATAATAAAAAAAATCCCAAATTGAAAGCTAGAAAATTAGAGAGGACTTATTACATAATTTAAAACCCAAAACGAAATCTAATAGCGAATAAATGCCAAATAAAAGAAAACATGAGCAGTAGTGTGGCCATCTCCGAGTCCCTCACAACTCCGATCCGCCTAACGCAGGGGATTACTTGTGCAGTTAAACACTGGGGTGAGTTTATGAAAACTCAGTGTGTAATCCCCGATCAGTCGGTCGGTATATAGTATACAGTAACAGTTTAGGCCTAAGCCCTATCCAAAAATAGAACAGAGTGGGCCATAGCCCAATACAGTAACGGAACAGTACAATAATGCAACCCATCCCAATCTAGCCAACACACCACTTCGTACCACCAACACACCATGTGGGGACAGAGTCAACCCACCCAGCCAACACACCTATAACGCAATGGGCTCGCCAATAATGATAAGCGCAAAGAAAGCCGCGAGATCGATATATGTGGCAAAGCCACGATGCGATAACTTCCTCTTTAATAGAATCCCAACCCCATGTAGAATGTCATGTCATAAATCATACGTGTATGCAAAATGTCATAAATCATACGTGTATGCAAAATGTCATGCTCAGAAAGAACAGTTATATCATAGCACAAATCAGTCATTTACCCTCGAGGGGTAAAATAGTCATTTTACCCTATAGGGGTATTTTGGTCATTCTACTTGCCTTAGGGTCTAGGTACGCTTATAGAACCATCAGAAGGTCTACAGTCACCTCGAGCGACTCGTGTTACCCTGACTCTCTTAATAGGATAAATGGGCCCAAGTAAGCCCACACGCTTGTGTGGCCCATCAAGCCCAGAAATTACTACGGCCATGCGAACTACACAGCCCAATCCAGAAACTTACCATATATTATGGAATTTATCCGTGTGGAGCCCATAAGCCCATTGGGCCCACACAACCCATTTCGGCCCAAAACAGCCTATACCTACGAGAACGCTCATGGTGGCCTCCACAGTCTTATGCCCACAATTCGTGGGCTCGGGTTACCACATGTGCGTTCACACACCCATGTGGCCAAAAGGCCATCCTTTTGGCTTTTCGGCTTTTGCCGTTCTAGAGTCTATTAAGTGTGTGTACACGCCTGTTTGCAAAATCAAGTGAACCGCTTACGAGCCCAAAGCCTATATTCCAATAAAACATACTGTTAGCCTTTCAATAATTACGGTTTACAACATTAAATCCCCAGACTTTCAATTACTACTAACCTTGATTAACAATAATACAGCCTATTACCCTAAGATCACTGGCTAGAACCAAATGGACGCTCATTGTCGATTAACTGCATAACAACGGATCCTGTTAGATAGGATTGATCACAGATGTGGCTTAGATCCACAACATCAACTTACAATCTACAGGAATATTCAGCCTAACCCAAAAGTAAGGTAGCGTTCTTACCTTATTCGATCAATAAGAGGAAGGGGTAAGTTGCCTCAAGGCCACTTGCACTACTCCACTCCTCAAGGAACCTAAAAACCATCATTCAACATAACATGGTGAAGGATCATCATTCGGCAATCAAGAATAGAAAGGAGGCATTCGGTTTAACGAAAAAGGATGAGAAAGAACAGATTGAATAAGAAGAGCCAAAATGAACACTTACCGTTCTAGTTAGGAACTCTCGCCAAAAATGAATTAATAAACCAACAGCAACGTATGGAAGCAATCCATCAAAAATAGGGAGAGAAAAGAAGGTCGAGTATAACCGGTATTCCAAATCAAAAAGGAAGGAAAGATGGAGGATGAAAAATATTGGGAAAGCACAACCGGCTAAAGGGAAAAATTAAGAAGAAGAAAATATGGTGGGAGAGGAGATGATAAGAGGAGAGACTGGAAGATCAGGGTGTTCGGCTACTTCACAAAGAAAAGAAATGAGAAATGAAGGAATAGGTGATACCGAAATAAAAGAGTATATTCGGCCAAAAGACGAAAAATAAAGCAAAGCAAAAGCCAAAAACCAAAGTCCCCAGCAGAAATCGGTATAGTAGCAGAAGACAACCAAGGGTGTTAACAAAATCGAGAATGAAGAGAAAGTCCCAGAACCCCAAAACATGCACAGCCCCTATAGTTTTCCCAAAGTCGATTTCTCTCAAAGCTAGAGACCAATTTCGGTACACACTTCCCTTCTCAATCAAACTCCCTAATTTTCTCCAAATATCTCTCCCTTTATCCGTCCACAATTCTGTCCATGAAATCCTCCTTGATTTTCTCCATGACCCATTCAAATTCAAACCTGCAGAGTTCTAGCCAGACTATACTTCTCATGCAGCAAAGAAATAAAATAAATACTTTTTTGTGGAAAGAATGACTGGAACCCCTAAACTCTTTAGAAGCACAACACGCTATTACCACGACTTTAATTAAAGAAGCCTACTATCTAGAACCAAGGGCCCTATTCACTTCAAATTAAAATTTTTGCTAAAGCCCAGGTTTGAACCCAGGACTTCTCCAGCACTTCTCAGGACACTTAACCACTAAAGCTAGTATGCATTTATGCCATTTTCTTGCACAACTAAATACTTACGTGCAGTCTCCTAGTTGTTCCCATGCTCAAGGCCTATTCCTTCTAGGCCTAAATTCAGGGCGTTACACGAAAAGTATTAACATTAGAAACATTTAATGCAAGTGCAATTCTAGTGCCGATGAACTGCATCCATATTTTTGCTACTGGGAACATTATCGCCTGATTAAAATTGGTAGGCAAATCTGTTTCTATCCTACAATTCCATGTAGCTCTATCTTTGAGTTAAGTAATTAATGAAATCCTTTATATCGATATTCTAAAAATTTTCTAAATTAGTGCTACTAAGGAAGTCTTTACTGTAAAGAGGTGTATCATAGAACTCACATATCTCTCTAGGAGTGATTGACACCTTCTTGCCTTTAACTATTACAGTATCCTAGTTTAGTCTTTTTCGTATTTCTTGGTCTCTAAAGGAAGTGTAGAACTCCTGTACAACTGAATTTACTATAGTTTCTTTGGGAGTGACACAGAATCACTCCCAATGATGATATCTAACTAAGTCCAAATTTCATTGCATTAAACCATTGAAGGCTTAAACCCTGGTTCTTGAATGAATGGTCTACCCTGCAACTCGAGCAAATACTTTTTAGCATTTGGATTTTCAAATTTTGCAGGGTCTGAAACTACTAGAGGTTCTAAAACTATAGTTTTCTTACTCTTTCTAGGAGACATTTTCTACTATCTATATCAAATAAGAAAATAAAAATTTAGCAATAATCAATGGAACAGTAAAACCAGAACGAAATACTTTAAACCTTGACCTTCTGGCTTCTTATCCGGATGTTTGATGATTTTGCACCCACTTTACCTGATGATTTTGCACCCACTTTACCTATAGAAATAGCAATAGTTGTCTGTGTAGTTAGGGTTTGGGATGAAAAGGGGTTTTGAAGATTAAGAGTTTGTAGAAAGGTTTAGTGTTTAGCAGTTAGGAGTTGGAGTTAATGTGTTTTAAAGTTAAAAATAAGGGTTTTTAAGTTTAAAAACTATAACAGCCCAGTTTAGACCCTAGTCAGAATAGTGGTTTCGAGATCACGAATTTGAGTTAGAAAAATATTTTAATATTATATTCCATGCTTAAAGTATGTGAATTGATATGTGTAAAATTTTCGTATGAAAAGTTTATCGTTTGTGTGCTCAATTTTATAAAATGGACTTAATCACATAAATTGTAAAAGTGGCTAGCTAATTGTTAAAGTGTTACATTGCTATGGCTTTTATAATGTGGGGTCCTTAAAGTGAAATTTGGCCATTAAACCATGGGATGGACGGCTATGGGATTATATTATAAGGTTTTAATATTAATTTACAAAGGTTAAAAAGGTAAATGATATATTATTATGAAATAAATAAAACAAAACATAAAAAAAATAACATGCATTTTCATCTTTAATGGCCAAATGTAGAGAAAAAGAAAGCCATGGAGGTTGTTTTTAGTTCGGCACCTTTGAAAGCTAATTAAAGGTTCATTTTTGTTTGGTTTTTGATAATTTTTACATTTTTGAGATCGTTGCTTCCTGTACTAGTTGGCCTATGCTTTAATTTTTGGAATTGATGATGAATTTGAGATTTCCCATTGTTGATAATGTGATGAAATTGTGTTTGATGATGAAAAATAAATTTGTGTTAATAGATTTTCATATTTAATTAAGTGATTTTTAGTAAAAATGCCTATTTGGGATTAAATTGTAAGTTTTGTAAATTGAGGGATCAAAATGTAAAATAAATGAATGAAATCGGCTGCTAGGGACCTTAGTGAAATTTGGCGAAGCATGGGTGTGGTCAAATTTTGAATATTTTGTGTTTTGTCAAATAGGGACTAAATTGCGAAAAATGTGAAATGTTAGGGGCAAAAGTGTAATTAGCCCATTTATGTGTTTTTGGATGAATTTGATTGAGTATATGATTAAATAAGTTGAATTTGTATTAAATTAGATCAAGAAATGAGGAAATCGGATTTGAATCGGGGAAAGTAAAAAATTATCGAATAGTCGTTCCGGTCTATTCGTGTTAGTACGAGGTAAGTTCATAAGTAAATAAATGTTGTTAAATTGAAATGTATGTGCATTATATGTGCTGAATTAAGTTGTAAAGAAATATATATGTGTGATGCCGAATTGAATTGAGCTTTGGAGAATCTGTTCCGATCATTGATTGTTTGAGTAGGTGAAATTGAGAAAGTTCCGATAATGTGACAATGTCTGAAAAGCCCTGTATGAACCATAGGAATAGTTAGGATACATATGTCATGACATAGTATTCTGATATTTGTTATCGTGTAAGACCACGTTTGGGATGTTGGCATCGATTTGTGATTTACGTGTAAGACCATGTCTGGGACATTGGCATCGTATATGATTTCGTGTAAGACCCTGTCTAGACCGTGGCATCGATATTTGATTACATGTAAGACCACGTTTGGGATGTTGGCATTGTACGAGCTTATGAGTTATCCGAGTATCCTTATTGATTCTGAACGGTTCAATGCGCATTCCGAGAAATGAATAACGATGTGAAATTGTAACCGATTCAGGTATGTGTGATTTGTTATGAAATTCAGGAACGAAAGGTGAGTATGTATCATATAACTATATGTGATGTAACACCCAAACCTGGCCTGGACGTTATGGCTGAATCTGGCGATGTCACATTGAAGTGCTTTTCGTAAAGCATGATATCGTTTGAAAATCCCAACCTTTATTAAGCCTCTTTGTGTGATCCCAAGATAATTTTAAAACTTGTGTCACTATCAAAAGTATTTACTTTAAAACGTTATTAATTTTCAAATCTCGTTTGCAGTGAAAGCTTTTTAAAACAGTTGCGTACTAGCATTTGCATGTAAAACATTATTGTCTTACGGTAGCTCTTAAAACCGTTTATGCATTCATAGTATTTTTGAAAAACATTTATCTTTTGAAAACTCGTGTCCTACTGCTAGCAGTTATATATCACTTTAAATAAAACCCCAAATTAAATGTTAAATATTTAAAGAGGCCTTATTACAAAAAATATCCAAACTAAAATACTTATAATTAAAAAGTCAAAAATAGAAGCATGCACAATTATGTGGCGGCCTTTGAGTCCCTCGCAGCACCAATCCACCTGATGATTACCTGCGCAGATAAACAGAAGGGTGAGTTTATGAAAACTCAGTGTGTAATCCCTTATTAAACAAACAGTCAGTCATACAAAAGGCAAATACAGTCTGGGTCTAAGCTCGTATTAGAAACAGTCCAGTATCAGTTACGCCTTAGCCCATTACAATAACAGAAACAGTACAGATATGCAATCAGAAATCCTACCCAACCAGCCTCTACGCACCACTCTGTCCAGTCCTACACACCATGTGGAGATAAAATCAACCCACTCATCCCTACACACCAAAAATATAGCACCAGTTGCGGCACTAAACAGTATTTGCAACAAAGCTGCTAGTATAATAGGCTTAAAGCCATCAGTGATTTGCAGCAGAGCTGCTAGTATAGTACACTTCCTCCAATCATAATAAACCCATCCCCATGCAATGCATCATACAGTCATGTCATGTCATATCATAGAATCATACATGTATCCATTAGGGGCAAAACAGTCAATTACCATGTAGGGGCATTCCAGTCATTTTACTACATAAGGGCAAAACAATCATTTTACCATATAAGGGAAAAATAGTCAATTTACCTTATAAGGGCAAAATAGTTATTTTACCTCATAAGGGCAAAACAATCATTTTACCTCATAAGGGCAAAACAATCATTTTACCTCATAAGGGCAAAATAGACATTTTACCAATTTGAGGGTCTAGGTACGCTTACCGACCCAAAAAAAGGTCCACGATCGTCTCGGTGACCCGTGCAACCTTAACAGTTGAACAGTGAAAATGGGCCCAAGGCCTTAAAATGGCCTTGGCCGTGTGAACTACACAGCCTGGCCTAATATTCTCCACACTTTCAAGTGGTTTACCCATGTAGAGCCCACACGGCCCATTTCAGCCCAACATGGCCCAAAATGGCCTAAGCCCATGAAATCGATTATGGTGGTCGATACGACCAAACGTCCACATTTTACACGTTTAGGTTAACATACAAGCGAGCACGCGCTCGTGTAGCATCGACGGCCACACCTTTCGGCTTTTGTCGATTTATGATTTAAGTAGTGTGGTTACACACCTGATGCGTTTGAAGTGAATCGCGCTCTGAATACTCTTGTACCTGAATTGAATCAACATAACATCTAATCAATTACTAGACTCCTGTTTTAAAAAGAATCTAATGGAGCCCGAAATCACTCATACCCTCCTTACGAAAGCAAGCCAGAATTGTAGCCTTGGCTTTTTGGAGACGTGCCCAAAACAACCTTAATCACTACCTACAGAAGTCACAACCTTTTATTAAACCCATATGTAAAACATAATACAGTCTTTACTATATTCCACTTACTGCTCGATACCTCTTTTTGTAAAGAAACCTATGACTCTTTTTAACAATTCCAAACCACTTACCACAGTGATAGGGCAAATTACAGATCAGTGATGTAACGTACTAAGGATCGAGAATGGCGATTAATCTGAAAGAGTAAACTGAAAGAGAAGGGGGTAGTCGGTACAAAGAAAAAGAAAGAAAGTAACGGTGTTCAGAAAAGAGAAATCTGAAAGGGAACACAAGAAGACAGAGGCTCACCTACCAGTATTCGGCCAACAAAGAATAATAGAGGAAGAGGAGAAGAATCATGCACCCAAACCCGAATGATCAATGAACACTTGTCAAAACTGAAAGAAATAAGAAGGAGTGAAATGGGGTGTTCGGTCAAGGTAGCAAAGTGAAAATGAAAGGGAACAGAGAGATAGAAAGAAGGAGAAGAGTATTCGATAAAGCAAGGAGAAGGGTGAAGGAGAAATAATTCCACAAGAGAAAAACTGATTGGAGAAAAAAAGTGGGTTGCCTAGTTGGCACAAGCAAAGAACAAACAAATGAAAAACCTGAATAGTCAATAGCAAAATGATTGTCCCCAAAAAAAAAAGATGAAAAGAACCCGAAAAGCAACCTAGACGCCGAAAATGAGAAAAAGTCTTCAGAAAGTTCCCAAACCCGAAATAGACTACTCAACTCAACCCCCAACCAAAATCTTTGAGTGCCACTGTTCAAATTCGGCAACACCACTCCCACCAATTTCGAATTCCCCTATTTCCTCCTAAAATCTCTCCTGTTCACAACCCTCAACAATCGAAAATCCCCCTTTTCACTCCCCAAATTGAGCTAACAACAACCCCATTCAAATCTGTTCAAACTTTTAGTGTTTCGGTCAAACACAACTTCCTCTCATGGCCATTCTATGTGGGTTATAATTTTCTGATATTCTGTGTAGCTTCAGATGTTGAAAATTTCACTATTCTGGTTTTTTATGATTCTATGTGATTATCTATAAGAGATATCTATCTGATGGAAATGGCGATATCTGTTATAATCATAATTTCTATTCTAAAATTTGGGAATTACTACAGTACCATTATCAGAGTTATAAAAGTTTTGCTTTTGCATTGGTTACTATTAAACTCATATTTGATTTTCTTCTGGGTTCAAATGCTTTATTAACAGCCGGGATATTATCTATTATTATGGGTAAGATGTCATTTTTATTATGAAATTGTGATTTCTATTTGATGATTGTGGCATCTGTATAATGATATGTCTGGATTATCCTTTTTAACGAGAAGAAAGGGTTTCTTCGAAAAGACCGATTCAGTAGTTTAATCCGATCTAAAATTATTTGATTGAAAAGTTAACTGGGTTATATATATTTGAATCTATTCACCGGATTGGAGATAAACAATGAACGCACATATGTGAATTGAGGGATAGTCTAGAGGAAGAATTCGTATTCTTGAAGACTTGATACAAAATTATATCTATCGGAACAATTCTATTTGAGAAATGTTGGAGTAAATTAAAGTTAGTTCGACTATTGAAGTTTTCCTTTTTGCACGAAGATATTGTCAACCAAAACATCAGTATTGGTTCAGTCTAATTTGAAGAAAAAGTTTATGATCTTCAATCATGTGTCAATGAACGATTTGAAGTGTGTTCTAATAATAGAGTGTACAGAGATATCATGTGATTCCATACGGTTAAAGCTGCATGAAAAGAGTTATGTGACATATTTGATGATTACAAGAGTTCTAATAATGTTTGATGTTGCAGAGCGAGATCCAAACTTGGCACAGCAAAGCTAGCTCGAATCGTCGAACAACTTTTGATTCTGTAAGTAAATATTATTATCTAAGGGAAATGATTATAGTTTTGAATTATCTAAATAAGAAATTTTTGTGTGCTTTACGAGTGATGAATATGTGATTGATTTATCAGAGGATGATTATATGTTAGCTAGATTAGAAGTTAAATTGATGCTTACTAAGTGAATTCGTGAAACTTAGAAATGTGTTATCAAATTATAAGTTAAAAAGGGGTTCAGCATAAATTGATTTTTGATTCAGAACTTCAGATGTGGAATTGATGATTGCTTGTTGCTTTGAAATAGAGTGTGTATACCAAGAAGCTCTGGGATTGTATAACCATTGTTGCAAGAGGCTCACAGTGTCAGTTAGATTGTTCATACAAGAGTAAAAAGATGCATGATAATCTGATAAAGTGGTATTGATAAATGGGTATAAAACGTAATATTTCTGACCTCGCGTTAAATGTCTGAGCTATCAACAAGTTAAAGTTAATTATCAAGCATCTTCAGGACTATTTCAGCATGTTTTGATATCTGAGTATTGGTGAAATAGAATTTTGATAAATTTTGTATCGGGATTAACTCTTATCATTGGAAAAGATAGATGTTATCTGAATTATTGTTAACTATTTGAATAAGTCTTTTTGTACGCATAGATATCTCTTTTGATAAATCAGCTGAGTTATTTGTTTCAGTGACTTTCAGTTTGCACATGGTGCCAGTCATCATTGTTTTGATTAAAAATCTAAAATTCATATGGTAATTCTGGGAGAAATTACAGTAAACTGTGAGTACAAAGTTTTTTTTGAAAATTCTTGAAATATTTATTCGTCACTATGTTTTAGAGTTTCAAAGCAACTAAGAAAGATTATTGTTGTTTGATAAATTATCAGGTGAGTATAAAAGCAACATTGTATAAGGTATCGTATGTGGTAGTTACCTAACTCCGTTGTTCAAGATCGAGCTTTATGAGTAAATGATTCATGAGATTAATATCATCAGTGAAATAAAGCAGAAAATGAAGGTAACTCAATACAGTTAGAAGCAGATTCGGTTTAATATGATGTATAGCGAAAAACAGATCAGAATCTTAATTATGATATTAAAGAGATATGAAATTCGAAGCTATATGTGAATTTGCAATGCACTGTGTGAAAGCAAATCCTTAATTTACTTTCTGGTAAGATTTTCGGGGACAAAAATCCCTAAGGGAGGGAGAGTTGTAACAGCCCAGTTTAGACCCTAGTCGGAATAGTGGTTTCGGGACCACGAATTCAAGTCAAAAAAATATTTTAATATTATATTCCATGCTTAAGTATGTGAATTGATATGTGTAAAATTTTCGTATGAAAAGTTTATCGTTTGTGTGCTCAATTTTATAAAATGGACTTAATCACATAAATTGTAAAAGTGGCTAGCTAATTGTTAAAGTGTTACATTGCTATGGCTTTTATAATGTGGGGTCCTTAAAGTGAAATTTGGCCATTAAACCATGGGATGGACGGTTATGGGATTATATTATAAGGTTTTCATTTTAATTTACAAAGGTTAAAAAGGTAAATGATATATTATTATGAAATAAATAAAACAAAACAAAAAAAATCACATGCATTTTCATCTCTAATGGCCGAATGTGGAGAAAAAGAAAGCCATGGAGGTTGTTTTCAGTTCGGCACCTTTGGAAGCTAATTAAAAGTTTGTTTTTGTTTGATTTTTGATAATTTTTACATTTTTGAGATTGTTGCTTCGTGTACTAGCTGGCTCGTGCTTTAATTTTTGGAATTGATGATGAATTTGAGATTTGCCATTGTTGATAATGTGATGAAATTGTGTTTGATGATGAAAAATAAATATGTGTTAATAGAATTTCATATTTAATTAAGTGATTTTTAGTAAAAATGCCTTGGGATTAAACTGTAAATTTTGGAAATTGAGGGGTCAAAATGTGAAATAAATGATAGAAATGGGCTGCTAGGGACCTTAGTGAAATTCGGCCAAGCATGGGTGTGGTCAAATTTTGAATATTTTGTGTTTTGTCAAATAGGGACTAAATTGCGAAAAATGTGAAATGTCAGAGGCAAAAGTGTAATTAGCCCATTTATGTGTTTTTGGATGAATTTGATTGAGTATATGATTAAATAACTCGAATTTGTATTAACTTAGATCAAGAAATGAGGAAATTAGATTTGGATCGGGGAAAGTTGAAAATTATCGAATAGTCATTCCGGTCTGTTCGTGTTAGTACGAGGTAAGTTCAGAAGTAAATAAATGTTGTTAAATTCAAATGTATTTGCATTATATGTGTTGAATTAAGTTGTAAAAAAATATTTATGTATGATGCCGGATTGAATTGAGCTTTGGAGAATCGGTTCCGATCATGGATTGTTCGAGTAGGTGAAATTGAGAAAGTTTTGATAATGTGACAATGTTTGAAAAGCCCCGTACGAACCATAGGAATAGTTAGGATACATATGTCATGACATAGGATTTCGATATGTATTATCGTGTAAGAATACATCTGGGACGTTGGCATCGATTTGTGATTTACGTGTAAGACCATGTCTGGGACATTGGCATCGTATATGATTTCGTATAAGACCCCGTCTGGGACAGTGGCATCGATATTTGATTACATGTAAGACCACATCTAGGACGTTGGCATTGTACGAGTTATGAGTTATCCGAATATCCTTATGGACTCCAAACGGTTCAACGGGCATTCTGAGAAATGAATAACCATGTGAAATTTTAACCGATTCAGCTACATGTGATTTGTTATGAAATTCAGAAACAAAAGGTGAGTATGTATCATATGACTATATGTGAAATATATGACAACAAGTGATATGAATGTATTTGAATGAATGATGTGTTAGATATGCTCATTATATGAAATTGTGGTTCTATGTTTCAGACAAGATATATGAAATATGAAACATGGCTTTGATGTATGATTTCTTGGTTTGAAAACTTGAATAGTTAATGAAATTAAAATGGTTGAGTTTGCTATATGGTTCATAGATGCAAATTTGGTTTATGTGAATAAGGGAATTATGGATGTTCGAATTTAGAAGTGTTTATAAAGAAGTTGATATAATCTTATGTATGATTTGTGCGAGCTTGATTTATATGATTGAGCTAACGGTTGTTATTTGAATTTGAAAGCATGGTTATATATTAAATGATAAATAAGATAAGTGGAGTTACTTAATATGGACATATGAATTTACGAGTATGATGAATATATATGTGGTTGAGATTTGCTAAATTTGACCTGATTAAATTGAACTATAAATATCATTGATATGATTTATTTGTTTACGGCTTACTAAGCATTCAAAGCTTACTCTATGTGTTTTTTCATATGTATATAAAGTTTCAGAGACTTGCTTGGGTTGGAAGTCGTTGGAGACGTCATCACACTATCCGGTTATCACTTCGGTAAATAAAAGCTTTATGTTTTGGTAATGTGGCATGTATAGGTTAGTTTTGAGATGGTTCATTTTGACTTGTGTATTTATATAGCCATGCGAAAATGGCTTATTCATGATGCTAATATGGTGTATATTTGGTTACGTATTGAGCTCATTTTGAGAAGTATTATTCATGGTTTATATGTATGGTGTAATTGGTTATATGATTTGGCTTGAGCATTAAGGTGAAATATTGGATGTATTTTCGACTTATAGTTCATATTTCTATAGGTAAAATGGTGAGTATAACATTGATGATGCATTAGTTATTTGAATACGGTTTGAAAGGGCAATAATGTGATATGTTTTGATATCTATATTTATGGCCAAGTGAAATGGTCATTTTGGTATGTTCATAGTTGAGAATTTGGTAATATATGGCATATGATTTTGGTATGTTTTAGTATAGAGAATGGTAATGAAATTGGTTGATGATATTAGATTGATTGATACATGTTTGGAATTGAATTTGGCTGAAAATGTTATTTATATGATGCTTGACTTTGGACTTGTAGGGAGGACCCAAATGGGTGGCATAATGGCCTTGTAAATGACCTATTTTTGCCCACACGGGTCTCTACCTTGTTGCTCGAGGGTCATTACAAAATGTCCTTGGGCAGACCACATTGTCGCACAAACATGGGCTTGTGCCAGACCGTGTGGCCAACTCAGTTTCGACCACGAGTTAGACACACGAGCGTGTCTTGTGGCCTTTTGGATAAGTCAGTATGTATGCCTTGTTTCACCACAACCTAGACACACGGGCGTGTCTAATGCCGTGTGAGGCACACGGTCTGCTCACACAGGCGTGTGACCTTTGTAACTTAGAAAAATAAGTTTCAAATTTTTTTTGTATGAGCTCGGTTTAGTCCCGACCTTTCTCTAATGCATGTTTAAGGTATTGTTGACTTAAGAAAGGGACTTTATGTTGATGTTTGAATATGATGCTATGTTGATTATGAAATGTATGCGAAATGTTTCGATGTGCTTGGTAATGCCTTTAACCCTATTCTGGCGACAGATACAATTTAAAGGTGTTACAAAAATCTGGTAGAATAAGGGATAATTCCTTTCGTAGATCGTAGATATTATCGACTTGTAGAATCACGTAATAGCACAACCTTCCTAATTTTCGTTTTTTATCCTTGTTTTGCAAAAGGTTCAGGGATTGCTTTTTGTCTTTATTATATATAAAATGCTTAAATAATTTCTCTACAGAAATGGTATTACAGGAATTTCCTTGAATGCCTCGATTAATGTGTCATTCCGTGCCACATAACTTCGTTCTCAGCTCCAAAGGCCTTCAAGTTTTTCTACAGGTTGTATTGTCATTCTAATAGGTGTTTCTCGCAATGATCAAGTACTTTGTGATTTGTTTAGCCCTATATTCATGCTTACCAATGATATTGTTTGGATAATGCCTGCCATATAATCATAAGTCTCATTGATGTATATTTTTTCAATCTTCATCAATATCAGAAGATCCCTAACCCGTTAAACTTCTGACGTGTCTAACTAAAGATTATTGTCTTACAAAAGATATTCAATTTGATTATTTCTCCTGAAAGTGCATGTTTTTCCTCATTCTTTCTCATAGGATCCCTAGAGATTGGGCATTCTTCCACTAAGTCAACAATACATATCATTGGCTCTGATTGACGGGGTAGATTCATAACGTAATCATCTTATACGCTCCCTCCATCAAAAGAATCCAACATTGAATAGGTGAGTTTAGCTTCTGATTGATTCTTGTGTCCACTCAACCTTTCCTCAACCAAATCTATAGCTTTTTGGGATGTTATTTTATCTAGTCTATCTTGATATTCCATTATACCCAGGGTTAACTGATTGTTTGAGAGCTCCTCTTCCTCACAAGTGTTTACAGTTAAATTCTCTTCCTTTTTTATTCTTTGGTCTTGCCCGTACTGATACCCCTTTGTATTTGTATCAGTACTGATGTCATCATCTTGTAAAGAAGTGGGAATTTCTTCTCGAAATTGGCTTCATTTGAGCATTAATAGTTGTTGGTTTTCCTGAATCTCCCATTCTTCATAGACCCCTTCTTCATAAATATTAGCATTATAATCAATTCTTCATCTGACCACATTTAATCAAAATTATCCATGATTTAAACCAATTAATTCCTATGGTTACTGTTGCGGGTATCTTCGAATAGAGCTATTCAGGAAGGTTTCTTGAAAAGCAGAGAAATGTTAGTAATACTACTAAATGATTAAATAAACTAAAATTTTATCTATAATCAAAATATTTCCTAATTATTCTATTAATATGCAAAAATTAAAATCAGAATAGTGACGTTGCCTCCCGGCAACGACGCCAAAAACTTGATCGCCTCATGACGTACGAATGTCCAGAGTAGAAATCCTACACAAAAGATATGGAAAACGGTATTCGCAAGTGTACAGGTCATGTTGTAATATAGTTACAACTAAGGAGGTGAGTACTCCGAGGATCGAACCCAAGGGAGGCGAGCACTAGATTAATTGTTATTTTAACACAAAAGAGATTTAATTAATACTGTAATCAAATTATAATATGAAGAATTAAAAGAAGAGGTTTTGGATTTTAATAAAATAATAGTTAAAGAAATAAAGGAAACTTACTTGAATGAAAAGTAAGAAATCAATTAAAGAAATATATGATAAATCTGGGCGTGGGTGATTAGCTCGCTTTGACAATCTTAATCAATGGTCATCTTGGGTTCTCTTGTTCAACTAACTAGTCAATACCCTAGCATGATCTTTTGATACATCTATTGAAATACTGAGTTGGCAAGAACTACTTATCTTCCAACCTCACAATCTAAAAGGGTTCAGGTTTTAGGTGTTCAAGGATAGGCCATGCCAATTTTGGGTTAATTCCCACCTTAATAAATTTCGACGGTTGTCAGACCTAGGGTTTAGGTTCTTTCTATCCTAAACAACTAATCCGTATGAAATTCATACAAAATATTTAATTATTCATACCTCCACTCACTAATCCCCTACAGGAGGATTAATTCTTCATGGATCTAATAAAAGATGTGAACTTGAATAAAAGAATGAACATAAAAAATGATTTCAAGAATAAAGTTTAAAAGAAGCTTGATTATATTAAATTAAAGAGCTGAATTCTCATAGAGTTTGAGAAAAGTTTCAGAATTTGATTTTTTCCCGAAAGCAAATAACAAGAATAGAAATAAAGTCTAAACCTTAAAAGAAAAGAAAAACTAAAGTCTAAAAATAAAGATAAAATTATACAAAGGAAAACAGTGTCTATAACATGTGTTAGCTAAGACTATTTATAGACTTGGGTCACATGGCCGGTCACACGCCCATGTGACAGCCCGTGTGTCACACACGGCCAGACACGCCCGTGTGTCTAAGCCATGTAACTCACAAACTTGAATAATTAAGTTATAGCAGACACACAGTCGAGTCACACACCCGTGTGGTCAACCATGTCGGGCGAAATTAAGCTTGGTTTAAGCCATATTTCTCACCCTCCTCAAGCATACCTAAACCACATCATTTCATACCATTTCGATGCACTTATAGGCAACCAGAACATGCTAATTCATAAACAAATCATGCCATTTCATTTTCAACTATTTCACTACTTAAATCAATACCATTTGTACATTCAAACACATACTAACTAGCATGATTCATTCCTCATTACTTACCTTGTAACACTTTAAACCCGGCCTGGACGTTAAGGCCGAATCTGGCGATGTCACATTGAAGTGTTTTTCATAAAGTGTGATATCGTTTGAAAAGCCCAATCTTTATTAAGCCTCTTTGTATGATCTAAAAGATGGTTTTAAAACTTGCGTCATTATCGAAAGTATTTACTTTAAAATGTTATTAATTTCAAAATCTCGTTTGTAGCAGAATGATTTTAAAACAGTTGCGTACTAGCGTTTACTTGTAAAACATTATTTTCTTGCGGTAGCTTTTAAATCCGTTTACGTATTCGTGGTATTTTTAAAAAACATTTATCTTTTTGAAAATCTGAGTGTTTTCCCTACTGCTAGCAGTATTAAAGCAAAACAAATATAAATCCCCAAATTAAAAATAAAATCCAAAGAGGCCTTATTACCTAAAAATGCCCTAATTAAACTACTTATAAATTATTAGACAAATATGGAAGCATAAGCTGTTGTGTGGTCACCTTCGAGTTCTTCACAGCACTAATTCGCCTAAGGATTACTTGCACAGATAAGCAGAAGGGTGAGTTTACGAAAAATCAGTGTGTAATCCCTTAACAATAGTCAATCCTACAGTAGGCAAATACAGTCTAGGCGTAAGCCCGTTTCAGTAACAGTCCAGTATAAGTTAGGGCCTTAGCCCATTACAGTATCAGTATCAGTGTAGGCCTTAGCCCAATTTAATAGCAGATACAGTACGGATATGTAATAAAAAATCCTACCCAACCAGCCTCTACACACCACTCCATCCAGCCCTACACACCATGTAGGGATAAAATCAACCCACCCATCCCTACACACCAAAAATTGCACCGGTTGTGGCACTAAACAGTATTTGCAGCAGAGCTGCTAGTACAGTACACTTCCTCCAAATATAATAAACCTATCCCCATACAATATGTCATGTCATAATATCATACGTGTATGAAAAAATGTCATGCTCGATTACAATCATACATATCATAGGGGCATATTAGTCATTTTACCTTATAGGGGTATAACAGTCATTTCATCAAATTGGGGTCTAGGTATACTTACCAACCCAATAGTTGGTCCACAATCGTCTCGACCGACCTGTGCAACCTTAGAAGTCAAACAGTGAGAATAGGCCCAAGGCCTATAATACAGACCCATGTGGGCCCGCATGCCCGTGTGGCCCACTAAGCCCAAAAATGGCCTTGGTCATGTAAACTACATAGCCTGGTCCAATAATCTCCAAACGTCCATGTGGTTTACCCGTGGGGGCCCACGAGCCCGTGAGGCCCACATAACCCATTCCTATTTTGTCCCAATATGGCCCAAATCGGCCTAAGCCCATGAGATCACTCATGGCTGACCTTAACGATCTTACGCCCAGGTTTAGGCATTCAGACTACCATACGAGCGAGCGTACACTCGTGAAGTGTCGACGGTCACCTATTCCGGCTTTTACTGATTTAATATTGTAATAGTGTGATTACACACCTGTTTGCAAAAACGTGCGAATAGTCCATGAGCACCAAACCTACATTCAATAAAGGTATTCTATTAGCTATTGACAATAGGGTTAACAACCTCCCTTAATACAATTCCAACTTATCATTAATACCTGTCTTGATTGAACAATTGTGGCTTAGTCCTCTTAGACCGCTGACTGAGATTTATCACACGCCCCTTGTCGAATATCTGTGTTACCAGGGAAATCTATTAGTTATGGTTGCCTAAACCCAATATTCCTAAGCCCAAAATTCAGGGCATTACAATTCACCCCTCCTTAAAGAAATTTCGTCCCCGAAATTTCCAACTATCAAATCAGCCGTATAACACAGATTACACTACTACGCTCCCGCTGCGCTATCTAGTTCCAAAAATACCACCTTTAACTTGAGTGTTTCCAATACAGTTCATAGATAGACTGGGATAGTGCGTCGTCCCCAACTGCACGTCACGAGACCTAGTCTCAGTCACAGGTGAAGCTAACGCCTCCCTAGCTTCGACATTAGGCATATGGCCAGATGACGAAGACCCAACCCGAGCACCTCCACAGCCTCCGTCGCGGCCTCTTGTACCCCTTCTGCAAGTACCTCAGGTGCTTATATCAAATTACGTTTTATCTTATTAACAGTTTTATGCATCAGTGTTACAGTTCCAGTGTTTATTAACAGATGTTTTATGGAGACAGTATAAAAAATATAGAGTTTTGTTTCCGTACAACGTAGTGTTTATCGGTGTCTACTGGTTTACTATAGTTTCAGTATACACTACTAAAGAGTTTGCAGTACAGTATACTACCTACAGTATATTACCTATAGCACTCTCAATAATCCTACCTATGGTAGTTTCAATCAAAACCAAAATACAGGTTTCAGAAAGAACTTACAGGATCGGTGCGGAGACTCGGTATACCACACATTCAGTAAAACATTTCGAAATACTTCAAATCATTTGAAATAGTTCTTTTTGGAAATTCCAAGTTTTGGAAGAAACCCAAATCCACAGCCGAGTTTTGCAACTTGACTCTGATACCACTAAATGTAACACCCCAAACTCGGCCTAGACGTTATGGCTGAATTTGGCGATGTCACATTGTAGTATTTTTCATAAAACGTGATATCGTTTGAAAAGCCCAATCTTTATTAAGCCTCTTTGTGTAATCTAAAAGATGGTTTTAAAACCTATGTCATTATCGAAAGTATTTACTTTAAAACGTTATTAATTTCAAAATCTCATTTGTAGCAGAAGTATTTTAAAATAGTTGCGTACTAGCGTTTACTTGTAAAACGTTATTTTCTTGCAATAGCTATTAAATCCATTTACGTATTCGTGGTATTTTTGAAAAACATTTATCTTTTTGAAAACCCACGTGTTGTCCTTACTGTTAGCAGTATTAAAGCAAAAAAAATATAAATTCCCAAATTAAAAATAAAATCTAGACATGCCTTATTACATAAAAACGCCCAAATTAAACTACTAATAAATTAAAAGAAAAATATGGAAGCGTAAGCTGTTGTGTGGTCACCTTCGAGTCCCTCACAGCATCGATCCGCCTAAGGATTACCTACGTAAATAAGCAGAAGGGTGAGTTTATGAAAACTCAGTGTGTAATCCCTTAACAATAGTCAGTCATATAATAGGCAAATACAGTCTGGGCCTAAGCCCGTTTTAGTAACAATCCAGTATAAGTTAGGGCCTTAGCCCATTACAGTATCAGTATCAGTGTGGGCCTTAGCCCAATTCAGTAGCTGACACAGTACGGTATGCAATCAGAAATCCTACCCAACCAGCCTCTACACACCACTCCGTCTAGCCCTACACACTATGTGGGGATAAAATCAACCCACCCATCCCTGCATACCAAAAATAGCACCGGTTGCGGCACTAAACAGTATTTGCAACAGAGCTGCCAGTATAGTACACTTTCTCCAAATATAATAAACCCATCCCCATGCAATATGTCATGTCATAATATCATACGTGTATACAAAAATGTCATGCTCGATTATAGTCATACATATCATAGGGGCATATCAGTCATTTTACCTCATAGGGGTATAACAGTCATTTCATCAAATTGGGGTCTAGCTATACCTACCGACCCAACAGTAGGTCCATGCAACCTTAGCAGTCAAATAGTGAGAATGGGCCCAAGGCCCATAATGCGGGCCCTTGTCGGCCTACACGCTTGTGTGGCCCACTAAGCCCAAAAATGGCCTTGGACGTGTGAACTACACAACCTAGTCTAATAATCTTCACACGTCTGTGTGGTTTACCCATGTTGGGCCCCGAGCCCGTGGGGCCCACACGGCCCATTCCCATTTCGGCCCAACATAGCCTAAATCGGCCTAAGCCCATAAGATCGCGGATTTTTTAGCTTGGAAATCATTTGACAATAAATTTCCAAGCTTTGCAACTGATCCTCGGAATGTGAGGCTTGGGGTAGCATCGAATGGATTTAATCCTTATAAAATCATGGGTACTTCGTACAGTACTTGGCCTGTAGTGCTTGTTCCTTACAATTTGCCTCCGTTATTTGTATGAAGCAATTTTCTTTTATCTTATCTATGGTTATCCCTAGAGAGAGAGGTCCCAAAAATCATATTGACATTTATATGTAGCCACTTATTAAAGAGTTGAAAGAGTTATGGGCGGGTGGTGAAACATATGATGTCTTGAGAAAGGAGAACTTTTATTTACGTGCAACTTTACTGTGGACTATTAATTATTTTTCAGCTTATGCCAATTTATCTGGTTGGAGTACCAAAGGACGTTATGCTTGTCCTTGTTGTGCGGCTCAAACATGTTCAAAATAATTATATAATGGGTAGAAGTTCTCTTATATGGGGCATCGTCGGTGGTTAGATGGAAATCATAGATTTAGATTTCAGAGACCTCTATTTGACGGTACTGAAGAGTTCAAAGAAGCTCCTGAGCAGACTATTGGATCTAAAATCTTGTTCATGTTGAAAGATATAAATTTCAGTTATGGGAAGATGAATCGACCACCCAACACGCAAACAAAGAGAAGATCGAGGGATGAATCTGATGAAGAGGATGATCCTGTTGAGGTGGACTTGTGAAAAAAAAGAAGTATTTTTTTACTTGCCTTATTGGGAGCATCACATTTTACGACACAATCTTGATGTCATGCATATTGAGAAAAATGTTTGCGAGAACATTATTGGGACAATTTTGAATGTCGATGGAAAGTCAAAAAACAATCTTCAGAGTCGACTTGATTTAGTTGACATAGGAATTCAGCGTGATCTTCATCCCCAAGTACTTCCGAATGGAAAATATCGATTGCCGCCTTCTATTTTTGCAATTTTGAAGAAAGAGAAAGAAGTGTTTTGCATGGTGTTGAAGGATATAAAGGTCCTAGATGCATATCCATCAAATATATCTTGATGTGTGAGTCTTAAAGATCGAAGACTATATTCCTTAAAATCGCATGATTATCACATCTTGATGCAAGATTTACTGCCAGTTGCTTTATGATGTTGTATGTCAAAAAATGTGACGCCTTGTATAATTGAACTATCCAATATAATGAAAGCTATTTGTGGAAAAGTTTTGAATGTTGAAGAACTTGAGAAAGTATAAGATCGGGCCGCTTTGACTTTATGCAATTTGTAGAAGATCTTTCCACCTTCCTTCTTCACTATTATGGTGCAGTTACTAATCCATCTCCCTCATGAAACAATACTTGGTGGATCAGTTTTCTATCGATGGATGTATCCTATAGAAAGGTGCCAATTTATTTGTAAAGTATTCATTCATTCACCTCTATACCTTTAGTTACAACTTTTGATAATGTTGTATATCGTGTTTAGGTTCCTATGCCAATTGAAGTCTTATTATCGTAATAAGCGTTATCCAGAAGGATCAATTGCTTAAGGTTACTTGGCAGAGGAGTATATGACTTTCTATTCTAGATATTTAGAAGATGTTGAAACAAGACTGAATAGACCAAGTAGAAATGCTGGGCTCACTGGTCATAACTTGGCCGAAACTTATTTATTTCAAAGTTATGGAGAACCAATCGGTAAAGTTGAAATTGTAGAATTAGATGATAGATCTTGGGTACAAGCACACCGATATGTTCTTTTTCACCACGATTCAATTGAACCATTACGCAAGTAAGTTCTAGAATTTGATAAATATTCATCTTTTTAATTTGTTTATCTTCTAACCAATTAAACATTTTTTTAACATAGTGAGTACAAACAAATCTTGAGATCTCGTTCACGCTCCCGAAGATTACAACATCGAGAGATTAATAAGTTATTCACAGAATCTTTCATGAATGGTTAAGCCAAACGGTATGCAATTGAAGCTTCCATTGACAAATATTAATGTTTTCTTATAACATTTATAATTACTCAATTTACTTTCGATTTAATAGGTTTGGAGTGGGAAAGACATCAATGACGAAGTTAAATGGCTTTCCCAAGGTCCGAATAGAGTAGTAAAAAGATATAGTGCCTTCCTCATCAATGGATTCAGATTTTATACAAAATATCGCAAGAGATTGAGGAGAGCTCAAAATTGTGGAATAGTTGTTAATTCTTCAATTACAAGTTATACTAGTGCTAGGGACAGTAACCCTGTTGAGGGAAATATGGAGTATTACAGACTTTTTACTGACATTATTGAGTTGGATTATTATGGCAAATGGAAAGTTGTCTTATTTTGATTTGATTGGGATGATGTTAATACTGCTCGTGGAATTAAAAAAGATCAATTTGGTTTTACAATGGTGAACTTCTCTCGATTGATTCACACTAGACAACAATTGATAGATGAGACATATGTATTTTCTTCTCAAGCGAAACAAGTTTTTTATCGAAAGATCCAATTGATGAGGGTTGGTACGTTGTACTCCGTAACACCCCTAGAAACTTGTTTGACATGGGTGATGGAAGTAGAGATGACATCGACGAAAGATCAGAAATTTTGCATTTTCTAGAACAAAACTTAAATGAAAATATCCCTAGGACTAGTACACAATTTCAATGGGTTCGCCAAGATGTTGATGAAGATATTTACGAATTATGATGTAGTAAGATTTTACAATTTTTTAATTATATGTAATATCATAATTTAAATCTTGGTCTTGTTAAATATTTCAACTATTTTATATGTACTATTATTGTTGTAATTAGTTACTAAAATTTCAACTATTTTATGTGTATTGCAGATAAAATTCCTAGAAGGCGATTGCGAGATCTAAGTATTGTTCAAAATACTCCAAATTCAGAAGAAACAAATAGTGAACAACAGACTGCTATATGATCTTCAAATGTTCCGAATACACCTGACGAACCTGCAAAAATTCAAAGTAATGTTAAATTTAATTTACATGCGTGTTGACTTTTATTATTGATTTCTTTTTCAAATTCTTATATTATAATATACCATTTTTCAGCTGAAAGTGGTGGGACACGCAGAGGTCGAGGACGTACTTTACTTAAAGATTTATACGAGTTAAATTCTGTCGAGCGTGTCAAAGTATCTAGAAACAATCTTGGTCAGCCTGTTGAACCAAAAGCTCAACTTTTAGCAGGATATTTGGGTATTATAGCATGAAATGCCATTATGTTGCCTATCAACTACGAGTCATGGCATCAAATGCCTGATAGTAACAAAAATCAAGCTCTCGATAATATTAAGGTAACAAAACGTGAATGTAATTTATAATACTTTAGTTTAAGTTTCATTTATATTTACTTTCTAAACTTATGTTTTTTGTAGGAGAGATTTGCTTTAGAGGTCTCGGATAATTATGTCAAGAAGGCATTGGGAAAAAAATGGAGAGACCATAAAAGTACTTTAAAGAAAGAATATTTTAATAAAAATATAAGCCTCGAAGAGAAATTGTGAAATGTCCCGCCGGGAATGCTGAAGTACCAATAGGAAGATGCGGTTAGATTTTAGAATTCAAAGAAAGGAGAGGTATTACATACTTCCAAACTCTTATAATTATTTCAGTTTATAGTATTTACTATATACGTAATAGTAATTTCATAATGTAAGATTGTGAGCAAGTTGGAACAAGTAGCAAGCAAAAACAGAAATGCACTCACACAGTTGGGTCGAAAAGTTTTGCTTGTGTAGCTGAGGCCGAGGTATTTTGAATTTATTAATTGTGTCAAATATTTATTACTTTCTATTAAATGATATTTTTACTACTATATCGTAGGAACTGTCGTCTGGTCAAAAAGTTGGACGCCTTCAACTTTTTGACATTGCACATAGCAAGAAAGATGGATCTCCTATGACTTCTGAAGCTGCAGAAATTATGGTATGTTTACTTAATAAAATTTGAATTATTTTAAATATTTATAGTGTTTAATTATAATGGTTTAATTCGTCATTTGTAATCCAAACAATGTTAAGTTATGTTGCATTTGTTTTTATTTTATATTTTGTTTCTAACTCTTTTATTGATTTATTAGGAGAAACTAAAGGATAAAAAGGCGAAGTATGAAGCAATTGCTTTGAGTGATAGTTCAGTTAATGTTGACGACATTGATAACTGGATTATTACTGAAGTTTTGGGTCCTGAAAGGTATGGTCGGGTTTGATTTCAAGGATCCTTTGTTAACCCAACCCAATATTTTGGATCCAGCTTGCAGTAATACCTGCCTTCGGAGAGTCAGGCTCAAGCTGAAGTTCAGAGGTTAAGAGACCAGATGGCTCAGATGCAAGTGAGCACAGTTGAGCAAATTGCTCAACTTAAAGCGGAGGCAACATCGAGAGAAGCTGAGGTTCAAAGAAAATATGAAGAACTCCAGTTACAACTTAAAGCGAAGGCAGCAGCGAGGGAAGCAAAGGCAGTAGCTAGGGAAACAAAGTAGAGCAGAAAGTACGACGCACTCCAGCTGCAGCTTCAGAATATGATGAAGATGTTTTAGCAGTCGCAAAATCCGCCATCTTAGACATTTTCTTATTGTAAGAATATTTTTAACATTGTAACTTTTAACATTATTGTAAGAATATTTTGAATTATACTTCAGTTATCAATTTATATCATATATATTTCGTTGAATTTGAAGTATCATTTAGATTTGCTGTTTTTGGTTGGATTTCATGCTATAGGAAGGATTGTATATGGATGAAAATTGAATGTTACAAATCTGCCAAATTTAGCGGCGTTTGTTAAAAAGCGTCGCTAAAGGTCATGTTTTTTAGCGGCGTTTACAACAAAAGTGCAGCTAAATGTCATGTTCTTTAGCGGCGTTTGCGACAAAAGTGCCGCTAAAAGTCATGCTCTTTAGCGGCGTTTGGATAAAAGCGCCGCTAAAGGTTATGCTCTTTAGTGGTGTTTGCGATAAAAGGGCCGCTAAAGGTCATGTTCTTTAGCGGCGTTTTTAATAAAAGCGCCGCTAAATGTCATGTTCTATAGCGGCGTTTTTTCACATTGACGCCTCAAAATTTAGCGGCATTGTCTATAGCGGTGTTTTTTGTGGCGCTAAAAGTCTGTTTTGCTGCAGTGACACAATGATGGATTTGGGTGCTGACCATGAAGGTGTCAGCACCGCCCTCTACTATTCATTTCAGGTCATTCTTGTCATTGTTTTTGAAGTTGGGTCATTCTTGTAAATATTTAACTTTTTGGATTAGTGTGGTAAAAAAGCCTTTAAAAATATTTATGGAAAATAACTTGAAATTTTACCAAATAATGTTGGGATAATGTCATATTTGGTACATGTACTTTTATAAAATGTTCAATGTGGTACATAGACTTTGAAAATGTCTAATGTGGTACTTTAATTATCAATATGTGTATTTTCACGGTACTTAGAGTTAACACTATTAGTAATACTAAATTAGCCAACGAAAATTCAACATGTGAATTTTGTTTCCAATTTATCGATTAACTCATGGATAATATTTTGTTAAGTGAAGAAAGGATATCAACAACTGTGAATAACTTAACATTGATCGAACCATGTTTAGCAAAGTTCTATTCCTTCTCTCTGCCATGTCATTCTATTATGGAGTTCTTGACATGGTCAACTAGGATCATATCTCATTTTCTAGGTTGTATACTAAGAACTCATTTGATAAAAATTTTCTACATCAATCTGATCGAAGTGTTTTTACATGCAAACCTAACTGTTTCTCTACTTCCACATGATACTCTTGAAATTTATGAAAATATTCACTGTTACAGTGCATTAGCTATAAATAGTTATACCAACAATAATCATCTATAAAGGTTACATAACAATTATAACCACCTCGCGCACTGACATTCATGGGGGGCATATACATTAGTGTGCACAAGTTCTAAGGGTTGAACAACCCTCAATCCTTTTGCATTAAACGATTGTTTTGTCATCCTACCTCCCAAGAAATATTCACATTATGGAATATCAAGGTTCCTAAATGTACTTAAGGTGTTATCTTTCAAAAGATTAGTGATTCTTTCTTAGTTAATATGACCAAGTTTTAAATGCCAAAGGAACACCTCATTAGAGTGAGAAGTTTTAAGTTTCTTATTCACGATTTTGGTTTCTAGTAGTGTGTACATATTTGGTTTGATAACATAGAGATTGTTTTACATTCGTCCATTACAGATGAAAGAATAATTTCTAAAAATTGCAATATTATTATTTAAAGTCACAGTCAAGTTTTCTTTAAATAAACAAGAAACTGAAATTAAGTTTTTTTTAAACTAGGTACACAGAAAGCGTCCTTTAAAAATATTCTTAAAACTATCAAAATAAATATGTACATCTCATACTGCTTAGTCGCAACATTTTTACCATCCCCGATTTGCAACGAGAGGCTCTTATCTCTAAGTTCTTTCATTTCCTTAAACCCCTTTAAAGAAACACAAACATAGTTAGTGGCTCTAGAATCATTGAACTAGCAGTGTATTGAATATTCCACTAAGTAAGTTTCAATTATTAAGAATTTCATACCTTTTCCCTTTGTGGCTAAGTGGTCCTTCAACTATTTACAGTTGGCCTTGAAGAAACACTAAGACTTTGACAAGCCTCTAGGCTTCCTAGTTCTCTTCATCTCCACTTTTTGTGGCCTAGAACACTTAGCCTTATCTCTCTTAGCTTGCTTTCCCTTCCCTTTAGAGGAACAAGAAATTGTTAAATATGCATTCTGTTTTTTGAACATGTTGACTATTATTCAACATCAACCTATGGAATTGAAGTTCCTTTATGATTTTTTTAAGCGTCAACTGCTTGTTCATAAGGTTATATGCAGTACTAAAGTCATCAAAGTCCTTAAACAAGATTATGAACACAACCTCAATTTGTGAGTTCAAGTCCAGTTCGACCACATTATCTTCGGCCTCCATAAAGTAGCTTATAGGAGATCTCATATGATCTTTGATTAGAGTGTGGAGTTTTTTGGGCATTCATTGAACTAGTTATCGTGGATTCTTGAGCCAAAGCAACTTGGCCTACGAACATATCCTCTAGTCTATAAATCATCAGCTTGGCGGAACCACAACTCTCTTGTACTGACCCAATTTCTAGTGGAGTCAGAAAATGTGATTTTAGGACTCCATTCTCGTAAATATTATTATATAAGTGAATTGAAATTTGGATAGTCAATTTAGTCAAAATTATGATTAATTAAGGCCTTGGGACTAAATTGTAAAGTCCAATTACTATAGATTTTTAATTAGAAAATGGCTTGAAGACTTACATTGCAAATAATCAAATGTCTAAAATAGAAATTAGACCATGTTAAATATATGTTATTTGTGTTGAAAAAATTCGGTTTGAAAACGATTTTCTTGCATAGCGGAAAATTAAAATTTTGAAAATAGACCTGGTTTGTGATATTTATAACAATAAACCTTAGACCGAAATGGTACCTATGTTTTCAGATAATTGGATCCTTAATGTTTTTCTGCTTTCAACTGCAACAACCCATTTTCAGTGAAATCAGAACAGTGGTTTCTTGACCACAAATCTGAACCGAAAAGAAAATTTATTTTACTATTATTGCATGGTCTGTATTATGATAGAAATGTCATATGAAAATTCTGATAAGAAAATTTTACTAATTATGTGCTTAATTAACGAAAGGACCAAATTGCATAGAATGTAAAAGTTGAGTTCTAGTAGCTAGAAGGATTAAATAGCTATGGAATTCAAAATTTGAGGTCCTTATATGGTAATTAGACCATTAAAGGAAAGTTAGTAGATATTTTTGGTGATTCATCCATGGAAAAATTAGAAAAGGCTAAGGACCAAATTGGAAATCAAAATAATTAAAAATGATAAATAATTAAATAGAAATATCATCTTATTTTATTATCATCTTCATCCTCAAATTTCATGGAAACCCTAGGAGAGAGAAGAAACTAATCAAGCTTAATTGGGTAAGTATTTTTGTCCCGTTTTTAGTATTTTTTATATTTTTTGAGATTGAGATAGTCTAATCTATCTATTTTGCGGATTAATTTGTAAAGCTATCAAAGTATAGAAATTTTTTCATGGATGAATATATTGAAAATTTGAAATTTATGGTAGAAAATAAAAGGTTGTTGATAGATAAACAACTTTTACAAAGAGAGTTTTGATGAAATCATGATTTAAGGACTAAATTAAAAAGTTGTGAAACCCATGGAAAGATTCTGATCTTTGTGAAATTCAAGGGCTACTATTGTAATATGTAAAATTTGGTTAGGCTTGAATAAGGATTAAATTTCATGAATTTCATTTTCCGAGCCTAGGGAAAAAATCAGAATTTATGGAAAGTTTGGGGGTAAAATGGTAATTTTGCCTAAGGTATAAATTGAATTCAATTAAATATGAAATGGATTAAATTGATGATTATATTTATTTTTATAGATCCAAACAACTCAAATTCGAAGCCAGATCGAGGAAAAGTAAAAGTTTCGGATTAGTAGATTTTTATACACAAACGAGTGTCGAGGTAAGTTTGTGTAACTTAATTATACATGAAAGGAATTATATGCCCGATATTGCTTGAATAAATGACAAGTTCCGATTGAATTAAGAAATTTGATAGATATATGTGATTTCCCTTATTGAATGTAGTCCTGCATATGTTGTAGACAGAAATAGCTAAGATGAGCAATCCTATTATAGTCCTCTCGAGCATCTTGATAAATAGTTCTTGCGAGCATCTTGATCGGTAGTGATTTTGCATGTGTTGCACACTACCCTAGCTCTGTGTGAGCGTCTTGTTACATGATTCGATCAATTGTGATCCAGCATATAATGCGGACACAAACGTAGCTCTGTGTGACATCCTGATACAAGCTCTTATAGGCTTCCTGATATGGCTCACTTGAACTCTTTGTTACCTTATTCGGTGTTCCCTGATATTAACCCTTTAGAGTTATTTGTTAAGCTCTATGAGCTCTATGATTAAAACTCTTATGAGTTTTCCTGTTTAGCCCGGATAAGTGTCCTGTTATATGGCTAATCTGAGCATCCTGATACGTGGCTCGAGAGTGTGCTCCCTAATTAAGTACCTTAATGGGTACCCCTGAACATGAATTGATGAATTACTGATTTGTACACCTTATGTGCACTATCCAAGTATCCATCGAAATTTCAATAATTCAACGGATAAATTCCCAAAATGGGAAACTATGAGATTAAAATAGTTATGTTTTGAATACTTCTGAAATACCTGAAAGAAGTGTAGCATGATGATCTCATCCATGTTTATTTGATGTACATGTGAATTATGTGACTAACTTATTTATTTGAGTGTATGTGATTAGGCAAATTACCAATTTGTTGGAAAACATGTTATTGTATGCTTATTGTAATAAATGTGATTGGTAAGTTTAATTCTTGTTATACGAACTTACTAAGAATTAATTGCTTACTAGGTTTTATTTTCTCTGTTTTATAGTGCTCAAGAGCTCTCAAAGTTGGAGATCGGTCGGAGCATCATCACACTATCCATGTAACACCCTGAATTTGGGCCTAAAAGTTTTGGGCCTTGAGCATGGGAGTGGTTGAAGGCAGCTTGTAATATTTCATTGTGCGTGAAAATTTCATTAATAAAGGCTTGTTTTAGTGGTTAAGTGTGTTGAGAAGTGTTGGAGAAGTCCTAGGTTCAAACCTAGACTCTAGCAAAAATTTTGGTTTAAGGTGAATCAAACCCTGGGTGTAGTAGGTAGGCCTTAAGAATATTGTTGGAGAAATTGTGCCACAAAAAGCTTTGTGGTCTAGTGGCAAAGTAGCGCCACATAATAGGCAGGAAGGTGGCGTCATAGAGTTGGCAAGGAGGTCCAGGGTTCGAAACTCATGGCAATCAAAGAGCATTTATTTTGCTAACAGGGGGCGGCAAGAGTTGGTGTTGAATTTAAACTCTGATGATGAAGGGATCCCACATCGGGAAGCTAACATAAAAGTGGATGTGAAGCTGGCTTTAAATAGAGAGAACCATGAGGAGAGTAAAGGTACCTTTCTTGGCTGATCCCTTTCGCTTTATGGCGTGCTCGTTTGGGTTGGGTGTCGGCTAAGAGTGCTCAGAGTGCGGATTAACTCCAGTCTCCTATCAGGTGCGTATTGCTCACTACTCTGGCTGTAGGATGGCTACTTCGGGCCGCGATGGGCCGAAAGGGGCCATGTGGGCCTAATGGGCCTACGAGCCCAATTGGATAAGTTATTTGATTGTGTAGTGAATATTGGAATAGGCTAGGTGAATCTCATATCTGTGGCTAGATTTGGGCTAAAAGGGCTACACGAGCGTGTGGGCCCATTTGGGCCGAGAAAGGGCTTTAGGCCCATTCGTATTGTTATCCCTATTTAGAATACTTTAGTTTACCAAATTACTGAAATACCCTCGACTTGTAAAATTACCAAAGTACCCCCGACTTATAGAATTATCGTTTTACCTTCGATTTACAAAACTATTGAAATACCCCTGTTGGGTAGAATTACTAAAATACCCCTATAGGGTAGAATTACCGAAATACCCTGTAGGGTAGAATTATTGAAATACCTCTGTAGGGTAGAATTATCGAAATACCCTTGTAGGGTAGAAATACTGAAATACCCCTGTAGGGTAGAATTATCGAGATACCCTTGTGGGGTAAAATTACCATTTTGCCCCTAGTGTGTTAAATGACCGTTTTGCCCTTATGGGCAAGTGACTGACTTGGACTGTGTGGTTGACAGATTTGATTGTGAATATATGTTGGTGATATGAATGACTTGACTTTGATTGTTTGATTCAAATATAGGCATGATATTCTGATTCTGTATGTTGTATGCCATGACATGTATATCTGTTGCATGGGATATGGGTTACATTGATGGAGGAAGTGTTCTGGTGGCTATGCCACAAATATCTGTTCTGGTGGCTATGCCACAAATATCTGTTCTGGTGGCTCTACCACAATATCTGTATCTGGTGACTCTGTCACATTATCGATGCAGTAGCCATGCTGCAAATTCAGTGGTGTGTAGCAAGATGGGTGGGCGAGTTGTCTCCCCACATGGTGTAAGGTTGGTACGGGGTGTATACGGATGGATATGGGTTGGGTTTCTGCATACATAAAATATCTGTTCAGATCTGTTGTGTGGCCTATGGGCTTCATTCTCACTCAGATAGGCTAAGGCCCATCTGTGCATATCTGTTTTAATGGGCTAAGGCCTAGTTGATACTGAAACTGTAAGTAGGGCTGGAGCCAGACTTTTAATTCTTTTATATGACTGGCTATTTCTTTTATAAAGTAGGGGATTACACACTGAGTTTTTGTAGACTCACCCCGTTTATTAACCTTTCAGGTAATTTTCGACCTTAGACGGATCGGAGCTGCGAGGGGCTCGGGGGGAGCCACACACACTGTTTATGTTACAGTTTTGTTTATTGCTTTTAAATTATTTTATGTGGGTTGTAGTAAAGCCGTTGTAATTTTCTAGATTTCTAATTTGGAATTTTATTTATTTTTCTTATAATTGCTAGTACTAGAACACGGTTTTCCAAAGCAACTATTGTTTTCAAAACATCACGTATCCGCAATTGTTTTTAAATTAAGCTTCCGCAACTGCCAAGATTTTTGCAAAGTTGTTGAGAATGTTATTCAGCTGAGGTTTTCTAACAAGGTTTAAAAAGGGTATAAGTTTTTAATTATTAAGAAGGGTTTTTAATGGAAACATGGTTTTCGAAAAACACTTCAATGTGACATGCCAGATTTGAACCAAACTTCTAGGCCAGGTTTGGGGTGTTACAATCCACTAGCATCATTTTGGTATAAATAGTAAACTTTTTTTGGTATAATGGCATGTATAGGCTAACTTGACCAAATGATGGCTTGTAAATGGATGTTTGTAGTCTAGCCATTGGTATGGCTAACAAAGTAATATTATGCTAATATATATATGTATGGTATGGATAGTTTAAATTAAGATAAACCATATGCCTTAACAAAAAGGAAAGTTTGGCTATATGAATATAGTTGATGTTAAGTCATACATATTAATGTTATTTGCTTGATTATAATGCTTGTATTGGTTGGAATATGTTCGCAATTGTTGGTGTAGGTTATTTGCAAATTTGGGTGAGAAATAAAGCTAGGAAATGGCTTTATTTTGTCCACACAGGTAGACACACGGCCTGGTACATGGGCATGTCATTTGGCCGTGTGTCCCATGCATCTTAAATTTGAGAAACAAAATGCTCAGAATTGGGCACACGGGTAGAGACACGGGCGTGTGTCTCAACCGTGTGTGCTACACAGCCCAAAACACGGGCATGTGTCTTGGTCGTGTGAAACCTGCAACTAAATTGAGAAAAATTAAATTTACCACACGGCCTAGCACACGGGCGTATGGCAGGTCGTGTGACATAAGTCAGAGAGTTACACAGGGTCAGACATAACCTATAGCACAGGCGTGTCCTATGGTCACACGGGCGTGTGTGCCCTGCATCTAGGAAAAATTTTGAAATTTCGCAAAAAATTCTTTGAGTTCTCGATTTAGTCCCAGCTCGATTCCAATGTTTATAATGGGCCCCGAGGGTCCATTCAAGGGGCAATATGACTAGTTTCAGACATGAATTGTAATTAATATGAATTTTCTGTGATTGTTCTGTAAACTTTGGTAATACTCTGTAACCCTATTTTGGCGACAGATACGGGTTAGGGGTGTTACATTTATTGGTATTAGAGTTATGGTTTAGTCAATTCTCAGACTAACGTAATGAGTATGATTTTAACTATACATGCCATTATATAATTTTTGATAGTGTGATATCTCCTAACCATTTTAAAGGGTTTTTTCATATAGTAATGTCATCCAACCAAGCTAGAGCTGAATCTGAGGAAGCTAAGAGCACTGCTTAAGCTTCCGTTCAACAAGCTGTATCTAGTAGTAATAAAAGGCCCGTATTTGAAGGCCGAGGTAAGGAGGTAAAAGAAGCCTTCTTTCAAATGATGATGAGTGGTTCACTGAATACTTAAGAACAAATCCTGTTGTACAACAACCTCCCCCACCTGCTCCTCAACCGGTTCCAGAGATGGCACAGTGTACTGAACATGTTACAATTGGTAAGCCTCCGATGGATAAAATCTGTAAGTATGGAGTAGAGGAATTTAGGGCTACTGTCAATGATGATCCAGAGAGGGCTGAGTTTTGGTTGGAAAATACCATCCGGGTTTTAGATGAATTATCGTGTACACCAGTCGAGTGTTTGAAATGTGCAATGCCGTTATTGAAAGACACTACTTATCATTGGTGGAATACCATAACTTCTGTGGTACCGAGAGAAAATGTTACATGGGAATTTTTCCAGACTGAATTCAGAAAGAAGTACATCAGTCAAAGATTTATGGATCAGAAAAAGAAAGAATTTTAAAACTTAAACAAGGAAACATGACTGTATCTGAATACGAACGAGAATTTGTTTGGTTAAGGAAATATGCCAGAGAATGGGTTCCAACCGAGGTTGATATGTGTAAATGATTTGAAGATGGTTTAAATGAATATATCAAACTATTGATTGGAATCCTTGAATTGAGGGAATTTGTGGTGTTAGCCGATCGAGCACACAAAGCTGAAGAATTAAATAAAGAAAAGAAACAAGCAGAGAAAAAAACTTGGATTTTTGGTAAAAGATTTATGGGCAAATCAAAATTATTTCCTTCAAAAAAATCAAAGAAGTACCGTGATTGTTCTACCACCTTTATGGGATATTCTGGAAAAGAGCTCTAACCCGAGATCCTCGTTTCTATTCGTAACTAGTGTTGCAAGTGTCTGTAATCCCAAACTGAAATGTAAATATTGCAACAAATTTCATTTTGGGGAATGTTGTTTGAGAAGTGGAGCATGTTACCGATGAGGTTCTCTTGATCATTTTCTTAACGATTGCCCAGAAAGAATTGAAAAAGATATTGATCAAACTTCAAAGCCGAGTAATCCCGCCTCGAGCGGCAGACCACCTTGTCACCCTGACAATGTCAGTGGTAGCCAAGGGGCTACAAAGGACTCAACAGCTAAATCTGAAGCACGAGCATCGGTAAGGACATATGCTATTCGAGTTAAAGAGAATGCTTCTGCACTAGACGTCATTACTAGTACATTTTCTCTACTTGATACTGATATTATTGCTTTAATTGATCCTGGTTTAACACGTTCATACATATGCACAAATTTAGTGTTTGTTAAAAATTTACCTATTGAATTCACTGAATTTATGGTCAAAGTTTCAAACCCCTTGGGCCAATATGTTATGGTGGATAAAATTTGTAAAAACTGTCTGTTGATGGTAAAAGGTTATTGCTTTTCGGCTGATTTAATGTTGGGAATGGACTGAATAACTCAACATGATGTAGTGGTAAATTGTAAAAAGAAACATACTGTGTTGAAATGTCAGAATGGTGAATTATTCCATATTGAATCTGATAAACTAAATGGATTATCTAATGTGATTTCAGTAACATCAGCACATAAATATGTCAGAAAGGGTTATGATGTTTATCTTGCATATGTGTTGGATACTAAAGTATCTGAACCAAAAATTCAGTCAGTGCCGATTGTTTTTGAATTTCCTGATGTATTTCCAGAGGAATTACCTAGTTTACCACCAGTTAGAGAAGTGGAGTTCTCTATAGACCTTGTTCCGAGGACAACACCGATATCTATAACACTCTACATAATGGCTCCTACTAAATTGAAAGAGTTGAAAGCACAATTGCAAGAAGTGATTGATAGGGGTTTTGTTAGATCGAGTTTCTCACCCTGGGGTACACCGGTTCTGTTTGTAAAGAAGAAAGATGGATCATTGAGGCTGTGTATTAATTACAGACAACTTAATAAGGTTACAATCAAGAACAAGTATCCATTACCTCAAATTGATGACCTGTTTGATCAGCTGAAAGGTGCCACTGTGTTCTCTAAAATAGATCTTTGTTCTGGATACTATCAGTTGCGAGTGAAAATTCAGATGTGCCAAAGACAGCTTTTAGAACCAGGTATAAGCACTATGGGTTTCTTGTGATGCCGTTCGGTTTGACAAATGCACCTGCAATATTTATGGATCTAATGAAAAGAATTTTCAGACTGTATTTAGACAAATTTGTGGTGGTGTTTATTAATGACATTCTAGTATACTCTCGAGATGAAAATGAACATGCTGATCGTCTGAGAATTGTGTTACAAACTCTGTGTGAGAAACAATTATATGCCAAATTTAGTAAATGTGAATTTTGGCTTCGGGAAGTTGGTTTCCTTGGACATATAGTATCTGCTGAAGGCATCAAAGTGGACTCGAATAAAATTTCAGCTATTTTTAACTGGAAACCACCGAAAAATGTGCCTGGAGTCAAAATTTTTTTGGGACTAGCTAGATATTATCGGAGGTTTGTAAAAGGATTCTCGATGATAGCTTCTCTAATGACTGATCTATTGTAAAAAGATGTAAAATTCAAGTCATTTGATAAATGCCAGCAAAGTTTTGACCGATTGAAAGCTTTTTTGACTGAAGCGCCTGTACTAGTTCAGCCCGAATCAGGTAAAGAATTTGTAATTTACATTGATGCATCGTTGAATAGCTTAGGCTGTGTATGTTGTGACAACCCTAATTTGACCCTAGTCGAAAAGTCACAAAAATAACTAGATGTTATATTCTATGCTTATTGTATGTGGAATTTGTATGTGTGAATATTTTGTGCCTTGATTTTATCAATTAGGTGTTAATTTATAAGAAAGGACTCATGTGATAAGACTTGAAAATGTGATAGGTGAATTTTAAAGTGGCCAAATAATGCATGAATTATTGACATGGGGGACTTGCATGTCAAATGGACCACTTTTAATATAGTGGCCGGCCATAATGATGGTTGATAGATAATATATGCATTTTATTTTAGCATTATAATAGTTAATGGCTTTATATTATGACATAAAGAATAATTAAAATAAGAAAAGAGTGATAAAAACAATGTATGTTCATCTTTCTTTTCCCCATTACTGTAACTAGTGAAAGAAAAATAGAAGAAGAAGCCAAGGCATTTGGCCATGGTTATTTCATAAATCAAAGGTATGTTAATGTGATTTTTATGTAATCATTTATGAAATTAAATTGATAAGTGCATTGTATAGTTAACCCATGGTTTAAATTCATGAATTATTGAATATATGTGCATTCGAGAATTTGTTAAATTGTGATAATTTGATAGCTTTTGGAAGGTGTTGTTTAGATGTTAAATTTGCTTATATGATGGTCGAATGAGTGTAATGTTAATGAATGATTAAGTTGAATTCATTGTTGAGAGGTATGAAGTTGAAGTTGCCATATATATATGCTTTTGGGAAAGGAAATTTGTTTTTATTTAAATTAAGCATGTTCTTATTAAATTGAGCTTTGAATTTATGTAATTAAGTGGAAAATGAATTGATGGAGTTGTGAGTATATAAATTTCCTTAGTTGGGGCAATGCATGTATTCGGCCATGTGGGTAAAATGTTAGATTTCGAACGTTTGAAGTTTTAAATTATAAATGGTTATTAGATGAGCCCTAAGCTTGTTAATCCTTGTTTGTGAAGTTGTCAACTGATATCTTAATTAGGGAATTGAATATTGTTTATAATTTGAGGTTACTGAAAGTTGAATTAGATGATACGTAACAATAGGCTATTGTGTTTACGTGAATATATATATGCTGAATGTAGTCTTGGATAAGTAAATTTTGATGTATTAGATTGGTAACATGGTTATGCCGATTGTGAAAATGTGATAAAGGTGCCAAGAAATAATTTAGTTGTTGGTGTTTTAAAGTCAATTGAAATGAAGTTTTGCCGAATGTGTTTATTGGTATGTGAAAATTTGAATTGTAACGTTAAATCGTTAGTATGTGTTCTATGATTTCCGATTGTTAATTAAGGTAAATAATGTGGAGAAAGATGAGTTGAGTTGTAAATTTTATGTATATGAATTAGTGGTTAATGAACAATCGGTCAAAATGGTTAATATGCATTTGTATATGTTATAATGGCCGATTGTAATAAAGAATAAAGATGTGAATGAATGGTTGTTAATGAGTTGTCATATGTTTCTTATTAAGAAAAATTGTTAATGTTTGAATCAAATAAATTAGTTAAGTAATTAAACAAACCGATTTATTTTACCTAGCTCAGGAGCAAAAAGAACTTAACTCGGAAAAGGGAAAAGCGAAACAAATGAAATAGTCGATTCGTAGTTGTCCGACGACATTTAAGGTAAGTTCTTAAGTGTTTAATTTGATTTCATATACTTATTGATTAAATGAAAATAGCTAAGAGGATGTTGTTTTTATATAGCTAATATGCCGAGTGAGAATGAATTAATACTATAAACCAAAGATAGCTAGTATAGCTAAGTTGAATTGGATATGGAATTATAACATGTTAAATGAGATTTATGATCAATGTACCATGCTGCATGGGTGATGAAAGAGGTTTCACCATTTATGATTATTAGAACCTAAGGGTAACCATATTTGGAAGTGATATTATTATTAATGATGTGTGATTGCCGAATGTAATTGAGGTATGGAATTCGAGTATAATACCTTATATCAAACGTGTACTTTATTCAAATAATGAAAGCCTTTCTACAAATGTATATGTGTTTCGGCCATAATTGAAGTTGAAGCATAAGTTGTGAAAGTATGAAAGAACATGTGAATTGATTTTTTTTTTTGTAATGTGACATTCGGGCTTTGAGCCTAGCAGGCTATAATGCCGATGAGATGATATCGGGCTTCGAGCCTAGCAGGCTATAATGCCGGTGAAATGATATCGGGCTTCGAGCCTAGCAAGCTATAATGCCGGTGAGATGATATCGGGCTTCGAGCCTAGCAGGCAAAATGCCGGTGAATGAGTTCAGACTTAAAGTCTAGCAGGCTTTGTGCTGGTGATGAATTCGGGTTTAAAACCTAGCAGGCTTAATACCGGTAATTTGATAAAAGTCTAATACTATGATACTTTGTGATAGAACGACAATTGAATACATTCAATATATATTAAGTTGGCCAGGTACGTATCATGTACTTATATATGAGTTTGATTTGAATTGAATCATAAGTGTATAATGTGATGCATATGTGAATAAGTGTTACGACTATATCTATGATCATTATACATTTGGCCAAGTGTGAAGCTATGTGAAAATATTTGATTTACTTATGTTATATGAATTCAAATTCAAGTGAAGTTAATATGCTAAATATACGTTAAATGTTTGTATATATTCGGCCAAATGGCAATATACCTAAGAAATGTCACTTGAGAATTTGATTAATCTATTTATAATTGAATTTAATTGTTTGTATTGCTTAAAACTTACTAAGCTTATGGAAGCTTACTCCGTTTGTTATGTTTCTCTATTTTTAGATCGTTGACTCTAGCCACTTGCTCGGGGATCGTTAGCAACTCGTCACACTATCTATCGTTTTGGTACTATTATGTTTTGGAATTCGTATGGCATGTATAGAACAGACTTAAGTGAATGATATTTTAAGATGTTGTATATAAGCCATGTGAATATGGTAACTTTTGAATGTCGGTATAAGTCTGACTTTCAATATTTTATTTTGTTTGGCTATGCATATAATTGCTAATGAACTTATGTAAATGTGAATGTACAAATGTAGTGTTTTGGATTGATAACTCTTCATAACCCACTCCGGTGATGGATACGGTTTATAGGGTGTTACATTTTATTGGTATCAGAGCTACGGCTTAGTGGATTCTAGAACTAACGTAGTGTATTTGAGTCTAGCTATACATGCCATAAAGTGTTAATACGATAGTGTGATGTTTTCTGACAGTTGAAATGTGTTTTTTGTATAGTAATGAGTTTCTATCCCGATCGAGCGGTAGCTGATAATGTAGAGAGTGTAGCGCCTGCTCCCGCGTACGGGACAGCGCCGTTGGACTCTCAACCAAATACTAGTAATCAGAATGATGAAGCTAAGCAAGCCTTCTATGCTATGATGAACGATTGGTTTACCCAATATGTTTGAACTAATCCGGCTATTTCACATCCCCCACCCCCGACTAATACAACCCCTGCACTTGTGATACCTCCGGTAGTCGACCCATTGAGATTGAGTAAGCCCCCGGTTGATAGAATTCGACAGCACGGGGCTACTGAGTTCAAGGCTACTGACAGTGATGATGTCGAGCAGGCTGAGTTTTGGTCGATAATACCATTCCCGTGTTTGATAAATTATCGTGCACACCCGATGAGTGCTTAAAATGTGCTATATCTCTGTTACGTGATTCTGCCTACTATTGGTGGAATACTTTGGTTTCAGTTGTGCCGAGAGAACGGGTTACTTGGGAATTCTTTCAAACCGAGTTCCTCAAGAAATATATTAGTCAAAGATTCATCGATCAGAAACAGAAAAAATTTCTCAAGCTCAAATAGGGCTCTATGACAGTTACCGATTACGAGCAAAAGTTTGTCAGACTTAGTAGGTATGCTCGGGAATGTGTTTCGTCAGAGGCTATCATGTGCAAACGCTTCGAGGACGGGTTGAATAAAGATATCAAACTGTTGGTGGGTATTTTGGAAATCAAAGAGTTTGTAGTGCTTGTCGAGCGAGCTTATAAAGCCGAAGAGCTTGGTAAAGAGAAAAGAAAAGCTGATGATGGAGCTAGAGAGTTCCGTAAAAGATCTTCAAGAAAATCCTTTCATCAGTCATCGAAGAAATTTAGATATGACTCAGGCCGATCAAAGAATACTTCGGGTTTTTCCAGACGAGACCGTGATTGACCCCCTGTGAGTACACGAGCCATCTCTGTTGCTAGTGTTGGCAACGATTGTCGGGACAGATCTGAGTGCAAGCATTATCGTAAATGGCATTCAGGAAGATGTAGATTTCATGACCGCTCTTGTTTCAAGTGTGGATCAGATGATCACTTTATCAGAGACTGTCCGAAATTAGCTGAACAGAATACTGATCCGAGTGGGAGACCTAGTAACACTGCAACATGAGGTAGACCACCTAGACATGCGGGTAATGCTAGTGGAAATCAAAGAGGGACCAAAGATACTGCACAGTGCGTTCGAGGCTCGTGCTCTCGCCAGCCTATATGCTATCTGCCGAAGCGAGATGCTTTTTCGCCAAATGTTATTACCGGTACTTTCACTCTTTTTGATACTGATGTTATTGCTTTGATTGATCCCAGTTCTACTCATTCATTTGTGTATGAAACTTTGGCATCCAGTAAGACTCTACCTGTTGAGTCTACTGAGTTTGTGATTCGGGTGTCGAATCCTTTGGGCCATTATGTGCTAGTTGACAAAGTATGTAAGAAATGTCCCCTGATGATCCGAGATTCTTGCTTTCTGGTTGATTTAATGTTATTACCATTTGACGAGTTTTATATCATTCTCGGTATGGATTGGTTAACTGTGCATGATGCAGTAGTGAATTGCAAGTGAAAGACAATTGATTTGAAATGTTCAAATAATGAGATAATTTGAGTTGAGTCTACCGATTTGAATGGATTACCAGTAGTGATATCCTAGATGTTGGCTCAGAAATATGTGAAAAAGGGGTGTGAAGCATATCTTGCGTACGTACTGGATAGTAAAGACTCAGAAAAGAAACTTGAGACTGTGCCCATGGTTTGTGAATATCCAGATGTGTTCCCCAAGGAATTACCTGGATTACCCCCTATTCGGGAGGTAGAGTTTGGTATTGAACTTGTACTAAGGACTACACCGATTTCAATAGCTCCGTATCTTATGGCACTAACCGAATTAAAAGAATTGAAATCTCATTTGTAAGAGTTGACAGATAGAGGTTTTGCTCAATCGAGTTTTTCTCCCTAGGGTGTGCCAGTATTGTTTGTGAAAAAGAAAGACAGAACTATGAGAATATGTATTGATTATCGTCAACTTAATAAAGTAACGATAAAGAATAAATATCCATTACCGCGAATCGATGATTTGTTTGATCAACTGAAAGGAGCCTCAGTATTTTTGAAGATAGACTTAAGATCGGGTTGTTATCAATTGCGAGTTAGAGACTCTAATGTTCCTAAAACTACTTTTAGAACGAGGTACGGACACTACGAGTTCTTAGTGATGCCGTTTGGGCTTACTAATGCCCCTGCAGTTTTTATGGATCTAATGAATCGAATTTTCAGACAGTATTTGGATCGGTTTGTAGTCGTGTTTATAGATGACATTTTAATCTATTCACGCAACAAAACCGAGCATACCGAACACTTAAAGTTAGTATTGCAGATTTTGTGAGACAAGCAGTTATATGCAAAGTTCAGTAAATGTGAGTTCTGGTTGAGGGAAGTCAGCTTTTGGGGGCATGTTGTATCCGCATCGGGTATCCGAGTTGATCCGAGTAAAATTTTAGCTATACTCGATTGGAAGCCTCCGAGAAATGTTTTGAAAGTTTGAAGTTTTTTGGGACTTGCCGGGTACTACAGATGGTTTGTGAAAGGTTTCTCGATGATAGCAACACTGATGACAAAGTTGCTTCAGAAAGACATCAAATTTGAGTGGTCAGAAAAATGCCAGAAAAGTTTTGATCAATTGAAAACTCTTGTAACACCCTAAACCCGGCCTAGACGTTATGACCGGATCCGACATGCCACATCAAAACGTTCAAAACATTTTATGTTTTTAATCCAAAAACTTACTTAGTGCTTAGAGGAGGATTTCGTTATAGGTTAAAGTGAATGGAAGTCGCGCACTGTGTAGGAAACCTAAAAGAGGAGGTGAGTCCATCAGACTGCTTAAGTACCAAGCTCCCTTCAGATCCAATCCTAGACATGCACACCGCCATTGCCACACCTTAATGTCGTGTATATTTTTAGGCAACCAATTCAATTAAGTCCGTTTTAAGAAAAATGATTAACTTTGGAAAACATTTTCATGGCAGAAGCTTTGCTTTTTGTCGAGTTGTTTTGAAATCAAATACTGTTTTTGAAAACGCGCCCTAAAGCTAATCAATTTCAAAAGTTAAAAATAAATAATATCTATCTTAATAAAACATATCAAAACCATTAAAAATAATAAAAGAGGCCTTATTACAATTAAAAGCCCAAAACCTTAAACGTAAATAAAAAGATGTCCAATTCACCAGAAGAAAACCGAATTTGCAAAACGTGTGGCCACTCCAAATCCCTCTTAGCTCCAAGCCCACTATGGTTGGGGATTACCTACGTGGATGAAAATAAAGGGGTGACTTTGGGGAAACTCAGTTTGTAAATTAACCCAACCATAGCCTATATCAGCTCAACCCACAGAAACAGATCAAGTTGGCCTTAGCCCAGAACAGATCTCAGAATAAAGCCCATAGGCCCATAACAGAACAGAACAGATATCACATGTATATGCAGAAACCCAACCCAAATCCAACTATATGCACCCCCGTCCAACCTTACACCATGTGGGGAGACTACTCGACCCACCCAACCGCGTGCGCCACGTAAATTTGCAACATGGTCATGATACGTATAATGTGACAGAGTCACGAGATATGATATATTTGTGGCGGTGCCACGTATCAGAGTAAATGTGGCCGAGCCACCAGATAAGATAATTGTGGCATAGCCACTAGGACGTTTCCTCCATAAATATAACCCATGTCCCCATGCAACAGATATACAATCATGGCATACATTACACAGAATCAGATCATCATGCTTTTCAGTCAAAATTAACTCCAGGGGTATAATGGTCATTTTGCACCCAGGGGTATAATAGTAATTTTACATACATAGGGGTATTCCAGTAATTTAACTATTCTTAAGGTTTTCATGCATATCATAACCATTTACGTACTAACAGGAACACTTACCGAGCATACCTACCGTGTTGGCCCCATTGGCCCATTAACCCGGTTTTGGCCCATTAAGCCCAAAAATATCAAAATACACGAAATCATGCATTCTGCAGTCTTATCCCTTTAGTATACCAAATACGTTAATCAATCCATCTCACGAGCATTCGCACACTCGCAAGTTCCCAAAATATTGGCTTTTCGGCATTTTAGTTTTTCGGCTTTTGCCGATCTAGTCTATGAGAGGGTGTCAGTTACACACCTGTTTGCGACGATACACTGACGAGTTCCACACACGAGTTACCTACATTCAATCACTAATATGTTAACTATGAATCCAAACGCACCTATATACAGAATCCCTTACCAAAAATTCGGCCATTAACAGCTTAGGCACTAGCGATCCTACCTTTACCGAAATTAGCGACTAGGTCTAGATCTAGTCGTTCCACCTGTCCAAGCCTTTGATTAGCAGTCTCTAGATCACACTATTATCATAATAAAATAGTTGTCACAACCCTTAGAGCCACAGATCCCAAATCGACAGCCTCTCTAAACTTTTAGGGGTTTCAGCTTTTTCTAAAATCTGAAATAAAGAATAGGTTCAAAAACTTACCACCGATTCCTTCGATCAATGATTATATTTAATTGCTACTCGATTATGATGCAGATCTAACCCCTCAAATGTTAACAAAAATCAAGCCTTTAGTGATCTTAAAAATTCAGCTATGCCCCTATAGCTATGTGTTTTTGACTTTTTGTACTGTGTAAAGAAAGATAAAATAGGAGGGTTTGGCAGTGGTTCTATCAACAAAAATTTAGGGTTCAGAGGATGAGAGAATTGACCAATAATATGGAGAAAAATAAGAGGGTTTGGCTAGAAGAAATCGGCACAACAAGAAATATAGGCTTTCGGGATTTCAGCTTTTAAGATATTCGGCTATGAGGCTTAAGAACGATGGTAAGAAAGTGGTGTTGAGTTGAATGGTAGAAGGATTCGGCTATGAAGGAGAAGAAAAAGAAGAGAAAGTAGATGGAAAAAAAGAAAAGAAAAGAAGAAGAGGAAGGATGGTCAAAAAACGACACAACTTACCCCAAATGCCGAATTTATACTTGGCATTTGACCTAGTCGAAATTTTCTCGCTAAAGAAACCCTTGGCCGGCCAACTCTTGCTCCTCAAGAGTACACCATTCGGCCACCACTGCTCTCCCTAATTAGCTCCTAAATCCTCTCTCTTATCTCCTGAGCAACTCAAACTCCTCCTGACAGACTTTTACTTGAGTTCCACTACTTACCATTCCTAATCATAAAAATAATTCCCTTAATATGCTCTCATTGTGAGTTGAACCTCAGTTCTCCCTAGCCATCCACACGCCACTTTTATAGGCTTCCCAGTGGCGTCACATGCCACTTTACCTCATGCTTCCTTGTGAGTTATTTTACCTAATAAATAATTAAAAGCCCAGTTTACCAGAACCCCTTTTTTTCTTGTGGAATTAGAATCAATTAAAATTATCGAATTTTAATTTAACATTGGGCCTTCTAGAGGCCCACTAACATAATTAGACCTATGCCAAGTAGACAGAACACAGAAATTTTAAATTTTGCCAAAATTTATAGAATTTCTGAAAATTGAGGAGTTACAACTCTTTTGACCGAAGCTCCAGTGTTAGTTCAGCTAGAATCCGGTAAAGAAATTGTGATCTATAGTGATGCGTCACTAAATGGTTTTGGCTGTGTGTTGATGCAAGAGGGTAGAGTTGTAGCGTACGCTTCGAGACAATTGAAGCCACATGAGAAAAGCTACCTGACTCATGATCTCGAGTTAGCTGCTATTGTTTTTGCTTTGAAAATTTGGCGCCACTACTTGTTCGGGGAAAAATGCCATGTGTATTCTGATCACAAAAGCCTCAAGTACTTGATGACTCAAAGAGATTTGAATTTGAGACAAAGACGTTGGCTAGAATTATTAAAAGATTATGAGCTTGTCCTTGATTACCATTCGGGAAAGGCTAACATGGTTGCTGATGCTTTAAGCCTTAAATCACTATTTGTTTTACGAGCAATGAATGTGCACCTATCTGTGTCCACTGATGATGTGTTAGTAGTGGAGTTAAAAGCAAAACTGTTATTGATGTAACAAATCCGTGAAGCTCAAAAAGGTGATGACGATTTAATTGCAAAATGAGCACTATGTGTTTCGAAAGAGAATTCAGAGTTTTTAATTGATAGCAATGATTGTTTGAGGTTCAGAAATCGATTTGTGTTCCGAGAAATTCAGAGCTTATTCCGATGATTTTGAACGAGGCTCATAGCAGCCGAATGTCAGTTCACCCGGGTAGCATGGAAATGTACAACGATCTGAAATGTCAGTATTGGTGGCACGGTATGAAACGAGACATTTCTGACTTTGTTTCAAAGTGTTTGATATGTCAACAAGTGAAAGCGGAACATCAAGTGCCTTCAGGATTACTTCAGCCGATCACGATACCCGAGTGGAAGTGGGATCGAGTCACGATGAATTTTGTATCTGGGTTGCCATTGTCTCCAAGCAAGAAAGATTCCATCTGGGTTATTGTTGATAGATTGACTAAGTCAGCCCATTTCATCCCCGTTCGCACCGATTATTCACTCGAAAAGCTAGCCGAATTATACATTTCTCAGATTGTGAGATTACACGGGGTGCCTATTTCTATTGTGTCGGATAGAGATCCGAGATTCACATCGCAATTTCGAAAGAAATTGCAAGAAGCATTGGGTACTAAGTTGCACTTTAGCACCGCTTTTCATCCCTAGACCGATGGTCAATCCGAGCGAATTATTCAAATACTCGAGGATATGTTGAGATGTTGCATCCTTGAGTTTAGTGCCTCGTGGATATGTTGAGATGTTGCATCCTTTGGTTGAATTCGCATACAATAATAATTTTCAATTAAGTATCAAGATGGCACCTTACGAAGCTTTGTACAGTCGTAAATGTCGTACACCTTTATTTTGGACCGAACTCAGTGAGAATAAGATTTATGGAATTGATTTGATTAAAGAGGCCGAACAGAAAGTAAAAGTGATCCGTGAAAGTCTGAAAGTAGCACCAGATCGTCAGAAATCGTATGCGGACTTGAAACGGAAGGATATAGAGTATCAAGTCGGAGACAAAGTGTTTCTTAAAGTTTCACCATGGAAAAAGGTACTCAGATTTGGCCGTAAAGGCAAATTGAGCCCGAGATTTATTGGACCATACGAAATTACAGAACGGATTGGGTCGGTTGCTTATAGACTACTTTTGCCACCTGAACTTGAAAAGATTCACGACGTTTTTCATGTTTTGATGTCTCGTCTTCGCATGCATCCGATCCTTCTCATGTGATTAATCCATCAGAGATTGAAATTCAGTCTGATTTGAGTTATGAAGAAGAACCGATTCATATTTTGGCTCGTGAAGTAAAAGAACTTTGAAATAAGAAAATCTCATTAGTAAAAGTATTGTGGCTCAAACACGGGGTTGAAGAAGCGACTTAGGAGCCAGAGGACTCAATGAAAGAACGTTATCCTAATCTTTTCGCTGGTAAGATTTTCGGGGACGAAAATCCCTATGGGGGGAGAATTGTGACAGCCCTAATTTGACCCTAGTCGAAAAGTGGTTTCGAAACCACAAAATCGAGTCACGAAAATAATTAGATGTTATATTTTGTACTTATTGTATGTGGAATTTGTATGTGTGAATATTTCGTGCCTTGATTTTATCAATTAGGTGTTAATTTATAAGAAAGGACTCATGTGATAAGACTTGAAAATGTGATAGGTGAATTTTAAAGTGGCCAAATAATGCATGAATTATTGACATGGGGGACTTGCATGTCAAATGGACCACTTTTAATATAGTGGCCGGCCATAATGATGGTTGATAGATAATATATGCATTTTATTTAGCATTATAATAGTTAATGGCTTTATATTATGACATAAAGAATAATTAAAATAAGAAAAGAGTGATAAAAACAATGTATGTTCATTTTTCTTTTCCCCATTACCCTAACTAGTGAAAGAAAAATAGAAGAAGAAGCCAAGGCATTCGGCCATGGTTATTTCATAAATCAAAGGTATGTTAATGTGATTTCTATGTAATTGTTTATGAAATTAAATTGATAAGTGCATTGTATAGTTAACCCATGGTCTAAATTTATGAATTATTGAACATATGTGCATTCAAGAATTTGTTAAATTGTGATAATTTGATAGCTTTTGGAAGATGTTGTTTAGATGTTAAATTTGCTTATATGATGGTCAAATGAGTGTAATATTAATGAATGATTAAGTTGAATTCATTGTTGAGAGGTATGAAGTTGAAGTTGTTGTATATATATGCTTTTGGGAAAGGAAATTTGTTTTTATTTAAATTAAGCATGTTCTTATTAAATTGAGCTTTGAATTGATGCAATTAAGTGGAAAATGAATTGATGGAGTTGTGAATGTATAAATTTCCTTAGTTGGGGCAAAGCATGTATTCAGCCATGTGGGTAAAATGTTAGATTTCGAACGTTTGAAGTTTTAAATTATAAATAGTTATTAGATGAGCCCTAAGCTTGTTAATCCTTGTTTATGAAGTTTTCAATTGATATTTTAATTAGGGAATTGAATATTGTTTATAATTTGAGGTTATTGAAAGTCAAATTAGATGATAAATAACAATCGGCTATTGTGTTTATGTGAATATATATATGCTGAATGTAGTCTTGGATAAGTAAATTTTGATGTATTAGATTGGTAACATGGTTATGCCGATTGTGAAAATGTGATAAAGGTGCCAAGAAATAATATAGTTGTTGGTGTTTTAAAGTGAATTGAAATGAAGTTTTGCCGAATGTGTTTATTTGTGTGTGAAAATTTGAATTGTAACGTTAAATCGTTAGTATGTGTTCTATGATTTCCGAATGTGAATTAAGGTAAATAATGTGGAGAAAGATGATTTGAGTTGTAAATTTTATGTATAGAATTAGTGGTTAATGGACAATCGGTCAAAGTGGTTAATATGCATTTGTATATGTTGTAATGGCCGATTGTAATCAAGAATAAAGATGTGAATGAATGGTTGTTAATAAGTTGTCGTATGTTTCTTATTAAGAAAAATTGTTAATGTTTGAATCTAAATAAATTAGTTAAGTAATTAAATAAACCGATTTATTTTAACTAGCTCAAAAGCAAAAGGAACTTAACTCAGAAAAGGGAAAAGCGAAACAAATGGAATAGTCGATTCGTAGTTGTCCGACGACATTTAAGGTAAGTTCTTAAATGTTTAATTTGATTTCATATACTTATTGATTAAATGAAAATAGCTAAGAGGATGTTGTTTTTATATAGCTAATATGCCGAGTGAGAATGAATTAATACTATAAACCAAAGATAGCTAGTATAGCTAAGTTGAATTGGATATGGAATTATAACATGTTAAATGAGATTTATGATCAATGTACCATGTTGCATGGGTGATGAAAGAGGTTTCACCAATTATGATTATTAGAACCTAAGGGTAACCATGTTTGGAAGTGATATTATTTTTAATGATGTGTGATTGTCGAATGTAATTGAGGTACGGAATTCGAGTATAATACCTTACATCAAACGTGTACTTTATTCAAATAATGAAAGCCTTTGTACAAATGTATATGTGTTTCGGTCATAATTGAAGTTGAAGCATAAGTTGTGAAAGTATGAAAGAACATGTGAATTGATTTTTTTTTTGTAATGTGACATTCGGGCTTTGAGCCTAGCAGGCTATAATACCGGTGAAATGATATCGGGCTTCGAGCCTAACAGGCTATAATACCGGTGAAATGATATCGGGCTTCGAGCCTAGCAGGCTATAATACCAGTGAGATGATATCGGGCTTTGAGCCTAGCAAGCTATAACGCCGGTGAGATGATATCGGGCTTCGACCCTAGCAGGCGAAATGCCGGTGAATGAGTTCAGACTTAAAGTCTAGCAGGCTTTGTGCCGGTGATGAATTTGAGTTTAAAACCTAGCAGGCTTAATGCTGGTGATTTGATAAAAGTCTAAGACTATGATATTTTGTGTTAGAACGACAATTGAATACATTCAATATATATTAAGTTGGCCAGGTACGTATCATGTACTTATATATGAGTTTGATTTGAATTGAATCATAAGTGTATAATGTGATGCATATGTAAATAAGTGTTATGACTATAACTATGATCATGATACATTCGGCCAAGTGTGAAGCTATGTGAAAATATTTGATTTACTTATGTTATATGAATTCATATTCAAGTGAAGTTAATATGCTAAATATACGTTAAATATTTGTATATATTCGGCCAAATGGCAATATACGTAAGAAATTCACTTGAGAATTTGATTAATCTATTTATAATTGAATTTAATTGTTTGCATTGCTTAAAACTTACTAAGCTTATGGAAGCTATTGCTTAAAACTTACGAAGCTTATGGAAGCTTACTCTGTTTGTTATGTTTCTCTATTTTTAGATCGTTGACTCTAGCCACTTGCTCGGGGATCGTCAGCAACTCGTCACACTATCTATCGTTTTGGTACTATTATGTTTTGGAATTCGTATGGCATGTATAGAACAGACTTAAGTGAATGATATTTTGAGATGTTGTTATATATAAGCCATGAGATTATGGTAACTTTTGAATGTCGGTATAAGTCTGACTTTCGATATTTGATTTCTTTTGCTATGCATATAATTGCTAATGAACTTATGTAAATGTGAATGTACAAATGTAGTGTTTTGGATTGATAACTCTTCATAACCCACTCCAGCGACGGATACGAGTTATAGGGGTGTTACATATGTAACAACTCATTTTTGGGTCTAATGAAATAGTGTTTCGAGGCCACAAATTCGAAGTTGAAATATTTATTTTATTATTATTTTATTGTTTACATCATGATAGCATGTATGTGTGAGGATATCGTGAAGAAATTTTATCGGTTAAATGGTTAATTTGAGAAAAAGGCTTAAATCCTGTAAAATGAAAAAGTGTTGTTCTATTAGATAAAGGTGTCAAATAGCTTTGGTTTTTAAATATGGTGGCTTTAAATGGTATTTAAACCATTTCAGGGGTGAGTGGACATATATGGACATATATTAAGGTATTTAAATAGTTTATGAATAAGGATAATTTTCTAATTTAGTTAGTAAAACATAATTAAATGATAAAAATCACATATCATCTTTTTATGTTCTTCATCATCAACCGAATATTCAAAGGGAGGAAGCCATTTTTACGCATTTAAGGTTCATTCACTTTGGGATTAAATTGGTAAGTGATTTTAGTCTCGTTTTTAATGATTTTTACGTTTTTGAGATCGTTGCTTCGTATTCTAGCTAGCCTGTACCCTAGATTTTGAAATTGTTGAAGATTTATCGTGTTGTCATTGTTGAATGCTTGAGTAATTTGATGAATTGTGATAGATTTGGAAGGTTTGATGTTAGATTAATAGTTTTTGTAAAGTGGTTTTTGGCAAAAATGTCAAAAAGGGATTAAATTGAGAAAATGTAAAATGTGGTGGTTAAAAGTGTGAATAAATAGAAAATATGGGCTGATATGGGAATGGGTAATATTTGGCCAGCATGAATTTGTACTAAATTACATGAATTTGCAATTTTATGTGATAATGACTAAATTGTGAAAATGTGAAACATTAGGGGCAAATGTGTAAATTTTCCAAATTATAAATTATAGACTAAATTAAATAGACCGATTGCTGAATGTGTTAAATTTGATAATATATAGATCAAGATAAGCCGAGATTGGGATTAGATTGGGGAAAAGGAAAAGTGAACGAATAGTCAATATTTTCCATCCGAGCAACTCGAGGTAAGTTCATATAATTAGAATTGAACTTTTTGTAATTATTTGAAATGAATGTATGTAACTGAGTAAATGATCTATTTGAAATTTGAATGCCTTATTGATATAGTATGATGGTTACCGAACCCTATTTAAACCATAGGAATTCGTAGGATACGAGTGATATGTCACTAGGGTTACCATTTAGGTTGAGATCCTGCATGTGTTGCGGACTCACCACAACTCATATGAGCTTACCAATATATTAGCTCGTAAGAGCTTGCTGTTTTCAGCTTGTCAGAGCTTACCGTTTCAGCTCAATAGAGCTTACTGTCCATCAGCTCAGGAGGAGCTTACTGATCATAGCTCGAAAGAGTGGAATAGATAATGAATCAACAGATTAATGATTTATATGTAATGTATATCACCTGAGTATCCCTTGATCTTCTAATAGGTTCAACGGGCATAAATTCTTTGATTGGTTATGTGAAAAAGCTATGTGTTACACGGATGAATTACTGTTATATGGATGAAGTACTATTTAAATGGATGAATTACTGTTATAAGGATGAAGTACTGTTTAAACGGATGAATTACTATTAAACGGATAAAGTACTGTTTAAACAAATGAGTTACTGTTATCGAATGAATTACTGTTTATATGATTGAGAGTGAAATGTTACAAATGATGTACATGATATATGTGAATTTGATATGATACAATGTATTGAGTATTAAATTGAGATAATGGATGATTACATGCACTTATGTGACTAACTTATTGATGAATGCTTGTGTATAGGCATTTGGCAAGTGAATTTGATATACTTTATTTAATTGTTTTGTTATGTATAAATGGTAAGTTAAATTCTGAATTATGCGGGCTTACAAAGCTATAAAGCTTACTCTATTTCTTTTCCGTGTTTTATAGAGGTTCGTTAGCTCGCTCGATTTAGATAAAGTCAGAGTTATGCATCACACTATCTAGTTGCAGATTGGTAGCTTTGAACTCATGGATATTTGTAAATATGACATGTACAGGCTAGATATAAAGATGATAGTTATGGTTACTTGAGATAGAGATTTTGGTACATGTTGTGGTATAAGTTAAAGCCATGTGATTTAGCTTAACTTGGTATAATGTTTTGGCTGTGTATAAGTATTCAAATATGGTATGCTTTGGCAAGTAGTAGGCAGGTGAATGGAAAATGCATGATATTGCTTAGGTATTTGAATACTATCTCGAATTGGTATAAAATGTGTATGAAATGTTGTGGATTGGCTGCCTATTGAGTTATAAAATGTTGCAAATTATGTTTGTGCAGGTATTTAAAAATAGGGTGGCAAACTAGTTTTACAAATAGCCTATTTTTGTCTACAAGGGCAGAGACAAGGGCGTGTGTCTCAGCTGTGTGTGACACACGATCTTGTTACACGGTCATGTTTCCCCTGGTGTTAAAATTAAAATGAAGTCAGTATACTCCATACAGTCTCACACACGGGTGTATGACTGGTCGTCTGGTACAAGTCAGTATACCCCCTAATTCGCACACGGCCTGGCACATAGTCATGTGTGACCACTTCGAGGGGCACATGGGCTTGACACACGGGCATGTGGTTGGTCGTGTGACCCAAGTCAGTATGTACCCCTTATTTTCACATGACTGGTGACATGGGCGTGTTGCCCACACGGGCGTGTGTCCTCTGGTTTGAGAAAAATTTTAAGTTTTGTGAAAGTTTTTTAAGTTATCGGTTTAGTCCCAAACCACTCCTAACGCATGTTTTAGGCCTCGTAGGCTATTATAAGGGACAAATTGATTGAGATTGAATGATAATTGTATGAATTGATTGAATACATGAGAAAAGTAGGGTTATATGTGTTCTAAGTCCAGGAATGCTCCGTAACCCTATTTCAACATTGAATACGGGTGAAGGCTATTACATTTATTGGTATCAGAGCTACGGTTTACTTGATTCTAGGACTAACGTAGTGTATGTGAGTCTAGCTATACATGCCATATATATAAACTGTGATAGTGTGATGACTTCTGACATTTTCAAATGTGTTTTTATATAGTAAATGGATCCTAATCGATCAGTAGTTGATGAGGTTGAGAGTAGTGCGCCTACTCCCGCTCAAGGGACAGTGCCTACTAAATCTAGACCCGTGTCGAGTAGTCATGGAGGTGAGGCTAAAGAAGCCTTCTTGCAAATGATGAACGAGTGGTTCACACAATACATTCATACGAAATCGGCTGCTCAACAACTTCCACCCCCACCTATTCCCCAACCGATCCCTGTAACACCCCAAACTCAGCCCAGACGTTATGGCCGAATCTGGCGTGTCACATTGAAGTGTTTTAATGAAAACCGTGTTTTCATTAAAAACCCTTCTTAAACAAAAGAAACCTTAATTAACTTAAAAATAAACACACCTTTCAGTTGCGAAAACGTAGAAAACATACTATAATTTTGTAATATCCCGAATTAGGGCCTAATCAGAATAGTGGTTTCGTGACCACAAATCTGAGATAGAGATAATTATTTTATAATTATTTTTATTTTTATGATATGATTGCATGATTGTGTGAAAATTTTGTGATGAAATCCTATGCCTAAAGTGCTTAGATTGAAATTAGGGACTAAATCGAATAATTTGTAAAACTTGCATTCTAGGAGTTTTTAGTATGAAATTGTTTTGGAATATTAATGAGGAGGTCTTAAATAGAAATTTGACCAATTTCTAAGTCTATGGACAAAAATTGGACATGGATGGAATTTTTGGAAAGTTTAGTAGTAAGGGCATTTTGGTCATTTAGTTATTAAAATAAATTAAAAACAAAATTAAAAGCCAATTTTTGTCCATCTTCTTCATTAGGCCTAAATTTCAAGGGTTCTTCATAGCTAGGGTTTGTTTCAAGCTTCCAAGCTCCATAGTAAGTGATTTCAAGTCCCGTTTTTAATGTTCTTTACGTTTTTGGAATCCCAGTAGCTCGATTAAGCTTATGCTGGCAATAATTCAACCTAGGGTTCATATTTGGAAAAATACCCATAGGTGAAATTTGTGTATTTTGGTGTTTTATGATAGAAAATGAGGTTTTAAATTATGTTAGACAACTTGTACTACTCGGTTTTAAGCGAAAACGAGTGAAAGGTCTTAATCGGTAAAAATACCTAATAGTCATAAGTACATGTTAGAGTGTGAATTTGATGTTACCATAAAAGGGAAAAATTATCAGCATGTCATAAAACATAAGAATAACGGATGAAGTTTAATTCCCGAGCCTAGGGGCAAAAGTGTAATTATGCAAAAGTTTAGGGGCAAAAATGTAATTTTGCCAAAGTTTGTATTAAATGCTGTTTTGATGAATGTATGTATTAAATAAGATTAATTTAGCATTATAGATCAAGAGAAACGAGATTCAAGTCGCAATCGAGGGAAAAACAAAGTTTACAAAGAATAGGCTCGATTGCTAATAATTTTGTACCGAGGTAAGTTCATGTGTAAATGTAGTAACATAATTGTCATTTTAATTAAATTAATGATATTTATATGATACGATGATTATTATTCTGAAATATTATGCTTTGTGGTTATTGTTGAGTAATATGCAAATTATGTTTATTACTTGTTAATTATGAATTGCTACCGAGTATCGGTTTCGATATTCCATGGAAGACGGCAAAGATGTGTGATTAAGGAAAAATCTCGTTTGAACCTTGGGAATAGATTAGAATACAAGTGACATGTCACTAGGATGGTTGAGTTCCGAACTCGTTGAGTTGAGTCTGAGTTCATTTATGGATGCGAATGCCCGAGCTCGTTGAGTTGAGTCCGAGTCCGAGTTCACTTATGGGCAGGTTACATTGTAGCTTGGCTACATAAGTTCCGCAGGCTATTGAGTTTGTCTAGCTGTGGGTATGGCTCTTATGTTCATGAGATCCGCGTATTTGAATTATATTTCGATGTGTTCCACGAGTGAATCTTAAGTGAATATAAAGAAGGCCTAAAATGAAGGTGACATGTTGGTAAGTGTGGTAAATGAGAAAATTTGACAGGTATGTGCTTAAACCCTTGGGTTGAGAACTTGGTATGATGAAATCGTAGAAAGATATTAAATACAAATGAAACATGAATGTCTTGGTGTTGTTTATGCAAATAATGTTTCTGTGGGATTGTGTGATTATGTTACTTGCTATTTGCATGTTAACTTACTAAGCATTTGTGCTTACTCCCTCCTTTTCTTTCATTGTAGTTTTGACAAGCCGGCTTGAGAATCGGGATAGGTCGAAGACTCGTTCACACTATCCGAAGGCCCAAATTGGTAAAATGGCTTGTGTGTTTTGAATGTGGCATGTATGGCAAAATACTCACTTTGTGTAAATGATCTTATGATATGGCTATGGTTTGGCAAGAAAAGGGTTTGTAAATGATTAGCCATTGGAATGGCCAATCTAAGTCATATTTGATGTTATGTATGTTTAAAATGATATTTAGTCCATGAAAATCTTTAGTAAAGTGAAATTTGCCATAAAACAGAATTTGCAAAGCGTGAGATAATGTAAATTTGAAAAATCACTAAAAATTGTAGAAATTGAATTAAATGATGAGTAAGTTATGAAATTTAAGATTAATGAGTCTATTTTCATATGAATTGAACAAAACAGGTATATGAATTATATTTTATGAGATATTTGAATTTTTGTGAAACAGGGCTAGAGTGATTTCTGGATCCCCTATTCTGACTTTAAAAATTCATAATAAATTGTAAAAAAATAATTAGAATTCATGCTTTATATGTACAGATTTCTTATTGAGTCTAGTTTTAAGAGATATCTGATTCGTAATACACAGAGGTCAGAGCAGTCGAACCCTGAAATAGGGGAGAACTTAACTAATAAACTATACTAATTGGCTTGACCAAAAATTATAGAAAAAATTAGTAAATATATATATGAGTCTAGTTTTAGGTAAAATTTACGGAATTGGATTTCGAGTTTCGGAACTCGAGATATGAATTTTTAAGCGACTGTGACGCAGATTGCTAGCTTGACTGGAAATTTTAAAAAAATAAATCGTTTGAGCTGTTTAAGTAATGAATTAAGTCTGTTAACACCTCGTGTTCAAATCCGGCGACAATCTCGGGTACGGGCGTTACAAATTTAGGAATCCCATGTTCAACTTCTCGTAATTACAATGAAAATGATAATAATCCAAATAATAATAAGAAGGAAGCCTTATTACATTCCGGTCCGAAAAATACTTAATAAAATAAAGAACTTATATGCTTTTAAAAGAGAAACAAGTCCAAGTTGTCTTGCTAGTTGCCACCCGAATCCTCCAAACATCGAACCTTCTACTGAGCATCACCAAAAATAAAATAAAAGAGGGGGTGAGTTTTATGCAAACTCAAGTGTGTACAACCCTCGACGGAAAACAAGCATTCAAAAAAAACATCATTCATCAATCATGCAATGCAATCCCATCCAAATTATCCATCCGCTACACACCAGCTCTGTCCCCCGTCACACCATGTGGGGATATGAATATCGACGCACTCAGCCCACACACCATGGTAGCCCAGTTGCAGAACTACCTTCATTTACATATTGGGCTTTAAAAGTCATCGGTGGATCCACGATTGTCAAGCAACCATGCGATCCTCATATACTTCCTTCGTTCCATATTTCCCATCCCATATGCAACCTAAGCAGAATATCATATGTATGCAGCAAATAGGCATGTCACATTCAATAAACTTAAATTTAACACATAGGGGTATTTTGGTCATTTTCTCTCTTAGGGGCATTTTGGTAATTTTCCCTTAATTATGGTTTTTACTTACCTTGGCCCGTTAACAAGTCCCGTGACCTACGATGAATGAATACTATGCACCAGGTAGGATTCCAGAGAAGAGGAGGTGGGTCATTCAGACCGCTTAACTACCAAGCTCTCCCTAGATCCAATCCTAGACATGCATATACCCATTGCCACACCTTAACCCTTTGAGTTGTCCACGGTCGCAAAATTTAATTAAGTCTTATGTAGTTGTCATATACTAGGCCCAAAACCCCTTACAAAGTCCAAACAAATTCACATACCTGTATCTGGCCCATTAGGCCCAATCATATTCATATGGCCCATTAGGCCCAATCATATTCATATGGCCCATTAGGCCCAATCATATTCATATGGCCTATTAGGCCCAAATCACTTGTATATGGCCCATTAGGCCCAAATCACATTTATATGGCCCGTTAGGCCCAGTCACATTCATATTCATGCTCACATACAAATTCCTATCACATAGCATCAATATTCAGTTTTTGCCTATTGTGGGCCCAATAGCCTATTGGGCCCATTTAGCCCATTCTGACCTGTATGGCCAAATCACAACGCAAGTCCACGGAATCGCCCGTGGGTCTCAGGAAACCTATCGATCTCTCCTTTACGAGTGTTCGCGCACTCGTAAGACCACCGTAGCCAAACTTTCGCCTTTTTGGCATTTCAGCATTTTGGCATTTCGGTATTTCGGCATTTCGGCTTTTGCCGATTCATAGTGTCTGTGCAGTGTATGTACACACGTGGTAAGCAAGCATGATACGATCTCCTTAGCCCAAACCTACAATCGATATCACTCAAAAATTAATCTTACATACTTATCGAATACTTTACCAAAAGCCAGAATCTCACCTTAACCTTACCTGAACGCCAAGCCTTTACTAACTTTTACTTTGATCACTAAACACGCGTATTTCTCAGATCTGAAAAGAAAATCGACAGGAATCCAAAACTGAGATCTGACACTAATTCCACTAGATTTAGTCAAAGAGTATTCAGCCCTTTAGAGATTCTACTTTTCGGCTTTTCAAATTTAGTATGGTGAATAAGGTTTATTTGGTACAGATTAAAGAAGAAGAGTAGAAGAAGAAATCGGCTAAGTGAAACAAAGAAAATTGTGTAGAGAAGAATAGAAATCGGTAGAAAGAAAACAAAAGGGTTTTTGGCTTTTTGGATCTTGAAAAGAAAAGGGTTTCCAGCTTTTAGAGAAAGGGATTTCTGGCAACAAAGTAAAGAAGAATTTCAGAAGTAGCCTGGCAACCCTGTATTCGGCCCCTATTTATAGCCCTTATAGCTAAATTTTCCATGCCCAATTCCCAATTCGGCTCCATCACTTCTCCCTTCTCATCTCCTCGTTTTTCTCCCTGATAACCCCTTGATCTTTTCCTTAATTTTCTCTCCTGAACACTTCCCTTAGAGTTCTTTTTCATGCCACTACCATTCTTATAGAAGGCCAAAATTAAACTTCTAAAAATACTAAGCTAGGATTCAAACCTTAGATCTCCTTGCTAGCTACTAACGCCACCTCTCTGCTTTCTAAGTGGCGTCACTTAGCCACTCCTCCACAAGGCTTTTTGATGTTATTTTCCCCTATTTTTATTTAAAAGACCAACTACTTGCCAACCCTGATTCTTTTAATAATTAAACTATAATTTTATTTATTCCTAGGTTCGAACTCAAACCTTAATTAAGAGCTACTATAATTATCACATGGCTAGGAACATAAAACACAATTTTTATCAAAATCGAAAATAAAAAAATTTTAGAATTTCAAGATTTTTGGGTTTCGAGATTTTTGGGGCGTTACAGAGAGAGCCGAGTTTTGGCTTGAGAACACGATTCGAGTATTTGATGAACTGTCTTGCACACCTGAAGAATGTTTAAAATGTGTTGTATCACTATTGAGAGACACTGCGTATGAGTAGTGGAATACCTTAATATCTGTAGTTCTACGAGTAAGAGTTACTTGAGAGTTTTTTCAAGTTGAATTCATAAAGAAATAGATCAGCCAAAGGTCAGAAACGAAAGGAATTTCTTGAATTGAAACAGGGCCATATGTCGGTAACAGAATACGAAAGACAGTTTGTACGACTCAGCAAATATGCTCGTGAATGTGTTTCTTTAGAGGCTATAATGTGTAAAAGGTTCAAAGATAGATTAAATGAAGAAATCAGACTATTAGTTGGGATTCTTGAGCTGAAAGAGTTTGTAGTTATAGTAGAAAGAGCTTACAAAGCCGAAGAGCTTAACAAAGAGAAAAGAAAAGCCTATTATGAGGCTAGAGACTTTAGAAAGAGATTTGGGGGCAAATCACATCAGTCAGCATCAAAGAAATCTAGAGAATATCATCCTCGTTCTACTGCTTCTATGGGAATTTTGATCAGAGATAGAGATGCGAGACATTTCAGCTCTAAACCTTGGATGACATCTGTTGCTAGTGTGGGTAGTGTTAGAAATGTTGAACCTGAATGTAAACACTGCATTAAGAGACATTATGGTGAATGTAGAATAATGAGCGGAGCTTGTTTTAAATGTGGATCTCTTGGTCATTATTTCTGGGACTGTCTAGAAAATTCTATAGTTGAAAGAGATCAACCGCTGAAAGTAAGTAATACGGCTACTAGAGGGAGACTACCTCGAAACACTAGAAATACAAGTGGTAATGAGATCCGAGGGACGAGCACTTGCCCGAGCTTATGCTATCAGTGCATGGGAGGAGGAAATATCACCAAATGTTATTACCGGTGCTTTTTCTCTTTTCGATATTGATATAGTTGCATTGATAGATCCTGGATCAACCCATTCATATATCTGTATGAATTTAGTAATTAAAAAGAGTTTACATGTCGAGTCTATAGAGTTTGTAATTAAAGTATCGAACCCCTTAGGCAAGTCTGTTTTAGTTGATAAAATTTGTAAAAATTCTCCTTTGATGACTAGGGGTTATTATTTTCTGGCTGACTTGATGCTTCTACCGTTCGATGAGTTTGGTGTGATTCTAGGTATGGACTGGCTGACTATGCATGATGCTGTTGTGAATTGTGGATGAAAAATGATCGAATTGAGATGTCAAAATGGTGAAATTATTCGGATTGAGTTTGATGATTCGAGTGAATTACCTACTGTGATATTGTCTATGTTAGCTCAGAAATATATGAAAAAGGGCTATGATGCATATACTATATACGTACTGGATACAAAGGTGTCTGAATCAAATATTGAATCTGTACCTATTGTTTGTGAGTTTTTGGATGTATTTCCGGAAGAATTACTGGGTTTGCCACCAATCAGAGAGGTTGAATTTGGTATTGAATTAGTACCGGGAACAACACCGATATCGATAGCTCTGTACAGAATGGCTCCAACAGAATTAAAAGAGTTGAAAGCTCAGTTGTAAGAATTGATAGACAGAGGTTTTGCACGACCGAGTTACTCACCCTGGGGTGCACCGATATTGTTTGTAAAGAAGAAAGACGGCATGATAAGAATGTGTAATGATTACAGATAGCTGAATAAAGTGACTATAAAGAACAAATACCCTCTACCGCGGATTACCGATTTATTTGATCAGTTGAAAGGGGCTACAGTATTTTCAAAGATTGATTTGAGATCGCATTATTTTCAGTCGTGAGTTAAAGAGTCGGATATGCCAAAAACTGCATTCAGAACAAGGTACGGACATTATGAATTCCTTGTTATGCCTTTCAGATTAACTAACGCTCCTACAATTTTCATGGACTTGATGAACCAGATATTCAGATTATATTTAGATAGATTTGTTGTTGTATTCGTTGATGACATTCTGATCTATTTACGAGATGAATCTGAACATACCAAGCACTTGGGAGTTCGGTTACAAACTCTACGTGGTAAGCAATTATTTGCAAAGTTTAGCAAATGTGAGTTTTGGCTCCGAGAGGTTGGATTTCTGGGGCATATTGTTTCAGCTGAAGGTATTAGAGTTGACCCAAGTAAGATTTCTGCTATTGTTGTTTTGAAACCTCTGAGAAATGTGTCTGAAGTCTGTAGTTTTCTAGGTTTAGTGGGCTATTACTGAAGATTCGTGAAAAGATTTTCGATGATTGCGACACCGATGACACGACTGCTTCAAAAAGATGTGAAATTTGAGTGGTCAGAAAACTGTCAGCAGAGTTTCAAACAGTTGAAAGCATTGTTATCTGAAGCACCAGCTCTGGTTCAACCTGAATCGAGGAAAGATTTTGTGATTTATAGTGATGCGTCATTAAATGGTCTGGGATGTGTTCTAATGCATGAAGGGAAAGATATAGCCTATGCTTCCTGACAATTGAAACCACATGAAAAGAACTATCCGACGCACGACTTAGAGTTGGCTGCAATTGTGTTCGCTTTGAAAATTTGGCGTCACTACTTATACGGTGAAAAATGCCACATTTATATGGATCACAAAAGCTTAAAATATCTGATGTCACAGAAATATTTGAACCTGCGAGAACGAAGATGGCTCAAGTTATTGAAAGATTATGAATTTGTAATTGATTATCACCCAGGAAAAGCTAGTGTTGTTGCTGATGCCCTAAGCCAAAAATCTTTGTTTGCGTTACAAGCAATGAATACCTAGTTGATGATTTGTGATGATAGGTCTATTTTAGCTGGATTAAAAGCTAAACCAGTATTTTTTTCAACAAATCTGTGAAGCTCAAAAAGATGACCATGAATTGCAAGTTAAACGAATTCAATTTGAGATTATCCCTAATTCAGAGTTTCAGATTGGAACCAATGATTGTTTAATGTTCCGTAATAGAATATGTATATCGATAAATTCAAAACTCATTTAAAAGATTTTGCACGAACCGCACACGCCCGTGTGGAGGCAATGCATATGCCCATGTGCTTTGGGACACGCCCGTGTCCTTTACCCCTGTGGAATTAGTTGAATTTATTTTTCATTTCGAACCTACAAGGGTTTTCACACGGCTGAGCACATGCCCGTCTCCCTGGCCCGTGTCCTTCACATGACCTAGACACGCCCGTGTTGTCACCGGTGTCCAAAAACTTGAGCATTCTGATGATAATGTCATCATGCATTTAGGGGCACACGGCCAAGACACACACCGGTATGCTAGGCCGTGCCCTCCACACGGTTGAGACACACGACCGTGTCTCTACTCGCGTGTTTACTACTATGCATACTGACCTAAAAATTTTAGGTGCAGGGGACACACGGCCGTACCACACGCCTATGGGGCTGACCGTGTGTCACACACGGCCTACACACACGCCTGTGTGTCTACCCGTGTGGACCTTTTTGGAGGCTACAATCCAAGCCAATAGTCACCCTCAACATCCACACACATTTGTGAACTTCAATGGTATTTAACAAGGCCTAAATATGCTCAATGACTACCATCAACAGTCTATTGCATGTGAACCTACTCTTATCAATTTTGTACATGCTTAATTATCCTCTTTGTATTAAGGATTATAATATCATATAACACATTTATACTTGGCTCATTTTATAATTCATTTCTAACCATCTCTAAGTGATTTGGCCACATTCCACTTGTCCATTCATGATACACCACATTTAACCATCACATGAACATTTAAACACCATCATGCACAATTTGTAGGTTACAACCCACATCAAAATGAGCCATGTCTTATGGCCATATACAAAACGAATAGGTATATCATTCGAGCCTTTACATTGGCTAACCAATGACACATATAAAAAAATTGCCAAAAACCTATACATGCCATTAGAACAATGTAAAAGTATCTATATACCAAAGCAAGATAAGCTGATAGTGTTGACAATACCCTAATCGTCTTCCAATCTTCACGAGTCCACGAGTTCTATAAAACAGGAAAGGGGGTAAGCATTAATATGCTTAGTAAGTTCGGATAACAAGAAGGTAAACTTACCATTTATTTAGCATACAACCATAAAAGATATTCATGCCAAACATGCATAGTATAAATTCCCTATCACATACAGTCAATCATCAAGTTATTTTCATCTCAAGCAATATAGCATTAATCTCAGATGAGCTCATCAATTCAAACATTTCCACACTCGTTTCCCATTATAGTCCCGTTGAATTTCTCAGAAATCTCGATGGGTATCCCGCTTAACGTCAAGTCATGATAGTGACCATTTTAAATACACCCTTCCGTTAACCTCACTCTTACGGCGAAATTACCAGTCCAGGTGGGTATCCCGCTTACCGTCAAGTCATGCTAGTGACCATTTTAAACACACACTTCCGTGAACCTCACTCTTACGGCAGAATTACCAGTCCAGGTTAAATCCCTTATAACATAAATTCAATGAGTATTGTCGGGATTACCATTCTAGGAAAAATACCTTACAACGATAATTACTCCAATACGCTCGAATCTGAAATGTCAGTCCAAGCTAATTTCAGCCCTTAATCATATTACCCATCCGGGCTAAATCCACGATGCACATATATTTATCGGAAGGTTCAATCACTTAAGGAACACCTGTCCAGGCTGGATCCTTACTATAATGAAATCATCAGATTACCCGTCTGGGCTAAATCCCTTTCTGCAACACATGCAGGATCTCATGTCATGTAAGCAAGAATTTACCTATCGAATCTCCGTTTTTCATTCAACCGGGACAATTGTCATCTTTTTCATTTTACACTACCACATTTTATGGATTTTCATGCAATCAATATCTAAATTTACATTTAAGAATATGCATTTTCAAGTATATTTAAAGTTTACTTTGAGTTACATGAACTTACCTGGTAATTGCTTTGGTTTCGTATTTCGGTTATTCTGAAACCTTTCGTTTTCCACGGTTGACCTCCGAAATTGGTTCCTCAGGGTCTATATCAGTAAAATAAATTATTAATACCTCATACCATTCATTTCGGACCTAAATTTTACCCCCAGGAGAAATGACCATTTTGCCCCTCACGTTTCACATTTTTACAAATTAGTCCCTAGGCTCGTATAATGGAATGCATGAAATTCATTGGTTACCCATGCCTAGCCGAATGTTGCTCATACTCATAGTAGCGCATGTTTTTCCTTCATTCCATATTTTTCTACCCATTTTCACAACTTTTACAATTTAGTCCTTTAAGCCATTTCTATGAAAAACAACTTAGTAAAAGTTGTTTACCATCCTTTAAACTCTCATATTCCTTCATAAATCATCAAAACACAAACATATCATGCATGTGTAATTTTCTAAACATGAACCCTAGCATGAGATATGGGTAGAAATAGAAAGAGCATGTTACAAGGATCTCAAAAATACAAAGAACATTAAAAACGGGGCTAGGATTGACTGACTATGAAGCTAGAAATGTTGGAAAACCCTAGCTATGGGGACCCTTAGAATTTCAGCAGCATGGAGAAGAAAATGAGCTGATTTTAGCTTGATTTTTCCCTTTTTATTAAGTTTATTACCAATTGACCAAAATGCCCCTCTTTACAAAACTTCCAAATTTTTCTATGCATGCCCATTTTTGTTCAAAAACTTAGAAATTTGGAAAATTGCTATTTAAGACCTTCTAATTTATAATTCAAACCAATTTCATGCAAATTTCTTCTAGAACCCAAGTTTTGCAATTTATTCAATTTGGTCCCTAATTTCTAATTGGACACCTTATACTTAGAATTTCTTCATGAAACTTTAACACATGCTTATTTTCATATTTTAGACCTCATAATAATCATGAAATAAATATTTTAACATCGGATTGGTGGCCCTGAAACCACTATTCTGACTAGGCCCTATTTTGGGATGTTACATTTCTCCCCCCTTAGGGACTTTCGTCCCCGAAAGTCTTACCAGTAAACAAGTTTAGATATTGACTTCTCATGGTTTCTTCAGGTTCCCATGTGGTGTCTTCCACTTCGTGTCTATGCCATAAAACTTTCACTAAGGCTATGTTCTTATTCCTCAATTGTTTGACTTCTCAAGCCAAAATTTTAACCGGTTTTTCACCATAGGTAATGTCCGGTCTAATCTCAACTTTGTACCCAAGGCTTCTTGCAACTTCTTCCAAAACCTCGAAAGGAATCTTGGTTCACTATCTAAAATGATCGACAATGGTACCCTATGTAGTCTCACAATCTCGGATCGGCCAATTTGTCAAGAGAGAAATCTATCTGTACAGGAATAAAATGAGCCCACTTCGTTAGTCTATCAACTATAACCCAAATGGCATATTTCTTCTTTGGTGTTAACGGCAATCCTATCACAAAATCCATGGTAATCCTGTCCCATTTCCATTCGGGGACCATCACGAGCTGTAATAAACCTGAAGGCACTTGATGTTTAACCTTGACCTGTTGACATATCAAGCATTTTGACACGAATTCAGAGACATCTCTTTTCATGCCCTTTCACCAGTACATGGTCTTTAAATCATTGTACATCTTAGTACTTCCTGGGTGAATAGACAGACGACTATCATGTGCCTCTTGCAAAATTTTTTGAATAACCTCATCATCTTTGGGTACACAGACCCTATCTTGAAACATCAAGCAACCATTAGAGTCAACCCAGAACTCTGATTCAATGCCCATCTCACATTGTGCTCTCTTGACCTGCAAGTCACTATCATTGATCTAAGCTGCGCAAATTTCTTGGAGAAATATTGGTCTGGTTCTTAACTCAGCCAAAACCAAACCATCATCAGATAATGCCAAATGCGTGTTCATAGCCCTCAATGCAAACAATGACTTCCTACTCAAGGCATCGGCGACTACGTTCACCCTTCCTGGATGGTAATCAATTATTAGCTCATAATCTTTAATCAATTCTAACCATCTTCGTTGTCTCAGATTTAATTCCTTTTGAGTCAGCAAATACTTCAAACTCTTGCGATCTGTGAATATACGGCAAGTTTCAACATACAAATGGTGTCTCCAAATCTTCAAGGCGAATACAATGGCAGCTAGCTCCAAGTTATGTGTTGGATAACTTTTCTCGTACGGCTTTAGTTGCCTCGAAGCATATGCTATTACTTTGCCCTCTTGCATAAGCACACAACCCAGTCCATTTAAGGACATGTCACTATAGACCACGAATTATTTTCCCGTTTCAGGTTGCACTAAAACTAGAGCTTCGGTTGGCAACGTCTTTAATTTTTCAAAACTCTACTGACACTTCTTTGACCACTTAAACTTAACATCTTTTTGCAGCAATCTCGTTAGAGGAGTCACAATCATCGAATGTCCTTTTACAAATCGTCGATAGTACCCGACTAAGCCTAGAAAGCTTCTAACCTTGGTTACGTTCTTTGGCGGCTTCCACTCAACAATAGCAAATATCTTATTTGGATCAACTCAGATGCCATCACCCGACAAATTGAGACTAAAGAATCCAACCTCTCGGAGCCAAAACTCACTCTTGCTAAATTTTGCATACAATTGCTTGTCCCGTAGGATCTATAAAACCGTTCTCAGATGTTCCGAATGCTCAGTCTCATCCTTGGAATAAATCAGGATGTCATCAATAAAGAAAATCACAAACTTGTCCAAGTATGGCCGGAATATCCTATTCATCAAGTCCATTAACATAACCGGTGCATTTGTCAACCCAAAAGGCATTACAAGAAATTCATAATAGCCATACCTCGTTCTGAAAGCAATCTTAGGTACATCTGACTCTTTTACTCACAACTAGTAGTAGCCGGATCTCAGATCTATCTTAGAAAACACAGTGGCTCCACTCAATTGATCAAACAAGTCGTCGATTCTGGACAACGGATGCTTATTCTTGATGGTCACCTTATTGAATTTTCAGTAATCTATACATTGTCTCATTGAACCATTTTTCTTCTTGACAAATAATACGAGAGCACCCCAAGGCGAAAAGCTCGATCTTGCGAAACCTTTGTCGGTCAATTCTTGCAACTGTGCTTTTAACTCTTTCAACTCGGTTGGTGCCATCCTATACGGAGCAATAGAAATAGGTGTTGTTCCAGGCACTAGTTCAATACCAAATTCTACCTTTCTATAGGAGGTAAACTGGGCAACTCTTTTGAAAACACATTCGGATACTCGCACACTATCGGTCCCGACTCAATCCTCAACTCAGATTCCTTAGAGTTCAGCACAAAAGCAAGGTAAGCTTCATACCCTTTTCTCATACATTTGAGCCTTCATTGAAGAAATCACAACCGATGGTGTATTCGACTCACTTGAATCAACTCGAAGAACTTCACCATTGGAACATTTCAATTCAATAAATTTGTTACCATAATTTACTATCATATTATGGAAGGTCAAGCAATCCATGCCAAGTATTACGTCAAACTCATCAAAGGGCAAAATCATAAGGTTAGCCGAAAAACAATGACCTTGGATCATCAAAGGACAATTCTTACAAACCTTATCTACTAGGACAAACTTGCCTAGGGGGTTTGACACCTTAATCACAAACTCTGTAGGTTCTACAGACATATTCGTGCTAGACACCAATTTCATGCAAATATACAAATGGGTTGATCCTAGGTCAATCAAGGCAATAACATGTACATCATGAAGAGAGAATGTACTCGTAATGACATCAGGAGCAGAGGCTTGTTTTCTAGCGTGTATCGCGTAAGTTCTCGTCGGGGCTCGAGTCTCTAGTTTTACAGTTGTATCCATGGCAACATTTTGATTGCTACTTGCACTTCTAGGATGTCGGGCTGGTCTACCGCGAGAATTAGGAGTATTAGACTTTGGGGATAGATCCACCTCCTTATCAACTCGTTTCGGGTAGTCTTTAAGGAAGTGGTCAAGAGAACCACATCTGTAGCATGCACCACTCCTCTTTTGACATTTACCAAAGTGGAATTTGTTGCAGCTTTCACACCTTAGTTTTTTATCATCCACACTTCCCACACTAGTTACCTTGTCAGAGGAAGACTACGGGTTGTGACGCTTAGAGCTTCTTGTTTTGCCCAAATATCCCGCTTGTAATAGCCCAAAATGGGGTCTAGTTGGAACAGAGGTTTCAGGACCACAAAATCAGAGATAGAAATAATTATTTTATGATTATTCTGAGGTCTATGATATGATTGCACGATTCTGTGAAAATTTTGTGAAGAAATTCTATGCATAAAGTGCTCAATTTGAAGTTAGGGACTAAATTGAATAAGTTGCAAAACTTGCACTCTAGAAGTTTCTAGTATGAAATTGCTTTGAAATATTAATTAGGAGGTCTTAAATAGCAATTTGACCAATTTCTAAGTTATGGACAAAAATTGGATATGGATGGAATTTTTGAAAGTTTAGTAAGGAAGGGCATTTTGGTCATTTGGTAATTAAAAGAAATAAAAAGGGAAAATAAAGTTAAAATTTACTCATCTTCTTCATGGAGGCCGAAATTAGCATGGGGGAAGCCATGGCTAGGGTTTTCAAGCTTTCCAAGCTCAATAGTAAGTCCGTTCTAGCCCCGTTTTTCAAGTTCTTTACGTTTTTGGAATCCACAGTAATTTGATTAAGCTTATTCTAGCAATAATTTAAGCTAGGGTTCATATTTGGAAAAATACCCATAGGTGAAATGTGTTTATTTTGATGTTTTATGATAGAATATGAGGTTTTAAATTATGTTAAACAACTTGTGCTACTCGGTTTTGAGTGAAAATGAGTAAAAGGGCTTAATCGGTAAAAATACCTAATAGTTATAAGTATATGTTAGAGTGAGAATTTGATGTTTCCATAGAAGGAAAAAGTGATCAGCATGTCATGAAACATAAGAATAAGGGTTGAAGTTTAATTCCCGAGCCTAGGGGCAAAAGTGTAAATATGCAAAAGTTTAGGGGCAAAATTGTAATTTTTCCAAAGTTTGAGTTAAGGACTGTTTTGAATAGTACATTAGTTAAATAAATAAAATATGATGTTTTAGATCCCGGAAAATGAGATTTGAACCTAGAATGAGAGAAAAATTAAAAATTGAGAAAGTTGGTAAAATGGCCGTTTTAGTATCGAGGTAAGTTAATATGTATAATAAGCATTAATTTATGCATGTTTCAATGTAAAATTGATATATTTACTATGATATCCGAGGTGTTGAAAGTATGTAAGTTGGTATGATAATAATAAAGCAATAATGCTGTAATTTATATTTGAAAGTTAAATTTAGTGAATTAATTGAATTATGTTAAATTAAATGATTATGGTGCCAAGTTTATGAATTGATTTAAAAATATGTCTATGGTACATGAAGTGCATTGAATTATCATACATAAATGTGATTTCTATGATTATGGATATTATGCGAAATTGTAAGTTCATATGATTTTTAATAAGGCAATGTGTAATTTAATGTTATTGCCTTGATATTAAATGAGATGTAAGTTTATATGTAAGTAATACATCAATATTACTTGTATTATGATATTTTATAATAATATTGGAAATATGTTTGTGGATAATTATTTGATTGGTGAAATTGTTGGAAAAGAGAGAAAATCCTGTTGAACCTTCGGAAAGATTGGATGATACAGATGGTATGTAGCTAGGTCACATGTATGGTGCTTTGAGTGCACATCATGTGTACAAGAGAGCTACGAGACATTATGATGTAGCTAGGTCACATGGGTGATACTATGTGTACACCATGTAGACAAGAGAGCTACGGGATATATATGTAGCTAGGTCGCATGCGTGGTTCCAGAAGGACACCATGTAGACAAGAGAGCTACGAGATAAATCTGCTAGGTCACATCGGTGGTACTAAGTGTTCACCATGTGTACAAGAGAGCCGAACTTTATGATGGGTGGAGCTATGTGCTGAAACCACCAAGTATCGAGGATTGATCCGAAGTGTTCAACGGGAGACTTATTATGTACTGCTTTGTGATTTTTGTGATGAAATAGTGTAGGTATATGTTTATGAAAATTATGAGCAATGTGCTCGATAGTTTGGTGAACTTTGATAAGACAAAACGGATTAAGTGGAATTATGTAAGAATGAATTTTAGTAGTAAAATAGTGTTGGACAGCAGCAGTTGTGTGATTTTGAAAATTCACTAAAAATTGTGGAAGTTGAATAAAAATGCAAATGATATATGAAAATAAATCTTAATGAGTCTATTTTCACATGAAAGAAACGGGAGAAGCAAAAGAATTCTATATTGTGTGGTATTTGAATTCTTGTGAAACAGGGTCTGAATGAATTTGAGATCCCCTATTCTGACTTTATAAATTCACCATAAATTGTACAAAAATTATTAAGAGTCATACCTTACATGCATGGATTCCTTATTGAGTCTATTTTTAAGGGAAATAAATGTCATGGTCGTTGGGATTTTGTACAGGGAGAAATTTGGTTCGTAGTACACAGAGGTCAGAGTAGTCGTACTCTGAAATAGGGGAGTCTTTAACTAATAAACTGTACTAATTAGCTAAATCAAAAATTATGAAAATTTTATGGTGGAAAGATATGTGAGTCTAGTTTCAGAGAAAATTTACGGATCTTAATTTCGAGCTCTGTAGCTCGAATTATAAATAGTTAAGTGACTATGACTCATGTGGAAAGTTTGATGTGAGCATTTATTAGTAAATTGTGAAATTGTACTTACAAGAATGCTCTATACATTAAGGATGTGGAATGGAGAGGAGGAGGAGGAAAATAAATATATGTGGAATACATGGAAACTATGGTATATGAAATATTGATATAATGAAATAAATGATATGTGTTTATAAGAGAATAGAAAGAGAATGATATGTGTCATGACATGTATATATATATATAAATATATGACTAGTCTTAATGTAATGCTTGTTGGGTATGGAGTTGAATTGAAATGTTTCAGGCAAACATGTTATTATGCGCATCTGAATTGTGGTATTTTATAAAGATATGATCTAGCTTTAAATATGAATGCTTGATGATTAAGCTGAAGTGGTAAGATGATAATCTTGGTGTAAATGTATAAGTGGTACTATAATAGACAAGGTAAAATAACTATGAGAGACACATGTATAATGACATACAAATGCTATGTTTGTGGTTTAAATTGAGATTGTTTAATCATTAAATGAATACCATGTTATATGCTTTTGATTTTGTATAAGTGGGTAAGAGATTAAGGTTGACCAAAGCTTGGAAAATAGCCTAGGTATATTCCACACAGCGAGAGACACGACCATGTGTCTCAGCAGTGTATGGAACACGACTTGGGACACGGGCATGTGGAGCCTTAAAGCATGAAATTTCCAAGATTTTCGTAAGTTCCTGGTTTAGTCCCGAACCCTTTCTAAAGTTTGTTTTGGGCCTCGTAGGTTTGTATTAGGGACCTTATGATTAAATGCAAAAAGTTTGAATTTGATACAAATTTTATGGCCCGTATTTTAGTTTAATGTTTTTATCTTTGTCCGGTAACGCCTCGTACCTTATCCCGGCCTCGGGTACAGGTAAGAGGTGTTACATTATGCAGTGGAGCGCTCTTGTTGACTCTTGAATTTCTTTGTGGGAAAAGAGTGTGTTCTATCACTAGATCTCTTATTCGAAATCCGAGCCACTCTCTTTGCTTGCTTTCTTTCATTATTTAGCTCTTCGACCTTCTTAGCCCGATCAGCTAGTGCTGCAAATTCTCGTATCTCCAGGATCCCGATCAATAACTTAATTTCCTCATTTAAGCCTTCCTCAAAGCGCTTACACATTTCAGTCTCTGATTAGACCCACTCCATTGCATATTGACTTAACCTAACAAACTCTCTCTCATATTCTAACACAGTCTTATTTCCTTGCCTGAAGTCCATGAACTCTTTTCGCTTCGAGTCTAAGAATCTTTGATTGATGTATTTCTTTTTAAACTCAGCTTGAAAGAACTCCCATGTAATATCTTCCTTCGGTACCACTGAAGATACAGTCTTCCACCAGTAATATGCAGTATCTTTTAGAAGAGATACAACACACTTTAAACACTCTTCAAGTGTTGTGAAACTCATCCAAAACTCATGTAGTGTTCTCGAGCTTGAACTCGACTCATTCAGCATCACCATCAACCTTATCTCTAAACTCTTCAGCCCCATATTTTCTAAGTTTGTCCATTGGGGCTTTGCCAATTCTTACGGGTGCCATACCTTGTGGGACTTCTTACTCAGGCCGAGCAGGGGGCGGAGGAAGTCATGGTATATTAGGGCCATTTCTCAAATAATCCCCAAACCACTCATCCATCATCTCGAAGAAGAAAGCTCTTGCCTCATCCTGGCCTTCAGACATAGGCCTTCTACTACTACTAGCAGGAGCTCGCTGAATGGAAGTTGGAACATGGCTCTAGGCTCCCTCGGACTCATCTTGAGCTTGATTGGAAGACATTTACGATATTCAAATATAATGAAAAATGGTTATGAGATGTCACACTATCATAACTTGTATAATGGCGTGTATAGCTGTACTTGATACATGCTACGTTATTCATGCCAAACATGCATAGTATAAATTCCCTATCACATACAGTCAATCATCAAGTTAGTTTCATCTCAAGCAATATAGCATTAATCTTAGATGAGCTCATCAATTCAAATATTTCCATTCTCGTTTCCCATTATAGTCCCATTGAATTTCTTGAAAATCTTGATGGGTATCCTGCTTAACGTCAAGTCATGCTAGTGACCATTTTAAATACACCCTTCCGTGAAACTCACTCTTACGGTGGAATTACCAGTCCAGGTGGGTATCCCGCTTACCGTCAAGTCATGCTAGTGACCATTTTAAACACACCCTTCCGTGAACCTCACTCTTACGGCGAAATTAGTAGTCCAGGTTAAATCCCTTATAACATAAATTCAAGGAGTATTACCAGGATTACCATTCCAGGCAAAATCTCTTACAACGACAATTACTCCAATACGCTCAGATCTAAAATGTCAGTCTAGGCTAATTTCAGCCCTTAATCATATTACCCATCCGGGCTAAATCCACAATGCACATATATTTATGGGAAGGTTCAATCACTTAAGCAACACCAGTCCGGGCTGGATCCTTACTATACTGAGATCATCGGAATACCCGTCCGGGCTAAATCCCTTTTTGCAATACATGCAGGATCTCATGTCATGTAAGCAAGAATTTACCTATCGAATCTCCCTTTTTCATTTAACCGAGACAATTGTCATCTTTTTCATTTTACACTACCACATTTTATGGATTGTCATGCAATCAATATCTAAATTAATATACATTTAAGAATATGTATTTTCAATTATATTTAAATTTTACTTTGAGTTACACGAACTTACCTGGTAATTGCTTTGGTTTCGTATTTCAGTTATTCCGAAACCTTTCATTTTCCACGGTTGACCTCCGGAATTGGTTCCTCGAGGTCTATATCAGTAAAATAACTTATTAATACCTCATACCATTCATTTCAAACCTAAATTTTACCCCCGGGAGAAATGACCATTTTGCCCCTAACATTTCACATGTTTACAAATTAGTCCCTAGGCTCGTATAATGGAGTGCATGAAATTCCTTGGTTACCCATGCCTAGCCGAATGTTACTCATACTCATAGAAGCCCATGTTTTTCCTTCATCCCATATTTTTCTACCCATTTTCACAAATTGTACAATTTAGTCCTTTAAGCCATTTCCATGAAAAACCACTTAGTAAAAGTTGTTTACCATCCTTTAAACTCTCATATTCCTTCATAAATCATCAAAAGACAAACATCTCATGCATAGGTAATTTTCTAAACATGAACCCTAGCATGATATATGGGTAGAAATAGAAAGAGCATGTTACGAGGATCTCAAAAATACGAAGAACATTAAAAACGGGGCTAGGATTGACTTACTATCAAGCTAGAAATGTTGGAAAACCCTAGCTATGGGGACCCTTAGAATTTTGGCAGCATGGAGAAGAAAATGAGCTGATTTTAGCTTGATTTTTCCCTTTTTATTAAGTTTATTACAATTGACCAAAATGCCCCTCCTTACAAAACGTCCAAATTTTTTTATGCATGCCCATTTTTGTCCAAAAACTTAGAAATTTGGAAAATTACTATTTAAGACCTTCTAATTTATAATTCAAACCAATTTCATGTAAATTACTTCTAGAACCCAAGTTCTGCAATTTATTCAATTTGGTCCCTAATTTCCAATTGGACACCTTATACTTAGAATTTCTTCATGAAACTTTAAGACATGCTTATTTTCATATTTTAGATCTTATAATAATCATGAAATAAATATTTTAATCTCGGATTGGTGGCCCCAAAACCACTATTCTGACTAGGCCCTATTTTGGGATGTTACATAACCTATTTACTGGTAAGATTTTCGGGGATGAAAATCCCTAAGGGGGAGAGTTGTAACAGCCCCTTTTTGGGTCTAATTGAAACAGTGATTCTGGGACCACAAATTTGAAGTCAAAATATTTATTTTATTATTATTTTAATGTTTACAGGATGATAGCATGTATGTGTGAAAATTTCGTGAATAAATTTTATCGTTTAAATGGTTAATTTGAGAAAAAAGGACTAAATCGCGTAAAATGTAAAAGTGTTGTTCTATTAGATAAAGGTGTCAAATAGCTTTGGTTTTTAAATATGGTGGCCTTAAATAGTAATTAAACCATTTGAAGGGTGAGTGGACATATATGGACATATATTAAGGTATTTAAATGGTTTATGAATAAGGATAATTTTGTAATTTAGTTAGTAAAAAATAATTAAATGATAAAAATCGCATATCATCTTTTTATGTTCTTCATCATCAACCGAATATTCAAAGGGAGGAAGCCATTTTTATGCATTTAGGGTTCAGTCACTTTGGGATTAAATTGGTAAGTGATTTTAGTCCCGTATTTAATAATTTTTACATTTTTGAGATCGTTGCTTCGTGTTCTAGCTAGCATGTACCCTAAATTTTGAAATTGTTAAAGATTTATCATGTTGCCATTGTTGAATGCTTGAGTAATTTGATGAATTATGATAGATTTGGAAGGTTTAGTGTTAGATTAATAGTTTTTGTAAAGTGATTTTCAAAAAAAATGTCAAAAAAGGATTAAATTGAGAAAATGTGAATGTAGTGGTTAAAAGTCTAAATAAATAGGAAATATGGGCTGATATGGGAATGGGTAATATTAGACTAGCATGAATTTGTACTAAATTACATGAATTCGCAATTTTATGGGATAATGACTAAATTGTGAAAATGTGAAACATTAGGGGCAAATGTGTAAATTTTCCAAATTGTAAATTATAGGCTAAATTGAATAGATCGAATGCTAAATGTGTTAAATTTGATAATATATAGATCAAGATAAGTCGATATCGAGATTAGATCTGGGAAAAGGAAAAGTGAACAAATAGTCGATAATTTCCATCCGAGCAACTCAAGGTAAGTTCATATAATTAGAATCAAAATTTTAAATACTTGTAATTATTTGAAATGAATGTATGTAATTGATTAAATGATCTATTTGAAATTCGAATGCCTTATTGATATAGTATGATGGTTACCGGGCCCTGTTTGAACCATAGGAATTCGTAGGATACGAGTGATATGTTCCCCACTTCTTCCTTACCATGGCAAGTATTTGTGAAATAAGAAATAACTCCAATGGGAAGACAAAAAAAAGAGGGCGTTAAGAGACCCTCTTGGCCTAACCCTAAACACTCTAAGATCTTTTTTCAAACCTGCTCCCATTTCGAGTCAAGAGATATATAAATAGACACATCCCATTGCATTGATCGGGGGCATTCGTAGTGACTGAGGGGGTCGAAGACCAAGAAGTGAATTATTTATCAGCCAAGCATTCTTCTTACGGCTAGATCCAATCTCCTGGTCCCTGCAGAAAGTAAAAAGAATTTCACGTTCTTCCTTTCGGGAAGGGAGGATTAGGAAAATCCTATTGATTGAAGCTTTCTCCGGACCTCCGGGAAAAGCATGAAAAAAAAGGCCCGAATGCTACGATCCCTCTGTCACCCCAGAATGAAAGGGGCGATCTCATAGTTCTTGGTCTGTGAAGATACGTTGTTTGGTCCTCCATTTTATTTTCCCATTGAGGCAGAACCTATACCTATGCTTGAAAGATAACTGTCCGTACACTGATAAGGGATGTATGGATTATCGAGAAGAGAGGAGCCGTGGTGGTCCCCCTCGGACCGCCCAGATCCCACGAGTGAATAGAAAGTTGGATCTACATTGGATCTCACCTGAATCGCCCCATCTATCCTCCTGATGAGAAGTTTGGTTTCAAACACCAATTCGAACAGGAGAAGTACGCCATGCTAATGTGCCTTGGATGATCAACATCTCAAGGTCAAGCGCTGATGAACACATTGAACTATCCATGTGGCTGAGAGTCCTCACAACCCAGGCACAACGGTGTAATTATCAGGGGCGTGCTCTACCACTGAGCTAATAGCCCGTCGTGCAGGCCCCCAGCAGTATGAGCTTACCGATATCTCAGCTCATAAAAGCTTATTATTTTCAGCTTGTCAGAGCTTACCGTTTTAGCTTAATAGAGCTTACTGTCCATCAACTCAGGAGGAGCTTATTGATCATAGCTCGAAAGAGCGGAAAAGATAATGAATCAACGAATTACTGATTTGTATATAATGTATATCACCCGAGTATCCTTCGCTATTCTAATAGGTTCAATGGGCATAAATTCTGTGATTGGTTATGTTAAAAAGCTATGTGTTACATGGATGAATTACTGTTATATAGATGAAGTACTATTTAAACGAATGAAGTACTGTTTAAATGAATGAGTTACTGTTATCGAATGAATTACTGTTTATATGATTGAGAGTGAAATGTTACAAATGATGTACATGATATATGTGAATTTGATATGATACAATGTATTGAGTATTGAATTGAGATAATGGATGTTTACATGCACTTATGTGACTAACTTGTTGATGAATGCTTGTGTATAGGCATTTTGCAAGTGAATTCTATATACTTTATTTAATTGTTTGGTTATGTATAAATGGTAAGTTAAATTCTGAATTATACGGGCTTACTAAGCTATAAAGCTTACTCTAATTCTTTTTCGTGTTTTATAGAGGTTTGTTAGCTCGCTCGATTTGGATAAAGTTGGAGTTACGCATCACACTATCTAGTTGCAGATTGGTACCTTTGAACTCATGGATATTTGTAAATATGGCATGTATAGGCTAGATATAAAGATGATAGTTATGGCTACTTGAGATAGAGATTTTGGTACATGTTGTGGTATAAGTTAAAGCCATGTGATTTGGCTTAACTTGGTATAATGTTTTGGTTGTGTATAATATTCAAATATGTTATGTTTTGGCAAGTAGTAGGCATATGAATGGAAAATGCATGATATTGCTTAGGTATTTGGATACTACGTCAAATTGGTATAAAATGTGTATGAAATGTTTTGGATTGGCTTCCTATTGTGTTATAAAATGTTGCAAATTATGTTTGTGCAGGTATGTAAAAATAGGGTAGCAAATTGGCTTTACAAATAGCCTATATTTGTCCACACGGGCAGAGACACGGGTATGTGTCTCAGCTGTGTGTGACACGCGGTATTGTTACACGGCCGTGTGTCCCCTGGTGTTAAAATTAAAATAAAGTCAGTTTACTCCACACGATCTCACACACGGGCATATGACTGATCGTGTGGTACAAGTCAGTATACCCCCTAATTGGCACACGGCCTAGCACACGAGCGTGTGACTTGGCCGTGGTGCATAAGTTAGTATACCTTATAGGTTTGGAACAGCCTGGCACATGGGCGTGTGTGACCATTTCGAGGGGCACACGGACGTGTGGTTGGCCGTGTGACCCAAGTTAGGATGTACCCCATGTTTTCACACGGCTGGTGACACGGGCGTGTCTAGTGGCCGTGTAAGACACACGGCTTGACCACACGGGCGTGTGTCCTTTGTTTTAAGAAAAATTTTCAAAGTTTCGTGAAAGTTTTATAAGTTATCGGTTTAGTCCCAAACCACTCCTAAAGCATGTTTTTGTCCTCGTAGGTTATTATAGGGGACAAATTGATTGAAATTGAATGATGATTGTATGAATTGGTTGAATACATGAGAAAAGTACGATTATATGTGTTATAAGTCTGGTAATGCTCCGTTTTTGAGATTGTTAGACTGTATAGAGTGCCTGTTTCTATTATATCTGATAGAGGTCCTCAGTTTACATCCCGGTTCTGGAATAAACTGCATAAAGCCTTGGGTACACAGTTACATTTCAGTTCCGTATTCCATCCTCAGACTAATGGACAATTAGAATGTGTTATACAGATTCTGAAAGATATGCTTCGATGTTGTGTGCTTGAATTTAAAGGTAACTGGGAAAAGTATCTGCCTTTAGTTGAATTTACTTATAATAACAACTATCAGTCCAGTATTAAAATGCTAGAAATGTAGAACTCTATTATATTGGATAGAGCTCAGTGAGAAAAAGATACACAAAGTTGATTTAGTCCGTGAAACAGAAGAAAACTAAAAATAATTTAGGACAGTTTGAAAGCAACTTCTGATCGTCAAAAGTCCTATGTTGATCTTAAACGGAAAGAAATAGAATTTCAGGTCGGCGATAAGGTATTCTTAAAAGTATCACCTTGGAAGAAAGTTCTCCGGTTTGGCCGTAAAGGAAAACTAAGCCCATGTTTCATCGAGCCATATGAAATCACGGAAAGAATTGGACCTGTTGCATATCGGTTGGCATTACCACCAGAACTTGACAGAATTCATAATGTTTTTCATGTATCTATGTTGCGACGGTATCGATTAGATCCTTCACATGTTATTTCTCTGATAGAAGTTGAGATACAGCCTAATATGACTTACAGTGAGAACAGATTAAAATCCTGGCACGCGAAACAAAAGAGTTAAGAAATAAAAAGGTAGAATTAGTGAAAGTTCTTTGGCAACGACATGGGATTGAAAAAGCTACCTGGAAACCAAAGGATACCATGAGAAAATAATACCCGAATCTTTTTACTGGTAAGATTTTCGAGGATGAAAATATTTAAGGGGGAGATTTGTAACAGCCCATTTTTAGTGAAATTGGAACAGTGGTTACGGGACCACAAATTTGAGCCAGAAAGAAAATTTATTTTAATGCTATTTCATGGCTGCATTATGATAGAAATGTCATATGAAAATTCTGATAAGAAAATTTTACCGATTATGTGTTTAATTAACGAAAAGACCAAACTGCATAGAATGCAAAAGTTGAGCTCTAGTAGCTAGAAGGATTAAATAGCTATGGAATTCAAATTTTGATGTCCTTATATGGTAATTAGACCATTAAAGAAAAGTTAGTAGATATTTTTGGTGATTCATCCATGGAAAAATTAGAAAAGGCTAAGGACTAAATTGGAATCAAAATAATTAAATAGAAATATCATCTTATTTTATTATCATCTTCATCCCCAAATTTCATGGAAACCCTTGGAGAGAGAGAAGAAACTAATCAAGCTTAATTGGGTAAGTATTCTTGTCCCGTTTTTAGTAATTTTTATATTTTTTGAGATCAGGATAATCTAATCTATCTATTTTGGGGATTAATTTGTAAAGATATCAAAGTATAGAAAATTTTCCATGGATGAATATGTTGAAAATTTGAAATTTATGGTAGAAAATAAAAGGTTGTTGATAGATAAACTTTTTTAAGGAGAAATTTGATGAAATCATGATTTAAGTGTAGTAAAACCCATGGAAAAATTCTAATTTTTGTAAAATTCAAGAACTATTATTGCAATATTTAAAATTTGGTTAGGCTTGGAATAAGAATAAAATTTCATGAATTTCATTTTCTGAGCCAAGGGACAAAATTAGAATTTATGGAAAGTTTGGGGGTAAAATGGTAATTTTGCCTAGGGCGTAAATTAAATTCAATTGAATATGAAATGGATTAAATTGATGATTAAATTTATTTATATAGACCCAGACAACTAAAATTTAAATCTAGATCAAGGAAAAGAAAAAGTTTCGGATTAGTAGATTTTTATACACAAATGAATGTCGAGATAAGTTCATGTAACTTAATTATGCATGTTAATTTGTTTAAAAATGAATGTTGTATTTGGGCGAAATATATAAATGCTTAAAGTATGAAAGGAATTATATGCCCTATATTGCTTGAATAAATGACAAGTTCCGAATGAATTAAGAAATTCGATGGACATATGTGATTTCTCTTATTGAATGTAGTCCTGGATATGTTGCGGACAGAAAATAGCTCAGACGAGTAATCCTGTTATAGCGCTCTTGAGCATGCTGATAAATAGTTCTTGCGAGCATCTTGATCAGTAGTGATTTTGCATGTGTTCCACACTACTGCAGCTCTGTGTGAGCGTCTTGTTACATGATTCGATCGGTTGTGATCCAGCATATAATGCGGACACAAACGCAGCTCTGTGTGAGCATCCTGATATAAGCTCTTATGGGCTACCTGATATGGCTCGCTTGAACTCTCTGTTACCTTATCTGGTGCTCCCTAATATTAACTCTTTGGAGTTATTTGTTAACCTCTATGAGCTCCCTAATTAAAACTCTTATGAGTTTTCCTGTTTATCCCGAATAAGTGTCCTGTTACATGGCTTATCTGAGTATCCTGATACGTGGCTTGAGAGTGTGCTCCCTGATTAAGTGCCCTAATGGGTACCCCTGAACATGAATTGACAAATTACTGATTTGTAACCTTATGTGTACTATCTGAGTATCCATCGAAATTTCAATAATTCAACGGATAAATTCCCGAAATGAGAAACTATGAGATTAAAAGATTTATGTTCTGAATACTTCTGAAATACCTGAAAGAAGTGTAGCATGATGAGCTCATCCATGTTTATTTGATGTACATGTGAATTATGTGACTAACATGCTTATTTGAGTGTATGTGATTAGGCAAATTACCAATTTGTTGGAAAACATGTTATTGTATGATTATTGTAGTAAATGTGATTGGTAAGTTTAATTCTTGTTATACGGACTTACTAAGCATTAATTGCTTACTAGGTTTTATTTTCTCTGTTTTGTAGTGCTCAAGAGCTCTTAAAGGTTGGAGATCAGTCGAAGCATCATCACACTATCCACTAGCATCGTTTTGGTATAAATAGTAAACTTATTTTGGTATAATGGCATGTATATCTAACTTGACCAAATGATGGCTTGTAAATCGATGTTTGTAATCTAGCCATTGGTATGGCTAGTGATGTTTGTTTTGGTATATCACTACAAAGTAATATTATGCTAATATATATATGTATGGTATTCATAGATTAAAATAAGATAAACTATATGCCTTAACAAAAAGGTAAGTTTGGCTATATGAATATAGTTGATGTTATGTCATACATATTAATGTTGTTTGCATGATTATAATGCTTGTATTGGTTGGCATATGTTTGCAATTCTTGGTATAGGTTATTGGCAAATTTGGGTGAGAAATAAAGCTATGAAATTGGGTATGTGGTTTGGCTGTGTGTCCCCTGCATCTTAAATTTAAGAAACAGAATGCTCAAAATTGGGTACACGGGCATGTGTCTCTGCGGTGTGTGCTACACGGCCCAAAACACATGCATGTGTTTTGGCCGTGTGAAAGCTGCACCTAAATTGTGAAAAATTGAATTTACCACACAGCTTAGCACACGGGCGTGTGGCAGGCCATGTGACATAAGTCAGAGAGTTACACGGGGTCAGACATGGCCTACAGCATGGGCTTGTCCTATGGTCACACGGGCATGTGTCCCTTGACCATATGGGTGTGTGTGCCCTGCATCAAGGTAAAATTTTGAAATTTCACAAAAAAATCTCTAAGTTCCCGATTTAGTCCCGACTCGATTCCAATGTTTATAATAGGCCCCGAGGGTCCACTCAAGAGACAATATGAGTAGTTTCTGATGTGAATAACATGAATTATCTGTAATTGTTCTATAAACTCTGGTAATACTTTATAACCCTATTCCGATGACGGATACAGGTTAGGGGAGTTAGCAACCAAACGATCTTCTCCCCTATTTTCGTACCACGAACTACTTCGATTGTGGGCTCGAACCAATTGAATCAAAACATAAAACTAGAAAAAGTTTTCTTTTCCTTTTGGGTTGAAAATGAAAATTATCTCTTCTTTAATAGAAACTGGTAGAATTGCTATTCTGGAAAAATATATTTAATAGTTAAGAACAAATTCTCTTTATTTTCGGCAGAGTAACAATCTCTTAGAGTTTTAGAAATAGCTCTACCAGTGCCATCTATATATAGTGAGAGAAGGTACAACCCTTGTTGAATTGTAGAGATTTATTTCAAATAGGAAAACAACTTTCTAGTCCAACTTGGAGAGGGAGAGAGGCCAATAGGGTTTGCTTCCCCTTATATGTATTATGATGGGGATTCGACCCTCTCATTGTATTAGGCTTAATTATATGTGTTTTCTGCACTTTTAACTCATCACTTTATAATTTAATCCAACTCAATACATATTTGTCTATTTTCCAAAATAAAAATTAAATTTTCAATTAAATAATTTCCTTATCCGATTTTAACCATGGTAAAATTTTTAAGAAAATATATTCAATATTTTATAACTCAAATTGTTCACTATGACCAAATGACTTCTTTTCATTTTTAGGCTTTTAAACTGCTCAAAAACATAAACTCATTCTTCTGATCATTTTTGAGTAATCCATGTACATTTGCAAATGAATCATTTCAAATTTTCTTTTTCATATCCATTTTAATTTTGAGAAAACCACATTCATTTCCAAATGATTTTATTTCTCCATTTCAAAGAAAACCATAATCATTTTTTAATATTTTCCATTTCTCTATTTATATTCATTCTATTCATTTTCGATTCAACACGCAATTCATTTCTGCATTCAACGAGCTAGCGGAGGGACCTATTGGACATATGTAATAAAGGCTTAAATTATTTATAATTAAGTTTTAGCTTTTTGACTATTATTTGTAAAATTATTTAGTCACGAAGGCCTTCCACTAAAGTATCGTGACTGAGCTTTCCCTAACGACATACCATTATGAGAGCAACTATTCAGTGCTCGTCTATTGAACTTGTCATAAGTGTGTCACCCTCATAGTATATCATTGATCTCCTTGGGATGATATCTGTTCTCCCAGTATGATCCGATTTTATCTTATGGTAATCATTACATCTTCATTCATGAAAAGCCAATCAATATTAAATAGTGATCAAGTCATCCATCACAAAGACGAAAGACCCGTGGCCACGTTTACTTCTCATCAACAATGTAATGCTTATGAGAGGATATCATTTTCTCATATCTTGGGCTATGAATTACATTATATAGAATGGTGTTACATACTATGGAAGTCGTACACCTATCGCACCAACTTTCAATTTTCTGTCTATTCGAACTTAAGCTCTTACTTACACCAAAGTGTACGAGTCATGCATACACAGCCCGCCATCTACTCAAGAATTATGTATGTTACAATAGGAATGTCACAAGTGAATAGATCCATAAAAGGATTCAAGATTAATTCTACTTAGGTCCAGTCTAATATACTGTCAATCTAGTCAATCACATCTATGTCTCTATCTTCTAGGAGTCATCCGCTCTGATGCCCAAGACAAATCATGTCCCCATTTTTTGAGTAATCCATGTACATTTGCAAATAAATCATTTTTTCATTTTCTTTTTCGTCTCCATTTCAATCTTGAGAAAACCACATTCATTTCCAAATGATTTCATTTCTCTATTTCAAAGAAAATCATAATCATTTTTTAATGTTCTCTGTTTCTCTATTTATATTCATTCCATTCCTTTTCGATTCAACACGCAATTCATTTTTGGTTTCAACGAGCTAGCGGAGGAACCTATTGGACATATGTAATTAAGGTTCAAATGATTTATAATTAAGTTTCAACTTTTTTCCTGTTAATTATAAACTCATTTAGTCACAAAAGCCTTAGACTAAAGTATCGTGATTGAGCTTTCCCTAAAGACATACCATTACGAGAGTAGCTATTCAATGCTCATCCATTGACGTTGTCATAATACCCTCATAGTATATCATTGATCTCTTTAAGACGATATCCATTCTCTCGATATGACCATATTTTATCTGATGGTAATCATTACATCTTCATTCAGGAAAAGTCAATCACTATCAAATAGTAATCAAGTCATCCATTACAAAGACGAATGACCCGTGGCCATGTTTACTTCTCATCAACAATGTAATGCTTATGAGAGCATATCATTTTCTCATATCTTGGGCTATGCATTCCATTGTTGTGAATGATGTTACATACTACGGAAGTCATACACCCAACGCACCAGCTTTCGGTTTTGTATCTATTCAAACTCAAGCTTTTACTTACATCAAAGTGTATGAGTCACGCATGAATAGTCTGCCATCCACTCAAGAATTACGTATGTCACAATATGAACGTCACAAGCGAATAGATCCACAAACAGATTCAGGATCTATTTTACTTGGGCCCAGTCTGATGTACTGTCAATCTGGTCAGGCACATCTCTATCTCTATCTTCTAGGAGTCATCCGCTCTAATGCCCAAGACAAAGCATCTCCCCCATTTTTGAGTAATCCATGTACATTTGCAAATGAATCATTTCTCATTTTCTTTTTCATCTCCATTTCAATTTTGAGAAAACTACATTCATTTCCAAATGATTTCATTTCTCTATTTTGAAGAAAACCATAATCATTTTTTTAATGTTTTCCATTTCTCTATTTATATTCATTCTATTCATTTTCGATTCAACACACGATTTATTTCTGGTTTTAACGAGCTAGTAGAGGGACCTATTGGAGAAATGTAATTAGGGCTCAAATGATTTATAATTAAGTTTTAAGTTTTCACCTATTAATTATAAACTCATTTAGTTATGAAGGCCTTCCACTAAAGTATCGTGACTGAGCTTTCCCTAAAGACATACCATTACGAGAGCAACTATTCAGTGCTCGTCCATTGACCTTGTCACAAGTGTGTTTCCCTCATAGTATATCATTGATCTCTTTGGGATGATATCTTTTCTCCTAATATGATCTTATTTTATCTTATGGTAATCATTACATCTTTATTCATGAAAAGTCAATCACTATCAAATAGTGATCAAGTTATCCATCCCAAAGACGAATGACCGTGGCCACGTTTACTTCTCATCAATAATGTAATGCTTATGAGAGGATATCATTTTCTCATATCTTGGGCTATGAGTTCTATTATTGTGAATGGCGTTACGTACTATAGAAGTCGTACAGCCAACACACCAGCTTTCGATTTTGCATCTATTCGTACTTAAGCTTTTATTTACATCAAAGTGTACGAGTCACGCATATATAGTCCGCCATCCACTCAAGAATTACGTATGTCACAATATGAATGTCACAAGTGAATAGATCCACAAACGGGTTCAGGATCTATTCTACTTGGGTCCAGTCTAATGTACTGTCAATCTGGTCAATCACATCTATGTCTCTATATTCTAAGAGTCATCCGCTCTGATGCCCAAGACAAAGTATCGCCCCAATTTTTGAGTAATCCATGTACATTTGCAAATGAATCATTTCTCATTTTCTTTTTCATCTCCATTTCAATATAGAGAAAACCACTTTCAATTCCAAATGATTTCATTTCTCTATGTCAAAGAAAACCATAATCATTTTTTAATGTTTTTTGTTTCTCTATTTATATTCATTCTATTCCCTTTCGATTCAACACGCAATTCATTTCTAGTTTCAACGAGCTAGCGGAGGGACCTATTGGAATTATTTAATTAGGGCTTAAATGATTTATAACTAAAATTTAACTTTTCGCCTATTAATTATAAACTCATTTAGTCACGAAGGCCTGCCACTAACATATCGTGACTAAGCTTTCCCTAAAGACAACCATTACGAGAGCAACTATTCAGTGCTCATCCATTGACCTTGTCATAAGTATGTTACCCTCATAGTATATCATTGATCTCTTTGGGACGACATTTGTTCTCCTAAAATGATCCTATTTTATCTTATGGTAATCATTACATCTTCATTCATGAAAAGTCAATCACTATCAAATAGAAGTCAAGTCATCCATCACAAATACGAATGACCCGTAGCCACGTTTATTGCTCATCAACAATGTAATGTTTCTGAGAGGATATCATTTTCGATTCAACACGCAATTCATTTCTACTTTTAACGAGCTAGCAGAGGGACCTATTTGACATATGTAATTAGGGCTCAAATGATTTATAATTAAGTTGTAACTTTTTGTCTATTAATTATAAACTCATTTAGTCACGAAGGCCTTCCACTAAAGTATCATGACTGAGCTTTCCCTAAAGACATACCATTAAGAGAGCAACGATTCAGTGCTTGTCCATTGACCTTGTCATAAGTGTGTTACCCTCATAGTATATCTTTGATCTTTTTGGGATGATATTTGTTCTCCCAATATGATCCTATTTTATCTTATGGTAATCATTACATCTTCATTCATAAAAAGTCAATCACTATCAAATAGTGATCAAGTCATCACAAAGACGAATGACCCGTGGCCACGTTTACTTCTCACCAACATTGTAATACTTATGAGAGGATATCATTTTCTCATATCTTGGGCTATAAATTCCATTATTGTGAATGATGTTACATACTATAGAAGTCGTATAGCCAACGTACCAGCTTTTGGTTTTGTACCTATTCAAACTCAAGTTTTTACTATCAAAGTGTATGAGTTACGCATACATAGTCCGCCATCCACTTAAGAATGACGTAAGTCACAATATAAACGTCACAAGCGAATAGAGCCACAAACGGATTTAGGATCTATTCTACTTGGGTCCAGTCTAACGTATTGTCAATCTGGTCAGTCACATCTATGTCTCTATCTTCTAGGAGTCATCCGCTCTAATGCCCAAGACAAAGCATCTCCCCAATTTTTGAGTAATCCATGTACATTTGCAAATAAATCATTTCTCATTTTCTTTTTCATCTCTATTTCAATTTAGAGAAAACACCATTTATTTCCAAACCATTTCATTTCTCTATTTCAAAGAAAACCATAATCATTTTTTAATGTTTTCCATTTCTTTTTTTATATTCATTCTATTCATTTTTTATTCAAAATGCAATTCCTTTCTAATTTCAACGATCTAGTGGAGCGACCTATTGGACATATGTAATTAGGGCTCAAATGATTTATAATTAAGTTTTAAATTTTTGCCTATTAATTGTAAACTCATTTAGTCACGAAGGCCTTCCACTAATGTATCGTGACTAAGCTTTCCCTAAAGACATACCATTACAAGAGGAACTATCCAGTGCTCATCCATTGACCTTGTCATAAGTGTGTTACCCTCATAGTATATCATTGATCTCTTTGGAATGATATCTGTTCTCTTAATATGATCGTATTTTATCTTATGGTAATCATTACATCTTCATTCATGAAAAGTCAATCACTATTAAATAGTGATCAAGTCATCCATCATAAAGACGAATGACCCGTGGCCACGTTTACTTCTCATCAACAATGTAATGCTTCTGAGAGGATATCATTTTCTCATATCTTGGGCTATGAATTCCACTATTGTGAATGATGCTACATACTATAGAAGTCGTACACCCAATACACCAACTTTTGATATTGTATCTATTCGAACTTAAGCTTTTACTTACATCAAAGTGTACGAGTCACGCATACATAGTCCGTTATACACTCAAGAATTATGTATGTCACAATATGAACGTCACAAACGAATAGATCCACAAACGGATTCAGGATCTATTCTACTTGGGTCCAGTCTAATGTACTATCAATCTGGTCAGTCATATCTATGTCTCTATCTTCTATGAGCCATCCCCTCTGATGCCTAAGACAAAGCATCTCCTTAATTTTTGAGTAATCCATGTACATTTGCAAATGAATCATTTCTCATTTTCTTTTTCATCTTCATTTCAATTTAGAGAAAACGACATTCATTTCCAAAAGATTTTGTTTCTTTATTTCAAAGAAAAAAGTAATCATTTTTTAATAGTTTCCGCTTCTCTGTTTATATTCATTCTGTTCATTTTTTATTCAACATGCAATTCATTTCTAGTTTCAATGAGCTAGCGAAAGGACCTATTTGACATATATAATTAGGGCTCAAATGATTTATAACTAAGTTTTAACTTTTCACCTATTAATTATAAACTCATTTAGTTAAAAAGGCCTTCTATTAAAGTATCGTGACTGAGCTTTCCCTAAAGACATACCATAACAAGAGTAACTATTCAGTGATCGTCTATTGACCTTGTCATAAGTGTGTTACCGTCATAGTATATCATTGATCTCTTTGGGATAATATTCGTTCTCCCAATATGATCCTATTTTATCTTATGGTAATCATTACATCTTCGTACATGAAAAGTCAATCACTATAAAATAGTAATCAAGTCATCCATCACAGAGACAAAAGACCAGTGGCCACGTTTACTTCTCATCAACAATGTAATGCTTATGAGAAGATATCATTTTCTCATATCTTGGGCTATGAATTCCACTATTGTGAATGACGCTACATACTATAGAAGTCATACACCCAACACACCAGCTTTCAATTTTGTATCTATTCAAACTCAAGCTTTTACTTACATCAAAATGTACGAGTCACGCATACATAGTCTGCCATCCACTCAGGATTTACGTATGTCACACTATAAATTTCTCAAGCGAATATATCCATAAACAGTTTCAAGATCTATTCTACTTGGGTCCAATCTGATGTACTGTTAATCTGGTCAGTCATATCTATGTCTATACCTTCTAGGTGTCATCCGTTCTGATGCCCAGGACAAAGCATCTCCCAATTAGTCTTCATAGACGACATATTAGTCTTTCAATAGGTTTCCTCATTTTTTATCAAACTAAAGCATCTTTAGGTTCATCTACTAATACAAGTTGTATGTCTTTATTACAATTTGATCACATAATACTGCTAAATATTAGTTCAATAATAGACAACCAGTGGGCAACATTTGCATTCATTTTGCTTTGTGTGAAAAAGAAAACATGTAAGGACAATATACAAAGTAGTAATGTATTTCAATGAATTTTTTTATTAACCAATCTGTTCGAAAAATTACAAGTGTAGTTAGACAAAAATACTACACTAAGGGCACTAGATCCAAGAAGTGGATGGTTGATTATTAGGGTCATTAGCTTAATTAGTTTAAATTTTATTTAATTAAATTAATTTTAATTAAGATAATTACATGTATATATTAGAGTTAGTGGAGGAAAAAGATGAGACATCTTCTTCATCAAAACACCGAAAGTTAGAAGAAAGAAAACCTAAGAGAAGTTTGAAACCTCTAGCGACAAATTGGTTTGTGCAATCAAGTCATTTTCTTGTAATTTTATGTTTTTAAGGTCATTGGAGTTTGATTTAGCTAGCCCATGTACTAATTTTTAAAACTATTAAATTCTTAGGAAGTTGTCATTGTTGATTTCTTGAACTTCTAGTTGTTAAATTGATAGGATTTAAGCTTAGATGTGAAAAAGGACTAAATTGTAAAGCATAATTAATAGTTTCATACATTAGAGACTAAACTGAATAAATTGTAAAATTGAATATAGAAATAAGAAATAGGAGGTTCCTAATGAGTAATAGTGAAATCAGATTTTAATTCAGGGCTACAAATTGAAAGTTAGGTTAGTCCCGATATTAGGGATTAAATTAAATAAATTAAAAAATTTTGTATAAATTGATAATTGATTGTGAATTGGCTGATTATTGATAGTGTCATATGTCTAATGTTAATTTGTAGCTAATATTGACCTGGATTTGTCAAAAGAAGAAGAAAAATCCAAATTCATTGACGAGTAGTTCAAAAATTTCGGTTTGTATTTCTATAATTCGTGATCAATTTAATTATTGTATTTTCATGTCATTATACATTATATATTTTTGAGGTGAGTCATTCTTGGATTATTGAATTGAATTGCTACAGTATTGGTTGATTATCATTACAGGGACTAAACTGAATAAAGTAAAAAAATTAGAATTTATTTGATATTTGATATATAATTTATGGATTTGTGATATGTTGATTGATCTCTCATTATTAAATTGTAAATTTAATTGTATAAAATGAATTAGAAATGGAAAACCCTATTAGTTGTTTGGACCAAGTCGAATATAATTGGCATATCATAGAGTCAGAGTACTGTGTAAAACCATCATTGCTAGACAATCTGAGGCGGTACATATTATGCATTGAGTCATTTTTGTTAGGAAACCCATGTGGCAGATTGATTGAGTTGAGAAATCCATTGTTGCTAGGCCATCCGAGAGGTCTTCTTTATCGTTGTAACATCATCGTTGTTTAGCAACCCAGGGTGACAAGCCCGTGTATCCGTTTTGAGTCCATGTTGGTTAATAAGGATATAAACGAATGAATTGTTCAAATAACATATGGTAAGATATATTCTATGGAAATACAAAGTGTAAATTGAATCGAAAAAGAGTCTTGGGGGCCAATTGTGTTTTAATGAGCCATTAGGCTCGAAAATGGCATAAAATATGGTATGAGAAAAAATGTATGTGTACATATATGTATATATATGCTAAAGATGAAAAATGATAAATATAATTGTAATTAGATTTAACAAGTAAAAAAGAGCTAAATCATGCATGAGATGAATGTTATATAACAAGATAGTATATTTGTATATTGAATAAGTATGCTAATATGATTAGAGTGTGTTATATTGAAATGTAAAGTGGTTGGAATGAAACTTATGCTAATATGATTAGAGTGTGTTATATTGAAATGTAAAGTGGTTGGCATGAAACTTTCATATGAATTAGATGTATGCATTAACTTGTATTTGTTTGGATTATCTTGAATCATAGATTTACCATTGAGCAGTTTGCTCAGCATATGGTTTGCTTTCCTTACACAAGTTAGATGCAATTCAAGAATTTAATAATCGACTTCAGCATCCAGTCAAAGATCCCATACTCAAAAATGTTTCCGTACTTTCTTTCACTAGTTATTTTGGGATGTACCTAAGTGTGTCCACTTTGATACCAAACTATGTATATAAATACTTTTCGATTATAACTTGATGCATGGAATTGGTCAATTAGATGAAATGTGTAAATTGGCTTTAATTTTGTTTTAAAATGGTATAAAAAGTCGCGTCTATTAATGGCATGATGGTTAGGAAGATTTGATAATCGAATGGTTAGCTGGTTTATTTAGTTGACATATATGATTGTATGCATTGAGTTGGAACATTTTGCATTAGAATGAATCGATATTGAAATGGCTTTGATTAGAACTGATTAAAAGACTTGTTTCGGTATGTTTTTGGTTTATTTTGATGCATATTTGAATGGTAGAAATGGAAACTGTAAAATAGGTACCAAAATGTACTTTTTACCAAAAATAGGGACTTAGTGGTCTGCCTCCAATATCGCGATACCATACCCTTGATATCATAATACCGACCCTATTTTATTTTGAAAACTTTGTAATTTTGTCTTTAGGTTGGGAAGTTTGGCTACAATCTTCAAAATCACAATACCAAGCCCTGGGTATCCTGATACCCACCTGATATGTTTTGAAGTTTGGTTACTGTCTTTGAAATCTCGATACCAAGCCCTAAATATAATGATTCCCAATTGCTATATATTGAAAATTTTCAATTTAGTCTGATTTGCGCTAGGGTTAGTATTAAAGGTTTCTTACACTTGTATAAGACCTAGGAATGATTACTATTGTTGCTTGTAATGTTCGAATTTGAATGTTAAATGGCTAGAATTGTGTTTACTTTAATCGTAGTTGTTCTAGTAATGAATGTAGCATATTATGGCTCGGACCAGGATGACCAGGTCAAATACGGGGTGTTACATTTAGTGGTAAAGCTATAGGTTTAGTCTAGTGGTTTATGCCAAGTCAAGTCGAGTCTAAGTCAGGATTTGGATGTTTATTATTAAATGTCTTTTTTTATAGCTGAAAATTTTAGTGAGTCAAGAAACGACGCTGGGAATGATATGCATAACAGTGGTCGCTCCATTGTATGTGAGAATAGGATTGAATTCGTGGCACCTGGAATTGGTCCAGCTGATGCTTCACCTCATAGAAATGGTAGCCCTTGATAGGAAGAAACAAATTTACATTAATCTATTGAAGAAGTTTCTTAACGAGTAGAGAAAGTTGCCTCGCAGGTTGCTCCAGCTGTCGTAACTCGACAAGCTTTGATAAATGAGTTGCATAAATATGGCACGACTGAATTCAAAGGGTTGAAAGACATTGACCCTTCATTAATTGAAGCTTGGCAACAATCGACGAACCGGGTTCTACAATAGCTCGAATGTTCTCCACATGAGTGTGTTACATGCGTTGTGTCCCTTCTAAAAGAGGTTGTGTATCAATAGTGGTTGATCGTTACTCGACATATGCCAGTCGGTAGGGTTGATTGTGTTTTCTTCCAGTCAAAATTTTAGAATAAGTATATCGGTGAGTTGTATCTAGAGGATCGGAAGCAAGAGTTCATGACTTTAAAACAAGGCTAGATTTTCATGAAATTCCTGCGACTCTATAAGTATGCATTGGAATTAGTATCGATAGAAGAAGAAAGCTTTAAATATTAACGACAAACCAAAACCCTATCAAGCCCTTGGGAAATGATTTAGGACTTGAAACTTGCATCAGTCGCCTAAACAGGCCAGAGAGTCTCGAGAGCATTGGAGGTCCTCCTCGAGATCTGTAAGGTCTAAGGGAGTCCGAGACTAACAGCCAATTATTTATGTAGGTAGTGTAAGAGACCCTATTAGAGATGTTGATATTCTGAGCTGTGAACTGTGTGGAAAGAGACATAAGGGTAAGTGTTGGAAGACAACAACGGCGTGTTTTTGATGTGGGTCATTGGACCATTTTGCATGAGATTGCCCAAGGAATGATATTCATTCACCTGTTTCTACCTAGAGGTCTGCTCCTACTATTAGGTTTGAGGAAATTCACATGGTGGTTTCTTATCAAGGAGTAGTTTAAAGGAAAGGACTAAGTATAAAGTATAGAAATCAGAAGCCAAAATTCCAATAAAGCATACATGGTTCATACCTTGGAGGTAGGCGACGTTATAGATGTTGTAGCAGGTGTTTTTCTTTTATAATCAGTACCTGTATATGCCTTGATTAATTCTGGTTCCTTCCCATTCTTATGTGAATTCTAGTTTTATAAAACTGGGTAGTTTGAAGTTAAAAATGTCAAATGTTGCAATGGTTGTATCAAGTCTGTTAGGGCAAATCGTACTTGTTCATTAAAGACCCAAAGCATAGCATTTTCATTTGATCTACTAATCATTCCATTTGATGACTTTGATGTTATTTTGGGAATGGGTTGGTTATTGGAACATGGTGTGATTTTGGATTTTTGTAAAAAGAAGTTTTCAGTTCAGAATCTGGAAGGTGGAATAATAAAACTGAGTGGTATCAGATCAAACAGCTCAACTCGAATCATTTCACCAGTCCCAGCTAATAAACTCTTGAACAAAGGCTATGAAGCAATTCTAGCCTATATTATTAATTCGAACTTGAATGAAAGTTAGATAAACAATGTTCAAATGATATGTGAGTTTTTAGATGTGTTTCCTAAGGAACTGTCAGGATTGCCTCCTGATTTAGATGTTGAATTCACAATTGAAGTTTTTCCTGGTACAGCATCTGTATCAATTGCCCCGTATAGAATGACACCGATGGAGTTAAAAGTGTTGAAAGTTCAGTTGTAAGATTTACTGGACCGTGACTTTATATGTCTTAGTATATCACCCTGGGGAGACCTAGTGTTCTTTGTCAAAAAGAAAAACAGATTGATGCAGCTTTATATTGATTATCGAAAGTTGAATAAGCTAACAATAAAAAATTGATATCCTTTGTCGTGTATTGATGACTTGTTTCATCAATTGAAGGGTGTCTCAAACTTTTCCAAGAGTGACTTGAGATCAATATATTACCGTTTAAAGGCTAAAGACAGTGACGTGCCAAAAATGACATTTTAAACGAGGTACGATCATTACGAGTTTATGGTTATGCCATTTGGATTGACAAATGCTCCAATGGCATTCATGGATCCCATAAACTGCATATTCCAGCCCTATTTGGATCAATTCATGGTGGTATTCATTGACAATATCTTGATCTGTTCAAGGCTAGAAGTTGAGCACAATAAGCATTTGAGAATCGTATTACAAGTGTTGCGAGAGACAAAAAAAACTTTACAGATAGCTCAATAAGTGTGAGTTTCGTGTTATTTCAGCCAAAGGGATCCAAGTTGATCCTAAAATTATTAAAGCTATTCTTTAGTGGAAAGTACCGAAAAATGTAGCAGAGATTCAAAGTTTTCTTGGTTTGGTCGGCTATTACAGAAGATTCATGAATGGGTTTTCCAAGATAGCCCTACTGATGATAAAGCTTTTATAAAAAAAAACGTGTCATTCATATAGAACAATCAATGTTCGGAAATTTTTGAAAAGTTGAAAGTGATGTTGATGAAAGCACCGATCTTTACTACACCTGAAACAGGGAAATAATTTGTACTTTACAGTAACGCCTCGTTGAATGGATTGGGTTGTGTTTTGATGCAGGATGGTAAGATAATTGCATATACGTCTCGGTAATTAAAATCACATGAACACAATTACCCTATCCATGACCTAGAGCTAGCCAATGTGGTGTTCGCTCTAAAAATTTCGAGACTGATCTACCACAAATCGATAACACACTTAAGGATATTTTTCTCGAGAAAAATAGAGTTTGAAGCATAGTTTTTCATTATTTTCGTTGTTTTCATAGTTTGGTATAATAAGTGAAAATGTTTCAATTTTGTCTAATTTTTTACCCAAATTGGTCGATATTCCAATTTAGAGGCCAAACGTGTGTTTGAGTGCTGCAAGGATGTGTCGGAGGTCGAAAATGAACGAGAACTGCAGCTAGGGCAAGGGTATCGCAATATCTAACCCTTACGATGGCAACACCCCAGACAGTATAGAAGACCAAGGACTACCTTTAGTGGTATCGCGGTATCCCCTTGGGTATCACGATATCCACCTTCCAAGGAGGATCCCAAGTTCCAACACTACTCGAGATGTCACGATATCCTCTTTTGGATATCATGATATCACTTGTGTCAAGGGGACAAACTTAGACAAAAAGGGCAACCTTTGTCTACCCAGCCTACTAATCACACAAGGCCCATATAGGGGCATTTTTGGCGTTGAAAAGTAATCAAAATACACTTCAAAACAACCAAAAATTGCTGAGGAAGAGAGTGACACACATTAGCTTAGTTTAGGTTTATTTTTCTCTAGGTTTTCTTTAGTTTTCCTCTGCACTTTTTCTAGGGTTTTTATTTTTCTCTTCTTCTACCTTAGATTAGAGTTTAGTTTTCTGCATTTACTTCTTATTCTTGTTGTTCTTTATGTTATTAATTTGGTTAACATTGTAACTAAGGTTTATTTACATTTCTAGTCTCTGTACTTTGCTTTCAAGGCTATCTAAGCTTTAGTTCAATGTATTTTAATTTATTTTACTTAAAATCTATCAAAGCTTGTTCCTTTTTTCCTGATAAATTCTTTTGGTTTCATGTTATTTAAGTTTTCTTGCATCAAAATCTCAACTTTTATATTTTTCTCAAGCTTTACTTTCATGGTTGCCTTATTTTTCATTGCTATGTTTATTTTCTTTACCTTGAGCATGTGTAGCTCAACCTTTAAGGAGATTGATTTATGGAGATGTGGATTAACTAAAATCTTTCGACAGAGGACTAAATCGTAACAAAATAGTTTGAATAGAACTAAGAACTTAGGTAGTGACGCCCCTAAGAGAATATGAAGATAAAGTGAGATTGGAAAGTAATCTTGTTGCACACCCATTCGTTAGTCCCAGATTAACCGGCTAGATTGAAAGACAAACCGAACCTAATTCATCTAATTCGATAAAATTGAGATCTAAAGATAAAATGAAGCCACTTGGTAATTTTCGCAATTTATGTCCCCTAGTCCAAGATTTGGTAAACCACATGGAAGTCAACCAACCCCTATTGGTTATTTGCTAGATAGTCCCTCTAATTTACAATACTTTCAATTTAGTCCTTAGGATAAAATATATAATTTTCTTGCAAAACCATCTTTTATGGATTGTCGTAGTATAAAATCATATTAGTAGCCTCATAAACTCTATTGTGTATGCTTGTTATTGCTCAATCATGTCTTCCTTTAGGTTCGATCCTTGGAATACTTCAGTGTTTCATTGTAACACTATAAATATTACAACTGACTTGCATGCCTGCTGTAACACCTCTTGTAATAGCCCAATTTTTGCTAAATTGGAACAGTGGTTTCGGAACCACAAATTCGAGGTCATAAAATTATTTTAATGTTATTTTGGTGTTTATAGCAATTGAATATGTATGGGTGAAAGTTTCGTGAAATAATTTTAGTGTTTGAGTGCTTAATTTGACAAAAGGACTTAATTGCATAAAATGCAAAAGTAGCATGCTATAAGTTAAAAGTGCCAAATTGCTATATTTTATTAAAAGTGAGGTCCTTATGTTGTGATTAGACCATGGTTAATGGAATTTTTCATAAATGAGCAACTATTATGTGTTTTATTAATGTATTAGTAAAGGTTATTTTTCTAATTGTAAAAATAGGTTTAATTAAACAAAATCAAAACAAAAGATGATTCATTCATTCATCTTTTCAACCGAAAATAGAAAGGGATAGGAAGCTTTCATGCATTCGGTACTTTAATAGCTAGATTAAGGTATGTATTTTGCTCGATTTTTTATGATTTCTATGTTTTTGCGATCGTTGCTTCGTATTCTACCCAGCCCATGCCTCAATTTTTGAAAGTGTTGATGATTTTGAAAGTTTCCATTGATGAATTCATGTGTTTTTGGATGTTTGATGATGAAATATGAAAGCTTGGTGTTTGATATACATGTTTTGTAAAGTGATTTTGAGTAAAAATGCATATTAGGGATTAAATTGAAAAAATATGAATTGAGGGGTTAAATTGTAAAATAAATGAAAAATATGGGCTGCTAGGGACCTATAGAGAATTCGGCTAAGCATGGTTCTCATTGAATTTTTTGAATTTGGTGTATTTTTGAAATAGGGACTAAATTGTAAGAAATGTGAAAGTTTAGGGCCAAAGTGTAAAGTGGCTTAAATATGTGTTTGTGGATGAAATTGATTGAGTTGGTGATTAAATGGACTGATTTTGAATACATTTAGATCAAGAAAGGAGGAATTCAGATCTATATTGGGGAAAAACTAAAGTTATCGACTAAATGATTCGATTCGTCGTTTTAGTATCCGAGGTAAGTTCGTACGCGTTAAAAATTGTTACAATTATGTTTTAATGCTTTATTAATTGCATAAATTGAATATATGAGACTACGATTGTGTACGACGATAAATCGACTATGTTTGGCACTTAGTGTGCGTTTCGAGATAGCTTCGGCTATATATAGCACTTAGTGTGCATATCAGAATAACTTTGGTTATATATGGCACTTACTGTGTGAGATCCAGATAGCTTCGGCTGTGAAAGAAACTTAGTGTGCAAGATTATAACAACTTTAGTTATGTTTTGACACTTAGTGTGTGAGACAGTATCACGTAAAGGGATGAGTTTTGATATGAATTTGTACAAGTATGTACATATAAAGCATGAAATCCAAATAAAAGAAGTAATGAACTTGTTTGTAAATACTTGAGTAAGTATGAGGAAATTTTGTTGGTTACCCTGATTTAGACATTAATTAGTCCAAATTGATGATTTGTATTTTATGAACTGTTGAGTATATTTAGTACGAGCTTACTAAGCTTTATAGCTTGCCTCATTTGTTTCTTCCATGTTTTGTAGTGATTTTAAAGCTAGCTCAGAGTCGAGGATCATCAGGAAACGTCATCACACTATCGATCATTTTGTTGGTATTTTTGAAGCTTTATATATACATGGTATATGGCATGTAAAGGCTAGTGTCATTTTGGTATGTTTTGATATATGACATTGGCCATAAGATTTGGCTTGTAAATGTTGGTATGTATGACCATTTAAGTTGGCTTAAATTGTGTTTGGTAAGTGATATATATGTTAGTATATAATGCCTTTTGTGTTGGCTTGTTTGGTATGATTATGTGTTGGTTATTTTGGATAGTTGTAAGTTGGTGTATTAATGCTTGAGAAATGGTATATTGTGGTATGTTTTGAGTATGAAATTAAGCAGCTGAATTGGTTGTGGATAGATGGTATGATATATGTATTGAATTGGTACTATTTTGGTTACTTTTGTGTATGAGAGAAGGGTGGAAAAATTGGCATTTCAAATGGCCTATTTTTGTCCACACGGGCGTGTTTCTCAGCCGTGTGCGACACACAGTTATGCTACACGGCCGTGTGTCCCCTAGGTACCCTTTCGAATTAAGTCAGTGTACCCTAAGGTTTGACACGGTCTAGACACACGAGTGTGTTTACTGGCCGTGTGCGGTACACGAGTTGTCACATGGGCATGTGGCTGGCCATGTGACCCAAGTCAGTAACCCCTCCAGTTTTCCCACGGCCATGGCACACGGGCATGTCTCCGACCATGTGGTGCAACTCAGTATGTAAGCCCTGTTTTCACACGGCCTGTTTACACGGGCGTGTGACCGTTAAATGTGTGAAAATATTTTTAAGCTTCTCAAAATTTGCAAATGTCATCGGTTTAGTGCCGAACCACTTTTAAGCATGTTTTAAGGCCTCGTAGAGCTTTATAAGGGACAATGTGAATGTGTTGGATGGGTTTTTTATATGACTGCATAAATGTATGTGTTATGTATGTGAATGATGTGTATTGATTGATAATACCTCGTAACCCTATTCCAGCGTCAGATATGGGTTAGGGGTGTTACATTTAATTGATATCAAAGTTATGGTTTAGTCGATTCTAGGACTAATGTAGCATGTGTGAGAGTCTAACTATACATGCCATACATAAACTGTGAAAATGTGATGACTCTTGACATTTGAAATTGTGTTTTATAGAGCAAATGGATCCCAATCGAGCGATAGCTAACAAGGTTGAGAGTAATGCACCTGCTCCCGCTCAAGGGACAGTGCAGTCTGATTCTAGACTCGTAACTAGTAGCCAAGGCGGAGAGGCTAAGCAAGTCTTTTTCCAGATAATGAATGAGTGGTTTACAGAGTTCATTCAAACGAATCCGACTACTCAACAACCTCCACCCCCACTTGTTCCTCAACTAGTCCCAGTTGTGCCACAAGTGATAGATCCAATTTGATTGAGTAAGCCACCTGTTGATAAGATTCAGAAACACGGGGCTAAGGAGTACTGGGCTACAGTTGATGATGATGATGATGAGAGAGCTGAGTTTTGGTTCGAAAACACGATCCAAGTATTCGACTAATTGTCCTGTACTCCAGATGAATGTATAAAAAGTGTAGTATCTTTAGTCAGAGACAATGCATACTGTTGGTGGAGAACATTGACATCTGTGGTTCCTACAAAACGAGTTACCTGGGAATTCTTTCAGATTGAGTTTTAGAAAAAGTACATAAGTCAGCGATTTTTAGATCAAAAGCATAAAGAGTTTTTAGAATTGAAACAAGGCCGCATGACTGTAACTGAGTACAAGAGGGAATTTGTACAGTTGAGCAAGTACGCTTGGAAATATGTTTCTACTGAAGAAATAATATGTAAACGGTTTATTGATGGGCTAAATAAAGACATTAAACTTCTGGTAGGGATATTAGATTTGAAAGAATTCATTATGCTAGTTGAACGGGCATGCAAAGCTGAACATTTTAGCCGAGAAAAGAGAAAGGTTGATTCAGAGGCAAGAGATTCGAGGAAGAGATCAATGAATAAATCTTATCATTCCTCGTCGAAGACATCTAGAGACTATTTTAACCGATCGATAGCTTCAGTGGGATATTAGAATAGAGATCACGGAAAGTAATACACCAACCTAAAGCTCAAGCCACATCGGTATAAACCCGAGTGTCAATAATGTGGAAGACGGCATTTTGGAGATTGCTGGGTGAAAAATAATAATAGAACTTGTTACAGTTGTGGTTCATGATATTATTTTATCAAAGATTGCCCAGAGTTAACTGAAAAAGATAATGTTCAGAGAATGAGGCCAAGTAACACTGCAGTTAGAGGGAGACCATCCCGTAATGTTGTAAATGTGAGTGGTGGTAGAGGTGCGACATAAGACACTGCTGCGAGATCTGATGCTAGAGCACCTGCTAGAGCCTACGCTATCCGCGCTCACGAAGAAGCGTCATCTCCGGACATCATTAATAGTACTTTCCCTCTCTATGATACTAATGTGATTGCATTGATAGATCCAGGATCTACTTACTCGTATATATGTATGAATTTAGTATCTAGTAAGACTTTGCCTGTAGAGTCTACTGAATTTGTGATTAGAGTACCGAATCCCTTAGGAAAGTATGTGTTGATTGATAAAGTGCGTAAGAACTGTCCGTTGATAATCCGAGATTTCTGCTTTCTGGCCAATCTAATGTTGTTACCATTTGATGAATTTGATATAATTCTGGGTATGGATTGGCTAACACTGCATGATGCTATTATGAATTGCAAATGAAAGTCGATTGATCTGAGATGTCAGAATAATAAGATTAACCGGATTGATTTAGATGATCTGAATGGCTTGTCAGTAGTGATTTCATTGATGTTAGCTCAAAAATATGTGAGAAAGGGTTGCGAAGCTTATTTTGTTTATGTGCTTGATACGAAAGTGACTGAAAAGAAGATTTAATCAGTGCCAGTTGTGTGTGAATATCTAGATGTGTTTCCTAAAGAGTTACTGGGTTTACCACCGATCCGAGAGGTTGAGTTTGGCATTGAGTTAGTGGTAGGAACTACACCGATATCGATAGCTCCGTATCGAATGGCACCGACGGAGTTAAACGAATTGAAAGCTCAGTTCCAAGAGTTGACGGATTGAGGTTTTGCAAGATCGAGTTTCTCGCCTTGGGGTGCTCCCGTGTTGTTTGTGAAAAAGAAAGATGGCACGATGAGAATGTGTATAAACTACAGACAGCTAAATAAAATGACAATCAAGAACAAATACCCTCTACCGCGGATTGATGATTTGTTTGATCAATTGAAATGGGCTACAATATTTTCAAAGATAGTTTTGAAATCAGGTTATTATCAGTTAAGAGTTAAAGATTCTGATGTACCGAAGACTGCATTTAGAACGAGATATGGTCACTATGAATTCTTAGTTATGCCTTTCGGACTAACGAATGCACCTGCTGCTTTTATGGACCTAATGAACCGGACTTTCAAACCATACGTAGATCGATTTGTTGTTGTGTTCGTAGATGATATTTTGATATATTCACGAGATGAAACTGAGCATGCCAAGCATTTGAGAATTGTATTGCAAACCCTGCGTGATAAGCAGTTATATGCAAAGTTCAGTAAATGTGAATTCTGGTTGCGCGAGGCTGGTTTTTTGGGAATATTGTTTCAGCTGATGGTATTCAAGTCGATCCGAGAAAGATATCTGTGATTATAGATTGGAAGCCTCCGAGAAATGTATCTGAAGTCCGTAGTTTTCTGGGACTAGTTGGCTACTATAGACGATTTGTGAAAGGCTTTTCGATGATTGCGACTCCGTTGACGAGATTGCTTCAGAAAGATGTAAAGTTTGAATGGTCTGAGAAATGTCAAAAAAGTTTTGATCAGCTAAAACCTCTTTTGACTGACGCTCCAATATTAATACAACCAGAATCGGGTAAAGAATTTGTGATCTATAGTGATGCATCGTTGAATGGTCTGGGTTGTGTTTTGATGCAGGAAGGAAAAGTCATAGCTTATGCCTCGAGACAATTGAAGCTGCATGAAAAGAATTACCCGACGCACGATTTAGAGTTAGCAGCCATTGTATTTGCATTGAAGATTTGGCGCCCTTATTTGTTCGGTGAGAAATGCCATGTTTATTCAGATCATAAGAGTTTGAAATATCTGATGACTCAGAAAGATTTGAATTTACGACAACGGAGATGGCTAGAATTACTAAAAGATTATGAACTAGTGATTGATTACCATCCGGGAAAAGAAAATGTAGTTGCTGATGCATTAAACCAGAAATCTTTGTTTGCTCTACTTGTAATGAATACTCAGTTGGCTTTATATGATGACGGTTATATTGTAGCTAAGTTGAAAGCGAGACTGTTGTTTGTACAGCAGATTTGTGAAGCTCAGAAAGTTGATAATGAAATGTTAGCAAAATGAGCTCAATGAGATTTGAACTCTAATTCAGAATTTCAAGTAGACGTTGATGATTGTTTGAGATTCAAAGATCAAATATGTGTTCCGAGAAATTCAGAGTCAATTCGGATGATTCTGAACGAAGCACATAGTAGTCATTTATCTGTTCATCCGGGAAGCACGAAAATATATAATGATTTGAAACAACTCTAATGGTGGCATGGTATGAAACGTGACATTTTAGAGTTCATTTCTAAATGTTTTATTTGCCAGCAAGTCAAAGCTGAACATCAAGTGTCGTCTGGTTTATTACAACCTATCATGATTCCCAAATGGAAATGAAATAGAGTGACAATGGATTTTGTTTCGGGATTGCCCCTATCTCCAAGAAAGAAAGATACGATCTGGGTTATAGTCGACAGATTGAAAAAATCGACTCTTTTCATTTCGGTACAAACGAACTATTCACTTTAAAAGTTAGCTGAGTTGTATATCTCCGAGGTTGTGAGATTACATGGAGTACCTGTTTCTATAGTTTCAGATAGAGATTCGAGATTCACATTGAGGTTTTGGAAGAAACTGCAAGAGCCATTAAGTACAAAGCTACATTTCAGTACCGCTTTTCACCCGCAGACGGATGGTCAATCCGAGCGAGTTATATGAATACTTGAGGATATGTTACGATGTTGCATTCTTGAGTTTGAAGGTAGCTGGGAGAAATATTTACAGCTGATTGAATTTGCGTATAACAATAGCTATCAGCCGAATATAAAAATGGCACCATACGAAGCTTTATATGGTTGTAAATGTCGAACACTGTTGTATTGGACTGAGCTCAGCGAGAATAAAATTCACGGGGTCGATCTGATTAGAGAAATAGAAGAAAAAGTGAAAGTGATCCATGATAGTTTGAAAGCAGCGCCAGATCGTCAGAAATCATATGCAGACTTGAAACGACAAGATATTGAGTTTCAAATCGGGGATAGAGTGTTTTTGAAAGTATCTCTATGGAATAAAGCACTTCCATTTGGTCGGAAAGGCAAATTAAGTCCGAGATTCATTGGGCCGTATGAGATTATTGAGTGAGTTGGACTAGTGGCTCATCGGCTAACATTGCCATCTGAATTAGATAAGATTCATAATGTATTTCATGAATCGATGCTTCGACGATACCGATCTGATCTTTTGCATGTTATTTCCCCGATCGAAGTTGAGATTCAGTCAGATTTATTGTACAGTGAAGAACCGATTTGAATCTTAGCTCGTGAGATCAAAAAGTTGAGAAATAAAAAATAATATTAGTGAAAGTATTATGGCATCGACACAGGGTAGAAGAAGCTACATGGGAACTCGAGGATGCTATGAGAAAGTAATATCCAAACCCATTCACTGGTAAGATTTTCGGGGACAAAAATCCCTAAGGGGGAGAGTTGTAACAACTCGGTTTTAGCTAAATCGAAACAGTGGTTTTGGAACCACAAATCTAAGGTTGTAAAATTATTTTAATGTTACTTTTGGTGTTTATAGCATGTGAATATGTATGTATGAAAGTTTCGTGCAATAATTTTAGTGTTTGAGTGCTTAATTTAATGAAAGGACTTAATCACGTAAAATGTAAAAGTAGCATGCTATAAGTTAAAAGTGCTAAATTGCTATAGTTTATTAAACGTGAGGTCCTTATGATGTGATTAGACCATGGTTAGTGGAATTTGTCATAAACGACCAACTATTATGTGTTTTATTAATGTATTAATAAAGGTTATTTTTGTAATTGTAGAATTAAGTTTAATTAAACAAAATCAAAACAAAAGATGATTCATTCATTCATCTTTTCAACCAAAAATAGAAAGGGATAGGAAGCTGTCATGCATTCGACACTTTAATAGCTAGATTAAGGTATGTATTTTGCTCAGTTTTTTATGATTTCTATGTTTTTGTGATCGTTGCTTCGTTTTCTAGCCAGCCCATGCCTTACTTTTTGAAAGTGTTGATGATTTTGAAAGTTTCCATTGATGAATTCATGTGTTTTTGGATATTTGATGATGAAATATGAAAGCTTGGTGTCTGATATAATGTTTTGTAAAGTGATTTTGAGTAAAAATGCATATTAGGGATTAAATTGAGACAAGCATAAATTGAGGGGTTAAATTGTAAAATAAATGAAAATTATGGGCTACTAAGGACCTATAGAGAATTCGGCTAAGCATGGGTCTTATTAAATTTTGTGAATTTGGTGTATTTTTTAAATAAGGACTAAATTGTAAGAAATGTGAAAGTTTAGGGCCAAAGTGTAAAGTGGCTTAAATATGTGTTTGTGGATGAAATTGATTGATTTGGTGATTAAATGGATTGATTTTGAATACATTTAGATCAAGAAAGGAGGAATTTGGATCTAGATCGGGGAAAAACTAAAGTTATCGACTAAATGATTTGATTCGTCGTTTTAGTATCCGAGGTAAGTTTGTACATGTTAAACATTGTTACAATTATGCTTTAATGCTTTATTAATTTCATAAATTGTATATATGAGACTACGGTCGTGGATGACAATAAATTGACTATGTTTGACACTTAGTGTGCGTTTCGAGATAGCTTTAGTGTGCGTTTCGAGATAGCTTCGGTTATATATAGCACTTAGTGTGCATATCGGAATAACTTCGGTTATATATGGCACTTAGTGTGTGAGATCGAGATAGCTTTAGTTGTGAAAGGCACTTAGTGTGCAAGATTATAATAACTTCGGTTATATTTTGGCACTTAGTGTGCGAGATATTGAGTATTCGACAGTATCATGTAAAGGGATGAGTTCGATATGAATTTGTATAGGTATGTACATATAAAGCATGAAACCCAAATAGAAGAAGTTATGAACTTGTTCGTAAATACTTGAGTAAGTATGAGGAAAGTTTGTTGGTTACCATGATTTACATTAATTAGTTCAAATTGATGGTTTGTATTTTAAGAACTGTTAAGTATATTTAGTACAAACTTACTTAGCTTTATAGCTTACCTCGTTTGTTTCTTCCATGTTTTATAGTGACTTTAAAGCTAGCTCGGGCTCGGGGATCATCGAGAAATGTCATCACACTATCAATCATATTGTTGGTATTTTTGAAGCTTTGTATATACATGGTATATTTCATGTATAGGCTAGTGTCATTTTGGTATGTTTTGATGTATGACATTGGCCATGAGATTTGGCTTGTAAATGTTGGTATGTATGGCCATTTAAATTGGCCTAAATTGTGTTTAGTAAGTGATATATATGTGAGGTATATAATGCCTTATGTGTTGGCTTGTTTGGTATGATTATGTGTTGGCTATTTTGGATAGTTGTAAGTTGGTGTATTAATGCTTGAGGAATGGTATATTATGGTATGATTTATAGATAATTAATTGGTATGTTTTGAGTATGAAATTGAGTAGTTGAATTGGTTGTGGCTAGGTTACAAAACATCATTTTTAAGCCACTATTGGCGAAGTTGTCCTATACATGCCGTTATACCAAAATGATTTCACTAAATATACCCAAAATGCTAGTTGATAGTGTGATGATGCTCCAACGATCTTCCAACCTTCACGAGCTTCCGAGCACTATAAAACAGGGGAAAAATAAAATGAGTAAGCATTATATGCTTAATAAGTTCGTATAACAAAAACTAAACTTACCAATCTTGTTTATTACAATCTAGGCATACATGGTTATGTTTCCATCCATTTGGCTAAATGGCCTAATCACATACATTCCATCTAACACTTTAGTCAACAAACTATTCGTATAAATCAAGTAACATAAATGAGCTCAACAAGCAATATTCTTTCAAGTCATTATCAATTCATATCAAAGTTCTTGTGCCATGTCAAGAGTTTTATGTATGATTAAATAATCAGTCAATTTCTTATTCAAGGGTACCCATTAGGGCACTTAACCATGAAACACTCTCTTGAGTACATATCGTATAACAGGATTACCAGTCCAGGCTAAACCTTAATCTTAATGTACACTCGAGAGGTATTATATTAGGATTACCCATCCGGGCTAAATCCTTTCTATAACAAGATCAATGGGATTACTCATCCGAGCTAATTACCATATAAGGACCTTAAGTTTTGAATTCCATAGCTATTTGATCCTTATAGCTACTAGAATTTAACTTTTGCATTTTATGCAATTTAGTCCTTTTCGTAATTAAATACTTTATCGATAAAATTTTCATATCAAACTTTTCACACGACATTTCTAACATATTACAGGCCATATGATAATATAAAAATAAAATATATTTTGGGGAGGATTTCTGGTCTCAAAACCACAGTTTCGATTTCACTAAAAAAATGGGTTGTTACAATTGTAGTAAAAACGGGCTTTAAAAATAGTTTCATAAATTCATTGTTCTAATGCACACACACGCAGCCAGTCAAGTTGTTAGCACCGTCGTCGAGGAAGACGGTGTAAGATTGAGTAATTTTTAATGTACACTTTTAAGTAGAGATAAGTAGCCACAATAGAATTTATAGATACAATCTTATTTTCTGTTGTTTTTATTTGTTATTTTAGATTTAATTATCTTTCTTCAATCTCTTGTGCTTGTAGGAACATTGTCTGACTCAAACCGGTAATCGTGTCTTACCATTTGAGTCAAAACCAAAACGTATCATCACACACGCTAGTAGGGCACAACAACCGAGAGACATACCATTTCCACCAAGAGAACAGCCTTTTGAAAATCCATAAGAAGAAATTCTACAACCACCACAATTACCCATAGAGCAAAGAACTTTGCACGACTATGCGATGCCAAACTTAGTTGTTGTTCGAGGTAGCATTAATCACCCAGTGATTAATGCTAACAACTTCAAAATTAAATCATTAATGATCCAAATGATACAATCGAACCTTCAATTTCGAGGGCCAACAAATGAGGATTCAAATCAACACTTTAAGTGGTTTCTAACCATTTGTGATACTTTCAAGTATAACGGGGTATCCAATGACGCTATTCGTATCTTTTTATTCACTTTCTCTCTTATTAATGATGATTTTATGTGGTTAGATTCACATCTGGTAGATTCAACCAACACTTAACGAAGAATGTAGTGTGGTGATGTCTACAAGAGTTTTGCCCAAGTTAAAGGATCCTTGTAGCTTTAGCATTCCCATTGAGATAGGTGAAGTGAGTTTCGGGAAGGCCCTATATGACTTAGGTGCTAGTATTAACCTCATGTCATTGTCTGTAACACCCCAAACCTGGCCTAGACATTATGGCCGAATCTGGCGATCTCACATGATAGGGTGTTTTAAAACTAAGTTTCTACTATACATCCTTTTCCATTTCATTACTCTTGTCGACTCCAAACCGCTTACTTATTTACTCAATTGTTTTAAAACTCAATTTGTTGCGAAAGCTTTAGAAATCATTTAATTTATGAAAAACCAGGTTAATTAGATAAATCCGTCCATCTTAAAAAAAAAAAACCTTTTGTTTTAGTGAAAACCATTTGTTCGTCAAGTTTGTGCAGTTATCAAATCCACAAAAACAGTCTAAAATCTGAAATAAAAGCAAACAGTCCAAAAAGTCCAATTTACATAACATAAAATAATTAAGAAATAATTATCAAAACTAAAATTAAAACAGTTTTAAATACATTTGGCAACCGTCAAGTCCTTCGCTGCACCAACCCGTCAAGTCTGAGAATTACCTGTGCAATTAAACAGAGAGGGGTGAGTTTACGTAAACTTAGTGTGTAATCCCACAGAAAACAAGCAATAGTAAATCACGGCACACAGCTAAAACAGTCCTGGGCCTATGCCCTTTTTCAATACCAGTATCAATTTGGGCCTTAGCCCATTTCAGTACAGTATTAGGTATGCAGTAGAGCCTTAGCCCATCATAGTATCAGTAACGGTCATAAATATTCAGTAGCAAAGTCCTACCCAACCAGCCTCTACACACCATTTCTGTCCAACCCTACACTCTATGTCGGGATTAAATCAACCTACCCATCCCTACTATAACACCCCTTACCCGTATTCGATGCCAGAATAGGGTACGAGGCGTTACCGAACATAAACTCAGACAATCTTACAAAACCAAGACATGAATTTTTGTCCAAATTTAAAACTTTTCCTTCACATGCATCTCATCCCTTATGTGGGCCCACGAGGCCTATGTGTCACAAACAAGACATGATCATGATCATTTCATCTTTACTTACACATGCATAAGACTTCATACTTTGTCAAGCCTTTATAATTTTGCATACACTAAGAGTGGTAGATGACTTGTATTTAACATATTCAAATCTTAATTATCATCATGCATTTCATTCACAATTCCATCATCAAACATCCATAGCCACAACACATTCCATCACATACACACAACAATCAACCACATTACAATTGTATAGACACATGCATGCATAAAAAATTAGGTTTACAACCCAATAATCAATATGAGCCACATCTCATGGCCTCATACAAATTGAACCACAAGCCATTCTAAGCCAACTCATTTGGCCACATTTACAATGACATAATTACTCAAAAGACAAAGTCCCTCTACATGCCATAGACTCAAACTACTTGAATTCATCAATACCCGTAGTGATAGCTTGATAGTGTGATGGCCTCTCCGGTGATCTCCAACCCGAGTTAGCTAAATTAACCTATAAGAGATGGGAAAGTAAGGGGAGTAAGCTTTAGAGCTTAGCAAGTTCATATGTAAATAATAAATAATTATTAACATTCATTTATTTTACCCATCCATAAGAACATTATTAATACAAATTGTATTAATTCTTATGATTACCACTTACTTGTTCATAATGCTTACTCCTTTTTCTTATAAATACCATTTACATGCCTTGGCATTAGCCTAACCACCATAGTCTCTCCAATATGACTTATCACATTATTTAACAGGTTATTCCCATCCTCCTAATCACATGCACATCATTTATGAGTAATCATAATTTCAACATATAGTTCAACCACCTTTCACTTGTCTAAGCTCATATCTTACTATATTCTCATAATGACTTTATTCGGCAATTATGCCAGTTTTTCTTTTCCTCATATCCAATGAAACACAGTTTAAATAAATGAACCGTAAAATATCACAAATCAATTAGGCTCCTAAGCCTATAACATGATCATTATCAAATCTTAACATGCATCCATTCATCATAAATGTAGATCATTTGTCAGAAGGTTATCTATATTTCACAAGTAATTTGTTCATGTACATTCTTACTAAGAATTCATTATATACTAAATCCACTTCATATGATTTTTGTGGACATACCTGTACCACTCGTAATATAGTCACATACTTTCTCGTTCTTAACATACTCGTTGAAATACAGTTCAAGCATATAAACATATTAGATCACATCTCAGTTCGGCCCAACAGCCTAACACATAATCAACATTTATGTTTATCATATATCCAACATCACAGTATGTGCACTATCAACCACAATGGGTAATGAAAAATTATTTCCACAATAATCATGAATTTACAATTATAGGCTTACGTACATGCCTGTTTACTCGTAGTAATTTCATTCTCATACTCATATTTGATTTACCTGTTGAACACATTGGAATACTAAGGATGCTCGGGAATCTCATACTCTTAGTATCGTATCAATGCCATATCCCGGATATGGTTTTACATGAAATATCATATCGACGCCATGTCCCTAACATGGTGTTATACGAAATCACATACCGATGCCATATTCCAAATATGGTCTTATATGGAATCTCGGTAGTCCTAATATCATGACATTTGTATGCTACCCTTGAGGTTTAATTGAGATTTCTTATTTCTCAAAACTTTGTCAAAATCGTCGTTAATCAATTTCATAAGAACAAATGTATACGATTCATGCAATATCAAAATAGTAAATACATAACATAAGGTTTTATTATTTACACATGAACTTATCTCGATACCGAAATGGCAAAAGGGACCTAACCGTCAATTTAACGTTTTTCCCCCGTTCTAGGCCCGAATCTTATTTTCTTTGATCTATAATATCACATTCAGCCTATTTATTAGTCACATTATTCAATATGAACCAAAAATCATATTATGTCAAAATTACATTTTTGCCCTTAAAGTTTGACATATTTATAATTTTGCCCCTAGGCTCGTAAAATGAAGTGTGTTCAATTTCTTCACTACCCATGCATAGCCGAATCATTTTCATGCCCATATCAGCTCACACATTTCACAATTTCACACATTTAACTCATAAATTTCACATTTCACAAATTAGTCTCTATTTCACATTTTCATCAAAATTCCTTAACAAAAGTTGTTCAACACACAACAAGGTTTCATGTTCTTCTATTACACTTCAAAAATAGAAAATATGCTCTCATGGAAAAACTCTAGATTTCCAACCATATTGCAAATTAGTCCCCTATTTAGTTAGTTTAAGCTTCAAGGGTTCCAAAAGCATAAAAATCAACAAAAACTAACACCAAAATGACTTACATGTAGAGGGTTTCTCTTTGTCAAAATTTCAAACTCCCAAATGGCTATTCTTGCTGTAATTTTTGGTGCATGAAGGAATGAAAACGATGACCATTTTTAAATTCATTTATTTAATCTATTTTAAGTCATCAAAATACCAAACCACACCTACTTTGACTTTTCATTTTTTACACTCCACGTACATCCACTCACACATATAATGGTCTAATTACTCAATAAGGACCTCAAATTCTAAGTTCTATAGCTATTTCACACATTTAGCTAATAGAACACAACTTTAGCATTTTACGCGATTTAGTCCTTTTTCACAAATTAAGCATTCAAACAATAAAATTTCTTAACAAAATTTTTACACAATCATATTATCATGCTGTAGACCTCAAAATAATGCTAAAATAAATTTTATGAACTCAAATTTGTGGTCCCGAAACCACTATCTCGACTAGACCTAAAATCGGGCTATTACACCTACACTCTAGATAGTGCCGAATACAGCACAACAGTAATTTGCAACTGAGCTACCAGATATTAGGCTTAAAGCCTTTCAGTACACTTCCTCCAAATATCATCATCCCCAACCCAATGCAATGCAAACATACAATATGTCATGCTTTTATGCAACCATCAGTCATACGTATACATACATATATCAGTAATCATGCATAGTTTATCATGCATCACATACACTCAGATCATACATTTAGGGGTCTAGGTAACACTTACCGACCCTACAGTAGGTTCACAGTCAACTTGGGTGACCCGTGCAACCCTAGGAATCATTTCAGATAAATGGGCTCACACGCCCATGTGGCTTGCCCGTATGGGCCTACATGCCCGTGTGGCCCACACGGCCCAAATTAGTCTAGTCCGTGTGTCACACACGGCCTACCTGGCTATCACACGGCCGTGTCTTGTGCGCATAGCCTGGCCTCGTTGATCACACGCCCGTGTTATGTCACACCGCCTACCACACGCCTATGTGGCATCGATAATGGGGTCTTTTACTTTCGTAGAAACCTTGTTTTCTGCATAATCGGGTACACACCTAGTTCGATTGATGCTAAAATGATCATTGAGCACTCCAGAACCTAAAACTTGATATTCCAACGCCCAGAATCAGTGTTAAAACAATAGTTAAACAAAACTAAATCAAAATGTTAAACCTAATACCTTCAAAACCCTACCTTAAATCGAGTAACAATGTTTCCACACCACTTCAACATCGACCGAAACACTCAAGCCCTTTAACCTTCACCATAACAAACGAATCCCAAAAAGCACTAATCCAAAATTAAAATAATTGTACTTACTACACATACCGAGACTTACCAAACCCGCGTGAGCACCAACTACGTTGCAAAATAAGAAAGGAAGGAACGAATTCAGAAAAAGAAGAAAAAGAGAAGAGGGGGACGGTAGAGGGTGTAACACCCCTAACCTGTATCCGTCACCAGAATATAGTTAAGAGGTATTACCGAATAACACACCTCAATTACGTACATTTAAGCATTCATAATAAAAATTCATTTAAATAATTCACATTGTCCCTTTTAAAGCTTTACGAGACCTTAAAACATGCTTAAAAGTGGTTCGGGACTAAACCGATAACATTTGCAAACTTGGGAAACTTAAAAAATTTTCTTGTATTTAAGGGTCACACACCCGTGGGAACAGGCCATGTGAAAACAGGGCATACATATTGACTTGCTCCACACGGTCGAGGACACACCTGTGTGCCATGGTCATGGGAAAACTGACGAGGTTACTGACTTGGGTCACACGGCTAGCCACACGCCCATGTGCCAACCCGTGTGTCACACACGGCCAGTAGACACGCCCGTGTGTCTAGGCAATGCCAAAACTGTAGGGTATACTGACTTAATTTGAAAGGGTACCCAAGGGGACACTCGGCCGTGTAACATGACCATGTATCACACACAGCTGAGACACACGCTCGTGTCTCTGCCCATGTGGACAAAAATAGGCCATTTGCGAAGCCAATTTGCCACCCTTTTCTCATGCACACTTAGCCATCAAAATGGTATCAATTATACAATCAAATAAGCAATCAAAAGTGATTATTTCCAGCATAAATCATACCATATTGAATCATTACATTTCACTTCTCAAATCTCAACCATTTCTTGACTAAAACACATACCAAAACTAGTATGAATATTTTATCATCTTTAACATTTTTATATGTCTCAAAATCCAACTAAATAACCAATTATATCATTCAACCTATAACCATATCAAAGCTTATCAATGCATCATCTCAAACTCATACCAATACATGCCAAATCCTACGGCCACATTATAAACATCAACCAAAATCATTCATAAACCATTTCAAATGATCATATACATTTCTAACAACCATATCAAAAAGACCATAACCTATACATGCCATAAAACCAATCAAAAGGTGTAAAATACTGATAATTAATAGTCGAATAGTGCGATGTAATCTCGGTTGACTCCCAACCCGAGCGAATGACCGGGACACTATAAAACATAGAAAAATAACATAAAGTAAGCTTCACAGCTTAGTAAGTTCATATGTCAGCCTAAAATGATCACAACTTTTATATAGCAATTCGAAATAGATAAATCATTAACATTTTGTGTAACACCCCAAACCCAGCCTGGACGTTATGGCCGAATCTGGCGATGTCACATTGAAGTGTTTTTCCTAAAACTTGTTATTAAAGAAAATCCTTTTTTCTATTAGTACTCTTTTTATATTACCTTTCAGTGGCTCTAAGGTGTGTCGTTCATTTTCAAAACGTGAATCATTATCAAAAAGATATTTACTTTTAGCATGTTATTAATTATCAAAATGTCACTTATAGCAGAAGCTTTAAAAAATAGTTTGCGTATTCGTGTGTAATTTGTTAAAAAGGTCTGATTTTTGAAAACTCGATTGTCCTTATTACTAACAGTTATAAACCAGAACAATAAAAATCCCGAATAATCCATGAAAATCCAAAGAGGCCATTATTACAGTAAATACCCCAAAATAAAATCAAAATTATAATTAATTACTAATATAGAATGAAATGAGTCGTGTGGCCGCCGTTGAGTCTGCCACCGCATCGATCCACCTATGCCTGGGGATTACCTATAGAGTTAAAACAAAAGGGTGAGTTTACGAAAACTCAATGTGTAATCCCATATAGAACAAACAGATAGACAGAAGGCAATCACAGCCTGGGCCTAAGCCCTTTTTCAGAATCAGTGACCGTATCAGCTAGAGCTTTAACCCATCTCAGTACAGAGGCAGTCATGCATTTGGGCATTGGCCCATTACAGTACTAGTAATCAGTACAACATCAAATTATGCAGTATCCAAGTCCTACCCAGCCAGTCTCTACACTCTATCTCCTTCTAACCCTACACTCCATGTGGGGATATAATTAACCCACCCATCCCTACACTCCAAAAAGTATCGAATGCGGAACTATACAGCAGTTTGCAGCTTAGCTGCTAGTAAGTTAGGCTAGAAGCCTTTCAGTACACTTCCTCCGATCCATATAAACCTATCCCCATGCAATGCATCATACAATCATGTCATGCCAAATCATGGTATCATATATGTATTCAGTACAGTTTTAACAGCATGCTCAAAATATAGTCGTACATGTATATACATAAAGTACATAGATATAACATTCATTCAGTCAATTAGGGTTCTGGGTAATCTTACCGACCCTACAGTAGGTCCACAGTCGACTCGGGTGACCCGTGCAACCTTAGCAGTCAAACAGTGAAACTGGGCCCAAAAGCTCATGTAATATGCCCATGTGGGCCCACACGCCTGTGTGGCCTACAATACCCAAAATGGCCTTATCCGTGTGCACCACACAGCCTGGCCCAATAACCCTACACGTCCGTGTGGGGCCCATACGCCCTTAGGGCCTACACGGCCCAATTCGGCTTAACCCATGAATCACACAGGGCCTGCCTCGTCGATTACACACCCATATCCGATCACACAGCCTACCACACGGGCGGCCACATGCCCGTGTGGCGTCGACTTTCATGTTTTTTGGCTTTTCACCGATTTCTATTCCCAGAGTCGTATTTACACACCCTTTAAGGATTCGTAAAAAAAAAACACCTCTGAGACCAATAGTACCTAAAATTGATCGTTTCAACTTAATCGTTAATCTCAACTCATGATTAGCAACAACACAAAGTCAAATATACTACCAATTCAACTGCTCGATACCTACCTTGAAACCCCGAATGAGTATTCTAAAACTCCCCAGAAGAGGAACCTCATTCCAAATGACTCCTTGCTGTCAAGAAAACAGTTACCTCCAATCAACGTTTTAATTAGGGACAAATCAAAGCCTAACAAAGTTAAAGTTAACAAAAGAATCAAAGATATTAACGAAAATTGAACCAAGATATAACAAGTCGCTCGGCTCTCAGTCAATTCAGCCTTACCACCGACAAAAAATGATGATTCCCCAGAGCTAAAGTTTTGACTAGCCGCCCTCAAACCTTGATTGACTCCTAAACATAAATTTGAAACCTTAGTAACCGATTGGTTAGATAGCCATAACAAAACACATCATAAACAACACCAGGTATAGGAAAACAACACCAGGTCAAAAGGAAAAGAAGAAGAAACAAAAACAGCAACAAGTAAGGTGACAATTTGATAGCAAAAGAAGAGGTTTGGGAAAGAAAATGGCAGCAAAGTGGAGAGCGAAAGAAGAACAGTTATGATTCGACTTGGGGAGAAAAGAAAATGAGAAAAATAGGATTCACAGGATTTCAGCAGTAGGTGGAGGTTTGAGAAGAACCGCACGGCAGCAAATGAAAAAGGAAAAAAAAGAGATAAATGTAGAAAATTTGGCAGAGATAAAAACCCCAAAGGCAGAAAAGAAAATTGTCAAAAAATTAGGGAAATGAGGAAAGGTAGCTGAATTTGCCACTACCAATTTCAGTTCTATCCAACCTCTTCCACCCATATTTTTCTCCCCAAATCTCTCTAGCATAATCCCCTTAACCATCGAATTCAAACCCCACTCAAACTCTTCAGAATTTCGGTCAAACACAACTCTTCTACGACCAAGCAGTAAAAATGAATCCCCTTTGAACGCGCAGAGATTCGAACCTCAAACCTCCAGCCACTTAACACTCTACTTAACCACTAGACCAGGAGGCCCATTCTGATATATTTTTCTAGCATTTATTTATAAGCCTACTGGCTAGAGATAAGGGTTTATTCAATTAAAAACAAAAATACCCAAGCCAAGGCTTGAACTCAAGACTTCTTAGATACTTCTCAGAACACATAACCACTGAAGCAAATACCGATTTGTGTCACAACCATACAAAAATAATATAGAAGGGATTTTTTGGGGCGTTACAACTCTACTCCCTAAAAGAAAATTTCAGCCTTGAAAGTTTACCTGATCAGAATAGATGAGGATACTGCTGATGCATCGCATCCTTAGGCTCCCACATAGCCTCCTCAGAGCTATGATTAGGCCAAAGAACCTTAACATGTGGGATGGATTTTTTCCTTAAAACCTTTACATCTCGCTCCAAAATCTGAACTGGCTCCTCCTCAAAAGTCAAATCTGGCCTAACCTTGATCTCTTCGATAGGATCAATATGCATGGGATCAGAGCGGTAGTGCCTCAACATTGAGACGTGGAATACATCATGAATCTGATCTAACTCTGAAGGTAACTCCAATTGGTAGGCGACTGGTCCTACACGCTTCAGGATACGATAAGGTCTAATGAACTTAGGGCTCAACTTGCCCTTCGACCAAATCTCAGTATCTTCTTCCATGGCGAGACCTTAAGAAAAATGAACTCTCCCATAGAAAACTCGATCTCATGATGCTTCAGTTCTGCATACGACTTCTGTCATGCTGCTTTCAATCGGTCTTGAATCAATCTAACTTTATCCTCGGTATTAGAAACTAGTTCAAGACCCAAAACTCGTCGATCGCCCAACTCAGTCCAACATGAAAGTGTGCGACACCTACGACCATATAATGCCTCGTAAGGTGCCATCTGAATGCTAGACTGATAGCTGTTGTTATAATTAAACTCTGCTAGCGGCAAGTAATCCTCCCAACTGCAACTCCTTAACATGTACTCCAGCATCTGAATCACCCTCTCTGAATGACCGTCCGTCTAAAGATAGAACGCAGTACTAAAGTCCAATCTTGCACCCAGAGCTTCATGTAACTTTTTCTAGAACCGAGACGTGAAGCAAGGATTCCTATCAGATATTATTGAAACCGGTACCCCATGCAGTCTCACTATCTCAGACACATACAGTTTAGCCAGCTTCTACAATGAGTAGTCAGTACAAACCGGTATAAAGTGGGAGGATGGTCAATCGATCCATGATGACCCATACTGAATCCTTCTTAGTGGGTGTTAAGGGCAACCCACTAACGAAGTCCATAGTCACTCTCTCCCACTTCTAAAGTGGAATCTTAACTGGCTGCAACAATCTCGAAGGTAACTGATGTTCAACTTTAACCTGCTAGCAAGTCAGACATTTACCCATAAAATCTGTAACCTCACGCTTAAGACCTGACCACCAGTATGACTCACGAAGGTCGCGGTACATCTTATTTTCGCCAGAATGCATAGCATAAGGGCTACTATGCACCTCTCACAGTATGGATGCCTCAAATCAGTATCTTTTGGGACACAAATTTTCCTTCAGAAATAGAGCACCCCTTCACTATTCAGTCCAAAATCCACAGTATCACCACTCTAAACTTGTCAGAATTGAAGACTTAGTGACTCATCCTTCATCTGTTTACCCTTAATATGCTCAATCTACGTCAGTTTAACCTGAAGTTCGGCCAACAGACTACCATCATCAAATAAACTGAGGCAAGCAAACATCGCCCTAAGATCTAGGGCTCAGTGCATCGGCCACTACATTAGCCTTACCAGGGTGGTACTCGATCATACAGTTGTAGTCCTTAAGCAGCTCAATTCATCTACGCTGTCGAAGATTCAACTCATTTTGGGTGAGGAGGTACTTGATGCTCTTATTATCCATGTAGATGATACACTTTTCACCATACAGGTAATGCCTCCAGATTCTTAGTGCGAACACCACTACGGCCAAATCCAAGTCATGCGTCATGAGTCTTAAGCTGACGAGACGTGTACGCTACCACCTTACCCTCTTATATCAACACACATCCCAAACCAACATGTGATGCATCACTGTAGATAGTGAACTCTTTTCCAAACTCTGGCTGTATTAAGACAAGGGCCTTAGTCAGTACGGTCTTGAGCTTCTCAAAGCTCTCTTGCTACTTATTAGTCCAGTTAAACAGCACACCCTCGCGTAGCAGCTTAGTCAATGGTGCTGCAATCAGTGAAAACCCCTCTACAAATTGTCGATAATACCCTACTAGTCCCAGAAAACTGTAGATCTCAGATATAGTCTTAGGCTACTTCCAATCCGAGACAGCCTCAATCTTTCAAAGATCGAATCTAATCCCCTCAGCAGAAACCACATGTCCCAAAAAAGTTACTTCACGTAACCATAACTCACATTTACTAAACTTGACGTACAGTTCTTTCTCTCGCAGAATCTGTAGAACCACTCTGAGGTGTTTATCGTGCTCATCCTCAGTCTTCAAATACACCAGTATATCATCAACAAATACCACTATGAACTGATCCAGATAGGGCTGGAACACTCGGTTCATCAGATCCATAAAAGCTGTCGGTGCATTCGTCAGTCCAAATGGCATTACTAGAAACTCGTAGTGTCCATAACGAGTCCTAAACGCCGTCTTATACACATCAGCCTCCTTAACTCTCAACTGGTGATATCTTGATCAGAGGTCAATCTTGGAGAAAACTGGAGCCCCTCGAAACTGGTCAAACAGATCGTCTATCCTTGGTAGGGGGTACTTATTCTTGATGGTCAACTTGTTCAATTGTTGGTAGTTAATACACATACGCATGGATCCATCCTTCTTTTTCACAAATAGAACTGGTACTCCCCATGGAGACATATTAGGGTGGATAAACCCACGATCCAGTATCTTGAATATGAGCCTTAAGCTCCATAAGCTCCTTCGGTGCCATTCTATAAGTGGCGATGGACACCGGAGCTGTACTAGGAAGAATCTCAATCCAAAACTCAACTTTTCTGTTCAGAGGTAACCCCAGTAGCTCTTCAAGAAAAATGTCTGGAAAGTCTCTAACCGTCTTGATATCCTTAACCGAGGAATCCCCAGAATCTGAAACACTGATGTAGGCCAAATACTCCTCACATCCCTTATGAACCAACTTTTCAACCCTTAATATAGAAATCACATTCGATAAGTGGTTCCGATGCTCCCCAATTATGACTACCTCGCTGTCCTTCACAGTTCTCATTAAAACCCTTTTTGTGGCACAATCTAAGCTCACTCGATGTTTAACCAACCAGTCCATTCCCAGTATAGATTAAATTCTCCAAAAGGCAATTCCATCAGATCAACTAGGAAGATAGCCCCTTGAACCTCCAAAGAAACGTCTCTAAACAACTTATTTACCCTTACCGATTGCCTCAATGGACTCAGTACAGTGACCTCATCGTAGTGCTCTCAACCAGTATTCGCAAGTTTTCAGACACCGTACAAGCTATATAGGAGTGAGTAGATCCTATATCTATCAATACAGTATAAGGTACATTATAAATAAAGAACGTATCTGTGATGACGTTCGGAGTATCACCCTCCTCCTCGATGACGTGCAGCATATACTAGACCTGGCTGCCTCGCCTCAGTATGACCAGCACCTCTGCCCGGTGCTTTCTGACCATGGCCCAAACCATTACCACCTCTGGTCTGACCTCAGCCTCTCAACTGAACTACTCTCGGTCGTGGTGCAGTACCAGTGCCCAGAGCTTGCATCTGATCGAACCTCCGTGAACACTCCCTAATACGGTGCTCTAGAGAACCGTACCTCAAACATGCCCCAGTTCTTTTCCAACACTCGCCCTGATGGCGTCTAACACAATCAGTACATGGCGCCTGTCCAGTAGCAGCATTAGGAGCCCCAACTCTAATCGGCCCATCAACTCTAGCCTTTTTCTTATGCCTCTGAACGGAACTCAAGGGCTCCGATTCTCTCTTATTCTTACCTCTCTCTCTGTTCTAGTGCTCAGCGAGCTTCACTTCTTCAACGGTCTTCGCCTTATCTACTAGTGCAGCAAAGTTTTGCTCCCTCTGTGGAGCTATCAGAACCCTCAAATTATCCTTGAGGCCATCCTCAAAGTGAACACATCGCTCGTACTCAGTCGCCACCATTCCTCGTACATAGCGGCTCAATCGTAGAAATCTGGCTTCGTACTCGGCCACTGATCTATTCCTCTGAGTCAGATTCAGGAACTCTCTCCTATGAGCATCCACATACTTCTCCTGGAAAGTGGTCTTAAAGAGCTCCCAGGTCAGTTGATCTGGCTGAGTGCCCTCCTTAATCGTAAGCCACCACTAGTAAGCCTCATCTCTCAGCAGTGACACTGTACCCTTTAGTTTCTGCTCGGGGGTGCAGCCTAAATCGTCCATAATCCTTTCTGTGACCTCAATCTAGTACACAGCCACGTTAAGGGCAAGTCCAGCAACACCCTTGAAAATCTCAGCTCTATTAGACTGGAGTGTTCTGTAACTGTCCCTCGGCCTCTAGCTCTAGTATTGGGCCCAGCGACGCTCTCCAAAATCCGTAACATAGCTTGGGATAGTGCGTCATCCCCAGCCGCACGATCATGAGACCCAAATTCAGTCTCAGTCACTGACAAAATAGGCATCTCACTAGTATCCAGATTAGGCAGGTTACTAGAAGATGAGGACCCAGCTCGGGCCCCTCTACGACCTTTACCATGGCCTCTTGTACCCCATTCGTGAGTACATATGGTGCTCATTGTCTAATTACATTTTATTTATATTAACAGTTTTATGCATCGGTTTACAGTTTCAGTATTTTATTAACAAATTACTTATGAGAGGCAATATCAGAAGTGTAAAGTTTGTTTTAGCACAACGCAGTGTCTATCGATTTTTCTATAGTATTAGTATACACTAACTTGATTGTTTTCAATACAATCTACCTATAGTAGTCACAGTATCAAATCAGTTTCAATTTAAAACACATAAAGACTTCAGAAAACTTACAAGATCAGTTCCGGAGACTCGGTGTACCACACATTCAGTAGAAATATTTCAAATTATTCAGAAATCAGTGCTTTAAAAAAACCAAGTTTTACAACCCAAATCCACAGCCGATTTTTGTAACCTAGCTTTGATACCACTAAATGTAACACTCCAAATCTAGCCTGGATGTTATGGTCGAATCTGGCGATGTCACATTGAAGTGTTTTTCCTCAAACAAGTTGTTATTAAAGAAAATCCCTCTTTTCTGTTAGTACTCTTTTTATATTACCTTTCATTGATTCTAAGGTGTGTCGTTCATTTTCAAAACATGAATCATTATCAAAAAGCTATTTACTTTTAGAATGTTATTAATTATAAAAACGTCACTTATCACGAAAGCTTTAAAAAATAGTTTGCGTATTCATATGTAATTTGTTAAAAATGTTTGATTTTTGAAAACTCGATTGTCCCAACTACTAACAGTTATAAATCAAAACAATAAAAATCCCAAATAATCCATGAAAATCCAAAGAGGCCATTATTACAGTAAATATCCCAAAATAAAATCAAAATTATAATTAATTACTAATATAGAATGAAATGAATCGTGTGGCTGCCGTTGAGTCCGCTGCTACACCGATCCGCCTATGTTTGGGGATTACATGTACAGTTAAAACAGAAGGGTGAGTTTACCAAAATTCAGTGTGTAATCCCATATAGAACAAACAGACAGACATAAGGCAATCACAGTCTGGGCCTAAGCCCTTTTCAGAAGCAGTAACAGCATCAGCTAGGGCTTTAACCCATCTCAGTACAGAGGCAGTCATGCATTTGGGCCTTGGCCCATTACAGTACCAGTAATCAGTACAGCATCAAATTATGCAGTATCCAAGTCCTACCCAGTCAACCTCTACACTCCATCTTCGTCCAACCCTACACTCCATGTGGGGATATAATCAACCCACCCATCCCTACACTCCAAAAAGTATCGAATGCAGAATTATACAGTAGTTTGCAGCTGAGCTGCCAGTAAGTTAGGTTCGAATCCTTTCAGTACACTTCCTTCGATCCATATAAACCCATCCCCATGCAATGCATCATACAATCATGTCATGCCAAATCATAGTATCATATATGTATTCAGTACAGTTTTAACAGCATGCTCAAAATACAGTCGTACATGTATATACATAAAGTACATATATATAATAGTCATTTAGTAAATTAAGGACTTGGGGAGAAAAGAAAATGAGGAGAACAGGATTCACAGGATTTCAGCAGTAGGTGGAGGCTTGAGAAGAACCGTACGGCAGCAAATGAAAAAGAAAAAAAAGAGATGAATGCAGAAAATTCGACAGAGATAAAAACCCCAAAGGCAGAAAAGGAAAATTATCAGAAAATTGGAGAAATGAGGAAAGGTAGTCGAATTTGCCACTACCAGTTTCGGTTCTATCCAACCTCTTCCACCCATATTTTTCTCCCCAAATCTCTCCAGCACAATCCCCTCAACCACCGAATTTAAACCCCACTCAAACTCTTCAAAATTTTGGTCAAACACAACTCTTCCACGACCAAGCAGTAAAAATAAACCCCTTTGAACATGCAGAGATTCGAACCTCAGACCTCCAGCCACATAACACTTTACTTAACCACTAGACCAGCAGGCCCATTCTGACATATTTTTCCAGCATTTATTTATAAGCCTACTAGCTAGAGATAAGGGTTTATTCAATTAAAAACAAAAATGCCCAAGCCAAGGCTTGAACTCAAGGCTTCTCAGACACTTCCCAGAACACATAACCACTGAAGTAGATACAAATTTGTGTCACAACCATACGAAAATAATATATAAGAGATTTTTGGGGCGTTACATTTTAAGCATCAATTCATGAGCTAACATCAAATTATTCATGTCCTCATTCGCAAGTTCTCAACTTCATATAACTCGATACTTGAGTAGTTTTCCGAACATACCTGTACTGATACCTTTCTATTTATCACCCATATACTTATCAAACCTCACTTGTTTATTATTACTTATGATACAAATTTATCGATTTTTCGATGCCATAGTCCAACTATAGACTTTAACATACATTGCCAAGGCCCTGCCGTGGTCTTTCTTTCACGTACCATAACCCGGTTATGATCTTATTGGTGATTACCATATGTATATTTAATTAACACAACTATAATTCATATCTCACATAACATTCAATACATATTTCATTATAGTCAAATAAACATATTTTGACATGAAACATACTTATACACAATTCTCTCTTATTTAATATACATAATACAATATGAACTCACCAATTTACTTTCATTCAAATCTCACATAGGTTCTGTACGTACCTGTATTACTTATTTCGACCGTACTTTAATTCTCCTCTTGACTATGCCCATTGAATCATTTAATATTTTGCACACTAAGTGTCATATTTGATGTCCCGTACACTAATTGTTATATATACCCGAAGGTATCTCAAATCGCACACTAAGTGCCAAATTTAGCCGAAGCTATACCGAACTACACACTAAGTGCCATATTTGGCCTATATGTCTTCAAACATAACAATAGTCATGTATATACATTTTATATGATATCAAAGCATTAAAAGCATAAATATAACAATGCTTATTGCATACAAACTTACCTCGATCGTTAAAATGACGGAACGAATCGACTAATTCAATACTTTGTTTTCTCCTATTTTAGATCCGAATCTCATTTTTCTCAATCTAATCAAGCATTTGAAGCTTAGCCGAACCAAAAGCTTCTCCCATGGCTGATTTTAGGTTGAATTTTCGGTGGGGATGATGATAGAAATAAAATATGGCTTTTGGTTTTATTAATTTTAACTTTAATTACCTATTTACCTTTTTACCCTTTAAAAACATTAATAATTACACCAAATGCCACTCCACTATCATCCAATAACTCACAAATGGGCTATTTGCCACATAAGGACCTTCACTTTAAAGTTCTATGGCTATTTGACACCTTTAGCTTATAGAACATAACTTTTGCACTTTACGCAATTTAGTCCTTTTTACCGAATTAACCACTCAAATAGTAAAATTTCTTTACGAAAATTTCACACAACTCTAATATCATGCTGTAAATATTAAAATAATAATAAAATAAATTTTTTGATATCAAATTTTTTGTCTCCAAACCACTATTCTGATTAACCCTAAAAATGAGTCGTTACAGAAGGTTTGAAGAAGGAGAGAAAACCGAAACTTGTTTTTGTTGAGCAGAGGAAGAATGAACAGATTTTTTTTTATAATCCCCCTATCATCTCCCTAAATCTCTCCCTACTAACCCACACAAACTCCACCACTTAGAGTCTCACCACGACACAACTCCTAGCCGAAACTTAGAGCAAAAACGTCACCCACGCTCATGCAGGGATTCGAACACAAGACCTCCAACATAACGAACCTGTCCAGGTTTGGTCTAAAAATTCTATTCATTAAATCCATAAACACCGTAGGGGCATTTGTTAATCCGAATGGCATCACTAAAAAATCATAATGCCCATATCTAGTTCTAAAAGCTGTCTTCGGCACATCTGAATCTTTTACTCGTAGCTGATAGTAACCAAATTGTAGGTCAATCTTTAAAAATACAATGGCACCTTTTAATTGATCAAACAAGTCATCTATACGAGGCAACGGGTACTTATTCTTTACTGTGACTTTATTAAGTTGTCTATAATCAAGGCATAATCTCAATGATCCATCTTTCTTCTTTACAGACAATACCGGTGCACCCTATGGTGAAAAGCTGGGTCGAGCAAATCCTCTATCAATCAACTCTTGCAACTATACATCCAGCTCCTTCAATTCAGCAGGAGCCATTCTATATGGTGCTATAGATATCACCGTTGCCCCTAGTACAAGGTCTATAGAAAATTCTACCTTTTTAATATATCTTGGTGCTGATATTACTGAAATCACATTAGAGAACCCATCCAGTTTCTCAGATTCAACCCGGAGTAACTCACCATTCTGAAACTTCAATACAATGTATTTATGCTTATAATTTACCACTGCATCATGTTGGGTTAACCAATCTATTCCCAATATTACATCAAATTCATCAAAGGGTAACAACATCAAATTAGCCGGAAAACAATAACCCTCTATCATTAATGCGAAATTTTTACAAATTTTATCCAATATAACATGCTGACCCGAGGGGTTTCAAACTTTAACCACAAATTCAGTGAATTCAACAATCATATTTTTAACAGACACAAATTTTGTACATATATAGGAATGCGTGGAACCAGGATCAATCAAAGTAATAATATCAGTATCAAGTAGAGAGAATGTACCAATGATAACATCTGGTGCCGAAGGATCTTCCCTTACACATATTGTATATGTTCATGCTGGAGCCCGAGCCTCGGATTTAGCTGTTGAATCTTTTGCAACACTACGACTACCACTAACATTTCCGGAATGCCGCAGTGGTCTAACCCTCAAGACAGGATTACTTGGCTTCGGAGCCTGTTTAATGTCTTTCTCAACCCTTTCCGGGCAATCTTTAAGAAAATGGTCGAGAGAACCACACTTAAAGCAAGCCCCACTTTTCATCCAGCACTCTCCGAAATACAATTTATTACAAACATTGCATCATGGTTTCGGGTTTCCAACACTCCCAACATTGGTTGTTAAGGGAGACAAAAACCTCGGGTTGGTGCGTTTAGAACTTCATTCCTTTCCCGAATATTCCTTTGATGTAGTAAAACGCTCATGATAATTCTTTGATTTCTTTGAAGCAGATGATTGTGTCTTGTTCATAAATCTCTTGCTCGTAACCTGAGCTTCCCTTTTCGCTTTCCTCTTTTCTTTACTTAATTCATCGGCCTTGTGTGCTCGTTCAGCCAACACCACGAATTCTCTTAATTCCAGAATTCCAATTAACAGCTTGATATCTTTGTTTAGCCCTTCTTCAAATTGTTTTCATATTTCAGCTTCAGTCTGAATCCATTCACTAGCATACTTGCTTAATCTAACAATTTCTCATTCATACTCGGACACTGTCATATTCCCCTGTTTGAGCTCTAGAAATTCCTTCTTTTTTTGGTCCAGGAATCTCTGACTAATATATTTCTTTTTAAACTCTGTTTGGAAAAATTCTCATGTAATATTTTCCCTTAGTACCACAAAAGATATGGTTTTCCACCAATGGTAGCTTGTGTCTTTCAACAAAGATACTGCACATTTCAGACATTCGGCTGGTGTACATGATAACTCATCTAGAACTTGAATAGTAATTTTCGCCAAAACTCAGCCCTCTCTGGATCGTCATCAACCGTAGCCCTAAATTCTTCAGCCCCATGTTTTTTGATTTTATCTACTAGAGCCTTGCCAATTTTAATAGGTCTAGCATCCTATGGAGTTTTATCATGTTGTGAAGCAGGTGGGTGAGGTAGTTGAACAGCAAGGTTTGTTCTCATATATTCACTAAACCATTTATCCATCAATTCAAAGAAAACTAATTTTGTCGCCTCACTTCGGCCCTTAGATACAGGCCTTCTACTACCACTAGATACAGCTCGTTGAACGGCAGCTTAAGCAACTCTCTCAGCTTCCTCAGTCTTGGCTCTATCTTGGTTGGAAGACACTACTATATGAAAATATATTTAAAAGTGGTCAGGAGATATCACACTATCATAATTTATATAATAACATGTATAACTAAACTCGTACTTGCTCGTTAGTCTAAGAATCAGCTAAACCGTAGCTCTAATACCACTAAATGTAACAACCCTAACCCATATTCATCATCGGAACAGGGTTTCGGAGTATTACCAGAACATTCAAAACATTTTACTAATAATTTACATAGATTACTATTTATTTACCGAGATAATTCAAAACGTCCCTTAATTAGACTCTCAAGTCCAATACGAGCATTAGAATCAAGTCGGGAATTAATCGAAAACTCATAAAATTTTTCGTGACATTTCAAAAATTTTCCAAGGTGCAGGGCTCACACGCCCGTGTGGCCAGGCTATGTACTACACACGCCCGTGTCCCTAACCCTTGTAACTCTCTGACTTTTAAGGCATGAAGAAATTTAAGTCACACGCCCGTGTGCTAGACTGTGTGACAAATTTTATTTTCAAAATTTAGGTGTAGCTTTCACACGGCCATGTAACACGCCTGTGTTCAAGGCCGTGTCAACCACACGGCTGAGACACGCCCGTGTCTCTGCCTGTGTGCCCAATTCTGAGCATTTTGTTTCTTATTTTTCAGATGTAAGGGACACACAGCCTAACTACATGCTCATGTTACTAGCCCGTGTGTCTACCCGTGTGGACAAAATAAGGTCATTTCCTAGCCTCATTTGTCACCCAAAACTTACCATTTTCCTGCACAAAAACTCACAAACATATATCCACCAATCCAACATCATATTCACATAAAATTTAACATCAATCATATGGTATTATTTCATGCATCAATGGGTATAAACTTACTCTTATCATAAACTTATATGCTAACAAAATTCCATCAAACCAACACACAATAAGCAATTGTATAATTACCAAAACATAACTTTTAAGATAGCCAAACTAAATCATCACTAGCCACTACAATGGCTAGATTACAAAACAACAATTACAAGCCATCATTGGCCAAATAAGCTTATAAATGCCATTATACCAAAATGAGATTTCTATTTGTACCAAAATGAGGTAGTGGATAGTGTGATGATTCCTCCGACCGATCTCCAACCTTTGCAAGCTTTGAGCACTACAAAACAGGGAAAATTAAACAAAGTAAGCATTTTATGCTTAGTAACTTCGTATAACAAAAAATAAACTTACCGATCATATTGATTAATACAAGCATACATAAATTTACATTCCTTCGATTTTGGGTAAGTTACCTAAACACATATACTTATTCAACAAGTTAGTCACACAATCTCATATGAATATCTCATTACAAGCTTCCATTAATTTCACCTTTCCACACTTCAAGAGTCTTTTCCGTCGAACTATAAAAATCTGGATAAATGTTTGGGTAATATACACATGTGCAAAAGTACCCATTAAGGTACATAATAAAAAGGCACATTCTTGACCTGTACATTTTACAGTAGGATTATCAGCTCAAACTAAATCCTATCCGTAGCATATGCTCCAAAGAGCTTAATATGGATTACCCGTCGGGGCTAAATCCAATTTATAACCTAAAGTCAATAGGGCTTACATTAAAATTACCCGTTCGGGCTAAATTCTATTTGCAACTTATGCACTATTATTTTTAACCCATCGAAATTCAACATTCGACTGGAACTTGATCATTTGTCCATATTACACAACTTAAGACTATTTCATTATGTATATATCATCTCACACATATCAACACAATCATACAATTCAATTCAAGCACATTAACATACATTTTTAAGTTACACGAACTTACCTTGAAAATGGTTCGTATTTGAATTTGAACTAATCCAAAACCTTTTGCTTTCCTCGATCTAGTTCTGTGGTTGGTCTTTCCGAATCTATATGAGTAAATTTAACTATTAATCTATCACATTTCATATACATTTCACAAATTTCAAAATTTTCTATGGGTTTTATCACTTTTTTCATTTTAGTTCCTAATCAAGTTTTCATCAAAAATTGCTTTGTAAAAGTTGTTTATCTATGAATAAATTTTCATTTTCTACTATAAATTTCTAATTTTCAACATATTCATCCATGACCCAAGTTTCATACCTTGATAACTTTTCAAATAAATCCCCTAAATATAAAGATTATGCTATCCCGATTCCAAAAATATAGAAATTACTAAAAACGGGACTTGATTTCATACCTTATTAAGCTTGAAAAGTTCTCTTCCTCTCTCCTAGGGTTTCCATAGAAAAATTGGGGAAGATGATATAAGATTAGATGATTTTTTTTCCTCTTTAATTAATTATCATCTAATAATTTTATTGATTCCCAAATCCTTACCCTTTTCTAATTTTTCCATGGATGAGTCATTAAAATATCTACTAACTCCTCTTCAATGGTCTAATTACCATTTAGGACCTTAAGTTTTGAATTTCATAGCTATTTGATACCTATAGCTACTAGAACTCAACTTTTGCATTTTATGCGATTTAGTCTTTCCCTAATTAAACACACAATCGGTCAATTTTTCGTTCCAAAATTTTCATGTGACCTTCCTATCATGATACCAACCATAAAATAAAAAAAAATATTTATTTTTAGCTCAGATTTGTGGTCCCAAAACCACTGTTCCGATCTTACTGAAAACGGGTTGTTACATGCCACATATGTGGTGGAGGCTCACAAGATGGCAAGACAAAGTGAAGCGGCTCGCAAGGGGATGCTCAAAGATAAAACTAGCCTAATTCTCACGAATTAGACAAGCTCACACAAGTTCCTTATCATTCTCACTTGGTCAACATTCCAAAATACAGTTCCAAAAATTTGTGGTGTGAAATATTGACCATAGATGGTCCAAGGATCACTTAATAAAACATTTTCATAATCATTTGTTGTTTGAAACTTTGCCATAAAATAACCATTCTTAATATCCATCAATTGAAATGACATGCAAGGATTCTATAGTGCATATGCTCTACTAGAGAGAATGTTGAAGCCCTCTTCCATCCAAAAAGCTTAAGAACGACCGTTTTCCATACAATCTTCCAAGAGCTTATAAACCTTATCAAAAAAATGTTATCACTGAGATACCATCAATAGTCGATTTGGAAATATCATCTTTAAAAATCTCAAAGTCATCATCCTCATCATCCTACTTATTTTTTAGCACACCATTATTGGAAAACCTAGCACGCACTTAGTTTAGAAGCATGTCACAAAAGGATACACGGTCCTTACCTTGAGAGTCAACCACCAGTGTTAATGCCATCCCTATTGAATCAGACCCTCTTGGTTGATCTCTCCACCTCTGAAGGGGCTACTTGTATTACCTCTGAGAACAATGTCTTTTTTTTTTTTTACTTTTTTTATGAAAATGATTTTTTTTCTTCATATAATTATTTAATACGATAATGATTTTTTTTAATTTCACAAACGAAATTAAGAAATTGTTGCAATCTTTTATTTTAATCTTTTTAAAAAGACATTGGAATAAATAATAAGGAGGCTGTGATCTTAAAATAAGAATGATATTGAAATTTAAATTTCAAATTTTTTGAATGTTAGATTTTTAAAAATGATTGCAAGATCTATTTTGATGGGTTTATGTCTTTTTTTCATTACCAAAGTATAGTTGGAAATTAGGTAGCGTTTGGTATGATGGAAAGTGATAACATTTTTGAGAATTTAACTAGTGGAAAGTAATTCCAACATTTGGTATGTTAAAAAAATTTTATTTTCTTTTGGAATTTAACTTTCCTTTGGGAATTACTTTCCTATAAACATGACAATGTGATTCCTATGATAAAAGGTGGAAAAGTTACTTTTATGTATAGATTGGAAAGTTAAAAAGATATTAAAGATAAAATTAACTCTAATTTTATTTTGGTTAGAGTATTGATCTATTAAATTAGAAAAATGTGTCATTACCTTCTTTCCACTACCAACTCTCGTATTATTTCAACTTATTCTTGAAAAGTAAGTTTTTTTTTTCTAATTTTATTTTTGATATGCATATTTAATCATCTACATAATATATTGTATACATATTATATTTATTTTCTATAGTTTTCATCTAGTTCCCTTCAATATATTGATTGAAATTTCATTTTCATTCTAAAACAAGTTTTGCATACGAAAGATAATTTTGAAATAATTTTGATTTCAATTAAAAGTATAAATTAAAATATTATTAAATAATTAGTCCAAATATTTATTACTAATAAAGTTTATTATAAAATATTAAATACATCAATATTATTTTAATTTAATAAGGGTACATTTGTATATTTTTGTTACATCGCTAGCAAAGTATTTAGTGAACCAAACATGATAATACAATTTTCTAAGATTTTAATCAATACTTTCAATGTAAACCAAACTTTGCAAAATAACTTTTCCAGCAAACACATTCCTAGTAACCACTTTTCAAAAAATTACATTTTATTTTCTTTGAAATCATAAAATGAGAAAGCATCAAACGTTATCTTAAATAAAAATAGTAGTATAAAAATTTTTTCCCTTTTCGGAAAGAAATTTAAGTAGAATTTTAATTTTCATGTAATACAACATTTTTGGCTGTCGGCACAACTCTTTTTAAATATTAAAAAAAATCCTTTTTTTCCTAGTAAGAATGGATTTATTGAGCACTAAACAAATAACGATGTTATCATATATGATAACGCAAACATGTTGGAATCATATCTCCTACAATATAAATCAAGAAAGAAAGGACAAAAGAAAGAAAGAAACAATAAACTATCATTATCAAAAAGAGAGAGAATAAGCTCTGACAATGTGGAAAAGGAAGCCATAATAAACTTGAATAGCATGTGAAAATAATATTTGTAAAGCGGCCTCATCTATAAAAAATCTATACAGCAAACAACTTAAAATGTTATTCCTTAATGGCCAATAGAAGAGAATTTCATTTCTTAATTCAAAAAGAAAAATTAGAAGAAAAAAAGAGAATTCCGTTTGTATAACCTTCGTATAAAGATAAAAATTTTGTTTGTTATTTTCTCATGTTCAAGTTGTTATAAAGTTATATAAAAAAATTTTGAATTTCGAGTTTGTATTAATTTTATATTAAATTTTATTATAATACACATTATTGTAAAATGTTATGTTTTAATGTAACTAAGCATGATTTGTATGATCTATGTATGATATATGATAAGTTAGAGTAGGAAAATTGACACGAAAACACGAAATAGTATGTATAGGTGTCAATGTGTCATATGTAGGTTGGGCATTTGTTTTTATCTTTGTAATTGAGTCCTGATTTTTATGCTATGCAATTGGAGTCCCTAAATGCTATGAAATGACTTGAAAATTTGTATGATTAAGACTTATTTGGATAATTCCATAACTTTACTACAAAATGGTTTTACTAAAATATTTTACTAAAATTGTGGTTTAGTTTTTAAACTTTGCTTTAAAAATTAAATGAGTTTTACTTATCAGCTCTAGAATTTTCTTCCAATTATTGCCCTTATTAAATTGTTTTATATTGTACATATGATTTAATTGTTGAATTACGAATGCTATTTATGTTATATGTTAAATAAGAAATGAATATTAGGCTTGATGGTTTTTGTGTATCTAAGTCATTTTATTAGAGTTTACTAAGGGTTAAATGAATTAAAATATTAATATTGAGACTTGGCTTTGAGTATTAATTGTTATATATAAACTAAGATGGAATGTGCTACGAACTATAAGTTAAATAACTTAATAAAAAATTTGAGTAAATGTGTAACCTAATAAAAAATATGTAAGTTAAGTCTTAAATAAATATATACAGTTAAGAAATAAAATTAAGCAAGAAATAGGCCTTAGGCCTAATGGTTAACACGCTAGCATCCTTCCCATAGACCCAGGTTCTAGCCATACCGTCCCTTGCTCCTAATTTGAGAAATTTGCATGTGCAGCCCCTAGGGTTTACAAACCTTAGGAATTTAACCAATTCTTTCCCAATTAGAATCCATATATTGCCATTTCTTAAAATTCTAATAGAATTAGAATTTCATCATCTTTTTCTCTTCTTTTCCAAATTAGATTTTCATATTGTCCCTTTTCAAATTCTAATAGAATTTTCTCTCTATCTTTCTATTTATTCTCTTTTTCTTTTCTTTCCTCTCCTTTACATCATATTTTTCATCTTTTTGTTATTAAATATTTTTTTCTCAAATCAAATCAACTTTGTTTCTTGGTTTCTTAGCAGAATCATCGAATAATATCTTTAATCTTTACCAAGAATCAGTAAATATATCTCAATCCCAATAATTAATCTCAATTTTTTGTAAAATTTATATCCACACTATTCTTGCGATCGATTAAACAATCTCTTACAGATCCTACCAAAATTTTCATTAAACTTGTTAAATCTTGACACCCAATGTTAATTCGTGCGAATTTGTCTTTTGAATGACCTGGTTTAGGTGAATCAGATTAGATTTGATCTCAAGGAACATCGTTTAGACTCCCGTTGAAAGGTGTGCATTCTTTTACAAGCGAATCGGGGCAAACCAAGCTTGGATTAGGGCCACACGGGAATGTGGACCACATGACCCCTCACACGGCCATGTCCTCCCTGAAACTCTAGGAATTCAATTCGCACACGGCCAAGACCTCTCCATATGGTCGTGTCTCCCTTGTAGCTTGATTTTTCATGTTCTATAGGGCCATGACCTAGCCATACGGTCGTGTAACCACTTTACATGGCTTATGGCATCACACATAGCCATGTGCCCCTTGTTTTATGGTTTTGCTGAGATTTTTATAAACTGTTCAATTTAGTCCCTACATGATCCTCAAACTGTTTTTAGAATTTTATCTCTTTCAATTGAATCCCTAATATTGTGAATAATGTTGGAACCCATGATTTGATTGACTAAATTATTACTATATATGCATGATTTGTAATTAGTACATGCCTTCTGTGACTGGATTACTAATAAATTGTTACTGATACTTGAATCATTGTTAATCTGATTATATGTTGAGCATGTCTAGTGTTTCTGTACTGTATTGTTTAAAAACATGTTATACTGCATAGCATGGGGGGGACATTTTGAAATAAGGAAGTACTGTCAGTTTATCTACAAACACTGGTAGTTTACCCAAAAACTTATTGGAAGCTTTTATCTACAAACCTGTTATGCATTCACAATCTACTACCAGCATATTAACCTACAAACATTGGTGGTTTATCCACAACTTTTACTAGCAGTTTTTATCAGCAAACTCGTTGTGTATTCACAACTATTGGCAGCATATTAACCTGCAACACTTGTGATTCATCCACAAACTGGAGTGTCTAGGATATAAGAGTTTTGGGAAACTCTTACTATGGAGTGTAGCAGTGGGGTAGGACCTTTATTTACTGTTAAACTGAAATTGCATTAAGCATGCTCGAATGAATTGTTAATTTTGGTTATGCTATATGATTGTTTCTATACTGAACACTATTATTATATGCTTGGTTTATTACTTTGAACTGATTTTCTTGTGATGGAACTTGTAACACCCCGCATTGACCTTAAAATCATTCCAATTATTAACTTGTACTTAATTCGGGAAACGTGTTCTAATTGATCTGATTTAAAATGTTACTTTTACGCGAAAGCTTTTAAAACCATTTTCGTATACGTGGTAGTTTTGTAAAACATTCAGTTCTTTTAAAAACTCGAGTTTTCCTACTACTAGTAGTAAAAATCGTAAAACATTTCAAAATCCCAAGTTAAGCAAAAATCTGTAAAGGCCTTAATTACATCAAATTTTCCTCAAATATAAATTAAATCATGAGTAAACAAAAAAAAGTCCAAGTGGAAAAACCGTGTGGCCACCGCTGACTCCTCCGCTGCACCGACCCGTCAAGTCTGGGGATTACCTACACAGATTAAATAGAAAAAGAGTGAGTTTTCGCGAACTCAGTGTGTAATCCCCACAGAAAATATACACAACAGCATAAATCAGTCATATATCCAAATATCAGATAATTCGGGCCCGAACCCTTTACAGAACCAGAGTGAACATTAGTCCTTTCAGATACAGAATCAGATACGAACTGGGCCTTAGCCCATCTCAGATATGTCATGCATAACAGAGTAGAATAATACAGTCCTACCCACTAGCCTCTACACACCAACTCCATCCAACTTTACACACCATGTGGGGATAAAATCGACCCACCCATCCCTACACACCATGCTGTACCGCAATGCGGCACATAATCAAATAATTGCAGCTATGTTGCCAGATATCAAGCTTAGGAGCCTTTCAGAATACTTCCTCTATATTCATTAACCCAACCCCGATGTAATGCAGCATACAATACATGACATGCAAGTATGCAATTAATAGATCATACATACAAATCGATCTATATGCTAAGAGTAACATGCTAGAGCACATATACCAGATAGTCAGATCACATAATCAATGGGTCAATTAACTCTTACCGACCCTACAGTAGATCCCAGTAGACTTGGGCGACTCGAGCAACCTTTTAGAGTATTTCAGAAAAATGGGCCCACACGCCCATGTGGCCTACCCGTGTAGGCCCACATGCCCGTATGGCCCACAAGGCCCAAATTTCTATGCGGCCTGGCCCAAAATCCCACACGTTCATGTGGTTCACCCATGTGGGCCCACACGACCCAATAGGTCGAGCCCGTGTGTCGTACACGGCCTTATCGTGCACCCGTGTCTTGCACGCATGGCCTGGCTCATCAATCACATGCCCGTGTACTACCACACGACCTACCACACGGGCGACCACACGCCCGTGAGGCATCGACAGTTTCAATTTTTGGCTTTCGTCGATTCTCGTTTTCTGTGTTTCCGGGTACACACCTGGTATTGATTCAAAGCTAAGACAACCCCGAGTACTCCAAAACCTATTATTGACCGATAAATACCATGTTAACACTAGATACGTAATAAAACCGAATTGAAATGGAGAATCCCATAAACGTATAAATGGCTTACTGATAACAACCCAACTCAATCCCAATTTAGTACAAAGAAGCGTGACTTCCAGCCTCTCAGCCTCCTCTTAAACACGAACTAAACTCATTAAATAATGATTCTACAGTCCCAGAACCAAAACATTACTTACACACTTACCGAATACGCGATAACAACATAGGACAACCAAAGGCAATTTGGAAACCAATGAAAACAACGAACAAGGAATAGGGGAAGGGAGATGGGAATTTCGACAGAAAGGGAGATGGGGAACTCGAATTTTGCAAAAAAGAAACCAAATGGGATATTCTGATATCCCCCTAATCTTTTCCCCCTTAATTCTCTCCACCAAATCCCCACTACTTAGAATTCTATCGCCACTCAAACTCCTCCCCATAAACGTGCAAAAATAAAGCCAAAGCCAGGAATCAAACTTAGGACCTCATGCAATTGAACACTCCACCTAACTATTAGATCAGCAGGCCCATTCTGATATGACATTACAAATACTTAATATAAGCCTGCTAACTAGAAGTTAAGGCTTAATTCAGGAAAAAGCCAAAATTTGCCAAAGGCAAGGCTTGAACTTAGAACCTCTCACATACACCCAGAACACATAACCACTAAAGTAGATGCACACTTGTGTCAGAAACTCATAGAAACAAATTTATCAAATTTGGGGCATTACAGAACTCACACTAAGCTTTATAGCTCACTCTCCCTTTAATTTCCATCCTTACAGATAACCCACCAGGTTAGGACGCAGACATGGCATCCGGAGGGTCTTGACTCAGTTTTAGTTAATAATATATTTTAGATTTATTATTTGGTCTTTTAATTATTCAGAGAGTGTATTATTTAATTTTGAATTGTGGCATGGGACATATAACTTGACTATTTTTTTTAACTTGCATGACATTTAATTTGATTTTAGGACATCGAATTGTGAATATTAATTAGTTATGCATGAACCCCGCTTTTAATTAAAACATAAATAGATATCACTTTTCCGCTGCTAAAATACAGTTAAAATTGAGTAAGACATAAACTAATAGTTAATCAAGTTTTCAAAAAGGAGTCACCATTACGTAGGTTAGTTAATCTAAACCAATTTTGATAACTCGTAAGTTTTTTTGAAAATAGATTAAGTCTTTTTCTAAAACAAAAAAAAATGTTTTAATATGATTGTTTTGAAAACTCCGATAGCTTACATTTCGGTGGCTAATGTAATCTTTCGAATTCAGGTCTAATGTCCAGACCAAGTTGGGAAGGTTACAGGTTATGTAAATTTTTGCAACATTTTCATGTTCATACTATTTTTCATGTGACTTAAATAAATAAATTTACATATAAATTTCTCATGTTAAGTTAGTTCGTTTCATATCAATTTTGACACATTCATATATTCATGTCATGTTCATACTAATATTATATTATATTTGCGTAGTTTGTTAAAGTGACTCAGTTTAAAAAATAATAATGTGTTCATATCCTTGTGTTTCCATCTCATATTTAATAACAATTTGCTACAATGATTTAATTTAGGAGAAAAGTTAATTTTTTTATTTTTTGCATTATTTATTGTGTTGAAAATTTTAGAAATTTACAATAAGTCAATTATGTAAATTTGTACATTTTATCATGTACATGAATATTTTGTTGTGTCATGTACATAAATTATTATTTATGAAAATTATATCAATTAGAATATATAATATTAAATAAATGGTAAATTTAGTAACATTATTATATAGAAATTCAATTAAAATTGGGGTTGACATGTTAACTCATAATATTGTTGGTGATTTTCACTTCTTAAAAATAAAAAAAAAAAAAAAAAGAAAACTTAATGCTATAATAAGCCTTAAAGTCTAAAAAAAATCAATTAAGTCCCTTCAAATATTTTGTATCAAGTTGAGTCTTTCAATTCAAAAAATTCATTAATTAAGTCCTTTGACTATTAAGTTTAACGATTGACAATAAAATCCTAAAAAGGCTTTTGGTTTGCTAATTCTCCTAATTCAATGTCCTAACTAATATTCCAACACATATTGGAACAAGTCCAATTAACAACAATATTTAAAGAATAGAGTAACGCAAGGAGAGATTAACGCAGTTTAGATTCACCAATCCTACTCTATGAAGTCTCGCTCAGTGAATGATTTTATTCAACAATTAATTCGGATCACCTATTGCTTAAAGCCCAATCTACTTTTACAACAATGTTAATTGCAGCCCCAACAATGAACACAATTATTATAATTACTCACCCAAAATCCTCACTTACAAATCACAATTACTCTCCAACAAAATATCTAATACAAAAGTGCAAAAATATTGAGCAAAAACAAGTCAATACTTGATAGAAAACACCCTTAAAACACTCGACTGGTACACGAACATGTGCGACAGTACAACCTATTTATATGCCAAGGTCAACAGCTTCTTCCTTGAAAAACAAGGTAATTATCATTTAAAAAATAATCATTTATCCATGCAAAATATCCTCTTCTGAATTTCAAATCCAAGCCTTCAACGCCAAGCAAAGATTAAAGTGATTTCATCCTTATGGATAAAGGTAAGGGCTAGTTTGGCAATGTTTTTGAAAAGTGCTGTGAAAAAGTGCTTTTGAGAAGTGCTTTTGAAAAGTTTGGTTTAAAATTTAAGTGTTTAGCATTACTGTCAAAAAATACTTTTGAAAAATAAAATATTCATTTTAAACATGTTATCATCAAATAACAAATATGCATTTAAATAAAATTTAAATTAGTTAATATTGTTATATTTTAGTAAGAATATAAAAAAATTATTATAACTTGTTGTTAATATTTTAATATATGAAATATAAATTTTAAATATTTTTAAGTAATAAATATTAATTACTTATTGAATTTAATTAGAATATATAAACTACATTTTAAATATTTAAATATAACCAATAAATATTTGTAATAAGTATTGTAAAAAATATTTTTTTATTTTTAATTAATGATTTTAATACATTTGTAATTAAACACCAAGAAAAAAAAAGGGAAAGTACTATGTTATTGGAGGGGTGAAAAAGTAATTAAGCACTAAAAGTGTTTTTGGGAAAGGAAAAGCTAAAAAATTTTAGCTTCTCAAAAGCACTTCTGAAAAATTAAAGTTCCAGCCAAATGCAGCTTGTTCTGCATAGCTTTTCTTCTAAAAATGCTTTTGGAATCAGAAGTACTTTTTTTAGTACAGAAGAATAGGCCCTAACGCTACAAGTCATTTAAAAATACTTTTTCTCTTCTCAATTTTGACCAAAGGATAAAAATAAATTTTCTAATATAATTTGATCTATTTGTAGCACAAACCAAACATCATTTATTATACAGGTGCATTCCAAAAATCATGCATGTCATAAATGCCATCAAATCTCTCTACACTTTAATTGTCTCAACTTATTTTCTTTGAGTATTGTTCGAATATGAAATGGAACAATTTAAACATAGACAATTAAAAGTCTCAACAATTTCTAACGATCGTGTTAACTTGACCGTTAATGATCATTGAATTGGTTGTTCAGATGTTGCATGAACAATGTAATTACCTAGTTTGTTGTATGAAGTAACCCTCCATGAAATGTTCGTACATAATTAAAATATTTATTTTGGTACAATGATGGATATTTTCTTTAATTTTACAAATAAAATTAAAAAATTGTCACGATCTTTAATTCATGTTTAACTTCTTCCTTTTTTTTTAAAAAAAAAGACAAGGGTATAAATAATGAGTCATAATCTTAAAAGAAGAATGATATTGAAATTTAAATTTCAAATTTATTAAATATTAAATTTTTAAAAATGATTGTTAAATCTAATTGGATTAAGCGTGAGTTTATGTCTTTGTCCATTACCAAAGAATGGTTGGAAATCGGATAAAAATAGTAGTATGAACACTTTTTCCTTTTATAGAAGGAATTTTAATTTGCATACTACATAATAATTTTGACAGTCGGCACAATGATTTTTAAATAAAAAAAAAGAAGTTTAATTTTTTTTTATAAGAATAGATTTAATGAGTACTAAACAAATAGCGATGTTTGTAACAAGCCCATTTCGCCCGGGCTTACACCAAAACCAAAACAAAAAAAATAATAAAAATAAAACCATAAATCAAAATAAAAATAAAGGGTCCAAAGTCCATCAATTACAACAAGCCCAATTTTGGCCCAATAAAATACCAAAAACCCCAACTTAATCCCTGGCCCAATAAAGCCCCATTACACCCAAAATAGACCTAACAAGGGCCCAATACCTAAGTGAAAGAAATCAAGCTTGATAGGCCCGAGTTTTTTCAATTTTGGAAACCCTAGGGTGCCCCATCGGTTTCGCGCCGCAAGCAGCCACCAGTGGCTTCACGCTCCACCTCCACACGCGCCACTCTCCAGCTGTACCTGCAACAGACTAACGAAAATAGCAAACAGGCGATGGACAGCAAATAACAACAGGGAAATTTGTATTTCTTATTTATTTTATTTTTATTTTCGGTTATAAAACCGAATGAAATGGAATGTAAAGGGGTGAAAATGGAAAAGGGAAAAGGGTTTGCATACCTGCCTCTTTAGAGTCGACCTAGTCGACGCTCACTCCTCCGGCTCAGAAGCAAATGGATCTCTAGGTCCAAGTATTGCTGCGGCGGAAACGATGGCACCTTAGATACTGAGGCTTAGGAGAGTTTTTTAAAAGAGTTTAGGGTTTTGTTTTGATAAAGTGTTCTGTTAATTGATTTCTAAGAGATTTTAGTCTTTATATGTGTTTAAAAACGGTATCGTTTTAAGCTGGGAACATTGGCGTTGAAATGGCGTCGTTTCGTGACGCAATCCGATGACCCGGTCCGGATTCTCCTTGGATCCGCTCATCTCATGGGGAGGGAAACACTTAATCAATTCAGTACCAATTTTGGGCGTAGTGAGGGTGTTAACCCTTCCTCATACGTAACCGGCTCCCGAACCCATTTTGTTTTACATAGACCAAAATCGATTTAATAAAATGTTTTATTAGGTGATCCAATCACACCTAAACAAAAAGATTGATGGCAACTCCACACTTTATTTTAAAAGTCGATCTCCGTTTTTTCCAAAAATAAAAATGGTTTCGACAATGTTAACATATATAATAACGCAAATATGTAGGAATAAAGCAACAAAGAAAAAGACAGAAAGACAAATAGTGATGTTAACATATATAATAATGCAAATATGTTAGAATCATATCGCTTACAACAAAAAAACAATAAAGAAAAAGACAGAAAGAAAGAAAGAAACAATCAACTATCGTTATCAAAAGAGAAAATAAGCAACAACAAAGTGGAAAAAGAAGCCATAATAGACTTGAATAGCATATGAAAATAACATTTATAAAGTCACTTCATTTATGAAAAATCTATACAACGAAAAACTTAAAACGTTATTCCTTAATAGCTAATAGAAAAGAATTTATTTCTTAATTCAAAAGAAAGGAAGAAGAGAATTTTGTTTCTATAACTTTTGAAAAAAGATAAAATTTGTGTTTATTATTTTCTCATGTTTAAGTTATTATAAAGATATATAAAAAACCTTTAGGTTTCGTGTTTGCATTATTTTTATATATAAAATTATTATATTTTTTCACATTTACAATTTATTTTGTGTTGATTCTAACACATTTTATCTTTATGTTGTGTTCATGAAAATTTTTGCAACAATTTTATGTTCATACTATTATTCGTGTGACTTAAATAGATAAATTTACAAATAAATTTCTTATGTTAAGTTAGTTTATTTCATACCAATTTTTACATATTCATATCATATTCATACCATGATCATATTCATATTTTATGATAATTATATAGTATGTTAAAGTGATTCAATATAATAATAATAATAATAATGTGTTCATATCTTGTGTTGTTTTTGTATTCATCTCATATTTAATAACTAGTTGTTATGGTAATTTGATTTAGAGAGAAAAAAATAAATGTTTGTACCATTTTTGTGTTATCTTGTGTTGAAAATTGTAGAAATTTCTAATAAGTTAATTATAGAAATTTGTACATGTACATAAATATATTATGGGTTAGTATTTAGTATATTAACAGTATATTTTTTTTATTCTACAAGTAATCTTAAAGAATTTATCATATGTGTTTTCTTTTAAATTTTTTTTTAATATTATACTGTTATAGTGTCAAGTATGTATGTGGTTAGTGTGTAAATAGTTTAGTGGTTAGGCGGTGCAATTACAAAAAGTCAGTATCTGTTACATTTACATTAGTAGTAGCGCTTTTAGAATTAATTTTCTATATAAGCTTGTGATTATGAACAGATGGAAGACAGAGTTGAATTCATTTTTATACCTTGAGAATATCTCTTCATCTTTTCTATATTGCTGTTCTTCTAGCATTCTTTCATGGTATCAGTCGCTCGGTGATCCTTGGGCATGGATACCACGCACTCTGCTGACTCTGACTCTGTTGAGCCTCATGGCTCGGTGTTTCTTGGTGATCGAGTGGTCACTTCGTTTCCTCGACATGAGGTGGTCAAGCTAGATGAAGGCTCGTTTGTTCAATGGCAGCAGCAAGTTCGGCTTATTCTTCGTGGTTACGGACTGTTTGGACTCCTTGATGGCTCGTTGACAGCACCGGCGCGATTTGTTCAGTCCTCCAGCGGAGATCTTGTTGTTAATCCAGCTGTTTCGATTTTTGATCAACAAGATAGTTTACTTACCTCTTGGTTGGTATCGACGACCGGCTCTTCATTTCTGTCCTCTTTCACGGACGTTCGAACTGCTCGTGATGTTTGGACTGTGGCAACCAATTTGTTTGCAGCTGATTCAAGTGTGAAGCAGTCATAGTTGCGTCATGAGCTTAATTCTCTCCGTAAAGGTAGCCTCTCTATTCGTTCGTATGTAAATAAGATCACAAGCTTGTGCGCTATTCTTGCAGCGTCGGGATCTCAGATCTCAGAGGATGAACGGACGGCGGTTCTTCTTGCCGGTCTATCCTCTGAGTTTGATGCTATCGTTTCATCTGTGTCTCTCTCCACCAGCGTGTTACCTTTTCAACGCGTAGTCGACGCTTTGCTCGAGTGTGAAGCGCGCCAAGTCCGATCCGCTCAAGAGGTGTTGGTTGCTGCGAATACGGTGGAGGGGCCGCCCCTTCCACCCACCGATGGTTCATTTCGTGGAGGAGGCCGTTCGTCTGTTCGCGGTCGGGGGCGTTCTTTTCGACCGAGAGTTCAGTGCCAAATCTGCAGTAGGTATGGTCATATTGCGCAGCGGTGTTATTACCGGTACGATCGTGATGCGCAGTCGCTGATCGACGCACCGTTGGGTCGTCGAGGTGGTTTTGTGTCTGGAATGGTTGGGCGAAGTGATGATCGAAATGATGGCCAGTTTGGAGTAAATTACTTTAGTCAAAATTGGAGCCCTTATGGTCAAAATTGGAGGCCATCTATTTGGCCGAATTCTGGCTTTGATGGTGGTGTCCCACGTGGGCCACATGCAGGGAATCCTTTTGTTTCCCATGGATCTAGGCAGTATGATAATGTTGGCCCAAATTCATTTGGTAATGGGCGTGACTTTGTTAGTGGACAATCTACCATGGGATTTCAATTTAATAATGAGGTTTTGGGTTCTAGGCCACGCGGAACTAGTGGGTCCGTTCGCTCCCGTCCCACTGATGGACAATTTATGCCTGAGCCCTCTGCCAATTGTGTTGATGTTGACCGCTCCTGGCAGACTGTTCGTGAGGCCCCATGGCGGACAAAACCGCGTGCTCGTGTGTTTAGTGTTGCCTCATCTCCATATGATTCGTCTCAATTTGTTGGACTTCCTCCCAGACTTCCTGAGTTGCACGCGTCTGATTATTCTGGTGCTACCGAGTATGACTCCAATTTTAACTCTACTGATTCTTATGTCCCTGTAGGAGGTACGTCCTGGTGTCCAGATTCGGGGGCTACTCATCACGTGTGTCGTAATGCTTCCGATTTGCATGACACCACTCCGTATACAGGTAATTCGTCTCTTTTAATGGGTAATGGGGTGTCTACTTCAATTTCATCTGTTGGGAGTACAACTATTCCTACGACGCAGAAATTACTCCATCTCTCGAATGTGTTATGTGTGCCGAGCATTCGAAAAAATTTGTTGTCTGTCTCTAAGTTTGCTACTGATAACAATGTGTTTTTTGAATTTCACCCCTCATATTGTGTGATTAAGGACATCCAGACACAGGAAATCTTAATACGGGGCCAAGTTCGTGATGGACTCTATCAGTTCTCCGCAAGGTCGAGTGGTTTGTCTCCGTCTGCTCATAGTGCTGTTGTTCAATATTCCTCTCCAGCGGATGATGTTTTTAGTTTGTGGCATAAGAGACTGGGTCACCCTGCTCCTAATATTGTAAAGGCTATTCTTGACAAATGTCATATTACTGTAAATAAAAATCAGCTTGATAATGTTTGTGTTACATGTCAGAAAGGAAAATCTCATAAATTGCCTTTTCCTCGTTCCAGTACTGAGTATGGTGATTTGTTTGAATTGGTTGTTTCTGATGTGTGGGGCCCGGCTGTGGTTCCATATGAAGGGAATTTATATTACGTTTCTTTCGTTGATATGACTAGTCGATTTACTTGGGTGTATCTAATCAATCGCAAGTCTCAGGTTGTAGACTGTTTCGGCCAATTTCAGAAGATGGTTCAAACTCAGTTCGGAAAGTGTATTAAGAAATTTCAAAGCGATTGGGGTGGTGAGTTTCGTGTTTTTTCGTCGATGCTGGCTCGTCAAGGGATTCTTCATCGTGTTTCCTGTCCTTACACGTCTGAGCAGAATGGTGTCGCTGAGCGTAAACATAGACATATTGTGGAGACTGGTCTTGCTCTTCTGGCTCAAGCTAATCTTCCTATGCAGTATTGGGGTTATGCGTTCTGTAGTGCCGTCCATCTTATCAATCGTTTACCTACTCCTGTCTTGTCTGGACAGTCTCCGTATCAACGTTTGTTTGGTCATGAACCGACTTATGGTCATCTCAGGGTGTTTGGCTGTTGTTGTTTTCCGCACTTACGCCCATTTGTTAAACACAAGCTTGAGTTTCAGTCCCAACCATCTACGTTTCTGGGGTATAGTGCGCATCATAAAGGTTATTTTTGTCTAACACCTGATGATAAGGTTATTGTTTCTCGACATGTTGTGTTTGATGAAACTCGTTTTCTGTTCCCGCTCTTGTCTTCTACTGGTACTCAGCCGTCTTCGGGTAATCCTACGTATGTTCCTGTTGTTCGATCGTTTACCACTACGGACACTTGTTCGCCTTCTGCCTCTCCACCGGCAGGTGCTTTAGGAAGTTCTCCTGCTAATCTTGCTATGTGTGACTCTTCTGCTCCGTCTGCTGCTTCTTCTTAGGATGGTTCAGGGACTGGTACTGTTCAAGAAGTGGTTACCTCAGGGACTGGTGTTCGAGACGAGGCTACTGCTACTTCAATTGCTCCTGCTGAGTGAGTTTCTATCCTTCCTGTATCTACTATCAATACCCATAGTATGCGTACTCGGTCTAAAGCTGGTATTTTTAAACCTAAAGCTTTGTGTGCCGACAATATTGATCTTGAGCCAAGTTCTGTTGAGGAGGCTCTTGCTCATCCAGCCTGGCGATCGGCTGTTCAAGCTGAATATGATGCTTTGATAGCTAACTCTACGTGGGAGCTTTGTTCTCTTCCTCCTGGTAGGAAGGCGATTGGTTGCAAGTGGTTGTTTAAAATAAAGAAAAATCCTGATGGCACAATTAATCATCGTAAGGCGCGATTAGTGGCCAAGGGCTGTTCACAGGTGCCTGGTTGTGATTTTACGGAGACATTTAGTCCGGTGGTCAAACCTGCTACCATTCGTGTTATTCTCTCTGTTGCAGTAACCAAGGGTTGGCCACTCAGGCAAGTCGATGTCAATAATGCTTTTCTTAATGGTGATCTCGTTAATGACGTGTATATGCAGCAGCCTCCAGGTTTTGTGCAACATGGCTCTAGTGGTGAGACGCTGGTGTGTCATCTGACTAAAGCTTTATATGGTTTACGACAAGCTCCTCGTGCCTGGTTTGACAAGTTAAAACAATTTCTTGTTTCTACTGGTTTTACATTGTCCAAATCAGATGCCTCGTTGTTTGTTCGTTCGACATTTGATAACACTCTGTATGTGCTTGTTTATGTGGATGATATTGTTATTACTGGCAGTTCATCTGATGAAATAGATTGTTTTGTCCGACAGCTACACAACAAGTTCGCCTTAAAGGATCTGGGTGACCTTCAGTATTTTTTGGGGCTTAAGGTCACTCGATCTTCCTCTGGTACTCTTCACTTATGTCAGCGCAAATACATTCGCGAGCTGCTAGCCCGGAGTTCGATGTCTACTGCCAAAAGTGTTCATACTCCGATGGTCAGTTCTTCCATGTTATCAAAGGGTGAGGGTGATTATCTTGCTGATCCCACTGAATATCGTAGTTTAGCTGGTGCCCTTCAGTATATTGTGTTAACCCGGCCTGATATTGCCTATGCTGTTAATCGAGTGTGTCAGTTTATGCATGCTCCCACTAATTTGCATCTGGTCGCATTAAAACGTATTCTTAGGTATTTGCGTGGTACTCTTTCTTATGGCTTACTTTTTCGGCGGTCTGAGCGACTGTCGTTGGTCGGTTATGCCGATGCTAATTGGGGGCTTGACTTTGATGATCACCGATCCACTACGGGATTTTGTGTGTACTATGGTCATACACCTATATCTTGGTGTTCCAAGAAACAACAAGTTGTCTCTCGATCTACGGCTGAGGCTGAATATCGCAGTTTAGCTGCTGCCACTAGTGATGTTGCTTGGCTAACTTCTCTCTTAACAGAGTTAAAACTAAGTTCCATTGATCCTCCGATAGTATGGTGTGATAATTCTAGTGCCGTTGCTGTTGCAGCCAATCCAGTTCTGCACTCCAAATTCAAACATGTTGAACTTGATCTGTTCTTCGTCCGGGAAAAGGTGGCTAGTGGAGAGTTGGTTGTTGGTGAAGTTCCTGCTTGTGACCAAGTGGCCTATATTCTCACTAAACCATTGTCTGTGTCGTTGTTTACTCGATTTCGTAATTCTCTTCGGGTAGTCCCACTTGAGGAAGTTGGGTGAATGTTATAGTGTCAAGTATGTATGTGGTTAGTGTGTAAATAGTTTAGTGGTTAGGCGAGCGATTACAAAAGCCGTATCTGTTACATTTACATTAGTTAGTGCAGCTTTAGAATTAATTTTCTATATAAGCTTGTGATTATGAACAGATGGAAGACAGAGTTGAATTCATTTTTATACCTTGAGAATATCTCTTCATCTTTTCTATATTGCTGTTCTTCTAGCATTCTTTCATATACTATACCCCTATAGTACATTTATCAACCTCTAATTTTGCTTGTGGAATCTAAAAACTCTTTTGGAAATGTATCAAATATTATTCTATATATTATTACTTAAAATTGAATCATTATATCTACAATATTTTTATATAAATATTTATATTTTAAAATTTTAATTTTAATTTTCAAAAGTTCCATTAAAAGTTAGAAAAAAAAAACAATTATCTTTGGGTTGCAAAAATATTGGGCCTGGCAAGCAATCCATGTGGCCTTGAGGTGGTGAAGAGTGAAAAGTCTTCGTCCCTAGGCTAAGGAGATAGGTTTGGGACCATAATTAGGGTCATTTAAGGTCTAAGGACCGCTGCTGGTCCATGGTATTGGTTCTCACATGGAGCACACACCCTGTACATGGTATTCCCCTTCTATGCATCATGCCTTGCATTACGTGTTGGTGCATGGAAAATTCAAATTTGTTTGGTGGGCCTTCTTCGTTTTATTCATAAGGTCCAATTTCTGACTTATGATCCAATATATGGTCAGTGGGTGGGACTCACATATCCATTAGTTGAAAGTCTACCGTTTCCATTTTTGGATGTGTTTGATGAATTAATTTTATAAAATAAAAATAAAAAAAACCTTCAGATAGATTTTTCTCTTAAAAGGGGTTTCCAATGAAAACAAACATTTCAAGTCACTCTCTTGTCTTGATTAAGAAAGTGATGGTGTCGACAAAAAAGTTATGGAGGTAAAGATGGAAGGTGGTTTAAATTGAAGTGTTAGTTTCGAGTAGTTTTTTTTTATAATAATTAAAATATAATTTCACCATTATAATAATTTATATTTATATAATTTTAAGAAGGATTAAACCAAAATTTTATCAATTTTAGGAGTCAAATTAAAATTTTACCATATATTAACTTATAAATTTTAGATTACTCTAAAAAGCAATTTCGTTTTTTTATCAAGAAACTATAAGAAGTCTCATAAAGTTTTAATACGATATTTTACATTAAGAGTCTTTGTTGAAGACAGAATTATTATAAAAGTTTGCCATAAGTCCCTTGAACAAATGATGTGCTAAGATTTTTATAATACGTAATTTGAGTAGGTTTTCTTTACAATTATAATTTAAAACCAAAATGTTTTTAAAAATGTAAACACTCGATTAATAAATCACATTTTAATATTCGATTTGATGTAAGTTAGATGATTATATATTAAATATGCAATATAGAGAAGAAAAAGAAAAAGGAAAAATAATTTCATTGCCTTTAAATCAAGTGGACACTCTTAAAAAAAATGTTTATATTTTTCTAGCGCATACCTAGACTTGTGTTTAGGGTTCACATTTTCAATTATTTTGTGGGGGTTGGCGTTGAACATATATATTTATGTTGGATACTTGTTTTTGAATTTAGATATTATGAGGAGGAAGAAATTATTGGTTAAATGCAAAAGTTGTGATGCAAGTCTCTCAATATTCCATATAGCTGTAATTTCAGAGGTTTTTGTCCATGTTATCTCATGTGTTCAATTTTCTAATGGGGTATGCTTCACATTAATTCACGTTCTGGTTTCCCCTACAAACTTTGCTCATCTTATGCTAAGATTTGATTCCCTCATTTATTTTTTTAGTTACAGTTTTTACGGTTAAGATTAAGTTGAACCACATTTTATGAAGGTTTGGTTGATTCCCTTGAGTAAACAGTGATTAGAGTCAAAGAGATTTTCTTTTTACATTTAAAATTATCAAAGATTAGATCTTAGCAAAACAAAAAACTCAATTAGTTTATACCGTTATTTTTTAATAAAAGATATTTAAAAAATTGCATTTAGGATACACATAAGGGTGTTAACTCAATCCCTTCAAATTCTCGGACCACTTTTTAAAGCAAATCAAATTCTCAATCCCTTCAAGTTCAGCTCCACTCCATAAATTTACTTAAATGCCTTGCCTTTATTGTTTATTTTTCTTAAATTTATAGAAAATGACCTAATAACTAATATTTTCTTATAATTTTAAATTTTATAATATATATTTTTATTTTTTGTAAAAATTCACATATGTGCAATATTATATAAAATTTCGAAAATGAGTGCGAGTTATAGAGATAAAGGCCGAAAACACCATTTTGAGATTAAAGGCAAAAACAAAATGGAGGGGAGCAAAAACCATAACTGTAAATTAACGGAGTATTCAATCAATGATTTATGATTAGTTAGGTTTTTGTGTATTTATGTTGATTATTAAGTTAAATAAAAATATAGAAATAAAAACTACATGTGATGAACTAATAATTAAAAGTGTTTATTGGTCCAGATATGGTCTGAGTTTGAATCGTATTATTTGTATTTATTATTTAAACTTTGTCATGTTATTATAATTCACTAAATATATATATAAATAAATTTTTCGACTCGTTTATTAAATGAACAAAAAAGGTTGACTTGAACACATGTTTTACGTTAGATTGTAACCTAACCAATTGAATTTCTCCTTGGGGGAATCCACCACATTCACATGGCCTCGAACAAGGAAATTAAAATGGTAATTAAAATTAATTAATATTAGGAAGGCTATGATGAGTCTTGAGCAAGGATCATCCCTTGCCTTACTCTCTCTAAACCATCACCGCCCTTCCATAATACCTTCCATATAATTTATGTATTTGTAGTGCAACCAGAAACACATTAATATGTGTATATATATATTTATCGGGAGTTTAACCCTCTTCGCACTTAAAACATTTCTTCTTGTAGTATTAAGCATTAATAAATTGATATTGTGTCTGTCTTATTTACCAGTTTTTAGAGGATTAAAAAAGCATGGAAAAGCAGGTAGGCTGTTCATCTACGTGGCAATGTGCATGAATCTTGTTTATGCTCAGACAAACACGTAGTCATTCATTTCCATGCAACAACATAGATCCGGTAATGATATTTGTGTATTATTTCTTCAATTATATAATTTATTTTCTTTTTTGTGTGATGCAGCAATTAATCGAGTATAATAATTTTATTTATAAAATGTTTTAAATTATTTATAATTTTTTTCAATTTTAAATAAGAGGATAAATATGCACTCAAATTCACGTTTTTCTATTCTGATAATAAGATAGATGTCAATTGAACTAAGACTCAATCGACTATAATAATTAAACTATAATAATTGAGTGTAAATAAATGAAAATATAAACTTACACTAAATTTTGTTATGAAAAATAAAGAATTCAAATTTTAAATATTTTTAATCTGATAAAACAATAATGATCGTTAAAGCTACGTAAAAAGATCTATTTTTTAAACAAGACCTTTTAATTTAATTAATTGAAATTAGTGTTAAATGCTATTAAGATAGATGAAAAATGATAAGTAATTATGGGAAGAGGGGTTAATTTATGGGTATATGCCCTTTTTTTATAAAATTTGAAAAATTTAGGTGTCTTTTTTTATATTTAGGTGTTTTTTTATATTTATATCGTTATTGAAGAGAAAAAGTGAAAATGCGCTATGTAAGACGCACTTTCAATCATGTCAGCTGAAAATGTGCTCTATAGGAAGTGTTTATATTAAAAATTGGCAACTTAACTTTTTTGGTTAGATGGTTAAATGTTGGTGCTTTTGTCCTTAAGTCTCAAGATCAAGTCCTACTCATATTTGCATTTTTATTTCAAGTTGTTTCAAGCTTTTTTTTAATTAATATTTTTAATATGTTAGCTCTTTTGGTTAGATGATTAAATAATTGTGATTTCATTTTTGAGTCCCGGATTCAACTCATCTTATAAGCATTTAATATGTATTTTTTATTTCATGTTGTTTCAAGTTTTTCATTTTTAATTAATGTTTATAATTAATAAATATATTGTTTTCAAGTTTTTTATTTTAAATTTATCTTTTTAATTAATAACTCTTTTATTTATAAAATCAAATAATTATTGTAAATATCATTATTTTTAGTAAATATAATATTTATGTGTAATATTTATTTTTCAATACATATTAGAAACCACCATACCCATAATATTGGTGGAGAAAATAAATATTTGACATATAAATATTATATATAAAGAAAAACATATTAAAAGAATTAGTTGATTTTTAAAAAAAAAACAATTGCATATTTATTATTTGAATTTATAAATAAACGAGTTATTAATTAAAAAAACTTGAAAACAATATATTTATTAATTATAAACATTAACTAAAAAAACCTTTAAACAAAATGAAATAATACATATTAAAATACTTATAAAAGGACTTGAACTTGGGACTTAAAGATAAAATAATATCTAAAGGTCTAACCAAAAGAATTACTATGTTAAAAATTTTAATTAAAAATAACTTGAAATAACATGAAAAAAATACAAATGTGAGTAGGAAAGAAATCGAACCCGAAACTTAAGAACAAAAATACTAATATTTAACCATCTAACTAAAGAAACAAAATTTTTAATTTTTAATCAAAACATGCATTATAATTTATAAGAAGCGTTTTTACTTTCTCTTTAACAAACCACCTATGCCGATAAATATAAGAAAACGTCCTAATTTGGTATGGCCTATCAATTTATGTCCATTGTGAAACAGTTGCATGCATAATTTGGTCGTTAGAATAGTCAATATATATTATATTCCATTAACAAAATTAGTATTGATTCTTGAATAAATATTTTTTTTTGAAGGTTTGAACAAATATTTTATATTAGAGATTTAATGATTTTTTATATAAAAATATTAAAGTGCGATATAATAGGGATAATATAAATATAACATAAACATACTGATGTTAAATTTATGTAATTGAGCAATCATACCTTAAATATAATTATAACAAATGAATATCATTATTACTCTACGAATACATTATTAACTTAAGTCCAACCAAACTAATAGTTTTATCAAATTATTAAAATACATTTAAAATAGAAGGTCATTTATATGTTCGTAACAATTTGATAGACTAGTCAAACATATATAATGATCCTTTATATTAATTTTTTTCCATTCATCTATATTATTTACAATTTTTTATTCACTTAATGTTTTCCCTCAATAAAGTTTCTACTCAATTAGAGAAATATGATTAATAATTTCAGCAAAACTTTAAATTACCAAAATTTTATTTCAATATTTTATACATTTTTTATTATACAAATTTTATTGTCTCCATCAATTGTATATATATTAATAACAATATTAATTGAAATGGTACAAAAATTAACTCGACACCAACTTAGGATTAATTACATCACTGTGATAAATAATTAAATTCATTTAGTAATTTTAATTTAATGTATTTTTGTGTTATTATTAATTAGTTTTAAATCATACATTGTATTATTTACTATATATTATTTTTAAAAACAAATATATGTTCTAAATTCATAATTCTACATGCATACACGTGCTTTTAGTAAGTTTTATTGTTATAATTATAGATATTTGTGAATGTATGCTTATTAAATAAGAAATTAAACCGTAATTAGCAAACAATTAAGTGTACAGAACATATATTTAAACTTAATTGGGTTATTCTCTCCAAAAAAACAAAACTTACATGGTATAATATAACACAAAACCTCATGTGAGCGATAGTGATATATGGATAAACATAAAAAGAAACCCTTTGGAAAATTAAATTATTTTCATAGAATGGGGTGACCACATGTTGAACCACTCTTTCTCATAATTTTAAATTAAAACCATCTGACCCTTTTTCTCCTCTAACATGGAAAATCTACAATCATGTGTGTGGGTTTTCGGTGTTTGGATGAAGGGGGCGGCACCTAGAATTTAGAGAAGCCAATTGAAATTTTACATAATTAAAATAAATTTAATAATTAAGGTTTTTTTTTTTTTTTTTGCTTAGAGTTACAAAAAATGATAAAATAAATAAATAAATTCTGGGGGTGATAACTGCCACATGCAAAGCTTTGGTTGCGCCAGGTGCAATGTCCCTAAACACAGATGGCTTCCAATTTCATTCATTTCAAAAAACTGTTTTACCCGCCTCATGAACCCAATATGCCCTTTTTGGGATTTGTTCTTTAATTGATTTAAATAATGTTTTTATTAATCACAATATTTTATTTTATTATACATGTCCATTTTATTATTTATGTTAAAATTTGTGATTCTTTTTTTTAATAATATCATCTTTAATGTTCAAACTTATACTTCTCTTACTAATATAATTTGCTTTACCACTGCATCTAACACTTGTTGATTAATCAAAATATTTTAAGTTTCTTTTCAACATTAGTTAATATATTATTCTTAACCAAAATTTATAAGGATAGTTTTGTCAGATTTTATAAACTTCGAATGTGATTCAAATAAATATAAAATTTTTTACTTTTGATTCAATATTATGAATTTAAAAAATAAATATATCACTCTTTTATATTGGGCAAATATAAATATTTGTGTATAGAATACACAAGTATAAACTAATATTATATCGATAATAATTTTAATAATTTGTAAAAATTAAATATATAAAATTACATAAAATTAAAATCCACACCTAATATAATACATTATTTCAAAGTTGAAGTCATTTATTTATTTACTATATTTTTATGTATACCACTTTAAAGGCATTGGTTAACATTTCCAATTTTCCATGTCACTTAAATATAAGGATTTTTAATTATCAAATTTAATGAAATCATTATTAAAGTGAAAATCAAACATTCCAACTTTCTTGCACATAAAATTATTTTAAACCCTTTCTAAAAAAAATATTTACCCATTAAAAATATCTAGTAAGAGGTGCCATTCTACAGTTAAAATATTAAATATCAATCCTTAAAAAATTATTATATTGATCATTTTCACGATGGCAGGTCAATAGAGTTACTACATGTTAGATATTTTCCCTGTCAAACTTTTGACTTGTAAAAGTACTCAGAGACTGACATATTTATTTGGTATTTAACTTTCATAACGGAAAGATTCCATACAATAATCTCATCTTTAAATAACAATTAGAGTTTTTCTAAAAACAATGAGAGCATGAGGTCACCCACATTCAATTTAGCTCAATCATATTCAATTATTAATGGAATATCCCTTATTAACGCCTTCCCATTATTGGCATTCACTTTCTTCTTCTTATAATCATTTATTTCATGTTTTGACTTTTAAAAAATTCATCTTAATTTTTCTTTTTTTTCAGTCTTTAAATTTATAATTTTTGTCAAATCACACAAAAAATAAAAAATTTAACATTTTCTAACTTTATTAACATACGTGCAAATTGTCACATGGGTGACACATCAATAATTAATTTTTAAAATTTAAAAATTATAAAAACTATTCTTTAAAATTAAAAATTATTAAAATTATTGAAAAATTAATTAAATACTAAGTGTTATCTACGTGACAATCTAAGTTTATACCACGTCATTAAAGTTAACAAACATCAACTTTTTCCATCTATTTTAAAATGATTTGACAAAAAATATAAGTTTAAAGGTTAAAAAAAAGAAAAATTAAGAGAAAGTTAAACCGATTCTTTTTATAAAACTGGAAAGCCAAAAATATTAATTTTTTTTAATAATAAATAAAGTGGTTAGTTTTCATACTCTCTGCCATGTGATTCCACAAAAAAGAATTAGTACATAGTAGTGTCAACTGATTGCTACATAAATCACGGTTTAGGTGGTTTGACTTGTTTAATTTTAGGAGTTTTCCAATATCTTTTAGTTAACCATTACTCATACAAATTTTATATATTATGTTTAGTGGAACTTTCTAGTAACTACATTTGATTAATTATTAATCATATACCTATAGACTTTCATCAGCTGGTATATGATGTTAGATTTTATGGACGTGATGGCATACTTTGACTTCATAAATTTGTTTTATTTATTTTTTAGGGGATTTTATATGCATCAACTTTCATGGTTAATTGAAGAAAGAATTGGGTTAACAAGGATAACTCGAAGTTATCTAATGTGATTAGCTTTCTTTATCTGAGATACGTAATTAGAAGTGTAATGGAAGAGGATCTCTACTTATTTCATTCTTTAATAACAAGATTGATTGGAGAAAAATGAAGAGTTTAATAGCCAATCATATTAGCTTGGTTTACGAAATGCCTATCTAAAGGAGACATGTTTTTATATTTTATGTGTGCAAATTAGAAAGCTAATATGTTTATTTCTAGGAACATTTGTCAATGATTTTATGTTGTAAACATATTGTTCAATTAGTTTGGACTAAGCTTTCACATGGGAAAGTCTTAGTGGAAGAGTTTAACCTTTATAATTGTACGAGAGTGAGGTTGCTATGAGTGTAAGTGAGTTGAGCTTAAATCATCTCTTATACTATTGAGGTTATAGTGTATTACTCGTTGGACAAGGTTTCATAAATGTAGAATTCAACTCGAACTGCGTAACTAATTAGATGTGTTCTTTATTTTATGTTTCCAATCTTCATTTGTTTTTTCATTGACAACTTGAAAAAAAAAAAACCAATTGTACCAACAACTCAATACTGCAATTGGTATCAAAGGTAGACACTAGGTGAATTTGATGAAGATCTTATTGATTTGTTGAGACATGGAAGGAAGTTCAATCTTTAGACCGCCCATGCTCGATGGGTCAAATTGTGCCTATTGGAAAGCACGTATAAGGTTCATCAAACCTATAGATTAGAAAGCATGAGATGTGTTTTTACTGGATGAGAATCATCTATTGTCGTGGTAAATGGTGTTAGCTTTCCCAAACTAGAGACCACTTGGACCACTGAGAACGATAAAGCTACTAATTACAACATCAAGTCTTTAAATAAATTTTCAACGGATTGTATCACTAGAAATTTAGAGGAATCTTAAAATGCACTATCTTGGACCATTTCTCAAAACAACATATGAGGGGACTACCAGTGTGAACTACAAGGTTTGAGAATATGAAAATGTTAGAAGATGAAACATTATTTGATTTTTATGTTGAATGTATGGCATCTCTAATCAAGATTTTGCTCTTGGTGAGGAGTACCTGAATGTCAAGTTTATGCGCAAAGTTTTAAGGTCTCTTTCATAATGTGTCTATCAAGGTAACAATAATAAAAGATGCTAAGGATATCAACATGATAAGGATCGGTGAGTTGATTAGGTCTCTATAAAGTTTCAAGATGAAATTTAAATAAGCCAAGAGAGGAAACACAATGACAAAAGAATATTTCTCTCCAAGTTGCTTCTTTTTAATTGCAATTGATGAAGAACTAATCATTGAAAAACTTGTATGAGTAGTTAAACCTTCTTATTAAAAATTTTAATAGGGTATTCAAGAAGTTATTCATGATGAATAAAGAGCTTGAAGGAGGTTAAAGCTTCAATAAAGGAAAAACAAAAGGAAAAAGGAAAAGCAGTAGCCAATGAAGAGACTCCTAGAGAAGAGAAAAAATGCATACAATGTCACATATGTAAGGGGTATGCCTACATACAAGTTAAGTATGCCAATATATTGAAAAAGAAAAAGTCTTTATGTGTCACATGGAGTAATGATGATTCAACTAATGAAAATTATTAACATAATGTGTACATAAGCAATTACGTCACTTTTATGTCCAAAATGGTAATTAAAGTTGCAAATGGCTTTGACAACCGAGTGATAGTGATGCTAAATCCACTAAAGACTTCATAAATGCTTTAAAGATCATGCTTGGTAAGTGATATTCGGTATGTAATATTAACGTGGAATTTGTTAGTGAGAATTCTATGACAAAGTAGGAATACTAGAGGCTATTGAAAAAGCTTGAAGAAAAAGACTAATTTTTCATTGAAAAACAAGCTAAACTTAATGAGATTATGAAGGATTTAACTACAACTCAATTCATGTTAAAAACGAGGAGTTCTCGGAGTGAGAATTTGGATGAGATCCTTGTTATTGGAAGGCAAGAACTAGGTTGAGGAATAATGGGATATGTTTACAAGAAAGATGAAACAATTACTCCAACTATTTTTATAAAAGCAAAGGAGAATGTTGACAAACATGAAAGTTTCAAGAAGGTTGATGTTGTTCATACATTTGAGAAGTTTCAGAAGCATAAGGGAAAAGTGGTGTGTCATTATTGTGGAGTCCCAAGGCATATCATGCCTTAATGTTACAAGTTGAAGAATCTCAGAAGAAAGTGATTACTTGCATGTGTAGTTGCAATTCACATTACAATAGACAGAAAACAAAAGCAAACTTTGTTTGGAGGAGAAAAGATAAAAAAAAATCTTTCTTGTTGCTAACCAATATTTGAAAGCATCCATGGAGAATATTTGGTATTTTGATAATAGATGTTCTAGGCACATGACTAGAAGTAGATATTACTTGAAAGAGTTTCAACAAAATCATAAAGTAAAGGGGCTTACAGTGATGGCAAAAAAGGGAAAATACTAAGCAAATGTGTGCTCAATGTAGAAGGAATGTTTGAACTTAGGAATGTGTTCTTTATAGAACGGTTGAAGGCCAACCTGATTAGCATAAGTTAGCTTTTGTAACCAAGGGATGTTGGAGAATTTTACCAAGGATATTTGCAAGGTGACTGAAGTTAAATAAATTGATTATAGAGAGTTCTAGGACAATTAACAATTGTTGTAGGCTAGTGAAACCACTCACTCGTAATTAAGCCATTTTTTAGACCTTAAGTTATGGCATGAATGACTTGGGCCTGTACAATTTAGAGGCTTACAAGGATTAGTAAGGCATGTTCATGGCTTGCCCGAATTAGGGAGAGTAATTCTTAAGTTGTGTAGTGAGTGCTTGAAGGGGAAACAATAATATAAGTAACATCCCAACTATAACTTATTCAAACATCTGAACCTTTAGAACTTCTACACATGGATTTGATAGGGCTAATGTATATTGAGAGCTTGGGAGTTAAACATTACGTTCTTACATGTATAGATGATTATTTCCTTTAAGAAATTGTGCAAGAAGTTGATGAATGAAAAAAGGCAAGTCATTGGAAAGATTGTCAATATTAAGAATAACCATGAAAGGAATTTGAAAATAAAAAAAAATTCTTAGAATTTTGTGGCATTACAAGCATCTAACATGAGTTTTTGGCTTTAAAACCTCCATAGCAAAATGAAGTTGTTAGTTCAACTTGCTATGTGATTAATAAATATTTGTTAAGGAAAAAGACTAGGATGAAACTTTATGAGATGTGGAGTGGATTGGTTTGGAATCCATTGGGCGAGTCAAGTTTTTGACATCTCTAATTCAAAGCCTTTGAGTTGTAGCTAATCACTTTGTCCTTTTTAGTAGCCTAAGTTTTTTTGATTTTAGGAGTGCTAATACAATTAACATCATATTTGGTGGATACCAACCAATCAAAATAGCTTTCCATGTTTTCTCATCTGTAGACTTTACAAAAGCCCTTATACTTGCCTTTTATTAGACATAGTTTGACCTATCAACTGTAGGTGGCTTAGAGATCGAGCTTCTTTCCATGATTCAAAAATATATCAATAAGATCTTCACCAAATTCGTCTGGTGTCTAGCTTTGTACCACTTGTAAGTGTTGAGTTGCTGATTAAGTTGTTATGTTGAATTGTGACTTAAAAAAATAACTTAAAACTAGAAAAGTAAATGATGTATACAGTCAATTAGTTAAGGATTTCAGATCCAATCCTACATCTGCAATGTTTGTGATGAGAGTAATCTATAATAATTTTCTCAGTACAAGAGATGATTTAAACTTAACCTCACTCATATTTATTGTTGGATCTAGTGCCCTAAGTGTAATATATTGGTTTGTAAACTTGTATTTTTTCTGAGCAAATTGGATTAATAAAATTATTCATGAAATATATTAATATTATTTTTATATTATCTTCAATGGTTTTTGTTCAAAGCAAAATGGAAGCAAATATTAGCTCACTTGTTATCTAATGTTTAACTAATACAAAGCGATATTACGTGGTCGAATCGTAATACAAAAGGACAACTGATCGCGTGATTCGTAACAAGTAATAAATATTTATAATAAAGATCAAACCTAGACTAACTATTATCACGACGAAAAGGCAAGCGCACCTATCGAACAATAGTATAATAGTGGCAAGACTGAGATATCATACCCAAGGAAACCAAAAGTACTAGTAATAACTATATTTTTATTATTTAGCCTAGGAATAAAATGGTTTGTTTATTAAACTAATTATCTAAACTAATTAACTAATTTAATTAAAGCGAAGAGAAAATTTGGAAAAAGACTTGAAGAGAAGCAATTGATAAAATAAAATTAGAAATAAAGTTAAATTGCAAGAAAAATAAATGGCTAAAGTAATAAAAATTAAGTATTCCTAATATTTCAGTTCCCCGGCAACGGCGCCAAAAACTTGATCGCGTGATTCGTAACAAGTAATAAATATTTATAATAAAGATCAAACCTAGACTAACTATTATCACGACGAAAAGACAAGCGCACCTATCGAACAATAGTATAGTAATGGCAAGACCAGGATATCGTACCCAAGGGAACCAAAAGTACTAGTAATAACTATCTTTTTATTATTTAGCCTAGGAATAAAAGGGTTTGTTTATTAAACTAATTATCTAAACTAATTAACTAATTTAATTAAAGCGAAGAGAAAATTTGGAAAAAGACTTGAAGAGAAGCAATTGATAAAGACGGCACCCAAGGAGGAATCCACCTAGATTTCACTTGTTATCCGACTCAACCGCATTTATTTATTCACTTGACTTGATCCGTGAGACTCCTAACCTACATTATTATCTCTTTCGAGAGACTAATAACGTCTAACCCTTAGTTGAATTAATTGAAATCTCTTTCTAATTAAAACCCCTAGGGAAGCAATAAATCGATCTATGGACTCCCATATTAGGTTTCACCCTAATCCGGCAAAATCTCGTAACCCTATCTCTAGGCGTTCGATCAACTCCGCTTAATTATGCCAAATCTACTCTTAGGCAGGGTCTATTCCTCCTCTGCATAAGCACATTAAATCATGAGTCAATACACAGAATATTAACTCAAGCATTAGAAACACATAATTAAGAACAAATCAAGTATTTATCATATAGTTCAGATAATAATAACAAGATCCATCATAGGTTTCATCCCCCTTAGGTATCTAAGGGGTTTACTTCATAATGAAATAAGAGTACATCTCAAAAGTATAAAAATAACAAAACATGAAGAAAACTCTAAAACTCCTGAAGGGATTCTGAGAGAGATCCTCAGTCTTGGAGTAGCTCTGACTTTTGGAATGGATCGTCTGGCTTCCTTCAAGTAATTCCTGGCGTGTGGTTATGTGTTCCAAAAAAGTTCTGGAAGCTCCCCCTTAGTAGGTCATACTTAGGGTGTTTATATAAGTTTTGGATTGGCTTTCTTCTTCCCTATGTATCATTTTTCCGTGTAAAATACAACTCTTTGAAAAAGGGACACGCCTGTGTGCCACGGCAGTGTGACGTGTTTGACAGGCCGTGTTTGTTCTGCTAAATTTCACACGGCTGTATGGGTCAATGGCCAGGCCGTGTGAATCGTGAAATCCTTGAACGACACCCTCGACAGACACGGACGTGTGAGCAGCCCGTGTGGCAGGGCTTAGGCCTTGTGATCTTCTTGATTTGGTCATTTTTATCTCTTTTAAGCTCGTTTTTGGCTCCTTTTGACTCTTGGTGCTCTCCTGAGTGCAAAACATGAAATAACCAAATTAAGAGCACCAAAATTTAAAAATCTAATAGTAAATATCCATAAATATGCTAAGTATTTGGGGTAACAATATGTATAATTTAGCGTTTATCAAATACTCCCATACTTAAGCATTTTCTTGTCCTCAAGCAAAACTCTTATTTACTACTAGAATTCATTCTTTTCAATCACATAATCATTACCGATAATGTTACAAAATATTTCACGGAGAATCATACAGTGAGAATTCAACCATAGGGGCATTAGAAACCTCAAACAATCTATCGAATATTTTGATAATAAAATTATAGGTAATCTCCTTCCTCTAAGTAATTAACTTTAGTCCTAAATATACAAGAGATGACATCCTCACTAAGGATTCACTCAAATCACTTAAAGTGTTTAAGGTTCAAAATTAAGCACTCGATTGTCTAACATGAGATGTTTTCACTATAGGCTTGCATGAAAATCAAATCTCCACCGCTTGTAAATGACATGATACACAAATCAAAAGGTCTTTGCATGGTTGTAATGGGGTTTAGGTTACGAGTATGGATACAAGCTGACGAAACAAAGGTTAGAATCGAGATAATTTCAATATATCACCCCACTATCAAAAACTTAATTACTGAATGACAACAAATATCTAGAACTATATTACATGAGCTCTCTTTTTCATGATAACTTTAGCTTGCTAAGAATTATAATAATAATACTGAGGTTAGTGTTTTTTTTTTAAGAACAAATCAAGTCAATACAATATAGAAGTTATACTCCATGATTTAGTAACAAAAATTGGTGATCATAGTGAGGTAACAATATTAAAATCAATCTCGATAAAAAAGGGTAGAATTAAGTAAGGCGATTTCAATAATAATGGGTTAATGGGTTAATAATGATGGTTAATCAATAAAGAAAAAGGGTTAGTAGGCTCAAAGGGGGTTCACTAAGGGTTTAATTATGTGGAAAGGCTTTTTATGGAGTAGGTGGGTTAAATCCTAAGTGCCTTTATCATCTCAGTATATCAAATCATACATGTGATCTTGACATGTATAATCGAAGCAAGTTCTAGAATAACAGTTCAATGTTGACACACTCAAACCACAAAAGAAGTAGGTAAGAAAGAAAGCTATATGCTCAAAAAGGCTAAAAAATCTCACCAAAAATTTGGGTTTTTGATGTCATTCTTGTATACTTAATATTTCAAGATAATACCTCAATTCAGGAAAATAATCTAAAAATTTTAGTTCTCAAAATATCAACTTATCATGCTTGATTATTTAAGGTCCTACAATCAAATAATCATGCATAATTTCCTTGGTCTAATTCATGACATATCAATGATAATTATAGATTAATCAGAATTCATTCTATCAATATTATGAGAAAATCACTTAAGCACAAGTCCACATTCAGGGATTTGAGAATAATGCAAAAAGTTAGGTTTCATGTTTATGTTCACCCCCCCGCACTTAAGATGTACATTGCCCTCAATGTACAAAGATAGAGTATTCAAAATAAAGAAAATCATAAGAGGGAAGGAGGTGAAACTCTCTGTTATATGGGTACGGAGCTTGATTTTGAGGCTGTAGTGTTTGGGGAAAGTAATAGCTACCATTGTTCTTAGCTAGATGAAGAAATTGGGTCGTTGAACATGGCATTCATTTTGTATTGTTCCCTGTTTATTTTCTCATTCCGTAAAATATTCCTAGCAGCTTGCTTGGAAATCTGTAGAATCATGAAGAGCTTATTAAGAGTTGGTGTGGAAGAGAGTGTAGTGGGATTACTTGTTAGAAATACCAGAAAAAAAATGAAGAAAGTAAATTTACTAATATAGATATGTCTTTCATAAGAAAATAATAAAATTGAAATGAAATTAAAAATTAAGAATAAAAATAAAAATAAAGATAAAAATAAAAAGATAGGAGGATTCAATGATCCTCGTCAGTAGGGGCCTCAGGTGGTGGTGCTGGAGCGGCTACTATCCCACGCCCGTGTGTCTTAAAAGTGTGTGGTACACTGCCATATCGCACGGCCGTGCTTAGCTTCGTCCGCTTCTCCCACGCCCGTGTATATGGTACCATGCCCGTAAGAGGGATCTCCTCATTTGGTGTGGTAGTGACAATGTGGGGATCTGTGGCATCTAGTAAGACTGTATCGCCTACCTTAAGTTGATTAAGAGAGCTATCGGGCTTGTTTTGGCGAAGTTTCGGTTTATCATATGTTCTCGATTTGTATTCTTGCCATTCGTCTAGCTCCTCTATCCGTAGCCTTCGTTTTTCATGGACATCTTTGTTCTCTTCATAATAGTAGCGCACTGTCTCTGTTGTCTTGGTTCGAGGAGGTTCCTGCAAGGACGATTGAATATTAGTTTTATCATCGACAGGTTTTATAGCATTATCCTGAGTCTTAGAGGTTTTGATTGAGTCGCGTGCTTGAAGTGTTAGTGCGTCGTCACCTGCACGAAGTGTTAGCTCTCCTGTGCCTATATTAATAATTATTCTGGCAGTTGCTAAAAAGGGTCGTCCTAAAATTAAAGGTACCTCGTTATCATCATCCATATCTAGGACGACAAAGTCTACTGGGTAAATAAACTTATCAATTTTAACAAGAACATCTTCAATAATACCCTTAGGAAATCTAACTGTTTTATCAGCCAATTGTATGCTCATCCTAGTCTGTTTGGGTTTACTGAGACCTAGTCGTTTAAATATTTTATAAGGTATAACATTTATACTTGTCCCTAAATCAGCTAAAGCATTATTCACAAATAAACTACCAATTAAGCAAGGAATTGTAAAACTCCCTAGATCTTTCAATTTGTTAGGTAGCTTATTCTTTAGAATAGCTGAGTAGATTGCATTGAGTTCCACGTGCGATGTAGCGTCTAATTTTCTTTTATTGGTCAGAAGTTCCTTTAAGAATTTTGCTGAGTTGGGCATCTGCGAAAGAACTTCAATAAAAGGTAAGTTAATATATAATTTCTTTAAGAGTTTGACGAACTTACCAAATTGTTCTTCCGTTCTGTCTTTCGTCATCGCTTTAGGATATGGCACACGAGATTTATAATTCGTACTTACCTTTTTATCATGACTTACCTCATCATCAGCTTTGCTTTCCACATTCTCTTACCTTGGTTTAGGCTCAGTCTCATCGCATCCTTCTTGAGTATCAATTGCATTGAGCTGTTCCCTTGGGTTTGGTTCAGTATTACTTGGCAAACTACCTTATAGTCATTCAGAAATTAATTTGGATAGTTGGCCTATCTGAGTTTCGAGTCCTTGAATTGATGCTTGTTGATTTTTGAGTGCTGTCTCAGTATTTTAGAAGCGAGTTTTTGACACCGAGATGAATTTGGATAGCATCTCTTCTAGGTTTAATTTCTTCTCTTGTTGATAAGGTGGCTGTTGAAAACTCTAAGGATTTTATGGCCTTTGATTCTGTTGACCACCCCAAGAGAAATTTGGGTGGTTCTTCCAACCTGCATTATAAGTGTTATTATAGGGGTTATTCTGAGATCTAAAATTATTGTTATCCATATAATTGACTTGTTCCTCTTCAGTTGTAGGATTGAATGGTGGGTATTCTGTATGTACGCCTCCGCCGCTTGAGTCACACCTCATTACTGGATGTACCTGCGTAGAACGAAGTAAACCATCAATTTTCTTATTTAGAAGTTCTACCTGATTAGATAGTATGGTGATCGAATCGATGTTATAAACGCCGGCTATTTTCGTTGGCTTTGTCCTTATAACTTGCCACTGATAGTTATTCAGTGACATCTCCTCTATAAATTCATAGGCATCTTCCGGTGTTTTATTGTTGATGGTTTCGCCAGCAGCTGCGTCAATCATTTGTCTTGTCGAGGGATTCACACCATTGTAGAACATTTGAACTTGCAGCCATAGAGGTAACCCATGGTGAGGGCACCTTCTCAATAGATCCTTGTATCTCTCCCATGCATCGTAAAGTGTCTCTTAGTCCATCTGCACAAAAGAAGAAATATCATTACGTAACTTAGCTGTTTTTGTCAGTGAAAAATATTTTAATAGAAATTTTTCGGTCATTTGCTCCCAAGTGGTAATGGATCCTCGTGGTAGTGAGTTCAACCACTGTTTAGCTTTATTCCTCAGTGAAAAATGGAATAACTGAAGACGAATGGCATCATCAGAAACCCCATTAATTTTGAAAGTGTCGCACAGTTCTAGGAAATTTGCCAAATGCGTGTTAGGGTTCTCATCCTACAAACCATCAAACTGAACAAATTGTTGTATCATCTGAATCGTGTTAGGTTTCAGTTCAAAATTGTTAGCAGCAATAGCAGGTCTAACTATACTTGACTCAGTTCCTGTAAAATTAGGTTTAGCATAATCATACATAGTACGATGAGCAGGATTCTGATTTGCTAATTTAGTGGGTATGGCTGACGGTAGCAGATTGTCTTGATTTTCAGCCATCTCTTCAGTAGTAGTTGAGATATCATCCTCTTGCTCTTCCTCTGTGTATCTTAAACTGCGCCTGATTTCTCGTCAATTTCTATGAGCTGTACGATTAATTTCCTCGTCAAAAAGCAACGGTCCTGACGAGTTTCTTCTAGTCATACACTACAAGAACTTGTCAGGAGAAAGAAGAAGAAAGTTAAATTGCAAGAAAAATAAATGGCTAAAGTATAAAAATTAAGTGTTCCTAATATTTCAGTTCCCCGGCAATGGCGCCAAAACTTGATCGCGTGATTCGTAACAAGTAATAAATATTTATAATAAAGATCAAACCTAGACTAACAATTATCACGACGAAAAGGCAAGCGCACCTATCGAACAATATTATAGTAATGGCAAGAACGGGATATCGTACCCAAGGGAACCAAAAGTACTAGTAATAACTATCTTTTTATTATTTAGCCTAGGAATAAAAGGGTTTGTTTATTAAACTAATTATCTAAACTAATTAACTAATTTAATTAAAGCGAAGAGAAAATTTGGAAAAAGACTTGAAGAGAAGCAATTGATAAAGATGGCACCCAAGGAGGAATCCACCTAGATTTCACTTGTTATCTGACTCTGAACCAGATGATTTATTCACTTGACTTGATCCGTGAGACTCCCTAACCTACATTATTATCTCTTTCGAGACTAATAACGCCTAACCTTCAGTTGAATTAATTGAAATATCTTTCTAATTAAAACCCCTAGGGAAGCAATAAATCGATCTATGGACTCCCATATTAGGTTTTACCCTAATCCGGTAAAATCTCGTAACCCTATCTCTAGGCGTTCGATCAACTCCGCTTAATTATGCCAAATCTACTCTTAGGCAGGGTCTATTCCTCCTCTGTATAAGCACATTAAATCATGAGTCAATACCCAGAATATTAACTCACGCATTAGAAACACATAATTAAGAACAAATCAAGTATTTATCATATAGTTCAGATAATAATAACAAGATCCATTTATAAGTTTCATCCCCCTTAGGTATCTAAAGGGTTTAGTTCATAATGAAATAAGAGTACATCTCAAAAGTATAAAAATAACAAAACATGAAGAAAACTCTAAAACTCCTGAAGGGATTCTAAGAGAGATCCTCAGTCTTGGAGTAGCTCCGACGTTTGGGATGGATCGTTTGGCTTCCTTCAAGTAATTCCTATCGTGTGGTTCTGTGTTCCAAAAAAGTTCTGGAAGCGCCCCCCTAGTAGGTCATACTTAGGGTGTTTATATAGGCTTTGGATTGGCTTTCTTCTTCCCTAAGTATCCTTTTTCCGTGTAAAATACAACTCTTTGAAAAAGGGACACGCCCGTGTGACGTGTTTGACAGGCCGTGTTCGTTCTGCTAAATTTCACACGGCCGTGTGGGTCAATGGCCAGGCCGTGTGAATCGTGAAATCCTTGGACGACACCCTCACACGGGCGTTTGAGTAGCCCGTGTGGCAAGGCTTAGGCCGTGTGATCTTCTTGATTTGGTCCTTTTTGTCTCTTTTAAGCTCGTTTTTGGCTCCTTTTAACTCTTGGTGCTCTCCTGAGTACAAAACATGAAATAACCGGATTAAGAGCACCAAAATTCACAAATCTAATAGTAAATATCCATAAATATGCTAAGTATTTGGGGTAACAATATGTATAATTTGGTGTTTATCAACAACTTATATTAGTAGATGAACCAAAATATGTCCTTAATCTAATTGAAAATGAACAAACCAAAGACTAATATGTCATCTATCTAGTCCAATTGGGGAAATGTTTTGTCTAAAGTGTTGGAGTGGATGACTCTTAGAAGATAAAGACATAGATGTGACTGGCTAAATTGGCAATACATAGAACATGACCCAAGTATAATAGATCCTGAATCTGTTTATGGATCTATTCACTTGTGACATTCATAGTGTAGCATACCTTAATCTTGAGTGGATGATGGACTATGTATGTGTGACTTGTATACTTTGATGTAAGTAAAAGCTTCAGTTCAAATAGATAAGGAACTAAAAGTCGGTGCGTTGGGTATACGACTTCTACAATATATAATATCATGCACAATAGTGGAATTTATAGCCCAAGACATGGGTAAATGATATCCTCTCATTGGCATTACATGATAGATGAAAAGTAAACGTGGTCCTGGGTCGTATGTCTATGTGATGAATGACTTAATTATTATTTGATAGTAATTGAGTTTTTATGAAAGAAGATGTATTGATTATCATAAGATAAAATAGGATCAAATTGGGAGAACGAATTTATCCTAAAGAGATTAAGGATATTCTATAAGGGTAACACACTTATAACAAGGCTATTGGACGAGAATTAATAAAGTAGCTTTCATAATGGTATGTTATTAGGGAGAGCTCAATCACGATATTATAGTAGAATGACTTCGTGACTAAGTGAGTTTATAATTAAGAAGCAAAAAGTTGAAACTTAAATATAAATCATTTGAGCCTTAATTACATATGCCCAATCAGTCTCTCTGTTAGCTCGTTGAAACCAAAAATCAATTGCATGTTGAATCAAATGAACACAAATTAATAGAAATGATTAAGTTAGAGAAATGAGTTACATTCGGAAATGGATGTGGTTTTTCACTAAGTATGAAAATGACATGAGAATTAATTTAAGTTTTTTGAATTATTATTTAATTAAATAATTGAAGTTCGAAAATGAAATTAAATTAATTGGTCATTGTGAATCTGTTGAATGTAGAAATTTAAAATATTTTTCTTATAGATTCTTTTACGGTAAAGTTGTCATGACTTTAACAAAATTAGAATTGGGTTGAGAAAATTATTTAATTGAAAAATTAATTAATTTAATAAATAATATTTATTCTAAGAAATAGAAAAACATGTATTGGGTTGGATTAAATTATAAAGTATTGGATTGAAAGTCCAAAAAGCACATATGATTGGATCTAATTCAAGAGAGGCCCAAAACCCTCATATTAAGTATAAGGGGCGACAACCCTAGTATTATTAACTACAGTTAGTTGACCCTCTCTCAACTAGGAGATTAATTTTTCTATTAAATAAGTATTATTTGTATTCTACTAATTTAACTAGGGTTTCACTTCCTCTTCTTATAAAACAGACGACACTGATAGGGCTAAAATAGACAACAAGTATTACATACAACTTTGAGATACTTTTATTCTGTCCGAAAATAAGTCAGAATTTATTTCTAAGTATAAATTCTATTTTCAGAGAATAACAATTCTACCAGTTTTCATAAGAGAGAGATTTACTTTCCTATTAAAAATAAGAAAATTATTCCTGATTTTGTGTTTGATTCAAAATTTGCTCGAGCCCACACTTGAGGAAGTTCGTGTTACGAGAATAGCGAAAAATGTCATTTGGTTGAAAGCCAAGAATGTCTAGGATTTATCTCGCTCAAAGCACAGGTACTATTTTGGGAAAAAAAATTTATTGCTATATATAAATATCACAAACTTGCTTGATTTTCAAAATTTTTATTTTTCCGCTGCGCAAGAAAACTATTTTCGAATTGGACTTTTTCCAACACTTAGTACAACCTTACTCCTATAAAATTACAACGAACAACTCTCCCCACTAAAGCTTTCCTCATTGAAAGCGTAGTACAAACTACTAAAAGGTCGTTCGACAATGGGTTTTATGGTGGAAAAATGCTTTTCAACCTCAAAAGCCAAAGTGCGGTAGAAAATTGCTTTTCCACCCAAACGCAAAAGTTGGAATTTATGTGCTTTTGGTTTTTGTGTTTTGAAGTGCAAATTATCAAAATACCCTTATCTGTATTAACTATTTAAAATGTATTTAAAATTTTGGATTAATTTATAATTTATGTATCATCATATTAAGTTCTTTAATATTTCATGTATCATTATATTAAATTATTTAAGTAGTATTTATTATTATATTTAAAATTTTAAAATATTTCATGTATAATTAAATTTACAAATAATTTATTAATTATTAAAAAGTATTTAAAAACATATATTTTATGTATAATTATATTAAATTATTTAAATAAATTTTTTTTACCATCAAATGCAAACAATTTAAATTAACAAACTACACTTTTTCACAACACTCCCCAAAAGCACTATTTCCAAACCAAACTTTTTAAAAGTAGTTTTGCAACAATGCCAAATTACTCCAAAAACAATATCATCACAAATATTCCTCTTAATGAGCAAATTCTTGCTGTAATAATTTCACACCTAAATAGTAAAATGCCTTCACGTGTTATAGTCCACATTAATCAAGAATAAACCACTAGAGTTTTGTCCCAAACAAAATTTATTAAAAAAATACTAGAAATATTTACCAAGGGGAAGTGCCATCTTTCATGTTAGATTTTGGTGCAAGATCATGCAAACAAGATGAGAGACAACCAAAATCATGTAAATCAAATATATATGTGTGTGCCATATGAATACAACATATATACCTATATATGTTTTAATTTCTTCATGTTCAATAGCTAAGAAAAAAAGCTAAATGAGAAAGCATAATATCGATGTCACAACTCACAGCTACGATGAACAAATACATATTCCAGCATCTTACAGCACAAACCATATTTCCTCACGGATTTTATTCTTTCAAATAGGGTGTAGTATTTTTCTCCAAATATTTTGTCGAGAAACTGTTAATCGCGCAAATACTAGTCTAATTAATATCCAAGTATGGAGAATCAGCTAAAGATTCCTTCCCTCTAAAATAAATATAATCTATTGAGGTTAAAATAATTTATGAAAACTAGTTAAGCTCTAAACAAATGTTAGATGGAAAAATATTTTATTTTTCAATCATTTTCGACCATATATATATATATATATATATATATAGTCAATGTTGTGATAAAAAAATCCATTAAAATTTTGGTTGCCACTGCCAATCATTTTTACTAAGATTTATGCTCTTCTCAAATCCAAAATAAATCTAAACACATGACACAAAATATTCCAATTGGAATTAATTAGTGCTACAATTGGTAGTGTCTTGTTGCAAGTTAATTGTTGAGTGAGAAGAATTAGTGCTTCCAATGATATCAAACATATGAGAAGGTTTTGAACAAGAAGATTTTCTAAATCTTTCTAAGCTTCCAATTATTGACTACTTAATGGAAATTAAATCATTTTAAATAAAAAATAGTTTTTTTTCTTCATTTTGCCCATATGAGAATTTTGTTTTGTTGGTATTCTTCGAGAGCTCTCATGTTGCCATGTGCTTCCACATTCCTTTTACCTTGCAATTTACTATATGCATGCAATTGAAATTGGTCAAGACGTAATTTAATTAATCCAAGTTAAAATCTAACCTAGTTAATTAAGTATTCGTAAATACTTGTTAAAATTAGTATAAAATACAAAAATCGAAGAACTTAAAATAATTAAAAAAATCTATACATAATATTTTCGCATTACGCAATTAAAAATTTACATGTTATAATTATCTATGATAAAACTTAAACTTAAATACTCAAAGACTTAACATCTCTAAGTTTATAACAATATTAAAACTTTATTGGCAATAACAATTTTTAACTTGGGTTAAAAGTTTTACATGTAACCCTTAGGGATGGAATTAAATTCTATATAATTCCATGAATCGAATAAGTTAATCAAATAAATTTAGCATTACATTGTTAATTAACAGGGTATGCATTTTTACTTTTATATAGTATTAAACATAAATTCTTTTAGTATATGTCATTAAATTCTTAAAAGAATATTTTAACCTTATTCTAAGGTAAAAAAAACCATACCCATCTCTATAATTCGAGTTCGGATCGTATCTGTTAATATCTTTTCATTCATTACTTTCTAATATATAAATTATCATAATTCAAATGTACACGGTCCATCCATGAATTGTCAAAGTCATACTTATAATTTATGGTTAAAGTTGTATTAAATAATAATGGACACAAAAATAATGGATGGGAGCCAAACCCATCACAATAACAAATTTAGCCTTTAACTTTTTGTTGCAGATGTGATATTAATTTTATATTATATGTCGCATAAAAAATAACAAAAAAATCATAAATAAAATGTAAATTTAAAAATAATGAAAAAAAAAGCTATAATTCTAAAATATCCAAAAAGTCTGAAAAAATAAAAAATATTTTATTCCCCATAATTATGCTCATGATTTAAGGTCACTAAAGTTTTGAACTTTATTTTAGTCATTTCTATATGTAAATTAAAAATAGATGCATTCTTAATTATCGTATACATTGATAGCTACAATTAGATTTGGTTAGCATATAGGTTCATAATTCATTGAACTTGAATTATTATTTTTTTAAAAAAATTTGTGCATTTTTTATTTACAATTTTTAAGAGCATCATCAAGTTGTCAAGTAACAATCTCATAGTTTCTCAAGAAATGAATGAAAATACAAAAAAGTAGGTATACACTTCTTAAAGGGATGTGGAGGATCATTTATCCTACACGCAGCCTTCTCCTTGCATTATTTGCACCGAAAATTGCTTCTAAAAACTCCAACATGTAAACCTACCATTGCATTAATTTTTAAATTCTGGAGAATTTTATTTTATAAAATTTTGAAATTATAATTTTTATTTTTCAATTATTTATAAATGTGTCGTATATAACAAAATAGTGTCTCACTAGAAATCAAAGATGGAGGGTAAATTTGCTCCAAATAGAAAAATAAGTATCAAATTAAATAAAAGTGTGTCAAGAACTAAACTTATTATTATGCCTTATATATAATACTAAAATAAATATTTAACCACATAATTTTAATGGATTGATTATTTTACTTCTTCATCTAATTCACATTGAATAATTTACCTATTTTTAATAAAGGGCATGAAATGCATTTTGAGATATAGTATAGAGATTGTTATGACATTTTCTTTTATTCTAAAATTATTTATATTACTTATAAAATCTTTAATTGAATTGGTGTTATAAATTAATTAATCACCAACTTAATTAAGAAAGAATAAAAATTATTTATTTTAAAATAGAAAAAATATTATAAAAATATTTGTCTTTCAATTCATTTATATATTTTTTAAAATTTATATACCTTAAACTACTATATATATATATAGATAGGATTAGTAAACTTAATAAATTTAAGATTCTTTAGAAGCAATTTACATCATTATTGTTAATTTTATATAACTTGTATATAAAATGTTTCCTCTACAACTTGAGTGCTATGTAATTTAGGTTTTTTGGTATTTTTTATGAATCTTTTACAGTTTATATTTAGAATTTATGGCTTTCCCTTTTAAAAATATTATCGTTTGAATCTATATTTTTTCTTTAAAAATATAATATATCTTATCATTGCACTCTACACTTGTCGGTAGAATTAAATAATGGAGGTTCAAACTTTGAATAGTGGTTAAGAGTTTAAGTTTTGTTTGGATTATACTTTTACATATAAAATGCTTATTTTACTTCGGCTTATTTGTCAAAAAAAAAAAAAAGCCCATGTATTAAGTTCACACTCAATTAAATCCTTGTTGTTAATTAAAATAATCAATTAAGCCTGCCCATTAGCAGTTTCCATCATTTACCATGTTGACCGTTAAAATAAATTGATGGACCCATCAAATAGTGACATATGGTAGCTTTTAGTTTAATATAATATTTTCCCATAAAAATGATTAAAAAATATAAAAAATTATAAAATCTGAAACAATATTAGAAATATTAAAAACTTAAAAAAAATAAAATTGATATAAACTTATTAAATTATAAAAAATTATAAAATTATAAAATTAATAAAAACTTATTTAAAGTATTTAAAATAAAAAAAAGTATTAGAATTCTTAAAAAAATAAAAAATTGTAAAAACTATAAAATATATTAAAAATATTAAAAATTGATATAAATTTATAAAAATTAAAAAAAATTATAAAAACTTGAACTGGACCAATTAGTCTAAGGAAAGCCATTAGACCGGTTGACCTTGGGACTGGGCGATTGAACCGATTTTTTATTTTTAAATATTTTTTATCAAACCAAACTTTTATTATCCAACTATTAGTATATGTTAGAATGAAATATTCTAATCAAGGTTTTTAAAACCGGACCGGTGATCAAACCAGTTAGGCCACTGGTTTGCCAGTATGACTGATTCATCTATTTCAATAAAATAAAACACTAAAAAACCGGTTCAATCGTTCGATTTCCAGCTCAACTGGTCTAATGGCTTTCTCTGGATCGATACCCTTGCCAATTTCGATCTAATCAGTCAAACTGACTGAGTTTTTTTTTTAAATAATTTTTCTAATTTAAATCAATTTAAATATTTTTAATAATTTTTAATAATTTTTATAAAAAAATTAAATATTTTAAATATGTTTTATTAATTTTATAAATTTATTTTTATAATTTATTAGAATTTTAATATTTTTATAATTTTTTAATAATTTTTATGGGAAAAATATTAGATTAAACCAGAAACCTCCATGTGTCATCATCTGGTTGGTCCGTCAATTTATTTCAATGGTCAATGATCAATAACAGAAATCATTAATAGAGAGGCTTAATTAATTGTTTTAGTTAACAACATGTACTTAATTAGGTGCAAATTTTATATGGAGACTAAATTAAAATTTTGCATTTTTCAATGACTTTTTTTTGACATGTAAACTTTTTATTTACTGTACTTTATCTAATAATAATAAGGGTTTGTATAAAAATGTGGAAGTAGTGGGAATCATGAGTATGCATGTATATGCAACTTTATGAAAGCGAGAGAGCAAAAAAAAATGAAAGAATGACAATTATGGAAACATAAGTTGTAATCTTTTGGGGCCCTTTATTAATCATGGTTTGAACCTAACCTTGAAAATTAATTAATTATGCATTAATAAGTAATTAAAGAGATGATTAAGGAGTTTAGTTTGTGTTAAATAAAGGGTTTAGGAATCTTTTTGTGAAAGGAAAAAAATTGCTAGTAGAACTTCTCTTTCTTTTGGAAGTTTGACGTAGCTCCACTTTAAAATAATTACCCAATGTGATTATATAAAACAATGGTGGGTATACACTACACGCGTTTTATAAAGATTCTACCAAACTTCATAAATTGCTTAATTATAAATAAGAAATATTGAAATAATTTGCTCCAAATAAAAATATATCTAATGAAAGAATGACCATAGCTTATAGCTAGCATTTGACAGAACGCCATCTCAGCATGTAATGAATTTATTCATGCATAGAGGAAATATATATATATATATATATATATAAGGCCCCGAAACTCTTAACATTGAGGTTGAATGCAGATGGCAGGCCAGCTGCTAAAATAGTGTAAAGAGGTAAGAAGCCAAGCCAGTTGAGTCATATTCATAGATATATTATATGCCAATGACTTGGCCTTTAACTTTTCATTACGCGTGACTAATACTATAATTATAGATTTTAGGCAAATTAGCTTTTTGAGGGTATAAATCTTATAATTTATATTTTAATTTTTTCAAAATAAGGTTGGTATTGCCATTTATATTTATTATCTCTAAAAAAAAAAGATTTATAATTTAATATTTTCTACGCGCTAACTTGAAATTTCCATCCTAGCAAAAGCAATGTACACCGCCGACTACTAAAAAGAACGAATGAAATGAAACCTCTATGATAGTACGAAAAAGGCTCCAAATTATAATAAGAAAAAGGCATCGTTGAATCCCATCCATAAAGGCTAAACGTTGGGTGCAATGGTGGTGGTGGAGCAATGCAAGGCTGTTTGAGTTGGAGTGGAAGCTGCTATTGGGGGAATATGGGATAACAAAAATACATTCATATCCTTTTCATATATCATGTATCATATGCATGGGATATGCCTATGATTTACTTTCTTCCTTTTTATCTATTATCTCCTTGTATGTTATGCATTTGGAAAGCTTGTTTTTAGGTTCTCTTTTTCTATATATAAATTGGTTATCATAGCAAAAAGTTGGCATGATCATGATCATGATTCTATACTCATTTGCTCCCATTTAAAATATCTGGCCACTTTTTTTTAGGGTCATATCAATTGATTCCTATGAATATTAATTAACAATTATTTTATAAACATTTATATATATCTTTTGAATTATGGGATCCATTTCATAAAATGATAAGGTACAATCGACAGGGATGTGGAAGCTAAATCGAAAAGAAAATGCATAAAGTTCGCTTAAAAGTTTGTGTTACGTTCCATTGTTAATAAATTTATATTTTAAATTTTTTAATAAACGGTGTTACCTAATTCATTAGCAACATAAAAATATATACATTACTGGTGAATTTAATAGATTTTAAACTATAATAATTATTTGCTTTACTTGATTAACATAAGCAAACCCTTTGCCCTCAATATATTTTCTTCTGTTTTTATGAAAAAGTAGTGACCTACATGGAACTCAAGGTCCTCAATGGTCATGCACATGCTTCCCTCTGTCCTTCACCAATCAATATGCCAAGACCTTCCCCCTACTGTTTCCCATTCCCCCATGAATTTTCACTCATCAATCACACACCACCAAGTGGGAATTATGGTGGGGGGGCTAGGCTAGCTATGGCTACCTTCCTCATTGCTAGTTTCCAGCTCGAATATTTTCATAATAATCACGAACTTGTACTTTGACAGGCCTATTCCACCAAAGTACAATTTACAAAAACAAAACCCTAAAATGCTTTCCACGACTAATCACCATTGTCATAATCAACATAAAAAAAAACATCTCAAAAAAGAAGTAATAATATTTCTTAATTATATGAGCGTTGGAGCGTGTCAAACTCGGAAGCATTCACCGAAAGCAACGTTGGTTATCGACCTTCCACGTACCTCGAATGTTGCACAATTGTGTGTTCATACTTTGAACCTCTAGATTATCCTAGTACTTTACAATCTTTACCATGCATAAAGAATATTCTCTCTTCTCACCATGTTTACTTTCTGACATCTATTTCACCCAAATTTGTAGCTTTTTCTTTTTTTATCATTGCTCGAGGTGTGTGATACATATGTACTATATAGAATGTACTATATAAATTAATCAAACACATTTTTAAATATCACAGACACCCATAGTTATTAATTTTCTTGGCAAAGTATAAACATTTACACAAAAGCCAAATGAAGGTTCAAAGCTAACCATCGTTGTAGTTCAAGGGCAATAATAGGCACGAAAGACTATAATTTGGGAGCAATATCTTTATTGTTGTGATATTAATTTAATTAAAATATTTTTTATACTCATTTTACAATTTATAAAAAATTAATTAATTTATGATTATTTCTTCAACAATATCATATTTAAAATTTAAATCTAAATTCTGTACCTAAAATTGTAATAAACTTTACAACTAGGCTCAATATTGTTAGTCTGTTAGGAATATTATGCAAATCGTCAGCTTAGAAACATACACAATGGAAGAAGAGGGTATGTGGATGGATTGAGCAGATTTTTTTTCTTGGAAGTGGTGTGAAATTAGTCGAAGTGGGTTGGACAGATGGCGCAAAGGTGGGTGTGGAGGAGGGTCGGCAGAAAGGGGCATTTGTGGGTCGAAACAGTCTTACAAGTCGCAATCCCAAGGCAATGGAGGGGCTCATGTGGGGGCTCCCTCCCCCAAGATCGTGACAGTGTTAAAACCCCTTCTTATTCATCAACTTCACTCATCCAATCCACGTGGGAACATCGCCGCCTATATCCTAGTCAGCACTCTCTGCCACTTAGGCTTCCAATTTCCATACATTTTAAATTTTTTATTTACCCTCCCATTTATTTCTTTATTTACTTTTTTATTTTTTTTATGAAAGAAACTGCCACTCTAGTGGGTCCATTAGAATCATAAGAGGATGTTGTGTCATTTTCATTTTCATTGTTTCCTAATTCTCTCTCTACGATGTTTCCGCTTCATCTTTGGTTAATTTAGCTTATTTTACCTCAAATATTACAGCATAAAATAGGACCTAATTTCTTTTCCTTTTCTTTTCTCTTTTTATGTTTGAAACTAGGAACATTACAATCTTTCCCTTTTTCTTTTTTTCTTTTGCACAAATTCAATATGATGTATGAAGTTGTGCTAATTGAATATGATTGTGTATTTCAATTATCATATATGTATATATATAGTTTTTGATATATAAAATGATCTTATCAAAGTTCACTTACTATGAAGTTGGTGGAATTAACATATACAATAATTGATATAAAATAATATGGAATCTCAAGCTTGGTATGAAATCTACAAGCACATTTGATGTTGGGCATCAAAATCATGGAAACTCCATGCTTTCATTGGTAACCCAAGTTTTCTCTCTTCTCAATATATTTACATCTTTATAATAAACAAATAAATAAATATAAAGGAAAGAATAAAAAATTCCCAAAAAATATGATAATTCTTCAACAATTTTTTTATTATAATGTATATGTATATAAGGATCTATTAAATTATTCTATAAAATAACAAAAGGTAGCCATTGGCTTATGATTTGAAACTGGACCCTTCTAAAATGCATTAAATTCTTCAATGTTATCACATGGACCTTCCTTATTTAAGCAGCCCCATCCCATCTTCTCCCTCCAAACCAAGAACAGCAACAAATTACTCTCTCTGAAAGAAAAAAACAAACACCATTTCTTTTTTTTCTCTAAGCTCTCTAATTTCAACTCTACATTTTTGTCTCAAGACAAACTCACTGTATGACAATGGAGAATTTGTTTCGCCTTGTTGATCAAGACCAAGATTTCTTTCAGCGTAAATGGACTTTGGTCAATGGTCCGGTCATTGTTGGTGCCGGACCATCAGGGCTAGCCACTGCTGCTTGCCTGAAAGAACAAGGGGTCCCCTTTGTTGTCCTCGAAAGAACCGATTGCATTGCATCTTTGTGGCAGAAACGCACCTACGACAGGCTAAAGCTTCACCTTCCCAAACAATTCTGCCAACTCCCTAAACTACCTTTCCCTGAGGATTTCCCCGAGTACCCAACAAAGAGACAGTTCATTGACTACCTTGAATCATATGCTAAGCATTTTGATATCAACCCAAAGTTCAATGAGTGTGTGCAGTCAGCTAGGTATGATGAGACCAGTGGTTTCTGGAGGGTCAAGACCATTGTTACAAGTGGTTCAAACAAGACTGAGTTCGAATACGTTTGCCGCTCGCTTGTTGTGGCCACTGGTGAAAATGCCGAGTGTGTATTGCCCGATATTGAAGGATTATCAGAGTTTGGTGGTGAAGTTATCCATGCTTGTGATTACAAGTCTGGTGAAAAATTCAAGGGGCAGAAAGTACTAGTTGTCGGCTGTGGCAACTCTGGCATGGAAGTTTCTCTTGATCTGTGCAACCACAATGCTTCACCTTCAATGGTGGTTCGCAGCTCGGTAAGTCATCAGAAAAAAAAAAGTTACCTTATATCAGATACACTTTGAAGAAGAATTGAATTCTAATGGGTTTTTTGTTCTGTTTTTCAACAGGTTCATGTCCTGCCAAGAGAAATTTTTGGGAAATCAACATTCGAATTGGCTGTTTTGATGATGAAATGGCTACCCCTTTGGCTTGTTGACAAGCTAATGTTGATTTTGGCATGGTTGGTGTTGGGAAACATTGAGAAATATGGACTTAAAAGGCCATCAACGGGTCCCTTGGAACTCAAGAACACAAAAGGGAAAACCCCTGTATTGGACATTGGTGCATTGGAGAAAATTAGATCAGGTGACATTAATGTGGTTCCTGGAATCAAGCGTTTCTCACGTGGACAAGTTGAGCTTGTTAATGGCGAAAAACTTTATATCGATTCAGTTGTGTTGGCTACCGGATACCGCAGCAATGTTCCCTCATGGCTTCAGGTGAGAAAATGCTCTAAAATTCAACTGTTTTAAAGAAGCCTGTAAAGATTGACAAATAAACTAATGGAAATAGTTGACATGATGAAACAGGAAGGTGAATTCTTCTCCAAAAATGGGTACCCAAAGGCTTCATTCCCACATGGGTGGAAAGGAAAAGCTGGACTTTATGCAGCTGGGTTCACAAGGAGAGGGCTCTCAGGTGCTTCCTCTGATGCCATGAGGATTGCACAAGATATTGCCCAGGTCTTTAAAGATGAAACTAAGCAGCTCAGAATGAGAACTGTTGCTCGCCATAGACGCTGCATTTCACTTTCACAGTTCTAAACTTACAAAATCCTCAGCCAAATATTTTTGTTTCATCAAAAGCTAGGAAACTAGCTTTGTTCCTGTAAAAATTAATAATACTGTATAATACTCTCACCCAACAAAAAACAAAACAAAAGAGGTAGAACAGGCTGACAGAGCCCTCTCCAAAGGCCCAAGTTTTGATTTTCTTTGGGCATTTTGTAAACCGAGGATGATGAGGCTTTTTCCTTTTTTTTTTTAAATTTATTATTTGAAAATGTTTGTACCATAATTCAGTAATCAAGTTGAATGATACAGCAGCTTCCTTTCTCTATATCCCATCATTTCTCTGTCAATGGTTTCAAGATTCTTTCAATTCATAGTACTAACTATTGCAATAAGCTCCAATCCACAACCAGAAAGCTTCATTCTTAACCAGTAAAAATGCCGATTCTTTGAGAAAGGAACAACAGTTTTCCAGTTCCCTAAAAGAAATAAGCATTGTATTAATGACAAGGTAAAGGCCCACTGACTGAATGCTTGAGATTTGCAAGTTGCCCCCATAAACATCAAATCATAGTTGGGGAATAGCCAGCTCCCACCATCTTTTGAGGATAGCAAAGCTCCAAACACTATTCCCCTTGATTCCTAAATTACTTGTATGATTTCATTGACCAAAACTTGTTTGTAAACGAATAATCTAAAGCTGCACATGGATTGAGCAGAGCACCCTCAATGCTCTCATCATGACTGAATTACAGTTAGATATTTTATGTAAAGCATATTCCTTAACTTAGAGACGTGAGAACTAGCTGCCTTGATATTATGTAAGTCGTAGAAGTAGTCCGTAAAGGCATGAATACCCTGTTTCCTTTTCTTTTTCCCTTTATAATAGAGGACAGTATTGCGCAGAAAAGGTAAAAAACATTAATGGCGTCGCCCGGACTCGAACCGGAGACCTTCAGTGTGTTAGACTGACGTGATAACCAACTACACCACGACACCATTTTTGCCGTTTTCTGAACAAATAGGAATCTTTTCTTATTTATGATTTGTCTTACATGAGTGGTGACCCAGCCAATAAGCCTGCAAATAGACATGATAGTAAGGTGCGTATTACTGGACAAAGTCTTCCAACTCTAAAGCAATTATAGTGTAAATATTATACGAAAACTACAAAAAGATATTAATGCTTGAAATTATCTATATAATTTCATGAAAATATACGAATATAGTCATGACAATCAAAAGTGGTTCTAAAGCGGATAATAAAACAAAACAGGCAACTCCTATCAGGGAAGCTTGAGTTATGACAGACACAAATGACAAAAACACACATTGCAGCGCCCGCTATTTGGGAATTAGTCAACACACATCAAACATTGCTTTCACTGACACAAAAAGTGAAACTTCCCAACACCCCCTACTCAGTCCACAAATATTGGAATTCAAATACGACTATTTTCTATACTGCTAGGCTCCAGCTGCTATTGGCTGAGATGAGGGTTTCAATAAGCCAATTGGTATATGCTGAGATTCAAGTCGTTTGCCTTCTCCCTTTTTACATTGCTTTCAATTTAAAATGCATGAAAATTTTCTTGGCTGGTGGCTTGATTCAACAGGGAAAAGAAAACAGTCACCTATTAAAAGGAGCAACTCAGGTCCAAGAATTAAAAGCCCACAAAAAGATAAGAACAGTGTCCATTGACTTTCAATTAAGATGGAGACTTCAAAACCAAGTGTTAGTAAGCCATGGGGCCTTTTCTCTTCACATTCCTAAATATAGAACATAGAGAGACAGCCCGTTTTTGTTGCTAAAGACATTGATTCAGAAATTACAACAGGGTGCTTTGAATTCAATGTCCCATATGTTCCCTTCTTTACCAAGCCGGCATGGCCTTTACAGCAGCAACTGATCCACTATGTTATCTCAAACTCGAATATAAATATGTACTTGAGATACATGTGGAGATCATGTCTCCATATTCATGTTTGAAGATCCGTAAAAAAAAAAAAAAAAAAAAAAATCTTAACTACGAATATTAGAGCAAAAATGAAAAGTTCGAGGTAAGCTAGTGGATCCGTTTTTTTTTCTTCTATTTTTCTTCCAAACCCCGATTGCATCTAACAGCTGAAACCAATCCGTCCTTTTCCCTGGTTTATATACATGTTTCTGAACCGCTATAATTTGGACATTATTGATAACCATTGTAATGCTTGTTTGTAGTCCCTTATAATTTGGACAATACTGCTAACAACAGTGAACACACACATGGGATGGCTACCTTTTTCCCTTGCCAAAATCCCTTCACAAGGGACCCATCATCTTCATCTAGGACAAAACCATAATCTACAAGTCAGAATTTGTTTCTTCACATGGTTGTGTCGACTAGAGACTCCGGCGAGGTGGACCTAAACCAGGCAATGAACATTTGCTAGGAACGTGCCGTAGGGAGGGGAAATAAATAGTTTGTAGAATCTACTAAATGATCCAACCCCTTTACAGCCTGACCTGTTTCTCTAAATGAATTGCAGTAGGCTGCAAATGTAATGGCATTGGCTTTAAATTCATCACTTCTTGGTAGGTAATAGTCTAAGGGGATTGCTAATGGAGCAATTTGTTGTGTTGCCAAGTTGGAATAGCACCCCACCTGTTTTATCCTATCCAGGGACTGATGTAGGACAGTGGACAGGCAACATCTTTTACTTCCACCACGAGTTAATTAGTATAAGGCTTGGACCTCGTAATTCAGACAAGGCCTAGCTAACATATAAGTCCAAGGAGAAACTGACTTGACAGGCTTATCAGGACATGATAATATGTTGTGTTTTTCTTGTTAGATTCATCAAGCAGGAGAGATCTCAAAGTTATATTTAGACAGGACAAAAGTGTAATGAAAAGGTACAAAGCAATTGATACCATAGCACAAATGTTCTTAGGTTCTTCCATTTCGATGTAATATAAACCAACAACTTTTTTACAGAACAATCAATTAAGAAAACATTACAAGGCCGATTTCGAAACGAAATTGCCATTTGCATTAATCTTTGTGTAAAGTTTGGGTTCATATATATGACCAGAACTGAGTTATAAGTTCACATGTAAATGAAAGCCTCCTAAAGGTTTAAACATGGTTGACAGAATAGAATTCTTCAAGGCTGTGATGTGGTGAAAATTGCTCCCAAGTTGCAGAGTACCTCCATTGGAAATTGGAATTATTTTGATTCTCAAACTTTCGACTTGGCAATAATACATACTGGGTAAAGTTCTCAATCTCTAGTTACAGGTATTCACGAATGTCGAAACTGAATATCCATATAAAAAAATATATTCCAAGTTGGTTTCATTTTGAAAACCCAATTTACTAACATATTAAAAGAAATGGGATAAATGGCAGTTTTTTTAGTTTGCTTATGAAATTAAAAAAAAAAATTTACTAGCTTATAAAATATTAACTCTTAAAATATATTAATTTTAACATTATTTCATTACTATTTATATATATTTAAATGAATTTAAATATTTTTTACTATTTTAATAATAACTGAAACCAATTCCATAATTTCAATTATAAAAAATTTACTCTAAACTTGACTGAATCTCTACCAACATTGAAATCTTTACAGCTGTCCTACTGTAATTGGCGTCCAAAATGGCGCCTTGGGGAAATGAAAGCAGAAAAACAATAAAAGAGTTTTAGGAATTGAGAAAAGCAAACAGAAAGACTCTAAACTTAAAAGCAGAAAAATGAAAGACTAAGTGCAAATTTGGATGGGCGATTAGCTGCGGTACGGTGCGTTTAGCTTACTTTTTGTCTCACGCTACAGTATTGCTACAGTATCTAATCTCACCGCCACCGCTGTTTTTACACTAACTGCAGTCAAATGCACCGCCCATCCAAACCGACCCTAAGATTAAAATCACATGTTCTTCTCACTAAACCCATAATTCCGTTGTGCATCAGTCGCTTTGGAGACTCCTCCGTTGTGAATCTATCATCATATGACTTTTTAAACACCAGCCTCCATTGTTTCCACGAGTTCATTGAATCGATCCCTCATTTCGAGATCCAGACTCGTCACTGTCATTTCTTCTACCATTGTTGCGGTTCTTGTCATTATTCACTAGTTCTTCTACCGCTCGTGGTGCCTCTTCCACCCAATATTGTGGGCCTTTATACTTCCATCCTTCCATCGCCATTCTGTGCGCTACTATATTAGTTGCTCTTGGTACATGTTTGAACTTTATACTTCTGAATCCGAGTGATTTTCTTTTGATTTCTTGGATATAGACTCTAATGCATGATCTGTTTTCTATTTCTAGGTTTAGTTTCCTAATAACCGTCAATGCATCTCCCTCATCCTGTATTTCATGGAAACCTATTTCTTCCGCCATAGTGATAGCCAGTAAGCATGCCCTTGCCTCGGCCGTTGTTGGATTTGCAATATTTTCTCCTGGGTAAGTACACGATGCCATCACTAACCCTTCTTTATTTCGCGCAATGATTCCTGCTACTGAAGTATGCTAGATCTGGTTAAAAGACGCATCAAAGTTGATTTTTATTACATCTCCTCTGGTTGGTTGCCACTCCTTACTGTTATTCTCAGTTCTGATCTTCATTACTTCACCCATATGTTTAATTTCTGCACAATATACGTTGATAAATCCCACTACTTCATGCACTAATGTCCTTCTTCCCTCATGATACACTTTGTTTCGGTTGTACCAAATAGCCCATAAAAGTATGGTTCTGATTTTACATTCCTCTTCAGTGAGATGCTCAAATTCAGTCGCTAACCATGTTTTCCAATTTGTTTCTCTATTGCATGTTGCATTAATATCTCCCAAATCCCGGAGTACTTGTCAGGTGAAGTTACAGTCTCTAAAGAGATGGCTCACCGTTTCCTCTTCTTTTTGACACACTGGAAATTCGTGTTTATCACCAGTTTTTGAAATTTCAGATTATACAGGACCGGCACGAACTTATTAGTAACTGTCCACAAATGTATTCTAATTTTACTTGGCACCTTAAGGTTCCATAGTTTTGTATAAAACTTAGTTAGGGGATTATGTTGTATTCTGGGATCGTCTGCTATATTCAACCTTTTGTAACCATTCTTAGCTATGTAAGTCCTTGTATTATCCCCCCTCCAAATTAGTACATCTTGTGGTTCACTGCTCGCCAACGGTATTGAGGCAATTCTCTGCATTTGTTCCTCACCAAATAAAGAATGTATTTCCTCCTGTTTCCAGGTAACAGATACTGTGGAATACCTAATATCAATCTGCTGACATTGAACTCGTCTGTTTCTAGCTCACAGTAGCCATGCATTGTTCTAGATATTGACACTCTTGCCATTCCCGATTCTGTAGCCAATCCCCTCCTCTAATAGACATCTGGCTCCCTATATGTTTCGCCACGTAAATGATGGGTAAGATTCGATTCTTGCACTCATAAACTCTCCCTTTGGGAAGTATTTCGCTTTCATTACTCTTGCGAACAAACAATTGGGTTGCATAATAATCTTTCATCCCTGTTTCACTAACAGGGCCATATTAAACATTGATAGATTTTTAAAACCCAACCCTCTATTCATTTTGGGGATGCACATATCACTCCATTTACACCAATGAATGCCTTTATTGTTTTTTGGATTACGCCACCAAAATTTACACATAATATTTTCAAGTTCATTGCAAAAAGAATCTGGTAGCTTAAAACACTGTATCGCATAAATTGGAATAGCTTGTAAAACAGTTTTAAGAAATACCTCTTTTCCCCCTGCCAATAAAAATTAAATACTCCAATTGTTTATCAGTTTGTTAAAACGTTCTTTAATCTCAATGAAAACTTGCTTTTTCCTTTGACCCACCATTATAGGAAGCCCCAAATACTTCTCTGAATTATTAAAAATACATACCTCTAGTGTGTTTCCCACCTGCTCCTTTAATTCTTCTTCAACGTTCCCACTAAAGTAGATCAATGGTTTTTCAAAATTGACTTTTTGCCCCGACAATGCTTCATATTCATTAATTACCCTTTTCAATATATTAGCACCTTCAGTCGATGCTTCTCCAAACAGAATGCTATCATTAGCAAAAAAAGTGCGTTACTGAAATATTGCTTCTTCCCAACTTTGCCCTTAGCAGCTTTCCCTCTCTCTTTGCCTTTTCAATAAGGCAGGAAAAACCTTCAGCACAGATAAGAAACAAATACGGGCTTAATGGATCGCCTTGCCTTAATCCTCTTGTAGGTCTAACTTCCTCTCCATTTTTTCCATTTGTCACCACTGTATACATAACACTTGTTATGCACCTCATTATAAGAGAAATCCATTCCTCACAAAATCCCATTCTTCTCATCAGTCTCTCCACAAAGCCCCAGTTAACCCTGTCGTAAGCTTTGCTCATGTCGATTTTTAAAGCAAATCCTCTATTCGAACTCCCTGTTCTTTTCTTAAAAGAAAGTAAAATCTCGTAGGCTACAAAAGGTTATCTGTAATTTGCCATCTTGGTACGAATGCTCCTTGACTGTCATCAATACAGTAGTGCAAAACTTGACGAAATCTATTGACAATTACCTTCGAAATTATTTTGTAAATCACATTGCAAAGGCTAATGGGACGAAACTGACTCAGATTCTTTACACCTTAGGAATTAAGGCTATACTTGTACGATTCACCTCCTCTATATTTTGTCGACTCAGGATTTGCAAACAGTATCTAGTGATTTCCCCTTCCACAATGTTCCAGTATTTTTGAAAAAAGATTGCAGGAAAGCCATCATTCCCTGTTGCTTTAAGAGGGGCTATAGATTTTATTTCTTCTAAAATCTTTTTGCCTGGAAATCCATCTTCATATTTTCGTTGAGCTCTTCCATGATGCAAGGTGTTATTGTCGAAATTTCATTGTCGTTGCTACTTACCTTGTTGGCCAAAAACAGATCCTTGAAATAATCTGTTGCTATATTAGAGATTTTGTTAGCCTCAGTCACCCATCTTCCAGAAACATTTTCAAGCCCTTTGATTATGTTTTTTTTCCTCCGATAAGAAGCCCATCTATGGAAAAATATTGTATTTCTATCTCCCATTTTGAAGCCAATTAGCTCGCGCTTGTTGTTCCCAGAAAAGCTCCTCCATATCAGCTTTTAAATTTATCTCCAATTTAATCTTTGTCATCTCCGCTAAAACTTCATTGTTGATTTCTTTAGCACTCAACTTTAACATTCTGGAATTCAAGTCTTTTGTTCTGCATTCTCTTACCCCTTTTTCTTTCTTCACCTATTCGCTCAGCCGATCTCCCAACTCGCTTAGCTTCTTTAATGTATTCTTCCTATTTGTTGACCACCCCTGTTTAATTTGCTCCTTTAGTTCTTTTTTCAACATCCAATCTGCATTAAATCTAAATTGCCTGTGATGGTCATTAAACTACATTCTCTCATCCCGTACTGTATCCACTAATATTGGACAACGATCCGAAAAACCATACTATAAATGATGCACCGAATTTTCTTTGAAAAGATCCTACCAATCTTGATTAGCAACCCCTCTATCCAGTCTTTCCCTAATATTATTTCCAATTAATCGTCCTCTTTCCTAAGTAACCACTGCCCAGAAAACCCAAATCATTTAATTCACATTCTTCGAGGACCTCTCTAAAAGCATTCATTTGTCTTTCCTCCCTTATCCGTCCCCTTTGTTTTTCATAGGAAAATAAAATTTCATTGAAATCTCCAAAAACTATCCACGGCTTGTTACTTCCACACTTCAGATGTCGTAATAAATTCCATGATTCTTTGCGGTCGTTCTCCATAGGTGCTCCATAGAACCTCATAAATCTCCATACAGTCTTACCATCTCTTTCTTCCACCTCCACATTTATGTGGGATTTCGAAAAACTTTTCAATGTTAAATTCATACCATCTTTCCAACCTAATGATAATCCCCCTCTTTTTCCCTCCGCATCAACATCAATACCATATTCAAATCCACACTTCCTTTTTATTTTCTCCATCAATTTTCTGTCAACCATTGTTTCCATTAGAAACAAAATTTGGGGCTGAATGTGTCTCACTTTGTTTTTGAGACGATTTACTGTTCGTGATTGCCCCAAGCCATGAACATTCCAACTAAGTATTTTCATTGTGCCTGGTCAGCCAGCTTGATAGCGGCCGCCGATAATGCATTTTTCAACCCTTCCTCTAATACTCCCTTGCTGTTATCAGATCCACCCCCTTCTATATTATATCTTTGCCTTTTCTTTCCGTCCACAAATTCAATAGACATATCTTCCGAATTTGCTTCCTCTCCCCTTCCCTCAAATTTTCCCCTATTATTCTCCATCCTCAACTCAATTAGCTTTCTTGAATATCGTATTGAACTTTCCGTCAATCCCGTGTCTCCAATTATTTTCTTTTTGATTGGTAACATCATTACCGAATCTTCTTGCCGTTTTCTCCCTATCTATATCTATTCTTGCCCACTTTTTATTATCAAATTCCTCCCGTAACCATTTACTGATTACTTGTGTTCCCCTCTTTGGTGTTGCCCGTAGAGATATATCCCATCCAAAATCCACTTGTTGATCTCTCAACGTTAATCGTACTGGACAAAAGCTTTCTCCATACCCAAGACGGCCACATAAAAAGCAAAATAATGACAATTTTTCATATTGGAATAAAGCATATGTGAACTAATTTCTCCTGCTACTTATCTTTTTCTTCCTTTTAAGTGGCTCCGAACATCCATTAGAACTCGTATCCGCATATATTTACTCATCCCCTTTGTAATCAATGACACATCATACTCCATAAAATTTCCAATAAAATCTCCTAATTGCCTTGCCATTCCTTCTGATATGGATCCAGCCGGTAAATTATGAATCTGCACCTAGAAAACCATAGCCCATAATGAGACTGACCAACATTGAAATCTTTTATGAGTGTTATATCGCGAGTTAGCCGAATATCTATTCAATTAGATAATGACGAAAATACTCTTACTTTACAAAATAAATTATATTATTTTAATAATATTTTTGTCATTTTATATAATTTATACATATAATAGGATTTGAGCCACATCTTTATAATTTTAAACATTTTTACTTTACCATTCAATCAAAACTTCTTTGATTATTTATATCAATTTTATAAATATAAATATAATATAATTTTTTTCACGAATAAGTATGCTATAATTTGGTTTGGATTAAAGCCTTGGTTCCGTACTACTGGAAAAATATATATTTACTTTCTCCTAATTACATTTGCATTTAGTTTAGTGTGAGTTTGCGGATTCGGAAAGGCAAATAAAAAAGGGGGAATTGATGAGTAAAGATACTAAAGTATAATATAATGCGTTTTTCTCCTTCCGTTATTACGTTTTTTTAATAATCTTTCATTATTATGTAGTAGTGAGCAAAATTCGATTCAAAACAATCGAAAAAAATTTTAAATTTCGAGATAAACGAATCAAGTTATTCAAGTTAAATCGATTTTTTTTTCAAATTTCAAAATTTAAATTCGAATAACTCGAATAATTCAAATAAATCGAATATCAAATTATAATATTTTACATTTCTCGATACTTTTTTACTTTCTCCCCAAAACTTTTACTTCTTCCCACTTTCCTTCCAAAACTTTTACTCTCCTTCTATCCCACTCCTCGCCTACCCCAAACCCATTTTCCCCCTAGATTTTTCTTGAATATCCTCTTCAAATTTTACTCCCCAAACTTTTTATTTCCCCTTAAACTTTTACTTCTCACCCTTTACCCCTAAATAAAAAAAATCAAAATCATCCAAAAAAAATCCCTAAACCTAAATAGTTTTAATTTTATTTATATCTATTATTTATATTATTAAATTAAATTTCACATTCTTTACTATTTATATTATTGAATTGTTTAATCGTATTGAATATTTATAAATTTTTGTTAAACTTGAATTATTGATGATGCCATAAAATATTCTTGTTAAAATTTTATATTGGTATCAATTTCTATTTTATCTTTAAAATAACTTTTATAAAAAATTCACATTTTTTACATTTAATATATTTTTAATTTCAACATACATAATGACAAGAATCAGAAGATAATTGAAGCGACTAAGTAAGCAAAGAAGCTAACCAGTATATAAAAAATTAATAAATAAATTATAAGGGGATGAAAGTTAATAACAAATTAAATTACGGTGGACAAATTTGATTATAGTAGGTGACAGTTGTTACAAAGATCCAATTTAACTTGAACAAATATATTTAATTCGATTCAATCGAACACTGACCCTATTGTTATGGAATTTTTTTTAATAACCTTCCATTATTACATTCATCAATCATAGTCTTTGAATTACTTACAAATAATTAAATGATATAAGCACATTTTAATTTTTAGATGGAACTTTTTCCTGTAATCTCCCCTTAAAATCTTTCCATAATGTACGTGCAAATATAAAATTAAATTATTTAATACTTTTATATGAAACGTGTCATTCAATAATCACTACCACTTGTGAAATAAATAAGAGGCCACCTAAACATGTTTCCATATGTGCTTGAATATATTGCTATATTATATACTACATGATATCAAATTTTAACATAATCCATCTAGTCAAATATATAATCACCTACTTTTAATATTATCTTTTATTACATTATATTACCATCATACCAGAATCGGTAAACGTATGTATTAAATATGAATTTTTTTTCATTAAAAAGAAATAGTATAAAGTAATTACATCAACTTGTTAATATTAATCAGGCAACGACACATTATGATCAGTAAGCTATAAATTTTGTACAGAAATCGGAGGTTCTTCAAACAACTGTAAAATTGAATTACCAATTGCAATATACTTAGCCATATGATCTGCAATCCCATTATGTTCCCTTGAGATGTGACACACTCTTACATTCCCTTTCCTGCGCAGAAGTCGATGCAAAAGCCTTAACTCCACCAAGCTACTATAAACACCACCACCTGCCAACAGTAATTCTACCAACAGAGCATTATCACATTCTACTTCAATCTTCCTGAACCCTTTTTCCTAAGCATTGCTTTACCTTCATCTTTGAAAATGGATTCCCTATCCAATGACATCGAGTAATCACACAACCATTCAATATTTGAGGCTCGAAATACACCTCTAATGGACGCATGAAATACATTATGTGACACTGCCCCATTTGTACTAAGCTTTATCCAATATTTCCCCGGACGAGACAAATTCAATAAAGAGCGTATGGATCTAGGATGATTTAATTTCACATTCGTCTCTGCATAACTCCTCGCCTACATATAACCTGTATCCATAATGGCTTGAGCACAATTATTACTGTTAGAAGAAAACAAAAAAAATATCTTTGTTTTTCCAAAGAAACCAACATAAAGTTGAGAACAGAGTTTACCAATAAGTATTAGCGTTACCACAACTCCATTTATTCTGTAAATTCCATAAGAACTATTCATTAAATGGAAGAGAGAAAAAAAAATCAGAAACAAGCCTTAGAATCACAACAAGCCAAACAACTCTAGATAAATCGCAACCACGAATTGCATGGACCCCCGTTTCCAAAACACTGCTATATCGAGGACAATCACCATCGCTAGTCATATGTCTTCGCACTTTTTCACAATTAGTCGACAATCTATTCTTCCACAAAATCCATAAGAACACTTTCACCCTCTAAGGTCCCTCACTTTTCAGATCAAACTCCAAACAGTAGGAGAAGTAGTGTCTTCAACATGTACCAACTTCTAATAAGTTTCAGTAGAAGAAAACACATATATTTTCATCCACTCTAAACTAGGCAATCTTGACCCGCTTCAGGTGACAGAGGCATTGTGGCTGAAATTTGCAAGATAATATGATCCAGTACAACATCACTAAGATGACTCTAGTCCCAACTTCTTTTCTCAAATACCATGTTGCAAACTTGCAAAGTGTCATCCGACTTCCAAGGACCTATATAGAAATCATAGAGAAAACACATTTGCCTAAGCCACATATCATTCCAAAAGTTCGTTAGATGACCATCTCCAACACACCAATAGACATTAGCAATGATTTTTTACTAGAACTTCATTAAAGACATCCAAATGGAAGAACAATTACTCCTGGAAATAGAGCTCGAAAGTAAACCTTGTACATTGTATTTACTCCTTATTACTCTAACCCACAAGGAATCTGTATTCAAAAGCAACTGAAAGTCAAGCTTCAACAAGAAAACTTTGTTCTGATCTTCGAGATTTCTTAAACCTAGCCCTTTAGAATCCAACAGAAGATAACACTCACCTCAAGATAACAATGCAGGTTTCCTTGACCCCAAACAAGCTCCCCAAATAAAGTTACGGGCAATCTTCTAAATCTCCCTACACACAGAAATAGGGATATGCATCATAAACATAAAATAATTTGGAATAGCTAAGAGAACTGACCTTGCTAAAGTTATATGATTAGCTAGAGACAATTTCCTCACTTTTCACCTAGATAATTATTTTCGTACTTTGTTCACAAAGATATGTATTCATCGTAACTTTGTTGTGCAACAACAGTAACCCAAGATAGATACCAAGATCCTCCACTTGGTTAAAACCCATCTCAACACAAATAGTATCCATAAGGTTGTCTGGTGTATTAGGAGAAAACAACACCTGTGATTTACCTCTATTCACTTTTTGACCAGAAAAATGATAGAAAATGTCTAAAATACCATTCACAATATTCGCTTAACCCATACTAGCTTCACAGAATAGCATCAAATCATCAGTAAAGAACAAGTGAGATAATATCGGACATCTTTGTGAAAGAAATAACTGCTTCCAAGAGCTTCATTCAACTGCCTCCCCAACAAGATGCCCCACTCTCTTTATACACAATACAAAAAGATAAGGAGATGGAGGATCTCCCTGCCTAATTCCTTGCATAGGATAAAAATATTCTGTAACAACACCATTCCAAAGAACCTGAAGAGTCGACGAGGATGTACAATTTAAAATCACATCAAATAAATGAAGAGGAAACCCAACTTTAGATAGTGTGTCCTTCAGAAAATCCCATATGATTCTATCGTAAGCCTTCTCCAAATCGATTTTTAGCACCATCCCATATTTACTACCCTTAAAACCCTTCAATGAATGCACAACTTCTTGTGCCACAACTATATTATCAATGATATTCTTACCTAGGATAAAACTTACTTGGTTCTGACAAGTTAGCTTAACCATCTGTAGTATCAGCCTATTAATTATAGTCTTTGTAATAATCTTGTAAAAAACTATTCACAAACTTATCGATCTAAAATGATAAATTCTCTTTGGACTTTGGATGTTAGGCAGAGTACCAGCAAAGTTTTGTTCAAATTAGGACCTAACAACTGACCCCACAACATCTACTTGACTAGAGAACATATTGAAGGCCTAATAATATCCCATTGAGAATGAAAAAACTTCTCTTGAAAACCATCCACCCTGGATGTTTTTAGTGGAGCCATACCAAAGACCGTTCTACGAACCTCATCATCAAAAACCATTAAGACTAAACTCCCTCTCTCATTGGACTACAATAAAAGAAATTTACCATGGCATGGAAACACACCACTAACTGAATAGTCCACATTGTACAGCTCCTTGAAAAAAAAATTACAACATGCTACTTCAATTCCTCATCATCAAAGCACCAATCACCACTTTCAATGATAAGACCCTTTATCTTATACCTTTTTTGCCTAACTAATGTACGGCTATGAAAGTAAATCGTATTCCTATCACCATTCTTGAGCCAAAATGATCTTGATTTTTAAAACCACAACAACTCTCATGCTTTAACACTTCTTCTATTTTTTGTTGAAGCTCAAGTCTACGAGAGTAAAGTCTTGTAGAATTTCACCACTCCAACACTCTTTGCACCCTTTCCAATTTTGAGACCGACCTCTTTTTACACACTAAAATGTTACCATAAACACGGTTATTCCACTCTTGAACTACTTCTTGACATGCTTTAAATTCTCATTAACCCTCATCTTATTGTTTAAATTATTACTAACTAGGTATCTAAAATCTTCATGAAGCATCCAACTTGTAAGACAACAAAATGGTCTTTCACTCTATTACATTCGGACGGAGCGTGATTAAAATTGGCTTATGATTCAATTTCAGTCTATGAAGGTTCCTAAAAAAATAATTAGGTGCAAAGGAATTCCAATCTAAATTACAAATGGCCTTGTCCAATATTTGAGACAAGTCCCTTTGACACAAAGTAAAGTGGGCTCCACTAGCTCCCAAGTATCACAATCCATTTCTAAACAAAACTTTCAAAACCGTTTGCATCTAATTCTTGAAACAAAAACACCACCCACCCTTTCTAAGCTATCAATAATCGAATCAAAATCTCCAACCAGAATCCAAAAACCAACTAATAAATCTGCTAAAGAATCTAATAACTTCCATAACTTCTTTCTCGTTTATGATTGTGGACTTGTATAAATAACTAAACAAATAAAGCTATCAGAACCTTGCTTATTATGAATCCACAAATGAATCACCTAACAATGAATTTCCAAAATATCCTCATTTCAACATAACCAAATTATTGAGAAATGTACTCATATTGTATTAAACATGTAACTATTTTCTATTTATTTGAATGATGAATAAATAAATAAAGTTAATTTCACGTTTCATAGTTATGTCTTTTGTATTTCTGTTTTTCATATTTTGCATGAATAGCGAAATTATGACAAACAAATATTAGCTCATTGATTGTCTATGTTCAAATTAATGATAAGTGGCATTGTAAGAGTGTTTACATTGCGAGAAAGACAACTTGCTTCAATAGATAATCTAAACGAGTCTGTAATCCCGTAAAAGAATCAAAGTGAGCATTTGATTCAAATATTAAGAAGGATTATTATGTTGTCTACAATTCCAATTAAGGAGATGACTAGTCTTAGCTACCGGAGTAGTTGACTCCACGGGTAGAGACATAGATGTATTCATTGACAGAATGATACATTGGATTGGACCTAAGATGAATTAATTTTGAATCCGTTTCTGAATTAATTCACTTGTGACATTCATGTTGTGATTTACCTAAATCTTAAGTTAGTCATTAACCATGAATATGTAACTCATGTGTTTTGATATAAGTTAAGGCTTATGTTCTAAATATGAACGAGCTGATAGCTGGTATATTGGGTACATGACATGTGTATAACATGACTTTACTAGCAACAATGGAATTCATAGCTTAATTAAAGAGTTAATGATATCCTCTCATTGGCATTGTGTGGATTGATAAATATTGAACGTGGCTATGGGTTACTTATTCTAGAACGAACAATTTATCACAGTAATTTGTTGATAGTGATCATATTAATCGTTAAGAAGACAAAATGGTGACAATGAGATAAAATAGAATTGTATTTAGTGAACGGATTAAACTTAAAGGAATCAAGGATATCATATAAGGATAACACACGCATGACAAGGTCATTGGACAAAGCAGTTGGATGAATTGCTTTCATAAAGAGTATACGATAAGGAGTTTTCAGTCATGGTACTTATCGTGGACTGACTCCATGATTAAATAATTGTGAATTATTGAAACGATGCTTTTGGACATAATTCTAGTTATTAGAGCCTAATTGTATATGTCCAATTGGTCCATCCGCTAGCTCAATAAAAGCTCGATCGGACATCGTTTGAATCAGAAGAAAATTCTATGACTTTACAAATAATTTAATTGAGTGGATTTATTCAATATGGAATTAAATTAAGCGGTCGTAAGAATTATTCAACTAGAGAATTTGATTAAAGAATTTTCTTGAAAATTAATTTGGAAATCTAAGCGATTTTTGGGAAAATTAATTTTGATAAAGTGAAATTAAATTAATCAAATTAATTAAAATTAATATGATTTCTGGAAATTAATTTTCAAGTCAGATAATTGGCCCAATGGGTAATTGAACTTGAAAATTGTACCTACGATCATAAATTAGGCATGGGAGCCCAAAATCGAGACCAAGACCCAAAAACTTGTCGAACCTGGCCTAGTATGTGAAACTAGGCTGACAGTCTAACTGGTGGCTAGATTAGATCGATCGGGCCATCACTAACCCAGACCGAATCGGTAGCAATTGAACCAGCTCGAGGTGCCAGTGAGATTCCGATGGCTGGCAAAAGGTCTTCGGTGGTTGAGTAGTGGAAGAATTATATTCCTACTAAGACTCTACCAAATAATTTGATTTCAGATTAACTATTCCAAATATAATATTATTTTAATATATTTAATATTAAACTAAATTAAATACTTATCTTAATAGTATTTATTAATTTATTAAAGTGATTGTCTTAATATTAAATTAAATTTAATATTTATCTTGATAAGTATTATATTGATTTAATATTAAAGTGATTAAGAATAATCATAGTTGAACTCTCTAAACTCTCCCTATATAAAGAGAGTCTTGGGTCATTATTTGACACACACTTGAATTCAAGAGAATGTTGTAGAGAGAAAATTCTCTTAAGAAATTATTTTAGAAAATTTCTAGAGATATTTTTCTTATTTACAACTTAGCCTAGAAGTTTAGAGAAAATACAAAATTATCCCATTGGTAATTTTTGTGAATTTATTTTATTTAAAGCTAGCACACACTCGACAGATATGAGGTTGAGGATAGCGGAGAAGACTACTCAATTGAAGTGTTCATCCTAGATGAATCGAAAATGTACAATTTTGATTAAGTGTTTATCACTTTAGATATCATAACCAAGTTCTTGTTTTAGATTTTCTTTTTAAAACTTTGGTTTTTCCCTAAATTTATTTTCTGTTGTGCTTCCAAACCTGATTTTCCAACAATTGGTATCATGAGACAGGTTGGGCTCTATCTATAAGTATAAACAGATAAACAAAATAAATTTCTCTTCTTCTTAAATGATATGATTACATAGAAAGTGTCATTCTTTAGATCTTATGCATGTTTCAAGTTATAAACGGGAATGGATGCAGTATTATATATTTGTTATATAATTTTTTTTACCAAGGTTGTGGTTTTTAGGAAATAGACCGTGAACTATCATCTCCATGGAGGATTATTTTTTTAATTCATAGAATCCTTGTAAGTCGGAAACAAACGTATAACTTAAATGTAATTTTTACGAAAGAAGTTCATGATGAGGAGAAGATGGAGGGATGGCGATTGAAGACCCAAGGAAGGCCTTGTGGTGAAAAACTATTTAATTTTATTTTTTTCATTTATTTTCTAGAAATAGAACCATGGAAACCTTGGCTGACAATTTTATTTTAATTACCTATCTCCTTATATATCTGTTTTATAATTGTTTATAATATTTATATTATTTAATGTTATAATTGTGATATATATATGAGATGATCCACAGTTGATCAATTAAAAATAAGAAGTGTGGAAATGATAAAATACATATGTTGTATTCTTCTATTCACTTCTTTAGGTTATTCGATTATTGTGATAAGTGAGGTAATGAGTAGGTGCATGTCTAGGATTGGTTATGGCTAGGAAAGGATTGGTTTTTAAGTGGTCATATTTGACTTACCTCCCTTTCTTGGGATCTTACCTGGTGTATGGTTCACATTCACTTCTTCAGTTTTTTCCTCAAAAGAAAAACTGTAGAGAATCAAAATTGTTTGTTTTAATGATTGATTGATTTTTGTGTATGAATGAATGTGAATATAATAAAATTGCCAAAACATGGCATGCATATGTTGGAAGCATGTCATATAGATTAGGTAAGACTGCCAATAAGACTATTGTATGATCATTTTTGAAATTTGGGATAAAAACCTTGCATGTTTTTTTCTTTTTTAAATATTGAGTGGGAGAAGGGTATTGGACAAGACCTAAGACCTCCGTTTATGGTCCCTAAGTGATAGCATGTTAAAGTTTCAAGCTGGTTCCTATCTTGGATGTACCCCAAGATAAACTTTATCATGTGCGTTTATTGGATGATATTTCCTTTTAAGGAAAACTAGTCATGCATGACTCTCAGAGAGATTGTACCAAGATGACTCACAAATGAAAACATGTTCATAATGGGTGTTGAGTCAATGGTTACACACTTAAGATCTTCTCTTATTAAATAGTTTCTCAAGAAATGATATTTAAGCTAGAGATAATGGCCAAACGTTAAAACAATTGTTGGTTCATGTAGAGTCTTAAGAATTAAGATTCATGAATTGATTGGATGTTATCCAGGTTTTTGCTAGTTAATCATGAGACTCCAATGTAACATGATTGATGGGTGTGAGAATGATCGTAGCAACGAAAAAATGTTTGTTCAAGGTTTTAATAGAAGGGGCATGTATCATTCTGCGTTCTTGATATGTTGCTGAAATGAAAATATTTGCTTAATACAAATATAGGAATTAGTGAATCTTTATTTTTACAGTTCAAATATGTCTCATACTCTTCTTATTAGCATTCTTACTAAGAATAAATTAAATGAGGATAACTTTCAAGAATGGAAACATAACTTGCTAATAGTTTTCAACTATGAGAAACACAAATTTGTTCTTAACAATATATGCCCTCTTGAAGCTCAGCCTAAAGCGAGAAATCACTAGAGAGGTTTTGACTTGATTGTTCGATGTTATATGGTAGTGAGCATGAGTAGTGTGTTGGAAAAGCAACACAAGAATTTCCATACTCTCAAAGAGGTCATGACAAATTTAGAGGATTTTCTCGGAGGCCAAGTCACATTGGCTCAATAATTCACTATTACAAATTTGATGAACTCTTTGCAAAAACTGACACTCCGGTAAAAAAATATATGCTTAAGCTTATGGGATTCTTTGCGGAAGTGGAGGACAATGGGGCTGACCTAGACGTGAACACTCAAAATGAAATAGTGTTCCAAGGAGTTCGCTAGCTTTAGGTCCACTTACAACTTGGGGAATAAGGCTGTAATAGCTCATTTTTTAGTGAAATCGGAACAGTGGTTTCAGGACCACAAATTTGACCCAAAAATAAAACTTATTTTTATTTTATTATATGGTCCGTATTATGACAGACATGTACTGTAAAAAATTTGATACGAAAATTTTATCGATTAAGTGTTTAATTATGAGAAGGACTAAATCGCATAAAATGCGAAAGTTGAATTCTTGCAGCTATAAGGATTAAATAGCTATGGAATTCAAATCTAGACGTCCTTATATGATAATTAAACGTCCTTATATGATAATTAGACCATTAAAGAAAAGTATGTAGATTTTTGGTGACTCATCCATGGAAAAATTAAAAAAAGAGTAGGGACTAAATTGGAATTAAAATAATTAATTAATTAAAAAGATGATAAAAAGAAAATATCATCTTATTTTGCCATCTTCAACCCCTAAAATTTTATGGAAACCCTAGGAGAGAGGGAAGAAACTTTCAAGGCTTAATTGGGTAAGTTTCCTTGTCCCATTTTTAGTAATTTTGATATTTTTGAAACTGGGATAGTCTAAACTATCTATTTGGGGGATCAATTTGAAAATTTATCAAAGTGGAAAAAGTGTCATGGATGTATACGCTGAAAATTAGAAATTTATGGTAGAAAATGAAAAGTTGTTGATAGAAAAATAACTTTTACAAAGTGATTTTTGATGAAAACATGATTTAGGGACTAAAATTTAAAATTGTGAAATTGAAGAAATATTTTGAATTTTTATGAATACATGTGCTGTAAATTTTGTAATGGGATTTTGGTTAGGCTTGGAATAGGGAGTAAATTGCATAAGTTTCACTTTCCGAGCCTAGGGACGAAATTAGAATTTATGGAAAAGTTAGGGGCAAAATGGTAATTTTGCCTAGGACGTAAATTGAGTCCAAATAAATATGAAATATGTGAAATTGATGATTAAAGCTATTTATATAGATCTGGACAACACAAATTCGAGGTTAGACCAAGGAAAAGAAAAAGTTTCGGATTAGTAGATTTTATATGCGAACAAGTGTCATGGTAAGTTCATGTAACTTAATCAGGCATGTAAATATGTTTAATTGAATTTTGTATTGTATGGAATATTGTGACTCATATTAATGTACATTATTTGTATGCTATAATGAAAATTTCAATACATGCCTAAAATGGTGAAAAAGGGGTTAAGTCCCGATTAAATATTGGATTTCGATGATTATATGCGCTTTCACAAAACGAATAGGGCCCTACATTTTTTGCGGATGAGATTTAGCTTGGACGAGTAGTCCTATTGACCTTATTATAGAAAGGATTTAGCCTGGACGGGTAATCCTGATATAATACCTTTCGAGTATACGTTACGATTAGGGTTTAGCCTGGATTGGTAATCCTGTTATACGATATGTGGCTCGAGAGTGTGTTCTTTGATTTAGTGCCCTAATGGGTACCCTCAAATAAGAATTGATAGATTATCGAGTCGTACACCTTGAGTGTACTATTTGTGTAACAACCCATTTTTAGTCAAATTGGAATAGTGGTTTTAGAACCACAAATCCAAGGTTAAAATATTTATTTTATTATTATTTTAATGTTTATAGTTTGAATATATGACGATGTGAAATTTTTGTTAAGAAATTTTAGCATTTGATTGCTCAATTTGATAAAAAAGACTAAATTGCGTAAAATGCAAAAGTACTGTTCTATTAGTTAAAGGTATCAAATGCCTATGAAATTGAATAGTGGCAGTCCTTATGTGGTAAATATACCATTTTAATTATGAGTGGACTATTATGGGCATGTATTAAGTGAATTTTTATGTTTTAAACTAAGGTTAATTTTGTAATTTATGAAATAAAGTTATATTAAACAAAATCAAAATAAGACTTCGTCTTTTAATTCTTTTCGCTATTGAATTTAGAACAAAAACCTAGCCATTGTTGAGTTTGAAATTTCGGAAACTTTATTTTGCTATTAAGGTATGATTTTTAACTCCATTTTTAATTTTTTCTATGTTTTTGTGATCGTTGCAACTAGTACTAGCTAGCCCAGGGGCTATTTTGCAAAACTGATAAAGATTTTAAATGATGCCATTGATGAATGCTTGTGTATTTTGAAGTTTCTTGATAGATTATGAATGCTTGTTGATAGATATACAAGTTTTGTTAAGTGATTTTTAGTGACAATGCAAAATAGGGATTAAATTGAGAAATGTTAAAACTTTATGGTTAAAATGTGAAATAAATGAGAAATATGGACTGCTAGAGGTATAATGGTAATTCGGCTAAGCATGGGTGTTTTGAAATTTGCATGAAATTGTGATTTTGTGTAATAAGGACTAAATTGTAAAAGTGTGAAAGTTTAGGGGCTATGTATAAAATAGCTAAAATTGAATTAAATAAATAAATGATTAAATAAGTTAAAATTTGAATATATTTAGATCAAGAAAAACGGAATTTGAATCTTGATCGGGGAAAAATGAAAGTCATCAACTAAACTACTTATTTCGTCGTTTCCACATTCGAGGTAAGTTCGTATGTGATAAATTTCAATACAATTGTATTTTATATGCTTTGATATTGTATAAATTGTGAATACGAGACTGTGGATATGAACGATAGAGATTTGACGACAATTCGATAATCGAAATCTCAGTTGAACCTTAGGAATAGTTTAGGATGCTAGTGACATGTCATTAGGGGATACAGTGATTTGGCTTCGGGCCATGATATTAGCACATCGGGCGAAAGTTATACGTATTTGGCTTTGGGCCATCCATGTTGTCTGATTTGGCTTCGGGCCATGATTTCAGTATTTCGAAGATAAGTTACCTTGATTTGGCTACGGGCCATGGTATAGGTACTTATCGTGTGAGACCCTTGAGTATCTGACTTCTATTCCAAATGGTTCAATGGGTAAATGAAAGACGAGAATGTGTATGAGATTAGTACGAGATGGTACAGGTATGTGCATAAATCATATTAGCTTTGAATCGAAGAAATGGTGAAGAAAGTATATAGTTGATGTGAATTTTTTTACTTATGATCAATTGTTGAATTATGTGTTTATGATTATATCGAATTTATGTCATACGAGCTTACTAAGCTTTATAGCTTACATCATTTACTTTTCTATGTTTTATAGTGAATTCAAAGCTAGCTTGGATTCGGGGATTGTCGGAGACAGCATCACACTATCCATCTATCTTTTGGTACCTATGAACTTTGGTGTTTAAGTATATGGCATGTATAGGTATTTTGAGTCATTTTAAATATGGGTTGATAATGATTTTGGCTATAACTTGTTAATCAATTTTGCCATATGAATTAGCATTGTAAATGTTTATGTTTGATTTGTAAATATAGAAATGAGATATGGCTTAATTTGGTGAATTTGGTTATGTGCATATATGGTTGATATTTTGAGTTCATGGATGGATATGTGAATGGCTTATATTATGAGGCTTGTGGATATTGATATAGTAAATGCTAAATGGTTGATATTAGATTTGAATTGTGCTTGTGAATTGGTGCAAAATGATGAATGTTTGGTAAAGGCTTAGTTAGTTGATTTGTATATGTATTTTGGTAAGTTTTTGATTGAGTAAAACATAAGTTATAAGCATGTTAGTGGTTAGTGTTGGAAATGGTATGAATTAGCCTTGATTGTGGCTAAATTAGATGTTCATTTATGCTTTGAATTGGTGCCATTTGGGTTGTGTAGGTACATGCAAATTTGGGTGGCAAATTGGCTTGGTAAGTAGCCTATTTTCATCACACGGGCAGAGACATGGGCGTGTGTCTCAGCAGTGTGTGACACACGGTTATGTTACACGGTCGTGTGTCCCCTGGTGTGATTTTAGAAATCAAGTCAGTATGGTCCACACGGCCTCACACACGGGCGTGTGACTTGGTCGTGTGGAAAAAGTTAGTATATCCTATAGGTTTGGCACGGCCTAGCACACAACCTGGCACACGGGCTAGCCACACGGGTGTGCATGTTAGCCGTGTGATCTAAGGCAGAGAGTTACATGGGGTTGGACTCGGGTTGGGACATGGCCATGTGCTCCCATTTCGAATGTCCACACGGCCTATGACACAGGCGTGTCTGATGGTCATGTGAGACACACGGCCTGGCCACACGGGCGTGTGTCCCCTGTTTTGATAAAACTTTTTTAAGTTTCATGAAAGTTTCTTAAGCTATTGGTTTAGTCTCGAACCACTCCCAAAGCATGTTTAAGGCCTTGAAGGCTCGTTATAGGGACATTATGATTGAGTTTGATTAATGTTTGCATGAAACGTAAAATTATATGTGAATTGAATGTTTAAATGTGTTGTAAGTTCGGTAGTTATCCGTAACCCTATTCCAGCATTGAATACGGGTGAGGGGTGTTACAACTTATGTATCTATCAGAATTTCAATGATTCAACAGAAATAACACTCTTGACATGGCATGAGAATTATGAGATAATGTCTTGAAAGAGTATTGCATGATGAGTCTCATCCATCCTTACTTGATGTATATGTAAACCTTGTGACTAAGATGATTGATTGAATGTATGTGTTTAGACAATTTAGCCAAATGGATGGAAAACATGATATTGTATGCTTAGATTTAATAAACGGGATTGCTAAGTTTAATTTCCATTATATGGACTTAGTAAGCATGTAATGCTTACTCCGTTTTGTTTTCCCCTATTTTATAGTGCTCAGAAGGTCACGAAGGTTAGAGATCATTGGAGCATATTCACACTATCAACTAGTTATTTTGGGTATAATTAGCAAATCATTTTGGCATAATGGCATGTTTAGGACAACTTGACCATTAGTGGCTTGATAATGATGTTTTGTAACCTAGCCATTGGAATGGCTAGTAATGTCTTATTTTGGTATGATTAAGTAGGTTATTATGATATTCATATGTGATATGTTAAGTATATGTGATCAAATGATGTTAATGCCTAAGTTAATCCAAGGTAGGTTTATAAACACATATGCATGTAATGGTATGGCATGATGAATGGTGGAATTGTTTAATGCTTGTATTGGTCGGTATTGGATGTGTGTTAAAAGTGCAGGTTTTGGCTAAAATTTTGGGTGAGAAATGAAGCTAGAAATGGCTTCATTTTGTCCACCGGGCAGAACACAGGCGTGTGTCTAGACCGTGTGTGACACACGGCCTGGTACATAGGCGTGTGTCCCCTGCACCTTAATTTTGGGAAACAAAATGCTTAGAATTGAGCACATGGGCAGAGACACCGGTGTGTGTCTTAGCCGTGTGTGCTACACAGCCTAGAACACAGGCGTGTGTCTTGGCTATGTGAAACCTGCACCTAATTTTGAATTAAATTAATTAACCACACGGCCTAGCACACGGGCATGTGGCAAGGCCGTGTGCACAAGTTAGAGAGTTACATGAGGTTGAACACGGCTGGCAGCACGGGCGTGTCCTAGGGTCACACAGGCGTGTCCCTCAGACCACACAAGTGTATGAGCCCTGCACCTTGGAAAATTTTTGTAACTTTGCAAAAAAATTCTTAGGGTCCCCGATTAAGTCCTGAATCGATTCTAATGCTCGTATTCATCCTCGAAGGTCTAATTAAGGGACGTTTTGAATGATCTCAGTTAATGAATAGTAATTTATGAGAATTATTTGTAAATGTTTTGAAAGTTCTGGTAAAGCTCTAAAACCCTGTTTCGACGACGAATATGGGTTAGAGGTGTTACATTTAGTGGTATCAAAGCTACGGTTTTGCTGATTCTTGAATTTGACGTAGCAAACATGAGTTTAGATATACATGCCATTATATAAATTGTGATAGTGTGATGACTCTCGATCATTTTAAATGTGTTTTGCATGTAGTAATGTCATCCAATCGAGCTAGAGCTGAATCTGAGAAAGCTGAGAGCAATGCTTCATCTTCAGTTTAAAGAGTTACGTCTGCGTCTGGTTGTGAAAGGCCCGTGTCTGAGGGCCGAAGTGAGGAGGAAAAACATGTAACGCCCCAAAATTTAGTGTCTATAAGTTTGTTTGGTTTATCTCAATTTGCATGTTTGGTGTGGTGGAATGGTTTGGGTGTGTTTGGGGGTGTCAGGGAAGTTCTGGGGTCAGGTTTTGGCTTTTGCTAAATTCTTATTTTTCTCTTTAAGAAACTCTGGACGCTGGCACCTAAGCCATTTAAATAAACGTGGTGGTTTGTTAACACAAGGAAACCTTATGGCTTGTGGTGTGCTTTGGCTTCAGTAAGGGCTGTGGTTCAAATCCCATGTGCGGCAAGGGATGTTATTTTGCTACTTGGGGGCGGCAAGAGTTTGTGGTGAATTCGAACTCTACTATATAGGAGTTTGAACTGGTCTTGGTTGTTAGAAGAAGATTATGGAGAGATAAGGGGAGTGATTTGTGGAGATTTTCAAGGAGTTGGTGGGGAAGAGTGTTGTAGCTGAATTATGCAACTTGTAGGAGCAAAATCGGCTAAGGGAACTCATTTGGCATTTCGGCATTTTGGTTTTGGTGTTGGAGCCGAATTCTGCTTCTTCTATTTTTGGGTTTTTACTTTTTTGGTTCATTTTGGGTATTATCTTTCCTTGTGCCGAATTTTACCTCTCTTCTTAGCATTAGCCGATTATTGTTTTCCCGAATACCTCTCCTTCCTACTTTGTCTTGCTACACTTAACTTTGGTTGATTAACTCCACTTCTTTCCTCACCCATTCGTTTGGTCTAGCCGAACATCTTCTTGATCTTTACTCATCCCCTGCTTGCTCTTGGTTTACATTTTCTTTCTTGAAGCCTTAGCTGAATACTCTCATATCTAACCGAAACTCTCCCTGCTGGATTAAGGTAAGTTTACTCTTGGGTTGTCGAATCCCTAGCAATAGCCAAACTTTGCTATTGTTTCATTTGTATGTGAGTTGTGTTTGTGCCACTTCTCCTTCTCATCTATTCTATGTTAGTCTTTCTTTTAATCTCCTTCTTTATCGGCTTGCACTAGGAGGGTGTTCTTGGCATCGAGTGCTCGACAGTGGTGTTTGCAGGGATAGGCCGAATACTGCTACTTCCTTCTCTTAGTCTCTGTTTCGGTAAGTAGTTCTCAGGGTGTAGTGGATTATGATTAAGTTGGGTGATAAAATGGATGTGGATGTTAATGCAGATTGCTGCCAACTAGGGTGTGAAAGAAGGTTGAGGGAGGGTGGTTTGAACCCTACTTGGGCTATCAAGGTAAGCGATATGTTATGTTGTGTGTAAAAGGATTTTCATGAATGTTTAACCCAAATGACTAAAACTATTTGTGGAATGTTGTGTTGGTTTTAGGTTGGGCGTGTGGAGTGCATCATTTTCTTCTTCAATCAGGTGTGTAATCGTACACCTAACCTTATACACTGTCAAATAATAAACACGGGTGTGAAACCACACTGAGACTGTGTAAATCGGCGAAAGCCAAAAAGCTGAAACTCGGGCATTTGAAGCCTCACGAGCGTGCTATCGCTCATAGGGAAGATCTAAGCCCGCTGGTCATGGGCGTCCGTTTGCAACGGCAACGACGTGCGATTTCGGGATAAGAGGCCGTTATGGCCCTTGTTGGGCCAAGATGGTCCATGTGGGTTATTTGGGCCAAGTGGTGGGCTTTGGGCCCATTACACTGTTTAGGACATATAGAGTAATTGGGTCGTTTGAGACTATCGTAGGCCTGTTAAGGGTCGTTATTGGTTCCAAAACCCTTAAAATTGATAAATGACTGAAATACCCCTGAGGGGTAGAGATGAGTATTACGCCTAAAGGTAGGTTGATAGATTGATGGATGTTATAGGTATGTTTCTACCTATGTATGAAATTTGTGCATACACACAATATTATGTCATGACATTCTGCATTGGGGTTGGGTTTTGAGATGAAGGAAATACTGTACTAGTGGCCTTGCCAAGTTCTACCATTCTAGTGGCCTTGCCACGTATTCTGATATTAGTGGCTACGCCATGTTTATTATATTTAACAGCCCTACTGCGTTATTGATAGCAGCTCTGCTGCGTTATTCCTAGCAGCTTGGTTGCGATACTGGTGTGCTGGCTGGGTGGGTCGATCTATTCCCCACAGGGTGTGTTGGATGGTACGGGAGGTGAGATGGATGGATTGGGTTGGGTTGCATATCTGTGATGCATTTGCTGATATGGGGTTTGGCCTACTTTGCTACTGTATAAGGCTTAGGCCCAGATGACACTGTACTGCATAGGGCTCAGACCCAGACCATATTGTATGCATTGGATACTATTAGACTGGTAGGGGATTACACACTGAGTTTCGTAAACTCACCCTTCTATTTGACTGTGCAGGTAATCCCCAGCCTTAGACTATTTGGAGCTGCGAGGGACTCGGAGGTGGCCACATGTCCGCTAATTATTAAATTTTACCATTTTTTTATTTAAAGATTTTATATTTGCGTTTTTATTGTTGTAATAAGGCCATTTGAGAAATTTTTAACTTTATTTGGGTTTTGATTACGTAAGTAAGTCATTACAGTAGAAACATCTATCTTTTCAAAATAATAATAACGTTTTCATAAAAAGGAACTCGCTAATATAACTCTTAAGGTTTTTCAAACAGTGAAGCTTCTGCGGTTTTTAACAAAGTTTTGCTAAACTATATACGTTTTAATAACATAATTCACTAAGTTCTCAAACATTAAAATTTACTCAATATATAAACTTAAAGGCTGATTTAATACCATCAAGTTTTAAGTTTTAATATCATTCAATGGAGTACGCCAGATTCGGCCGTAACGTCTAGGCCGGGTTTGCGGTGTTACATTTAGTGGTATTAGAGCCAGGTTCAAAACTCGACTGTGGAATGGGTTTTTCTAAAATTTGGTTTTGAAAAAGATGATTTCAGCAAAAATTGACTTGTTTTCTCGAAATAACGTTACTGGGAGTGTGGCACACCGAGTCTCCGGCACGAAATCTGTAAGTTCTCTGCTATTAATTACTACTATAATCTTCCATGTTATTCTGAGAAACTGCTATAGGTAGTAGTACCGTACTGAAACGTTATAGGTAGAGTAAACAAAAACCCTAGAAGGCTGATGTTGGTAGTGAGACCTAGAATTGCGAAAACGAAAACTTTAAGTACTGTTTGTCATAAAACATTCAATAATAAATACTGGAATTATACATTGATGTCATAAAACTCTTCAATTCAGATTAAGAAAACATCGATATGAGCACTAGGGGTACTCGTGGAAGAGGTATATGAGGCCATGATAGAGGCCGAGGAAGTGCAAGGGCTGGGTCTTCAGCTTCGGGTCACATGCCTGCTAGAGAGGCACCAGCTTCACTGGTAACTGAGACAGGGTCCCATGATCATGTAGTTGAGGATGATGCTTTGTCCCAAGCGATGTTGCGAGTTCTTAAAAGGGTTGCCGGAGCAAGTATGGGAACAGTGGGCTGAGGGTCAATTTCTGAGCGACTCCGATCTAATGGGTTAGAAATCTTTAGGGGTGTTTTTGGTATAGCTCCGAATGTGGCAAAATATTGGTTAGAGGCTACGGAGCGGATAATGGATGATCTTGACTGTACTGGGGAGCAAAAATTGAAAGGGGCGGTGTCATTACTACGAGATGAGGCTTATCAATAGTGGCTCACTGTGAGAGAGGGCACACAAGCTGATCGTTTGACGTGGGATTTCTTCAAAGCAGCCTTTTCAGGGAAATATGTGGGGGCAAGTTATGTGGAAGCCCGAAGGAAGGAATTTCTGAGTTTGACCCAAGGGAATAAGACTGTGGCAGCGTACGAGGCAGAGTTTTTGTGGCTGAGTCGGTATGCTTGTGGGATAGTTGCAACCGAGTATGAACGCTGTGTGCGATTTGAAGATGAGCTTCAGGATGAGTTGCGTGCGTTGATAGCTCTATAGAGGGAGCGGGATTTTGCTACCCTAGTTGAGAAAGTAAAGATTGCTGAAGATGTGAAGCGCTCTGAGCGTCAGAACCGTGAGAAGATTGGGGCAGACTTAGAAGGGATTTTAGATCCTCGGGTTCTTCAGGTAGGCTGGGCCAAGTTTGATGGGTCGGTTCGAGCTGAAGTTGCTGTTGCTGCTGCAAGACTGCAACCTTGCGCTGATTGTGAGAGAGCTCACCAGGGTGAGTGTTGGAAGCAAACGGGGGCATGCTTTAAGTGTGGGTCGAAGACCATCTGGTTAGGAACTGTACTCAAGAGGTTACTCAGATGCAAGTTGCAGGTCAGGGTTTTGTGTAGCCTGTGAGAGGTGGTCAACTGCCACAGTGAGGCCGTGGTCAGGCTAGGGGTAGAAATGGGAGTGGAGGAGGTCGTGGTACACCGGGCAGAGGTACGGGTAACACTGAGGCGAGACACTAGCTTTGGTTTATGCTGCTCGTCGTCGTGAGGACGGTGATACTCCTAATGTCATAACCGATACGTTTTTAATTTATAACATACCTTACACTGCCTTAATTGATATTGGGTCAACACACTCGTATGTTGCATATACTGTGAGTGGGACATTGGGTATTCAGTCTGAAAGTACTGCTAGTGAAATGACTGTGTTGAGTCCACTAGGACAGCCGGTTGGGGTGAACAAGTTATTTAGAGATGTGCCCTTGGAGGTCCAAGGGGGTCTTTCCGGCAAATTTGATGGAACTGTCGTTTAGAGAATTTGATATTATTTTAGGCATGGATTGGTTAGTGAAACATCGTACGAAGTTAGATTGTACTACTAAGCGGATGGTGTTGAGGACTTTGGATGATGAGGAGGTGGTTGTGATAGGGGAGCGAAGGGATTATCTGTCTAACGTAATTTCACCGTTAAGGGCCGAGAAGCTGATTCACAAGGGTTGCGAGGCGTTTTTAGCTTATGTCGACACATCTAATTCTAAAGGTCCTGTTGTGGATGTTAGAACTATTAAGGAATTTCTGAATGTATTTCCTGAAGAGCTTCCTAGGCTGCCTCCCTATCGTGAAGTCGAATTTGTTATTGAACTCCTACCCGGAACAGCCCCAGTGTCTATCGTTCCATATAGGATGGCACCAAAGGAGCTGACGGAGCTAAAGGCTCAAATTCAAGAGCTGTTGGATAGAGGATTTATTCGACCGAGTGTGTCTCTGTAGGGGCACCGGTGTTGTTTGTGAAAAAGAATGATGGATCCATGCGTTTGTGTATTGATTATCGACAACTGAATAAACTGGTCATCAAGAACAAGTACCCTTTACTGAGGATAGATGATCTGTTCGATCAGTTGCGAGAAGCTACAGTGTACTCAAAAATAGATCTGCGGTCTGGATACCATCAGCTAAAGGTTAAGGCTGAGCATCACCTACCTTTTGGATTGTTGTAGCAAGTTAAAATTCCGCTCTGGAAGTGGGAGAAGGTAACCATGGATTTTGTGAGTGTGCTACCTTTGACACCTACTAAAAAGGATTCGATTTGAGTGGTTGTGGATCGGTTAACTAAGTCTGCTCATTTTATACCGGTTCGCACTGACTATTCATTACATAAATTAGCTAAGTTGTACGTGGATGAGATTGTAAGACTGCATGGGGTGCCAGTTTCTATCATATTAGATAGAGATCCTAGGTTCACATCTCGGTTCTAGAAGAAGCTACACAAGGCTTTGGGTACAAGACTAGATTTTAGTACGGCGTTTCACCTTCAGACAGATGGGCAGTCTGAAAGGGTGATTGAGATATTAGAAGACATGTTGAGAGGTTGTGTAATTGATTTCAGGGGCAGCTGGGAAGATTATTTGCCGTTGGTGGAATTTGCGTATAACAACAGTTACCAGTCTAGTATTCGAATAGCACCATATGAGGCGTTATACGGTTGTAGGTGTCGTACTCCTACTTGTTGGACTGAGTTGGGTGAGCGGTAGATTCTGGGACTAGAATTAATTTCTGATACAGAGGTCAAGCTAAATTGATTCGAGACCGGTTGAAGGAGGCATCTAATAGACAAAAGTCTTATGTGGAACTAAAACTAAAAGAGATCGAGTACGCTGTGGAAGAAAATTTTGAGGTTTGGGCGGAAGGGCAAGCTTAGCCCTCGATTTATTGGGCCTTACCGAATACTTAAGCGTGTGGGACTGGTCGCGTATCAACTTGAGTTGCCTCCAGAACTGGATAGAATTCAAGACGTGTTCCACGTCTCAATGTTTAGGTGGTACCATTCTGATCCCTCGCATATCGTACCGATTGAGGAAATTGAAGTTAGGCCTGATTTATCTATCGAGGAGGAACCAGTGCAGATATTGACGCGTGATGTTAAAGTTTTGAGGAAGAAATCGATTTCGCTAGTCAAAGTCCTGTGGCGCAATCACAACGCAGAAGAGGCCACGTGGGAGCCAGAGGAGGTGATGCGACATCAGTACGCTCACTTATTCTGACCAAGTAAATTTTGAGGCTGAAATTTCTTTAAGGGGGTAGAGTTGTAACGCCCCAAAATTTAGGGTCTGTAAGTTTGTTTGGTTTATATCAATTTGCATGTTTGGTGTGGTGGATGGATGGTTTGGGTGTGTTTGGGGGTGTTAGGGAAGTTCTGGGGTCAGGTTTTGGCTTTTGCTAAATTCTTATTTTTCTCTTTAAGAAACCTTGGACGCTAGCAACTAGGCCATTTAAATAAACGTGGTGGTTTGTTAACACAAGGAAGCCTTGTGGCTTGGTGGCTTGTGGCGTGCTTTGGCTTCATTGAGGGCTGAGGTTCGAATCCTATGTGTGGCAAGGGATGTTATTTTGCTACTTGGGGGCGGCAAGAGTTTACAGTGAATTCGAACTCTACTATATGGGAGTTTGAACAGGTCTTGGTTGTTAGAAGAAGATTATGGAGAGATAAGGGGAATGATTTGTGGAGATTTTCAAAGAGTTGGTAGGGAGGAGTGTTATAGTCGAATTATGCAACTTGTAGGAGCAAAATCGGCTAGGGGAACTCATTTGGCATTTCATCATTTTGGTTTTGGTGTAGGAGCCGAATTCTACTTCTTTTATTTTTAGGTCTTTGCTCTTTTGGTTCATTTTGGGTATTATCTTTCCTTGTGCCAAATCTTCCCTCTCTTCTCAGCATTAGCCGATTATTGTTTTCCTGAATACCTCTCCTTCCCACTTTGTCTTGCTATACTTCACTTTGGCCGATTAACTCCATTTCTTTCCTCACCTATTTGTTTGGTCTAGCCGAACATCTTCTTGATCTTTACTCATCCCTTACTTGCTCTTGGTTTGCATTTTCTTTCTAGAAGCCTTAGCCAAATACTCTCATATCTAACCGAAACTCTCCATGCTGGATTAAGGTAAGTTTACTCTTGGGTTGCCGAATCCCTAGCAATTGCCGAACTTTGCTATTGTTTCATTTGTATGTGAGTTATGGTTGTGCCACTTCTCCTTCTCATCTATTCCATGTTAGTATTTCTTTTAATCTCCTTCTTTATTAGCTTGCGCTAGGAGGGTGTTCTTGGCATCGGGTGCTCGACAGTGGTATTTGCAGGGATAGGCCGAATACTGCTACTTCCTTCTCTTAGTCTCTATTTCGGTAAGTAATTCTCAGGGTTAAGTGGATTATAATTAAGTTGGGTAATAAAGTGGATGTGGATGTTAATGCAGATTGCTGCCAACTAGGGTGTGAAAGAAGGTTGAGGGTGGTTTGAACCCTACTTGGGCTATCAAGGTAAGCGATATGTTATGTTGTGTGTAAAGGGATTTTCATGAATGGTTAACCCAAATGACTAAAACTATTTGTGGAATGTTGTGTTGGTTTTAGGTTGGGAGTGTGGGGTACGTCGTTTTCTTCTTCAATCAGGTGTGTAATAGTAAACCTAACCTTATACACCGTCAAACAATAAACACGGGTGTGAACCCACACCGAGATTGTGTAAATTGGTAAAAGTCGAAAAGCCAAAACTCCGACATTTGAAGCCTCACGACCATGCGATCGCTCATGGGGAAGATCCAAGTCCGCTGGTCATGGGCATCTGTTTGCAAAGGCCACGGCGTGCGATTTCGGGATAAGAGGCCGTTATGGGCCTTGTTGGGTCGAGATGGTCCATCTGGGCCACTTGGGCAGAGTGGTAGGCTTTGGGCCCATTACACTATTAGGCCATATAGAGTAATTGGGTCATTCGAGACGACTGTAGGCCTGTTAAGGGTCGTTATTGGTATCGAGACCCTCAAAATTGATAAATGACTAAAATACCCCTGAGGGGTAGAGATGAGTATTACGCCTAAAGGTAGTTTGATAGATTGATGGATGTTATAAGTATGTTTGTACCTATGTATGAAATCTGTGCATACACGCAATATTATGTCATGACATTCTGTGTAACACCCCAAACCTGGCCTAGACATTATGACCGAATCCGACATGCCACATCGCCGCGTTTAAAACATTTTGTATTATTGCTCTAGAAATACCTACTTAGTGTTCTAAAGGTTAACCTCATTATAGATTAAAGTGAATGGAAGCTGTACACCAGGTAGGAAACTGGAAAAGAGGATGTGAGTCCATCGGACTTCTTAAGTACCAAGCTCCCTTCGGATCCAATCCTAGACATGCACACCACCATTGCCACACCTTAACTTAGTGTATATTCTTAGAAACCAATTCGATTAAGTCCATTTTAGGAAAAGTGATTAATTCTGGAAAACATTTTCATTGCGGAAGTATTACTTTGTTATCGTGTTATTTTGAAATCAATTACTGTTTTAAAAAAAACCGCGCCCTAAAGTTACTCAATTTCAACAATTAAAAATAATAACATATCTACTCTAGCAAATCCTATCAAAACCATAAAAATAATTAGAGAGGCCTTACTACAACTTAAACCCCAAAACATTTAAGAAAAAGGAAATCTGTCTAATTCACCAGAAGAAAATCGAAATTTGCAGAACGTGTAGCCACTCCGAATCCCTCGCAGCACCAAGCCCACTATGGTTAGGGATTACCTGCATGGATGAAAATAAGGGGTGAGTTTGGGGAAACTCAGTGTGTAAAATAACCCAACCGTAGTCTAAATCAACTCAATCACAGAAACAGATTAATTTGGCCTTAGCCCAGAACAGATTTCAGAATGAAGCCTATAGGCCCATAGCAGATACAGAATAGATATTCCATGATAATGCATAAACCCGACCCATATCCAACCATATACACCCCCGTCCAACCTTACACCATGTGGGGAGACTACTCGACCCACTCAACCGCTATGGGCCACAGATTTTTGCAGCATGGCTGCCAGAAACAGATAATGTGACAGAGTCACCAAATACAGATAATCGTGGTAGAACCACCAGAACAGATAATTGTGGCATAGCCACCAGATCAGATAATTATGGCACAGCCACCAGGACGCTTCCTCCATAAATATAACCCATGTCCCCATGCAACAGATATACAATCATGGCATACATCATACAGAATCAGATCATCATACTTTTCAGTCAAAATTAACCCTAGGGGTAATGGTCATTTTGTGCCTAGGGATATAATGGTAATTTTCCATACTTAGGGGTATTCTAGTAATTTAACTATTTTAGGATTTTCATGCATATCATAGCCATTTATGTACTAACAGAAACACTTACCGAGCGTTCTTACTGTATTGGGCCCGTTGGCCCATTAAGCCCAAAATATCGAAATGCACGAAATCACGCGTACTGTAGTCTTATCACTTCAGATTACCGAATATGTTAATCCACTTATCTTACGAGCATTCGCACACTCGCAAGTTCACGAAATACTGATTTTCTGGCATTTCGGCTTTTCAGCTTTTGCCGATCTAGTCTATTAGAGGGTGTCAGTTGCGCACCTATTTTATAACGGTTCGTTGGCAAGTTCCACACACGAGCCACCTACAAGTGGATTACTAACATGTCAGTCTAAATATCGAAATAAGCTATGCACATATCCCCTTACCATATTCGGCCAACCTTGCTTTAGACCCTAACATTCTTACCTCTTTCTTGCCGAAATATGGATTAGATCCAAAGATCCAACCGAAATAGTCTTCAAGTCCTTTGCTGAACGCCCTCTTGTCCACGCTTAATGCTTATACAACCAAACAGAAAAAGGCACAAAACCCTTAGTCCAAAACGCTAGCCACCCTTAAGGGTTTCGACTTTTTCCTTAATTCCCGAAATAAAGAAATAGATTCGAAAACTTACCACCGGTTCCTTCAGCCAACGATTCCACTTTAGTTCTTATTCAATTCAGGTGTAGATCAATCCTTCAAACCCTAGCAGAAGTCAATCCTTTTCTGGTCTAAAAGTTCGGCTATGCCCCTAAGACTATAGGGTTTTCAGCTTTTTGAAACAGTGAAGAAAAGATGAGGGTTTTGTAGTGGCTTTGTCAACAGGACTTTGGGGTTTAGAAGATGAAAGAATCGGCCAAAAGATGGAGAAGAATAAAAGGGTTTGGCTAGGAGAAATCGGTACAGAAGAGATATAGGCTTTCGGGATTTCAGCTTTGGTGTATAAGGCTTAGGAACAAATGATAAGAAAGTGGAGATGAGTAGAATAGTAGAAGGATTCGACTATGGAGGAAAAGAAGAAGAGAAATTAGATGAAGAGAAAAGAAAAAAAAAAGAAGAAGAGGAAGAATGGTCAGAAAACGGCACAACACTTCCAAATGCTGAAATTAACAACTCTCAGTAGCCCTAGCCGAATTTTCCCTCTTCAGAAACCCTTGACCGGCCAACTTTTTCTCCTCGAGAGTCCACCATTCAGCCAACACTGTACTCTCTAATCAACTGCTAAATCTTCTCCCTTATTCCCTCCTTACTCAATCTCCTGAGCAGCTCAAACTCCTCCTGACAGACTTTCACTTGAGTTCCATCACTTACCATTCCTACTGATAAAAATAATTCCTTTAATATGCTCTCACTGTGACTTGAACCTTAGTTCCCCTTAGTCATCCACATGCCACCTTTAAATCTCCCAAGTGGCGTCACATGCCACCTTGCCACATGCTTCCTTGTGGCTTATTTTACCCATTAAAATTTATAAGCCCAACTTGCCAGAACCCCTTTTTCTTGTAAAATTAAAATTAGTTAAAATTACTGGATTTTAATTTAAACTTGGGCCTTCTAGAGGCCCACTAACATAATTAGACCTTCGCCAAGCAGTCAGAACACAGAAATCCTAAAATTCACTGAAAATCATAGAAATTCTAAAAATCCTAAAAATTGGGGCGTTACATTCTGTATTGGGGTTGGGTTTTGATATGGAGGAAGTATTGTACTTGTGGCCTTGCCACGTTCTACCGTTCTAGTGGCCTTGCCACGTATTCTGATATTAGTGGCTATGCCACGTTTATTATATTTAGCAGCTCTGCTACGTTATTCATAGCAACTCTGCTGCGTTATTTCTAGCAGCTTGACTGCGATACTGGTGTGTTGGCTGGGTGAGTTGATCTATTCCCCACAGGGTCTGTTGGATGGTACGGGAGGTGAGATGGATGGATTGGGTTGGGTTGCATATCTTTTTAAAATAATAATAACGTTTTCATAAAAAGGAACCCGCTAATATAACTCTTAAGGTTTTTCAAACAGTGAAGCTTCCGCGGTTTTTATCAAAGTTTTGCTAAAATATATACATTTTAATAACACAGTTTGTCACAACCCCTACCCATATCCATCGCTGGAATAGAGTACGAGGCATTACCGAGAAACACAAAACACTTACAAATAATTTAAATACATTCTCATAACAACTTGTCTCAATTTCATACTATTTCATATTTAAGTTTTATTCACCAAAGTATTTGAAATATCATATTGTCACTGAACTGAAATGCTCAATTTGATCATTTATTCAATTTTTCATGTTTTTACATTATTCACGATTTTACCATCAATACATATAAAATAACACATCATGAAGTTCATAAAATTAACAGATGTTCACTAAAATTTAGCCATATAAACTCAGAAGTTCGATTTTTGTATTATAACTATAATCATAATTTCATAATAAATATTCCAAATAAAACATTATATCATTTCTAATTCAACACTCATCGATTATAATCGGGGATGTGATCAATTTATACACGAGTCATTCATATATATATATGTATATTTTTCCTCCTCCTCCTCTCCATCCACATCCTTAGTATAAATAACACACTTGTAAGTAACATTATCCATAATTTTCACTATTTACTTATGTGAATATTCAAGCTGTCCATCTGTGTCATAGTCACTAAATTATTTTTATCTTGAGCTAAAGAACTCCAAATTAAGATCCATAAATTTTCCCAGAAACTAGACTCATATTTCTTATTACCATAAAAATTTCATAATTTTTGGTTTGGCCAATTAATACAGTTTATTCATTTAAGTCTCCCCTGTTCTGCTGTCTGACAGTTCTGACCCTTCTTCACTAAAAATTAATTATCTCCTTGTACAGAACTCAAATTATGTTTTTGTTTATTTATATTAAAAATATACTCATTCAGGATTCTAAACATATAAATTAAAGCCCCTAATTATTTTTATCCAATTTGTAATGATTTTACAAAGTCAGAACAAGGGGAACCCAAAGCATTCTGACCTTGTCTCACAAAATTTATCATATCTCATGATTTACAATTCCATTGCTTACATAATTTCTTCTATAAAAAACTAGACTCAATAAGCTTTAATTTCATATTTTATTCATCCTCTAATTAGATTTCTACAATTTTTGGTGAGTTTTCAAAGTTAGACTACTACTGCTGCCCAAAACAGTTTTAGTGCAAAATGTTGATTTCCATTTTGCCCCAAATTTCACAATTCATACAATTCAGTCCTTGCTCAATTAACCCCTCAATTAAGATAATTTTCTCAATTAATACTTTTCCTAGAAATTATAGGTTATTTTATAACTTTTGAAATTCAAAATTTCCACATAAAACTCTAACTTCAAACCCTTTTACAATTAGGTCCCAAACATTCACTTTCTATTCAACTCTTTCAATAAAATCAGAATATAAACAATTTAAAGCTCTAATTCCATGCCAAATCATTATATACTTCCAGCACTCATCCATAACAACTTCAAAAATTAGCCATGGAATCAAGAACTAATGAAATAGTAAGTTGGACCCAATTGTAAAAGTCTAAAAACATAAAAATTTCAAGGAGAAAGCAAGAATTAAACTTACATGAAGCTAGAGTATGAAAACCAGCTTGAACCCTCCTCCATGGCTGTTTTTCAGCTGATAAATATGAAGAGAAATGAAGAGAATTCTAGATATTCCAATTTAGTCCCATTTTTATTTAGCCAATTTTGGTAATTTTCCAATTTTGCCCTTATTTCACCCATTTCCTGATTTTCTCAGCTATTGCCGCCCAAAATATCTCCTTTGGGCTTATTTGCACTTTAGGTCCTTCCTCATTTGACAATTGAGCTATTTAATCCTTTTAGCAAGTTTTACACCTTTTTCTATTTAGTCCTTTTTATTTAATTAACCACCCAAACGTCAAAATTTTCTGACTAAATTTTATTAATATCTCACCAACACTCCATAAATATTTATAAAAATATTTATGGCTCGGTTTATGAAGTCGAGGTCCCAATACCTCATTCTCGACCCAATTTACCTAATTAATTCTTTTAAATCACCAAATTCACTAGTTCAAAAATGCTTTTATATTCACATTTGACTCATAGATATTAATTGATTAAATTTTCAACTCACCCATCAAATTTAGTGATCTCAAATCTCTATTCCCGATATCACTAAAAATTAGGCTGTTACACAGTTCACTAAGTTCTTAAACATTAAAATTTACTCAATATATAAACTTAAAGGCTGATTTAACACCATCAAGTTTTAAGTTTTAATATCACTCAATGGAGCACACCAGATTCAGCCGTAACGTCTAGGCCGGGTTTGGGGTGTTACAAAACAAGCCTTTTGTAACAGCCTGGTTTTAGCTAAATCAGAACAGTGGTTTTAGAACCACAAATTTGAGGTTGTAAATTTATTTTAATACTATTTTTGGTGTTTATAGCATGTGGTTATATATGTGTGAAAATTTCGTAAGTTAATTTTATCGTTTAATAGCTCAATTTGAGAAAAAAAGACTAAATCGCGTAAAATGCAAAAGTGGCATTCTATATGTTAAAAGTGCTGAATTGCTATGGCATATTAAATGAAAGGTCCTTATGTTGTAATTAGACCATTGATAGTGGAATTTGACATAAATGGGCATATATTAGGTGATTTTATAATGGGCATATATTAGGTGATTTTATAATGTTTTCAGTAAGGGTAAATTTAAAATTTGATAATTAAGATAATAAAATTATAACCAAACATGATTTGTGTCCATCTTTCATGCTTTAGCCGATTTTTGCCAGTGAAAAAACCATTCTATACTCATCTAGGGTTCGACTCTTTGAATCTTTAATTAAGGTATGTACTTTGCTCGGTTTTTTATGATTTTTATGTTTTTGTGATTGTTGCTTTGAATACTAGCTAGCTCGTACCCTAGTTTCTGAAATTGTTGATGATTTTGTGAAATGCCATTGATGAATCCATGAGTTTTATGATGTTTGATGATGAATTATGCAAGCTTGGTGTTTGATATACATGTTTTGTAAAGTGATTTTGAGTGAAAATGCTTAAATAGGATTAAATTGTGAAAAGTGTAAAATGTGGGGTTAAAAGTTTGAATAAATGGAATTAAAGGGCTAGGGCCCTAAGGAAGATTTTTATGCTTGGGTTTGATGAAATTTTGTGTATTTTTTGTTGTTTTGAAATATGGACTAAATTGTGAAAATGTGAAATGTTAGGGGCTAAAGTGCAAAATGTCCATTTATGTGTTTTTGGGTGAAATTGAATGAATATGTGATTAAATAAGTTAAATTTGAATTTATTTAAATCAAGAAAGAAAGAAATCAGATTTGGATCGGGGGAAATCGAAAGTTGTTGAATAGTTGTTTTGATCCGTTTATTTCCTTATGAGGTAAGTTCATATACAAATGAATGCTTTTAATTTGAATTATATGTGTATATTTATCATTGAAATTTTATAAATGTTGAATGGATGGAAACACAAAAATTTATATACTTTTTCATATCCAATTTTACTTAAATTCATGCAAATCCAGTTAAATTATTGTCAAAAATTAATTAAATATTATAAAATAATTAAATCATGTCAAAAATATAAACACGGTGAATTTATTTAATTTTATACTTAATTTTGATTAATTTTAACTATTTTTGACAGATTCGCGCAAAAGGCAAAAATTGGCTCGGCTGACACTGTTGAAATCACAAAACCGAGAAGCAAATTTGAAGTATCGAGGCACTTTAATTTCCAGCCTAAAACTGTCCAGAAATGTGTATTAATTCATAATTAAATTAAATTTAATTTATTTCATATTTAATTTAGGTTAAATGAATTAATTTTAATTAATTATGAAGAAAGGGCCTAGTGAACCGCACTGGTTGAACCGAATGAAGTGAGCCGGACCAGCCACTAATTGGGCTGACCAGAACCGTCCATTGACTGACCCAAATCAGCAAATTAGCTGATAAAATATGCTTGCAAAAAGGCCCTTGAAAAACCTCCAAATTACGTTCAAACCCACCTTTATTTTAGGCTTTGTAGATTTGCCCCAGCCTATTTTTAGCAAGGTTGAAAGCTTCAACCTTGCCATGTGTGTGGCCGGCCATGGGAGGGCTCTCTTGGCTGCTGAATTTGCTATTTTTAGCAGCCCTCTTCAGCTATAAAATCCACCCTATGCTGCTCATTTCAAAGCATCCCTCAGCATCCCTCAACATCCTTCATTCCACAACATTCTCTCATCCTTTCTTCACTTCTCTTAAAGTTTCCTCTCCATTTTTCCATCCGTTTTTCCCTTCCTCTTGTGCCGATTTCCTCTCTTGAGAAAGAGGTGTTCTTCAGCCATCTTGGGCAGCAATCAAGGATTCATAGAAGCCTTGCTCAGTGAAGACAACGGAGACAAAAGAAACAGAACAACAATCAAGTCAGTAGAGAAACACCGGATTTGCTTTCTGCTCCCTTTCTTTTTAATTTCTTGTTTTTTTATGATGAACATATCTATGAATAATATTGTTGCTGAAATGGTTATTTTAATCAATTTAGCTTGAATTTAATTTGTGTTGGGTTGATTATATTTTGCCTACTTGAATTGTTAAAATAGTGTTTATGCTGTTATATGCCTCAGTGAAATGCTTGATTAAGTAAAATCATGCTTAGGTTATCTGGCATTATAATTGTTTAGATAATTAAAGAATTAATTGTTTAAACGGATTGAAATTGCAATTAATGGACTCAATTACTTAATCGATGCATGTTTAATTCTTCTAAGGTAATCGAAAATTAAATTAGCATTGTATTTGGCGATACATATGCCTTGCATAACTTGCAAGATTGTTGTGATTAAATTGTTTCAAGGTATGGCTACTTTGTTACTTCACATAATCTTTTACATGTTTATTAAGTTGAATTAATCGGTTGAATCGACATAGGAATATGCGAGAGATAATTTAATTCAATAAGTATGTATGTGCAATAGCATGTTTACTTTATTAAATCTGTTTAGTAGGTTGAATTGGCATAGGGATATGTCCAAGAGATAAATGGAATTTTTTAATTAGTAAATATGTTCATAAGTTAACAAATTACTGGGTTATCGTGAATTTATTCATAACAGCATAAGCACAAATTTAATATTTCTAAGTTAAAAAGGTATAATTAATCCAACACAACTATATCATCTTGATTAAATCTTAATTGAAATCGTGCACTAGAACTCTTTTATTTTTTTTTTTAGATTGTTTGCTTAGTTTTAAAATCTTAGTTTATAAATCACTCTTTTCAAACTAAAATTATTTTTACCTCACCAAAGTGTTTTAATTAATTTCATAAATATTGCTTTTTACAGTCCCTGTGGGTACGATACCTCGACATTTACTTGTCACTTTATTACTTGTTACAATTGTGTACACTTGCACATCACCACCGTTCCAATGAACAATTACGAGTAAGAATTAGTAGCATTACGATATTTGAAAGTCCTGTATGAACCTTAGGAATAGTATAGGATACAAATGTCATGACATTAGGTTATCGAGAAGTGATTACATGTAAGACCATGTCTGGGACATTGGCATTGTATTGAGATTACGTGTAAGATCATGTCTGGGACATTGGCATCGCTAATCGATTTCGTGTAAGACCCTGCCTAGGACAGTGGCATCGATATGTGATAACATGTACGACCATATCTGGGATATGACATTGTACGATCTTATGTGATTCCTGAGTATCCTTAATGATTTCAAATGGTTCAACGAGCAATGTCAAGTTGAGAAAGAATATGTGAATGAGCTAAGTGACTCAGGTATGTATGAGATTCATACGAGTATTGAGAAGTGAAGTAAATGATGAATTTGATTGAGATATTGAATATGTGTTCAATGAGAAAGGTTTGTGAACTTGTGTATGATTAGTTATGTTTAGCATATATGAATTGATATGCAAAGGTTCATATGATAGTTTTATTTGTATATGGCTTACTAAGCTTTGAAAGCATACTTTGTGTGTTCTTTCCATGGTTATAGATTTTTGAAGCTAGCTCAGACATCGGGAATCATAGGAAACCATCATCACACTATCGATCATGTCGTTGGTACTTTTGGGAGCTTTGTATATTTGGTATATGACATGTATAGGCTAGTGCCATTTTGGTATGTTTTGAACTATGATATTAGCCATGAGATTTGGCTTGTAAATGTTGGTATGTATTACCATTAAAGTTGGCTTGAATTATGTTTGGTAAGTGTTATATATGTGATGTATATAATGCCTTATATGTTGGCTTATTTGGTGTGGTTATGTGTTGGTTATTTTGGTTAATTGTTAATTGATGTGCTAATGCTTGGAAGTTGGCATATTGTGGTTTGATTTGAGATGATGATATGGTATATTAAGTGACTTGAAATAGCGGATAAGTTGATGAGTTAATGCATTTGGTAATAAGGTAAATTGTGATAGTTTTGGAATAATGATTTGGTATGTTTTGAATATGGAATTGAGTGGTTGAAATGGTTGTGAATAGATAGTTGATATGAGTATGAATTGGCATGTTTTTGGTTGCTTAAAGATATACTGAAATGGTGATATTTTGGTTGTTAGGTGTGCTTGTGGAAAGGGTGGCAAATTGGCTTTTCAAATGGCCTATTTTTGTCCACACGGGTAGAGACACAGGTGTGTGTCTTAGTCGTGTGTGACACACGATCATGTTACACGGCCGTGTGACCCCTAGGGTACCTTTCGAATTAAAGTCAGTATATCCTACAGTTTTGGCACGGCCTAGACACACAAGCGTGTCTACTGGCCGTGTGTGACACACAGGCTGGCACATGGGCATGTGGCTAGCCATGTGACCCAAGTTAGTAACCTCCCAAGTTTTCCCACTGCCATGGCACACGGGCGTGTCTTCGGCCATGTGGTGCAAGTCAGTATGTATGCCCTATTTTCACCTGGCCTGTGACACAGGTGTGTCTTGTGACCGTGTAAGGCACACGGCCTATTCACAAGGGCGTGTGGCCCTTATATGTTTGAAAATTTTCTAAGTTTCCCAAAGTTTGCAAATGTTATCAGTTTAGTCCCAAACCACTTCTAAGCATGTTTTAAGGTTGTCAAAACCACCCCTCGATTTAAAAATTTTAATTTTAAAAAAGAAAGGAATCGACTATTTGGAAAATAGAAATATGGTGTCGCCACCGATCTTTTTGTTTTGGTGTGATCGGCTCACCTAAGAATTTGGTTATTTTAATAAAATATTTTTGGTTTACTAAAATAATAATTCTGGTCTACGAAAATATGAGAAAACGGGTTCGGGAGTCGGTTAAGTATGAGGAAGGATTAGCACTCTCACTACGCCCAAAATTGGTACCAAATTGATTAAAAACTGTCCTCATGTCTAAAATTAAAAACATTTTTGAGATGTGGTTCTTTTTTTGGTTGTCAAAAATCTTCTTGTTTCGACGTCCAAAAATTTATAAATCGAAAATTACAAAAGGATGCCCAACTATTTGGTCCCACGAAAAATCGAAACCCAACACAATAGGGCACGATTCCTCGAATTTCCAAACATTGAACATTGCCTCGCCTTAGAAAATACGAGTGAAATTCCGAAGGAATCTTCGATTGTTTTGAACAAATGAAAAAGCGCAACCCAACACGATAGGGCATGATTCTCAAGTTGCCAAATATCGAACATCGCCTTTGTTTTGAAAGGTTTTTAATAAACACGAGTGAAAACCTAAAGGGATATTCGATTGTTTAGAACAAAAGAGAAATCACAACCCAACACGATAGGACGTGATTCCCAAATTGTCAATCACCGAGTATTGCATTCGTCTTAAAGGATTTTTAAAAGATATGAGTGAAATTTTGAAGGGATATCTGATTATTTCAAGCAGACGAGAAATTGCAACCCAGCACGTTAGGGTACGATTTCACGGATTACTAAATAAATTATATCGCCTTCGTTTAAGGGATTTTTAAAAGACATGGGAGAAATTCTAAAGGGACCTTCGATTACCTTGAGCAAACGAGAAATTACAACCCAACACGTTAGGGCACGATTCAATGAATTACCAAGTACCGAATATCGCCTTCGTTTTAAAGAATTCTTAATAGTTGTGAAACTAGCTTGAAACGCATTAACTCGATTTGAAATAAGACGAAATTAATCATAAATTTGGATTTTATAAAACCACATTTCAAAAATCGAGTGGAGGGCGATGATATGGGGTAATATGCACAAGATATGACATTTGGTAAATGAAGACAACATATTCTTATTTAACCAATCAAATCAAACAAACAACTAATTTAAAACAACAAAATTTACAAGCATGGGTAAACAATGATTGATACGATAATACATAAGAAGGCGAATTAATAATGTGCAACCAATAGACATGAAATAACATAAAAACAATTACCACATAATGTACCAAACAAAATAAAACTAATATGATACAAAACAAAAAAAAATGATGAATCGATGAACGAATACTACATGCTTGAATCTGAAATAATTTACATGGATAAAAATACTATATAAATAATTATTAATGTAAAAAAGATTTTGAATCGAATAACATGCAAGATAATACATCTATCTTAAGTTGACAATATACATACAAAATAAAAGAAAACTTAAATAATATACAAAACATGAAAGGTTCTTAAATAACAAAAGAATATATAATAAAATATGTTCTTGTGTAATGAACTATATACATAATAGATTTTTTAAATATATATATGTATATGTATATATATATATATATAATTGATTTAAAAGGAAATGTACAATGAAATAGATTTAAAGGAAAATACATAAAACAATAGAAGATCGATAATGCATGTAAAAACATAATGTTCAACCATTCAAAACTGATAATATAGGAAACATTTACGTATATATAAGTATGAAAACAAATTTATAACAAAACAATATAAACAATATTCAAAACACTATGGAAACAATTTAAAAACTATTTAATATGAAAAATTACAAATGAGCAACATATGAAAGGGTTTGAAATGATTTGCATATATAAAAATAAAACTAATAAATAATATTAAAATAAACATTGTGAAAGAAGAGATTTGGAACAAATGACATGCAAAAATATTTAAAAAAACAAAAACAAAACATATCTACTTAAAGGTAATGATATACATACAATAATGAAAAGACAATGTAAACAATATATAATGAAGATATAATAAACATAAAGAAATGATAACATACATGATAGAACGACAAATCAATATAGAGTATAACAATACATATATATGAAATGATCTTAAATAACAAGAAAATAATAAAACATATTTTTTTCAAAGAATAAACTATATACGAAATAAATTTGAAGGGAAATACAAATAAATAGATTAAAAGAAATTATATATGTAAAATAACATGGAACTAATAATGTGTATAAAAGAAAACTAATATTGTCATAAATCATGTATGTATTAATATAAGTTAAATATAAATTAAATATTATACAAAATTTTGAAAACAACATGATATACAAGGTAATTTTAAGATAATAGTTTTATACTTTAAACAAAAATAAAAAAACCAAAGTAAATTATCAAAGTAATTTAAAATGTATATATATAAAAAATTAAAAGATGAATGCTAGATGAATTAAAAAAAATAATGAAATATACAAATTTAAGTGAAAAGAAAAAAAACTCAATTGAAATAAAATCAGACTAAAGGGATAATTAATAAGTAAAATAAACTAGTAAAATAGAAATAAAGACCAAAGTGCAATGTGCGTGAATGTGTGAGGACTAAAAACGCAAATGTTCCTAACCCCAAAAACAGCACCAGTAGCGGACTAAAGTGAAGTGGAACGCAAATTTCAAGGAAAAATAAAAGAAATGTAATAGGTTAAATTAAAAGTGGCACAAATAATAGGACTGCCATGTAAAATACCCATTTAGTGTATAAATGCAAGACTGGGTCAATGCGCAGCTCTTTCCCCATGGTGGCGCTTCAAATTTTCCTTATCATTCCTTATTATTTAATTTTTTTTATAACAAAACCTTTTGTTTTTTTAAAAAAACTTTAACTTCTTAACCTTCTCTGCTAGGGTTTTGCCCAAACCTCATGTCGCCACGACCATCTCCACTTCTAGTAGCTCACAAAGACGCACGCAGGCCTGGTATGCGTATTCCCTTTCCCTCCTCTCTTTATTTTTTATACATTAACAAAGATAGAAGAAGATAAAAAGATCTAGATGAAAATCATTTGAAATCTATTTTAGAAAAATAAGAGGGATCGATCTATGAAAACGAAAAGGATTTCAATGCCTCCGTTTATATTTTTTTTGCAATCACAAAGTAAATCCACCCTTGAAATCAAACAAAGCAAGATAAACAAAAAAAAATGAATGCAACCTTCCGCTAAACTTCATTGATTTTTTTGTATTCCAATATGCATCAATCGAAAATGAAAAACGGTTTTATAGCCAAATAAGAAAAATACAATCTTTTTGTCCTATTTTTCTTTTTTGCTGTTGTGTCTGCATTGGTTCGCTGGTACGGAGGCACTAGGTGGTCGTGCGGTCTTTGTCTTGGCGGTGAGGACGAAGGGCTGCTTGGTGGCTATTGCGGCGCCTAGCAGAAACCCTAGGGTTCTGAGTGTTTAACGTTTTTGGGCTTGTCGGGCCGTGTAATTTTGGGCTACTTGGGCTAGGATATTAAGTTTGGTTTTTGGTCTATTTGTAACGGGCCAGGCAAATTGGCCTGTTTACAGCTGCCCCTCTTTGCTCATTATCGTGTAATGAGAATGAAGCAAAGACTATAAAAAGGCCAATTTTGCCCGGTCCTGCAGAATCTTGATTCCTTCGGTGCTTCTCTTCTTCGACGTAGCTTTGTTCCAATCCTTTGCAACTTCAGGGGTGTAGGAATTGTCACTCCAATCTACTCCTCTGTAGCTCTAGAGATATAAGATTCATCATCTTCGATATGCTCTACTGCAACTTCGGGGAGATAAGATCTACAATCTTCAGCCTGTTACCCTACGGCTTAGGGAGTTAAGGCTTGCTTAAATCCGCTTCACTGCAACTTCAAGAAGCCAAGATTCAACGTCTCTGATTTGCTCCACTGCAATTTCAAGGAGACAAGATCTACAATCTTTAACCTACTCCACTACAACTTTAGGGAGCTAGGATGGTGGCTTAGATCTGCTTCACTGCAACTTCAAGAAGCCAAGATTCGTCTCTTCGATTTACCCCACTGCAACTTCAGGGAGACAAGATCTACAATATTCAACCTACTCTACTACAACTTTAAGGAGCTAGGATGGTGGCTTAAATCTGCTCCACTGCAACTTCAGAGAGCCAAGATTCAATGTCTTCGATCTGTTCCACTGCAACTTCAGGGAAACAAGATCTGCAAATTTCAACCTACTCTACTACAACCTTAAGGAGCTAGGATAGTAACTTGAATCTGCTCCATTGCAACTTCAGAGAGCCAAGATTCAACATCTTCGATCTGTTCCACTGCAACTTCAGAAAAACAAGATCTGCAAATTTCAACCTACTCTACTACAACCTTAGGAAGCTAGGATGGTAGCTAGAATCTTCTCCACTGCAACTTCAGAGAGCCAAGATTCAACGTCTTCGATCTATTCCACTACAACTTCAGAGAAACAAGATTTGCAAATTTCAACCTACTCCACTACAACCTTAGGGAGCTAGGATGGTAGCTAGAATCTGCTCCACTGCAACTTCAGAGAGCCAAGATTCAACGTCTTCGATCTGTTCCACTGCAACTTCAGAGAAACAAGATTTGCAAATTTCAACCTACTCCACTACAACCTTAGAGAGCTAGGATAGTAACTTGAATCTGCTCCATTGCAACTTCAAAGAGCTAAGATTCAACGTCTTCGATCTGTTCCACTGCAACTTCAGAGAAACAAGATCTGCAAATTTCAACCTACTCCACTACAACCTTGGGGAGCTAGGATAGTAACTTGAATCTACTCCACTGTAACTTCAGAGAGCCAAGATTCAACGTCTTTGATCTGTTCCACTGCAACTTCAGAGAAACAAGATCTGCAAATTTCAACCTACTCCATTACAACCTTAGGGAGCTAAGATGGTAGCTAGAATCTGCTCCACTGCAACTTTAGAGAGCCAAGATTCAACGTCTTCGATCTATTCCACTGCAACTCCAGAGAAACAAGATCTGCTAATTTCAACCTACTCCATTACAACCGTAGGGAGCTAGGATAGTAACTTGAATCTGCTCTACTGCAACTTCAGAGAGCCAAGATTCAACGTTTTCGATCTGTTCCACTACAACTTCAGAGAAATAAGATCTGCAAATTTTAACCTACTCCACTACAACCTTAGGGAGCTAGGATAGTAGCTTGAATCTACTCCACTGTAACTTCAGAGAGCCAAGATTCACCTCTTCGATCTGTTCCACTGCAACTTCAGAGAAACAAGATCTGTGGAATTCGCCAATGTCGCCACATCGTCTTCTAAGGACATGATTTGTAGAATTGGTTTCCTGTATCTGTGCTTATGCCAAATAATTAGGGTGCCATGATCAAAATGAGTTAGATGCTCCTAACTAGGTGAATGATTATGAATGTAAAAAATGTCATAAAAGTGATTCCTTTTTAGATGCTTAAGGTGTTATTGCTCATTTTTTTTTCAGGGTATTATCGCTGATGTGTTATGCTGCCATTTTGTTCGACTGGTATTTTGACAAGAAACCCAAAGAAACAAACACATTCTGCTCAGCAAGCTTGCCCCGCTGTAATTTTAGAGTCCCTTTCCATTGTACCTTCTAGGGCATAAAGTTTGTACCTCCCATTGTAACTTCAGGGGAATAACATTTGGTTTCTTCTTTCCAGTCTGCTGCAACTCAGAAGCATAGGATTTGTATCATCTTCAATCACTTTGATATGTTACACCGTTCCTCGGGTGTAATGACCATATGTCTGACATCTGTATGAATGCAGAGCATCATTTTTCTTTTCCCGATAGTGACCCTTTTTACACTTGGGTTGACATTGCTCGTTATTCATCGAGGTTGTATCACCGAAGAAGCATCTTACCTCTTTATTCAACTGATACCTTTAACAGAAAATCAGTAGAAATAGCCATAATTTAGACTCCTTTTTCTCAATGTTTCCACCCTTTAGGCTTGGTGAGTTCTAAATAATGGTCCTGTTTCAGGTTCCTAGGTTATTTAGAAGCTTTCAGAGTAATATGCAGAACTTCTTTTATGAAAGTATTATTGGTCTAATAATCTTTATTTCAATGCAACATGATCGAAAAAGATCAAAACAATGGACAAGAAGGAAATTGGGTAAGAGCACAGCTCGAAGCAAATAAGTTAATCAAAGATTGCAAATGCAACAAGAAGGCAATTAACTCAACATGAATAAGTTAATCAAAGATAGGAATACAATAAGAAGAAAATTTATTGAGAGCATATTTTGAAACGAATATAGTAATCTGAGATAGCAAATTCAGTGTGAGTAAGATGAAAACTAGGTGCCCCAGATATCGCAGACCGAGCTTCTCTGTACAAGCTTCTTAAGGATCATTTTGAGCTTAATATGTATTTAAGGGATCCAGGGTACTTTGTCAATGCCCCAAGATGTAGCATAACTCTTCATTGTTAATTCAGGTATAGCAAGACTACTATGTGCCCCATTCTAATCCAAATTTGAGTCGCCCTTTGTGGGTTTTCGCCTTGGCCTCTCCTTTTCTTTTCTTTTCTTCTTTTCCTCTTTCTTCTTAATTTCTTTCTTTTCTTTTTTTTCTTTTTTTTCTTCTTTTTTTATTTTCTTCTCTTTTTTTTGAAGATCTCAAAACATCATTCAAGGATTTTCACCGTGGCCTTTCACTTTCCTTGGAAGTCTTTTTGTGTAAAAAGGAACTTTTCAATGCCAGGTCCCCTTCATGGAATCCTCTAGGAAGAACTTTTCTGACGTAAGCTTGCATCATTCATTTCTGGTACATTGGGCCATGTCATATGGCTTTCAACCTCCTTTCTTCAAATTCGACTGGTCATATCGGGTTAGATCTATTCTGCCTAATCCAACTTCAGCTAAGACTTGACCAAAAGAAATCTTTCTTTCAAAATCGTTTCTATCCAATTAAGCAGACGAATAATGTGTTGCCCCGACGAAGGTTCTGGATGACATTTGACAAATATAGAGGGTAAATGATAACTTCTTTATGCCACTATTTACAAGACTCAGTCATTTTTCACTATAACTTTTGTTCTATTGTTTGCTTTTCTTTTTTTCTTTTCTATTTTTGAACTTTTGTCTTTCTTTTTGGATGCCTTTACTGCACTGTGATATAGTGTCTAAACAAACTGCAAACTTTTGACATTGTGCAATTGTATTTGAAAGTGATCCTTTCTGACATTACTTGTCAGCAACCCTTTTTTTTTTTTTTGAAATTTGATGACTATTGATCTTGTAATATTGACATATGAAGCGACCCTCACCCCCTTCGTGAAGTAATCAATGACTACCAAGATGAATTGATGAGAATGACCTGATAACATCCTTGCCTCATATAGAGAAAATCTGTGAAGAAATGAATGTGGCTTTAACCAATGCAATCCTCTTCCATGGTGGGTCAACAATACCCAAACCTCATGATTAGCATGGCTACCCTGAAACCTGTGTTCTTCTGGCACTGCATAGACATTTTGTATCATCCACCGATCTTAATATCTCAAATATATCTCGACATGATCATGTGAAAACACCTTTGAATTTCTGGAAGTAACTCAAAGACGATTCATTTTGTCCCTGTGGTGACTCAGGTTTCAATCTTTTCCCTTTGTTCACAATGTCCATTGACCCTTCGTAAAGTAGGATCAGTTTTTTCATCTTGCTCTACTGTCCTTAACAAATCAAGAAATAAGTCACAATCTTTGTCATCTTCAAGGTCCTGGGATCCCTCTAGACACATATCTTGCTCCAAAAAAGAGACTCGCAATTAGTGACAGCGTCGCTCACATCATTGATGTCTGGAGACCTGTTATAGGTACGAAGGCATATTCCAAAGAATAAATGATTCTAAGGATGATTATTTGTATGGTATGATCATGAATGAAAGAATCTAAGAATAGTCGTTTGTATAGTATGAAATGGAAAGAATAAAAGAATATTTACTCAAAAACGATAACAAACATGTATTTCATTGAAATAAAGACTTTGGATATAAGCCTATTTCACAAAAGGATTCTTGTTGCTTCTAGGCTTAAAACAACAAGAGTGTTTTGAATATTACTCTAGATTAGCCCTAAAAATACAAGGATCCTTTTTACAGTCCCATTGTTTAAAACACCCTAAGTACGTAAGGCGCGTGCTTGAAAAGTCTACTCCCGGTTCCCTCTTCTCGATCGTCGTTGATGTTCGGGTTCCCCAATACCAGGCCTTGCATTAGAGTTCCGAGCTCGATGCACCTTTAAATATCATGCCCCAATCCAGCATGGAACTCATAACGCTCGCATTTTTAATAGAAAGGTTGGATAACCGATTTCCCGCTCCAGAGGGGCCATCAAATTTCACAATACCCAATTTAATAAATCTTTCGATTATCTTTTTAAAAGTGATACAGTTCTTGATGGAATGCCTCGTGATTCCTGCATGGTATTCACATTGGCTGCTTGCGTCATACCATTTAGGGTATGGAGGTTGTATAGGTTTTATGTAAAAAGGGGATACAACATGTGCGTCGAACAGAATACGGTACAACTCCCTGTATGTGATTGGAATGGTCGTGTATTGGGGTTTTTCTGAGTTCAATTTTTGATTGGATTCTTGTCTTGGGGAGGCCTGATGGCTGGTAGTTACCCTCCTTGGCTTGCTGGCTATAATTGGCTCCGAACAACCCTTGTTATACCTTCTCGCATTACTTGCTCCCTTTCCATTGTACCTTGGGGCCTTTAAGGTCCTTTCTCCCCTTTCCTTTGTTTCTGCCAGAACAACTGGTTTGGCTTGATCATATTCCGGGTTAAAGCCTGAATCCATCGAGAAACTCAACAGTGCCGATTTATCTGTCTGGTATTGGTGTCCGATAACAATGGGTACCTCTTGCATGTCTGGTTGGGTCAGGACGCTTATTGGGGTAAAACTTGAGGAATAGACAATCTCTTCATTATCATCCTCACTATTGACCACTGGGCCACTCCTTTTTTTAAGTTCTCCGGCCAGTAACTGGGTTAACTGGCCCAACATATTTCTTTGGAGTTTTAGCATTTCTCGCATATCTTGTTGAATTCTGATCAATTGCTCTTGCATCTGTATTTTCCTTTACTCTATTCTCTCTAACCTTTGGTCTATATCCTTTGTCGGTTCTGAAATAATTTTACCTAATTAAGGTTCTTTTGGGAAAATTTAATGTAAATGATGCAATGCAATGCAAAAGATGCAATGCAATGCAATGCAAATGCATGGGATGAATGCAAAGGAAAGAAAGATGTCGATCTTGAATTCGATTCCCTTAGAAAAACTTTTCTAAAAAACAAATTCTTTTACATAAAATGGATTACGTATACGGCCTTGTTTTCGTATTCCAGGCAAAGGCACTGATCCCTTTTCCTCGCGAAAGTCTGATCTAGCAAGCTTTAAATAAATGCCTCTATTAGCTTCTTTTTGCTTGATCCAGGCCACGAATTACTATCCTCGCAATGTTGATCAGCTCCTTTAAGAAAGTCGGGACACGCGGTTTTTGAATGATCTTTATCAGCCTGAGTCCTTAGGTAAAGTCTTGTTTTCTTCCGCGAACTGTTAGCCTTCTTCTGTCGTGTTCACTTGGACCATATTCGGACAACCGTATTGTAATTCACTTTATTAAGAAATTTGTTCCCTTATGACAAATTGTTCTATTTGGAAATCAAATATTAATCAACACCTCATTTCTATGATGATGCAATGCAGTCATAAACAAACAACACAAAACACGTTAGTACAGAAGTAAATAACAAATAAAGTACCTATTTGGGTGACCACTAGAGGTTCGGAGTGGTTCTACCTAGGGTAAGCTCCTAGGTCTCTCTATATGTGGCTCGGTTCTAGAGTTAAGGTACCCGAACCAGCAGATTCCTCAATCCTCACCCATTATAGGCTCATATAGATCGAGTTCGGTTCAGGGGAATACATTTCCCTATGACCATGCAGAGATGAAAATCTCACGAAATAATGGGTACGGATGTATCCTAGAAGTAATCCACTAGCCCATGCGGAGGTGAAAACCTCACGAAAGCATAGTTTCTTACTCCCACTTAAAAGGTGTGACCATAGCGGTCATGTAATGCAATGCAAATATTATTCTACAATACCTACACCAAAACAATCATACAATCCAATGCAATTATGATAAAACAACTTTTCAATTTCTTTGACAAAAGGACAATAAATAATCAATTTTATGGCTAGACTCTCTTAAGTCCCCAGTAGAGTCGCCAAGCTGTCGAAACCACCCCTCGATTTAAAAATTTTAATTTTAAAAAAGAAAGGAATCGACTATTTGGAAAATAGAAATATGGAGTCGCCACCGATCTTTTTGTTTTGGTGTGATCGGCTCACCTAAGAATTTGGTTATTTTAATAAAACATTTTTGGTTTACTAAAACAATAATTCTGGTCTACGAAAATATGAGAAAATGGGTTCGAGAGTCAGTTACGTATGAGGAAGGATTAGCACCCTCACTACGCCCAAAATTGGTACCAAATCGATTAAAAACTGTCCTCATGTCTAAATTTAAAAACATTTTTGAGATGTGGTTCTTTTTTAATAACATTTGAATAACCTGAGTTGGTTGTCAAAAATCTTCTTGTTTCGACGTCCAAAAATTTATAAATCGAAAATTACAAAAGGATGCCCAACTATTCGGTCCCACGAAAAATCGAAACCCAACACAATAGGGCACGATTCCTCGAATTTCCAAACACTGAACATTGCCTCGCCTTAGAAAATACGAGTGAAATTCCGAAGGAATCTTCGATTGTTTTGAACAAATGAAAAAGCGCAGCCCAACACGATAGGGCACGATTCTCAAGTTGCCAAATATCGAACATCGCCTTCGTTTTGAAAGGTTTTTAATAAACACAAGTGAAAACCTAAAGGGATATTCGATTGTTTTGAACAAAAGAGAAATCACAACCCAACACGATAGGGCATGATTCCTGAATTATCAATCACCGAGTATTGCCTTCGTCTTAAAGGATTTTTAAAAGATATGACTGAAATTTTGAAGGGATATTTGATTATTTCAAGCAGATGAGAAATTGCAATCCAGCACATTAGGGTACGATTCCGCGGATTGCTAAATATCGTATATCACCTTCATTTAAGGGATTTTTAAAAGACATAGGAGAAATTCTAAAGGGACCTTCGATTACCTTGAGTAAACGAGAAATTACAACCCAACACGTTAGGGCATGATTCAATGAATTACCAAGTACCGAATATCGCCTTCGTTTTAAAGAATTCTTAATAGTTGTGAAACTAGCTTGAAACGCATTAACTCGATTTGAAATAAGACGAAATTAATCATAAATTTGGATTTTATAAAACCACATTTCAAAAATCGAGTGGAGGGCGATGATATGGGGTAATATGCACAAGATATGACATTTGGTAAATGAAGACAACATAATCTTATTTAACCAATCAAATCAAACAAACAACTAATTTAAAACAACAAAATTTACAAGCATGGGTAAACAATGATTGATACGATAATACATAAGAAGGCGAATTAATAATGTGCAACCAATAGACATGAAATAACATAAAAACAATTACCACATAATGTACCAAACAAAATAAAACTAATATGATACAAAACAAAAAAATGATGAATCGATGAACGAATACTACATGCTTGAATCAAAATAATTTACATGGATAAAAATACTATATAAATAATTATTAATGTAAAAAGATTTTGAATCGAATAACATGCAAGATAATACATCTATCTTAAGTTGACAATATACATACAAAATAAAAGAAAACTTAAATAATATACAAAACATGAAAGGTTCTTAAATAACAAAAGAATATATAATAAAATATGTTCTTGTGTAATGAACTATATACATAATAGATTTTTTAAATATATATATGTATATATATATATATATAATTGATTTAAAAGGAAATGTACAATGAAATAGATTTAAAGGAAAATACATAAAACAATAGAAGATCGATAATGCATGTAAAAACATAATGTTCAACCATTCAAAATCGATGATATAGGAAACATTTACGTATATATAAGTATGAAAACAAATTTATAACAAAACAATATAAACAATATACAAAACAATATGGAAACAATTTGAAAACTATTTAATATGAAAAATTACAAATGAGCAACATATGAAAGGGTTTGAAATGATTTGCATATATAAAAATAAAACTAATAAATAATATTAAAATAAACATTGTGAAAGAAGAGATTTGGAACAAATGACATGCAAAAATATTTAAAAAAACAAAAACAAAACATATCTACTTAAAGGTAATGATATACATACAATAATGAAAAGACAATGTAAACAATATATAATGAAGATATAATAAAAATAAAGAAATGATAACATACATGACAGAACGACAAATCAATATAGAGTATAACAATACATATATATGAAATGATCTTAAATAACAAGAAAATAATAAAACATATTTTTTTCAAAGAATAAACTATATACGAAATAAATTTGAAGGGAAATACAAATAAATAGATTTAAAAGAAATTATATATGTAAAATAATATGGAACTAATAATGTGTATAAAAGAAAACTAATATTGTCATAAATCATGTATGTGTTAATATAAGTTAAATATAAATTAAATATTATACAAAATTTTGAAAACAACATGATATACAAGGTAATTTTAAGATAATAGTTTTATACTTTAAACAAAAATAAAAAAACCAAAGTAAATTATCAAAGTAATTTAAAATGTATATATAAAAAAAATTAAAAGATGAATGCTAGATGAATTAAAAAAAATAATGAACTATACAAATTTAAGTGAAAAGAAAAAAACCTCAATTGAAATAAAATCAGACTAAAGGGATAATTAATAAGTAAAATAAACTAGTAAAATAGAAATAAAGACCAAAGTCCAATGTGCGTGAATGTGTGAGGACTAAAAACGCAAATGTTCCTAACCCCACAAAACAGCACCCAGGCGCGGACTAAAGTGAAGTGGCACGCAAATTTCAAGGAAAAAATAAAAGAAACAGAATAGGGTTAAATTAAAAGTGGCGCAAATAATATGGACTGGCCATGTAAAATACCCATTTAGGTTATAAATGCGCACTGGGTCAATGCGCAGGCTCTTTCCCCCATGGTGGCGCTTCAAATTTTCCTTATCTTTCCTTATTATTTAATTTTTTTTATAACAAAACCTTTTGTTTTTTTAAAAAAACTTTAACTTCTTAACCTTCTCTACTAGGGTTTTGCCCAAACCTCATGTCATTCTTACCACCATCTCCACTTCTAGTGGCTCACAAAGACGCACGCAGCCCGGTATGCGTATTCCCTTTCCCTCCTCTCTTTATTTTTTATACATTAACAAAGATAGAAGAAGATAAAATGATCTAGATGAAAATCATTTGAAATTTATTTTAGAAAAATAAGAGGGATCGATCTATGAAAATGAAAAGGATTTCAATACCTTCGTTTATATTTTTTTGCAATCACAAAGTAAATCCACCCTTGAAATCAAACAAAGCAAGATAAACAAAAAAAATGAACGCAACCTTCTGCTAAACTTCATTGATTTTTTTGTATTCCAATATGCATCCGTAATCCCCCCTTACAATCGAAAATGAAAAATGGTTTTATAGCCAAATAAGAAAATACAATAAAGAAAAATACAATCTTTTTGTTCTATTTTTCTTTTTTGCTGTTGTTTCTACATTGGTTCGCAGGTACGGAGGCACTAGGTGGTCGTACGGTGCTATGCTGGCGGTGAGGACGAAGGGCTGCTTGGTGGCTACTGCGGCGCCTAGCAGAAACCCTAGGGTTCTGAGTGTTTAACGTTTTTGGGCTTGTCGGGCCGTATAATTTTAGGCTACTTGGGCTAGGATATTAAGTTTGGTTTTTGGTCTATTTGTAACGGGCCGGGCAAATTGGCCTGTTTACAAAGGTCTTATAAGACCTTATAAGGGACAATGTTAATTAGTTGAATGTATTTTGATTATGAATGTATAAATGTATGTGATTAATATGTTTTATTCGGTAATGCCTCGTAACCCTATTCGACGACGGATACAGGTTAGGAGTCCTACATTTAATTAGTATCAGAGCTACGGTTTAGTCGGTTTTAGGACTAACGTAGCGCGTGTGAGTCGAGCTGTACATGCCATATATTTAAACTACGATAGTGTGATGATTCCTGACAATTAAAATGTGTTCTTGTATAATAAATCTGTAGCTGATGATGTGGAAAGTAATACGCCCGCTCCCGCTCAAGGGGCAGCACCGACTGATTGTAGGCCTATTACGAGTAGCCACGAGGGAGAGGCTAAACAAGCCTTCTTCCAGTTGATGAATGAGTGGTTTACTCAGTATATTAGAACTAATCCGGCTGCTCCACAACCTCTACCACCGCCTAATCCTTCACAAGTCCCTGTCATACCACAAGCTATGTATCTGATTCAATTAAGTAAACCTCCGATTGATAAAATTTGAAAATATGGGGCTAAAGAGTTTCGTGCTATTACTGATGATAATGCTGAGAGAGCTGAGTTTTGGCTCGAGAATACGATATTAGTGTTTGATGAAATGTTATGTACTCCTGATGAATGTCTTAAATGTGTTGTTTCACTTTTAAGAGATGCGACGTATTATTGGTGGAAAACATTAATATATTTGGTTTCGAAAGGACGAGTCATTTGGGAGTTCTTTCAGACTGAGTTTAGAAAAAAGTACATCATTCAGAGATTCATAGATCAGAAACGCAAAAAGTTTCTTGAGCTAAAACAGGGTCGTATGTCTGTTACAGAATACAAACGAGAATTTGTAAGATTAAGTCAATATGCACGAGAATGTGTTTTAACCGAAGCAATTATGTGCAAGAGACTTGAAGATGGCTTGAATGAAGATACCCGCTTGATAGTTGGGATTCTGGAAATCAAAAAGTTTGTGGTACTCGTCGAGCGAGCATTTAAAGCTAAAGAGCTCAGGAAAGATAAAAGAAAAGCTAACTTTGAAGCTAGAGATTTACGAAAAAGATCATCGAGCAAGTCATATCAGTTGGCATCAAAGAGGTTCTGAGATGATTTTAGCCGTTCAAAGACTACTGCCAGTTATTCTAGACGAGACCGAGAGAGGCCACCTGTGAGTTCAAAAACTACTTTAATAGCTAGTGTTGGAAATGTCAAACCAAATCAACTTGAGTGCAAACATTGCGGTAAACGACATCTCAAAAATTATAGATTGAATGATCGGTTTCAAATGTTGATCATTAGATCATTTTATCCGTGAATGGGCTGAGTACAGTGCAGAATATAAGGTCGAGTAGCACTGCAGCTAGAGGTAGACCACCCAGAAACACGAGTAATATGAGTAGTAGCAAGAGAATGATTAAAGATACTGCTGTGAGATCTGAAGCCTGAGCACCTGCCAGAGCTTATGCTATTCGCACTCGCGAAGAAGTTTCGTCTCTAGATGTTATTACTGGTACTTTCACTCTCTATGATACTAGTGTTGTTGCATTAATTGATCCTGGATCTACTCATTCGTATATATGTATGAACGTAGTATCTAGTAAGACTTTGTCTGTAGAGTTTACTGAATTTGTGATTAGAGTATCGAACCCCTTAGGCAAGTGTGTTTTGGTAGATAAAGTATGCAAGAACTGCCCATTGATGATTCGAGATTTCTATTTTCCGGCCGATCTGATGTTGTTACCATTTGATGAATTTGGTATAATTCTGGTTATGGATTGGTTAGCACTGCATGATGCTATAAAGAAAGACGATTGATTTGAGATGTTAGAATAATGAGATTATTCGGATCGAGTCAGATGATTTGAATGGTTTATCGGCAGTGATTTCTTCGATGTTAGCTCGAAAATATGTGAGAAAGGGCTGAGAAGCTTACTTTGCTTATGCGTTTGACACTAAAGTGACCGAAAAGAAGATTGAATCAGTACTAGTTGTGTGTCAATATCCAGATGTGTTTCCTGAAGAATTACCGAGTTTGCCACCAATTAGAGAAGTTGAATTTAGTATTGAATTAGTACCGAAAACAATTCTGATATCGATAGCTCCGTACAGAATGGCACCAATCAAATTAAAAGAGTTGAAAGCTCAGTTGCAAGAGTTGATAGATAGAGGTTTCACACGACTGAGTTATTCTCCCTAGAGTGCACCAGTTTTATTTGTGAAAAAGAAAGACTGAACTATAAGAATACGCATCGAATATCGACAGCTCAATAAAGCGACTATCAAGAATAAATACCCTTTGCCACGAATAGACAGTTTGTTTGATCAGTTGAAAGGGGCTACAATGTTTTAAAAGATAGATTTGAGATCGGGTTATTATCAGTTGCGAGTTAAAGACATAGATTTGAGATCGGGTTATTATCAGTTGCGAGTTAAAGACTTCAACGTGCTGATTTCGAATGAGGTACGGACATTATGAGTTTCTAGTTATGCCTTTTGAATTAACAAATACAGCTGCTATTTTTATAGATCTAATGAATCGGATCTTCAGACCGTATTTGGACAGATTTGTTGTTGTGTTTATAGATGACATCTTAATTTATTCATGAGATGAAACTGAGCATGCCGATCATTTGAGAATTGTATTACAGACTCTACGTGATAAGCAATTATATGCAAAGTTTAGTAAATGTGAATTCTAGTTGCACGAGGTTGGTTTTCTTGGACATATTGTGTCAGCATCGGGTATCTGAGTCGATCTGAGGAAGATTTCTGCAATAATAGATTGGAGACCTCCGAGAAATGTATCCGAAGTCCGCAGTTTTTTGGGACTAGCTGGCTATTATAGATAGTTTGTAAAAGGCTTTTCAATGATTGCAACTCCGATGACAAGATTACTTCAAAAAGATGTTAAGTTTGAGTGGTCAGATAAATGTCAGAAAAGTTTCGATCAGCTGAAAGCTCTTTTGACTGAAGCTCCAGTATTAGTACAACTAGAATCGGATAAAGAATTTGTAATCTAAAGTGATGCATCGTTGAATGGTTTGGGCTACATTTTGATGCAGGAAGGCAAAGTCATAGCTTATGCCTCGAGACATTTGAAGCCACATGAAAAGAATTATTCGACGCACGATTTAGAGTTAACAACCATTGTGTTTGCATTAAAGATTTGGTGTCATTACCTGTTCGATGAGAAATGCCATGTTTATTCAAATCCCAAGAGTTTAAAATATCTGATGACTTAGAAAGATTTGAATTTGCAATAGCGAAGATGGCTAGAATTGCTAAAAGATTATGAGTTAGTGATTGATTATTATTCGAGAAAAGCAAATGTTGTTGCCGATGCATTAAGTCAAAAATATTTTTTTGCTCTATGTGCAATGAATACTCAGTTGACTCTTTTTGATGACAACTCGATTGTAGCTAAGTTGAAAGCGAGACCGTTGTTTTTACAATAGATTTGTGAAGCTTAAAAAGTTGACAATGAAATGCTTGCAAAATGAGCTCAATGTGATTTGAACCCTGATTCAGAGTTTTAAGTTGATTCTGATGATTGTTTAGGATTTAAAGGCTAAATATGTGTTCCAAGAAATTCAGAGTTGATTCAGATGATTTTGAACGAAGCACATAGTAGTCGTTTATCTGTTCATCCAGGAAGCACGGAAATGTTTAATGACTTGAAACAGTTCTATTGGTGGTATGGTATGAAACGTGACATTTCAGAGTTTGTTTCTAAATGTTTGATTTGTCAACAAGTTAAAGCTGAGCATCAAGTACTGTCTGGTTTATTACAGCCAATTATGATTCCCGAGTGGAAATGGGATAGAGTGACTATGGATTTTGTTTCGGGTTTGCCCCTATCTCCGAGTAAGAAAGATACAATTTGGGTTGTTGTTGACAAGTTGACAAAATTGACTCATTTCATTTCGATATGAATAGATTATTTGCTTGACAAGCTTGCTAATTTGTATATCTTTGAGGTTGTGAAATTACATGAAGTACCTATTTCTATAGTTTCAGATAGAGATCCGAGGTTCACATCGCGATTTTAGAGGAAACTGCAAGATGCATTGGGTACAAAATTACATTTTAGTACCTCATTTCACCCGCAGACGGATGGTCAATCTGAGTGAGTTATACAAATACTCGAGGATATGTTAAGATGTTGCATTCTTGAATTCGAAGGTATGTGGGAAAGTATTTACCGTTGATTGAATTCGCGTATAACAACAGCTTTCAATCGAGTATTAAAATGGCACCATACGAAGCTCTATACTATCGTATGTGTAGAACACCATTGTACTGGACTAAACTTAGTGAGAATAAGATTTTTGGGGTCGATTTGATTAAAGAGATAGAGCAGAAAGTGAAAGTAATTCGTGATAATCTGAAAGTAGCGTCAGATTGTCAGAAATCGTATGCATACTTGAAAAGAAAAGATACTGAATTTCAGATCGAGGATAAAGTATTTTTGAAAGTATCTCCATGGAAAAAAATACTTTTATTCGGTCGTAAAGGCAAATTGAGTCCGAGATTCATCGGGCCGTATGAGATTATCAAGTGAGTTGGACCCGTGACTTATGAACTAGCATTGCCATCTGAGTTAGAAAAGATTCATAATGTATTTCATGTATCGATGCTACGAAGGTACAGATCTGATCCTTCACATACTATTTCCCCGACCAAAGTTGAAATTCAGTCAGATTTATCGTATAGTGAAGAACCGATCCGAATCCTAGCTCGTGAGATCAAAGAGCTAAGAAATAAAAGAATAGCGTTAGTAAAAGTTTTATGGCATCGACACGGGGTAGAAAAAGCTACGTGGGAACCTGAGGATGCTATGAGAAAGCAATATCCAAACCTATTCACTGGTAAGATTTTCGGGGACGAAAATCCCTAAGGGGCAGAGTAGTAACAACCCGGTTTTAGCTAAATCAGAACAGTGGTTTTGAAACCACAAATCGGAGGTCGTAAAATTATTTTCATATTATTTTTGGTGTTTATAGCATACGGTTATATATGTGTGAAAATTCCGTAAGTTAATTTTATCGTTTAATAGCTCAATTTGAGAAAAAGGACTAAACTGCGTAAAATGAAAAAGTGGCATTCTATATGTTAAAAGTGCTCAATTACTATGGCTTATTAAATGAAAGGTCCTTATGTTTTAATTAGACCATTGATAGTGGAATTTGACATAAATGGGCACATATTAGGTGATTTTATAATGTTTTCATTAAGGGTAAATTTGGAATTTGATAATTAAGTTAATAAAATTATAACCAAACATGATTTTTGTCCATCTTTCATGTTTTAGCCGATTTTTGCAAGTGAAAAACACCATTCTATACTCATCTAGGGTTCGACTCTTTGAATCTTTAATTAAGGTATGTACTTTGCTCGATTTTTGATGATTTTTATGTTCTTGTGATCGTTGCTTTGAGTACTAGCTAGCCTCTACCCTAATTTCTGAAATTTTTGATGATTTTATGAAATTCCATTGATGAATCCATGAGTTTTATGATGTTTGACGATGAATTATGCAAGCTTGGTGTTTGGTATACATGTTTGGTAAGGTGATTTTGAGTGAAAATGCTTAAACAGGATTAAATTGTGAAAAGTGTAAAATGTGGGGTTAAAAGTATGAATAAATGGAATTAAAGGGTTGCTAGGGACCTAAGGAAGATTCGGCCATGCTTGGGTTTGATGAAATTTTGTGTATTTTGTGTTGTTTTGAAATAAAGACTAAATTGTAAAAATGTGAAATGTTAGGGGATAAAGTGTAAAATGTCCATTTATGTGTTTTTGGGTGAATTTGAATGAATATGTGATTAAATAAGTTAAATTTGAATTCATTTAGATCAAGAAATAAAGAAATCGAATTTGGGTTAGGGGAAGTCGAAAGTTGTTGAATAGTTGTTCCAATCTGCTCGTTTCTGTACGAGGTAAGTTCATATACAAATGAATGCCTTTAATTTTAATTATATGTGTATATTTATCATTGAAATGTTATAAATGTTGAATGAACAATTATGAGCAAGAATTGACAAAGTTACGATATCCGAAAGTCTTGTATGAACCTTAGGAATAGTATAGGATACAAATGTTATGAGATTAGGTTATCGAGATGTGATTACATGTAAGACCATGTCTTTGACATTGACATTGTATTGAGATTATATGTAAGACCATGTCTAGGACATTGGCATCGTTAATTGATTTCGTGTAAGACCTTGTCTGGGATAGTGGCATCGATATGTGATAACATGTAAGACCATATCTGGGATATGGCATTGTACGAGCTTATGTGATTGCCGAGTATCCTTAATGATTCAGAAAGGTTCAACAGGCAATGTCAAGTTGAGAAAGAATATGTGAATGAGCTAAGTGACTCAGGTACGTATGAGATTCATACGAGTATTAAGAAGTGAAGTAAATGATGAATTTGATTAAGATATTGAATATGTGTTCAATGAGAAAGGTTTGTGAACTTGTGTGTGATTAGTTATGTTTAGCATATATGAATTGATATGCAAAGGTTCATATGATAGTTTTATTTGTATATGGCTTACTAAGCTTTTAAAGCATACGTTGTGCGTTCTTTCCATGTTTATAGATTTTCGAAGCTAGCTCGAACATCGAGGATCATCGAAAACCATCATCATACTATCGATCATCTCGTTGGTACTTTTGGGAGCTTTGTATATTTGGTATATGATATGTATAGGCTAGTGTCATTTTGGTATGTTTTGAACTATGATATTAGCCATGAGATTTGGCTTGTAAATGTTGGTATGTATTACCATTAAAGTTCGCTTGAATTATGTTTGGTAACTGTTATATATGTGATGTATATAATGCCTTATATGTAGGCTTATTTGGTGTGGTTATATGTTTGTTATTTTGTTTAATTGTTAATTGATATGCTAATGCTTGGAAGTTGGCATATTGTGGTTTGATTTGAGATGATGATATGGTATATTAAGTGACTTGAAATAGAGGATAAGTTGATGAGTTAGTGCATTTGGTAAATAGGTAAATTGTGATAGTTTTGGCATAATGATTTGGTATGTTTTGAATATGGAATTGAGTGGTTGAAATGGTTGTGAATAGATGGCTTGATATGAGTATAAATTGGCATGTTTTTGGTTGCTTAAAGATATATTGAAATGGTGCTATTTTGGTTGTTAGGTGTTCTTGTGGAAAGGGTGGCAAATTGGCTTTTCAAATGGACTATTTTTGTCCACACGGGCAGAGACAAGGGTGTGTGTCTCAGCCATGTGTGACAAACGGTCATGTTACACGGCCGTGTGTCCCTTGGGGTACCTTTCGAATTAAAGTTAGTATACTCTACAGTTTTGACACAGCCTAGACACACGGGCGTGTCTACTAGCCATATGTGACAGTCGGGATGGCACATGGGTGTGTGGCCGGCCGTGTGACCCAAGTCAGTTGCCTCCCAAGTTTTCCCCCGACCATGGCACATGGGCGTGTCTTCGGCCATGTGGTGCAAGTCAATATATATGCCTTGTTTTCACACGGCCTATGACACAGGCGTGTCTGGTGACCGTGTGAGGCACACGGCCTGTTTACACAGTTTTGTGACCCTTATATGTTTAAAAATTTTCTAAGTTTCCCAAAGTTTGCAAATGTTATCAGTTTAGTCCCGAACCACTTCTAAGCATGTTTTAACGTCTCGTAAGACCTTATAAGGGACAACGTTAATAAGTTGAATGTATTTTGATTATGAATGTATAAATGTATATGGTTAATGTGTTTGATCGGGTAATGCCTCGTAACCTTATTTTGGCGATGGATACGGGTTAGGGGTGTTACACCTTCTTTCAAATGATGAATGAATGATTTACACTGTATTAGAGAGCAAACCCCACTATACAATGACCTCCCCTACCTGCTCCTTAACCGACTCTTGAGGTACCGTAGGGTGTTGAACTTGTTAGAATTAGTAAGCCTCCGATAGATAGAATTCGCAAGCACGAGCAGAAGAATTTAGAGCTACCGCAGATGATGTTCTAAAAAGGGCTAAGTGTTGGTTAGAAAATACTATCCGGGTTTTCGATGAATTATCTTGTATTCCTACCGAATGTCTGAAATGTGCAGTATCCCTACTGAAGGATACAGCTTATCACTGTTGGAATACCATAACTTCAGTTGTACCGAGAGAGAACGTTACATGGGAATTCTTCTAGGCTGAATTCAGAAAGAAATATGTTGAGAGATTCATGGATCAGAAAAAGAAGGAATTTTTAAAACTCAAGCAGGGAAACGTGACTGTGTCCGAATATGAACGAGAATTTGTTCAATTGAGTAAGTATGCCAGAGAATGGGTTCCAACTGAAATGTGTAAATGCTTTGAAGAGGGTTTAAATGAAGATATCAAGTTATTGATTGGGATTCTCAAAATAAGGGAATTTGCGGTGTTAGCCAGTCGAGCCCACAAAGTTGAGGAATTGAGTAGGAAAAGAAACAGGTTGAAAGAGAGGCTCGGGTTTCTGGAAAAATAACTTTAAGTAAGTCACAATTATTTGCTTCTAAGAAATTAAATAAATATTATGATCAGGTGACAACCTCTACGGGGTATCCTGGAAGAGAGCGGGGTTCTCAACGTTCTAACCCGAGGCCTTTATCTCCATCTGTGACCAGTGTGGGTAGTGTCAGTAATCCCAAACCGAAATGTAAATATTGTAACAAATTTCATCATGGGGAATGTTGATCTAGAAGTAGGGCTTGTTTTGGATGTGGTTTACTTGACCATTTTCTCAGAGATTGTCCCGAAAGAATGAAAAAGAAATAGAACCAGCTCCAAAGCCTAGTAATCCTATTTCGAGAGGCAGACCACCCCGTTACCCATGCAATGTTAGTGGTAGTCAAGGTACTACCAATGATACAACTGTTAGATCTTAGGCACGAGCACCTGCAAGAACATATGCTATTCGTGCTAGGGAGGATGCCTCTGCACCAGACATCATTACTGGTACATTTTCTCTACTTGATACTGATATTACTGTATTGATAGATCTTGGTTCCACACATTCATACATATGCATGAAGTTAGTAACTGTTAAGAATTTAGCTGTTGAATTCACTGAATTTGTGGTTAAAGTTTCAAACCCCATAGACCAGTGTGTTATGGTGGATAAAGTTTGTAAGAACTGTCTGTTGATGGTAAAAGGCTATTGCTTTTTGGCTGATTTGATGCTATTACGATTTGATGAATTTGATGTGATCTTGGGAATGGATTGGTTAACCCAATATGATGCAGTGGTGAATTGTAAACAGAAATATATTGTATTGAAATGTGAGACTTCATGTTGAATCTAATAAACTGGATGGATTATTTAATGTGATGTCAGCAATATCAGCACAAAAATATGTCTGAAAGGGTTATGATGCTTACCTTGCATATGTGCTGGATACTAAAGTATCTGAGTCAAAGATTCAAACAATGCCGGTTGTATGTGAATTTCCTGATGTATTCCCAGAAGAATTACCTAGTTTACCACCACATAAAGAAGTGGAATTCTCTATAGATCTTGTTCTGGGAACAACACCTATATCCATAGCACCTTACAGAATGGCTCCTACTGAATTGAAAGAGCTGAAAGTACAGTTGCAAGAGTTGATTGACAGAGGTTTTGGTCGACCTAGCTTCTCACCTTGGGGTGTGCCGGTTCTGTTTGTAAAGAAGAAAGATGGATCGTTGAGGCTGTGCATTGATTATAGATAGCTCAACAAAGTTACAATAAAGAACAAGTATCCATTACCTCGTATTGATGACCTGTTTGACCATTTAAAATGTGCCACTATATTTTCAAAAATTGATCTCCATTTTGGTTACTATCAACTATGAGTAAAGATTTAGATGTGCCAAGGACAGCTTTTAGAATTAGGTATAGACACTATGAGTTTCTTGTGATGCCATTTGGCTTGAAAAATGCACCTACAGTGCTTATGGATATGATGAATAGAATTTTTAGCTTGTATTTAGACAGGTTTGTGGTGGTATTTATAGATGATATTTTGGTTTACTCACGAGATGACAATGAACATGCGGAACATTTGAGAATAGTGTTACAAACTTGCGAGAGAAATAATTGTACACCAAATTCAGTAAATGTGAATTTTGGCTACGGGAAGTTAGTTTTCTTGGGCATATCAGAGTAGATACGAATAAAATTTCAGCCATTGTTAAGTTAGCCGGAAAATAGTGACCTCGAATTATCAAAGGATGATTCTTGCAAACTCTATCAACTAGAGCATATTTGCCTAAAGGGTTCGACACTTTAATCACATATTCAGTAGATTCAATAGGTAAATCCTTACTAGATACTAACTTCATGCAAATATAAGAATGAGTTAATCCAGGATCAATCAATGCAACTACATTAGTATCATAGAGAGAAAAAGTACAGGTGATAACATCGGGTGCTGAGGCCTCTTCCCTTACACGTATGGCATATGTCCTTACTGAAGCTCGTGCCTCAGATCTGGCTACTGAATCCTTTGCAGTACCACGACTTTCGCTAACATTCCCAAGGTGTCGTGGAGGTCTACCACTCAAGGTGAGGTTACTCGATATAGGAGTCTGTTTAGTATCCTTCTCAGCTCTTTTTGGGCATTCTTTAAGAAAGTGATCAAGTGAACCACAGCTAAAACATGCCCCACTTTTCATCCGGCATTCACCATAAAGTAATTTATTACATACATTACACCGTGGCTTTGGGTTTCCAACACTCCCTATACAAGCTGCTGAGGGAGATGAAGTCCTCGATTTAGAGCTTTTAGAACTTCTTTCCATTCCTGTATGTCCCACCGATGAGATAAAACGCTCATGATAACTTCTTGATTCCTTTGAAGCAAAGGGTTGTGACTTACTCATGAATCTTTTACTCGGAACCCCGATTTCCCTTTTGGTTTGCTTCTTTTCTATACTTAAACCCTCAGCCTTTTTGGCCCGACCGGCTAGCACTCCAAAACTCTCTTATTTCAAGAATCCCAATCAGTAGTTTAATGTCTTCGTTCAGTCCTTCCTCAAAGCGTTTGCACATCTCAACTTCGGTTTGAACCCATTCTGTAACAGCCCGATTTTAGCTAAATCAGAACAGTGGTTTTAGAACCACAAATCTGAGGTTGTAAAATTATTTTAATATTATTTTTTTGTGTTTACAGCATGTAATTTTATATGTGTGAAAGTTTCGTGCAATAATTTTATCGTTTGGATGCTTAATTTGAGAAAATGACTAAATCGTGTAAAATGCAAAATTTGCATTCTATTTGATAAAGGTGTCTAATTGCTATGGCTTATTAAATGAAAGGTCCTTATGTTGATATTAGACCATTGATAGTGGAATTTGACATAAATGACCATCCATTATATGTTATTATATGTTTTTATTAAAGGTTAATAATGTAAATTAGTTAATAAGTTATATTAAATAAAATAAAACATAAAATTTCCTTTATCATCATCTTCCACCACCGAATGTAGAGAAAAGAAACAACCATTGAAGCTTCATTAAGTTCGGCCCTTGCATGATTTATTAGATCAAGAAAGAAAGAAATCGGATTTAGATCGGGGGAAATCGAAAGTTGTCGAGTAGTCGATCCGATCCGTTCATTGTATATATGAGGTAAGTTCATATGCAAATAAATGTCTTTAAATTGAATTATATGTTTAATTGTCATTAAATTGCTATGAATGTTGAACGAGCAAGTATGAGCAAGAATCGATGAAGTTTTGATATTCGAAAGTCCCGTACGAACCTTAGGAATAGTATAGGATACAAATGTCATGACATTAGGTTATCGAGATGTGATTACATGTAAGACCATGTCTGGGACATTGGCATTGTATTGTGATTACGTGTAAGAGCATGTCTAGGACATTGGCATCGTTATATGATTTCGTGTAAGACCATGTCTGGGACATTGGCATCGATATGTGATAACATGTAAGACCATATCTGGGATGTGGCATTGTCTGAGCTTTATGTGATATCCGAGTATCCTTAATGATTTCAAAGGGTTTAACGGGTAAAGTCAAATCGAGAAAGAATGTGTGAATGAGTTAAATAGCTCAAGTACGTATAAGATTCATACGAGTAATGAAAGGGAAGTATTTGATGAATTCAATTATGATATTGAATATGTGTACTATGAGAAAGGTTTGTGATCTTGTAAATGTTTACTCATAGTTGCCTTTTGATGGAAATGATATTGATTCATGTGATAATTTATTTGTATGTGGCTTACTAAGCTTTTAAAGCTTACTTTGTGTGTTCTTTCCTTGTTTTATAGATAAATCGAAGCTAGCTCAGACTCAGCGATTGTCGGGAAACGTCATCACACTATCGATCAACTTGTTGGTATTTTTGGATGCTTTGTAAATGTGGTATATGGCATGTATAGGTTAGTGAGTTGATGATATGTTTTGAGATATGATAGCCATGATATTTGGCTTGTTTTTTATGTAAATATTGGTGTGTATTTTGGCCATTTGAGTTGGCTAGATGAATGAACTTGGTAAGTGATATGTGATGTTTATATTGCATTATGTTTTGGCATTTTTGGTATGGTTGTTGTGATGGTTATATCGTTGCTCAATTAGTAAATTGTCAATTGGTGTATTATTGTTTGGAAAATGGTATGTTTTGAAGCATGAAATAGATGTTAAGATGATGAGGAAATGCATTTAGAAGTTATGTATGTTTGATGATTTTGGCATATTGATTTGGTATGTTTTTGGTAGTGGAATTAAGTAGTGAAAATGATGATGTATAAATGGCATGAAATGTGTATGAAATAGCATGTTTTGGTTGCCTATGAATGTATTGAAATGGTACCATTTTGGTTGCTAGGGGTGCATGAGAAAAGGGTGGCAAATTGGCTTTGCAAATAGCCTATTTTTGTCCACACGAGCAGAGACACGGGCATGTGTCTCAGCCGTGTGCGGCACACAGTCATACTACATGGCCGTGTGTCCCCTGGGGTAGCCCTTCAAATTAAGGCAATATACCCTACAAGTTTGACACGGCCTAGACAAACGGGTGTGTCTATTGGCCGTGTGTGACACACAGGCTGGCACATGGGCGTGTGGCCGGCCGTGTGACCCAAGTCAGTAACCCCTCTAGATTTCCCACGGCCATGTCACACAGGCGTGTCTTCAGCCGTGTGGTGCAAGTCAGTATGTATACCCTATTTTCACACGGCCTGTGACATGGGCGTGTTTGGTGGCTGTGTGAGGCATTCGGCCTATTCACACGGGTGTGTGACCCTTGAAGGTTTGAAAATTTTATAAATTTCCCAAAGTTTTTAAATGTTATCGGTTTAGTCCCGAATCTCTTTTAAGCATGTTTTAAGGTCTCGTAGGACCTTATAAGGGACAATGTGGATGAGTTTTATGGATATTGATTATGAATGCATAAATGTATGTGAATGATGTGTATTATCTGGTAATGCCTTGTAACCCTATTTCGGCGACAGATATGGGTTAAGGGTGTTACACATTCCCTGGCATACTTGCTCAACAGAACAAACTTTCGTTCATATTCTGAAACAGTCCTGTCTCTCTGTTTGAGCTCTAAAAATTCTTTTCTTTTCTGATCTAAGAACTTTTGACTGATATACTTCTTTCGGAACTCCTCTTAAAAGAATTCCCATGTGACATTTTCCCTCGGTACAACTGAAGATATAGTTTTCCACCAATAGTATGCTATGTCTTTTAGTAAAGATATCGCACATTTCAAATATTCTGCGGGAGTACATGATAATTCCTCGAAAACCCGAATGGTATTCTCTAACCAAAACTCAGCTTTTTTTGAACCATTATCGGTAGTAGCTCTGAACTCTTCTGCTCCATATTTTCTTATTTTATCAACCGGAGCTTGTCTGATTCTTTCGGGCTCAACACCCCGTGGCATCTCATAATCAAGTTGTGGGATAGGTAGGGGAGGTCGTGGGATAGGGGGTTTGTTCTCATGTATTCATTAAACCATTCACCCATCATTTGGAAGAACGCTGCTTTCGCCTCTTCGCGACCCTTTAACACGGGTCTCCTACTACTACTACTAGTAGTTGCGGCTCGTTGTACTGAAGCTTGAGCAGTGCCCTCAGCTTCTTCAGACTCATCTCAAGCTTGGTTGGAAGATATTTACTATATGAAAATACATTAAAAAATGGTCAGGAGTTATCACACTATCACAATTTATATAATGGCATGTATAGCTAAACCCGTACTGGCTACGCTAGTCCAAGAATCGACTAAACCGTGGCTCTGATACCACTAAATGTAACACTCCTTACCTGTATTTGACACCGGAATAGGGTACTTGGTACTTCCAGCTTAAACTCAAACAAACATTTAAAACCGAGACACTAATTTCCACTCAAATTTAAAACTTTTCATAAACATTCATTTTGTCCCTAAAACGATCCTATGAGGCTCAAAACATACATTAAAAGAGGTTCGGGACTAAACCGAGAACTTTAAGAATTTTGCAACGCTTAGAAAATTTTTCACCAAAACAATGGTCACACGCACGTATGGCTTGGGATACGCCCGTGTGGGCAAGCCGTGTGGTCACACATGCCCGTGTCCCTAACCCATGCAACTCTCTATTTATGACGTCATCAACAAATTAAAGTCATACGGCCAAGGCATACACCCGTGTGCTTAGGTTGTGTGGTCGAATAAATTTTCATAAAATAGGTGCAGACTTCACACGACTGGGGCACACACCCGTGTTCAAGGCCGAGCCGTCCACATGACTAAGACACACGCCCGTGTTTCTTCCCCTGTGCTTGATACTTAGCATTCTATTTTACAACATTTTAGGCGCAGGGGACACACGGCAAGAACACATGCCCATGAGGCAAGCCGTGTGTCACACACGGCCTAGACACACGCTGTGTGTCTACCCGTGTGGACAAAAATAAGGCTATTTACCAAGCCTTTTTGCCACCTTTCCATGCACAACCTATACAACAACATGTAATACCATTCCAAGTATAAACATATAACCAATTCAACCACAACCAAGGGATCCACACGTCATTTACATACTTATTAACTCATACCATGCAATTTCCACATCCATGAAAAACATCATCATATGCATGTAAGCTTAAACCAATGTTAGCCAATTTCAATGGCCACTTACAAAATGTATCATCAACCATACTGGACACTTAAGAATTTGGACATACATTAACATCATACATGCACCACTTGAACATCCTTAGCCATTCCAATGGCTAAGTCACAAAATATTACTTACAAGCCTTCATCTATGCCAAATAGCTTATACATGCCATTATATTGAAATGAATCATTTAGCTATAGCAAAAGGAGATTTGTGGATAGTGTGATCTTACTCCGACCGAATCCTCCAACCTTCACGAGCTTTACGAGCACTATAAAATAAGGAAAAGTAAAACGGGGTAAGCATTTTCATGCTTAGTAAGTTTGCGTAATAAAAAGAAAACTTACCAGCCATAATTATTCAAATAAGCAAACATATGCATTCATTCCATCAAAAATTTTGACAAGTTACCTAAATACATTCGCTCAATAAACGAGCTAGTCATACACATCATGAAGTATTCAAACCAACATAGATGAGCTCACCATAATATAAACTTTCATATCTTTCACAATTTCCATTTTTCAAGATTTCTTTTCGTTGAACCATTGTAAATCTCGATGGAGATCAGGTAGTATATTCGAGGTATACATGTCAATCGTCCGTCAATTTACATCCAGAGTGCTTCTTGAGTACATATTCATAGAGCACACTCTCAAGTCGCATTTATATAACAAGATTACTATTCTAAGCTAAATCCTGTCTTTAGAATTCGTTCTCAAGAGCTTATTCAGGATTACCAGTCCAGGCTAAATCCCTTCGATAACATTAGCTCTAATGAGCCTACTATGGATTACCCGTCTGGCTAAGTCCATTTCATAACATTTTATCAAGAGAGTGTAGCTCAGGATTACCCATCCGAGCTAAATCCTTTCTATATTATTTTCGTTCAATTTAAGGAAATTATTATAATCCATCGAAATACAATGCTCAACCGGGACAATGACATTTTACTCATGTTTTCCATCTTTTGATTATTTCATAGTGTGTATCATTACGTATATATTATCTCAATCACACAATTCAATTAAAACATAATAACATACCAAATTAAATTACACGAACTTACCTTGAGAATGGTTCGTATTCGAACTCAACTATTCCGAGACCTTTCGTTTTCCTCGATCTAGTTCCGTAATCAGTTGTTTTGGGTCTATATAAGAAAATTCGACTATCAATTCATTATTTTTCACATACATTTAGATTTATTTACATGCTCGACAAAATTACCATTTTGTCCTTAACTTTTTGACATTTTACATTTTAGTCCCTAGGCTTGTAAAATGAAATGTGTTCAATTTCTTGGTAACCCAAGCCTAGCCGAACATATATATGCTCATATTAGCCCATATTTTCATCAAATTAGATTTTTACTACCCAATTTACAACTTTTTTTTTTTACAAATAGGTCCTTTTATGCATTTCCATAAAAAATCACCTAGTAAAAGTTGTTTATTACACATCCAACTTTCATTTTCTACCTTTAAACATCAAAACACATGCATGTCACACATGGGTAATTTTTTAAACATGAACCTTATTTCAAAACAATGGTAGAAATGGAAAGATCGGGTGAATACGACTTTAAAAACGTAAAGAACATTAAAAACGGGGCTAGGATGTACTTACAATCAAGCTTGAAAGTTGAAGAAAACCATAGCTATGGTGTCGTGAGAATTTCGGCCAAGGTAGAAGAAGATGGACACAATTTTGGCTTTATTTTCCCTTTTTATTCTTTTATTTACCAAATGACCAAAATGTCCTTTTTGCCAAACTTTAAAATTTTATCTCAACATGTCCATTTTTGTCCACTAACTTAACAAATGGTCTAATTATCAACTAAGGACCTCTAATTTAAAATCTCATAGCAATTGGACACCTTTAACAAGTAGAACTCAACTTTTTCACTTTTTACGATTTAGTCCTTTTGACTAAATTGAGTGCCCAAACGTCAAAATTTTCAAACGAGATTTTTAAAAAATCGTTTCATAAAACTCTAAACCATAAAAAGTAATAAAAATAAATTTTATTGCTTCAGATTTGTGGTCCGGAACCACTATTCTGACTAGACCTAAAATCGGGATGTTACAGCATTACTTGTTTGGAGAAAAATGTCACATATTCACTGATCATAAAACTCTGAAAAAATTGATGTCATAGAAAGATTTGGACTTGAAAAAATTCAGATGGCTTGAATTACTGAAAGGTTATGACCTCGTCATTGACTATCATACGGGAAAAGCCAATGTAGTGGTAGATGCTCTGAGCAAAAAATCTCTGTATATTTTGCGAGAAATGAATACTCGATTGTCATTATCTGATGATGGTTCAATCATAGTTGAGTTAAAGGCTAGACCAATGTTTTTACAGTAAATCTCTGAAGCTTAAAAAAATGATAGTAAGTTGCAAACAAAACGAATACAAAGTGAAACGACTCTTGACTCAGAATTTCAGATTGGGACTGATGGTTGTTTGTTATTCAGAGGCAGAGTATGCGTACCTAAAATTTTAGAACTAGTACAAAAGATTTTGAAGGAAGCTCATGACAGTAACATGTCTATACATCCTGGTAGTAATAAAATGTATAATGATCTGAAAAAGATGTACTGGTGGCCGAAAATGAAACGAGATATTTCTGAGTTTGTATCCAAATGTTTGATATGCCAACAAGTAAAAGCTGAACATTAGTTGCCTTCTGGATTATTACAGCTAGTTACGATACCAGAATAAGAATGGGAAAGAATTACTATAGACTTTGTATCAAGGTTACCCCTATCTCCAAAGAAGAAAGATGCCATTTGGGTAATTGTTGATCGGTTGACAAAGTATGCACACTTTATTTCAGTATGTATGGATTATTTGTTGGATAGATTGGCTGAATTATATGTTTCTGGGATTGTCAGATTGCATGGAGTGCCTGTTTTCATTACTTCATATAAAGACTGTCGGTTTACATCTAGATTCTAGAGCAAATTGTAAGAAGCTTTGGGTACTCAGTTAGACTTTAGTACTGCATTTCATCCCCAGACAGATGGTCAATCTGAATGGGTAATACAGATCTTGGAAGATATGCTTCGATGTTGTATACTTGAGTCTGAAAGTAACTGGGAAAAGTATTTGGCCTTGGTTGAATTTGCTTATAATAACAATTATCAGTCTAGCATCAAAATGACATCGTATGAAACTTTGTATGGTCGCAAATGCAGAACTCCATTGTATATGACAGAATTTAGGGAAAAAGTTACATGGAGTTGACTTAGTCCGTGAAACCGAGGAAAAAGTGAAAGTACTTTTGGACAGTTTGAAAGTAGCCTCTGATCGTCAAAAGTCCTATGCTGATCTTAAATGAAAGGAAATAAAATTTCAAGTTAGTGACAAGGTATTCTTGACAGTATCACCCTAGAAGAAATTTCTTCAGTTTGGTCGTAAAGGAAAACTGAGTCCACAGTTCATTGGATCATATGAGATTACAGAAAGAATTAGACCGGTTGTATATCGGTTAGCTTTACCACCAGAACTTGATCGGATTCATAAAGTTTTTCATGTGTCTATGTTACGACGATATCGATCTGATCCCTCACATGTTGTCTCTCTGATAGAGGTAGAGATTCAGCTTGGTATGACATATAGTGAAGAACCAATCAAAATCTTAGCTCGGGAAACAAAAGAGTTAAGAAATAAAAAGGTAGCATTAGTAAAATTTCTTTGGCAACGACACGGTATAGAAGAGGCTACCTGGGAACTGGAGGATACTATGAAGAAGCAATACCTGAATCTTTTCACTGGTAAGATTTTCGAGGATAAAAATCCCTAAAGGGGGAAGAGTTGTAACAGCCCATTTTTTAGTGAAATCAGAACAGTGGTTTCAGAACCACAAATTCGGCCTAAAAATAAAACTTATTTTTATTTTATTATATGGTCCGTATTATGATAGACATGTGTGAAAAATTCGATATGGAAATTTTATCGATTAAGTGTTTAATTACGAGAAGGACTAAATCGCATAAAATGTGAAAGTATAATTCTTGTAGCTATAAAGATTAAATAGCTATGGAATTCAAATCTAGAGGTCCTTAATGGTAATTAGACCATTAAAGAAAAGTATGTAGATTTTTGGTGACTCATCTATGGAAAAATTAGAAAAGAGTAGGGACTAAATTGGAATTGAAATAATTAATTAATTAAAAAGATGCTAAAAAGAAAATATCATATTATTTTGTCATCTCTAACCCAAAAATTTTATGGAAACCCTAGGAGAGAGAGAATAAACTTTCAAGGCTTAATTGGGTAAGTTTTCTAATCCCGTTTTTAGTAATTTTGATATTTTTGAAACTGGGATAGTCTAAACTATCTATTTGGGGGATTAATTTGAAAAGATATCAAAGTATGGAAAATGGGTCATGGATGTATATGCTGAAAAATAGAAATTTATGGTAGAAAATGAAAGGTTATTGATAGATAAGCAACTTTTACAAAGTGATTTTTGATAAAAACATGATTTAGGGACTAAAATGTCAACTTGTGAAATTGAAGAAAAATTCTAAATTTTTATGAATACATGTGCTATAAATTTTGTAATGGTATTTTGGTTAGGCTTGCAATAGGGAGTAAATTGCATAAGTTTCATTTTTTTAGCCTAGGGACGAAATTGAAATTTATGAAAAAGTTAGGGGCAAAATGGTAATTTTACCTAGGATGTAAATTCAGTCCAAATAAATATGAAATATGTGAAATTGATGATTAAAGCTATTTATATAGATCTGGACAACACAAATTCGAGGTTAGATTGAGGAAAAGAAAAGGTTTTGGATTAGTAGATTTTATACGCGAACAAGTGTCGAGGTAAGTTCGTGTAACTTAATCTGGCATGTAAATATGTTTAATTGATTGTTGTGTTGTATGGAATGTGACTCATATTAATGTACATTCTTTGTATGTTATAATGAAAATTTCAATACATGCTTGAAATCGTGAAAAGGGAGTTAAGTCCCGATTGAATATTGGATTCTGATGATTATATGTGCTTTCCCGAAATAAATAGGGTCCTGCATTTGTTGCAGACGGGATTTTGTAATGTCCCTAACCCGTATCCATCACCGGAGTAAGGTTACTAGGTATTACCGATCATACACAACGTATAGAATATATTTATCAACTGTAAAGCATTCAATCTCATAATTCATTCAACACAATCATATTGTCCCTTATAAGAGCCTACGAGGCCTTAAGAATGCTTTAGAAGTGGTTTGGGACTAAACTGATATCATACAAAAATTTCAAACATACAGGGGTCACCTGCCCGTGTGAACAGGCCGTGTGCCTCACACGGCTCCAGACACATCCGTGTCTCAAGCCGTGTGGAAATAGGGCATACATACTGACCTGGGTCACATGACTAGCCACACGCCCATGTGTATAGCCCGTGTGCCCTTTAAAGTGGCCACACACGCCCGTGTTCGAATTAGGGGGTATACTGACTTGTACCACACGGCTAGTCACACGCTCGTGTGTGAGACCGTGTGGAGCATACTGACTTCATTTTAATAACAACACCAGGGGACATACAGCCGTGTAACATGACCGTGTGTCACACACGGCTGGGATACACGCCCGTGTCTCTGCCTATGTGGACAAAAATAGGCCATTTTCAAGGCCAATTTGCCACCCTTATTCATGCACATCTAAACAATCAAAATTGTACCATTTCATTACACAATTAGGCAGCCAAAACATCAACCAAATGCACAATTCATACAATATCCATTTTAACCAATTTCAATACTCAATTCAATGCCATTTACCTAATCAAATACTAATCAACTCAACTTCTAAAATCACATTTCATCAAAGCATTTCTCAAGCATTATATACCATAAATCAATTAACCATTTGCAACTATGAAACTATAACCATATTCATACCAAACATGCCAAAATAAGCTATCATTCATGGCTATATATATATAATCAAAATATATACATTTACAAGCCATTTCTATTAGCTAAATACACATCAATATTAACATCATTTACAAGCCAACTCTCATGGCTATAAACACAACCAAAATACCACACCTAGCCTATACATGCCATATACCAAATATACACAACTCAAAAGTACCAAATAGATGTCTGATAGTGCGATGATGTTCTCGATGACTCCCGGATCTGAGCTAGCCTTGATTCATTATAAAACATAGAAAAATAACACAAAGTAAGCTTCATAGCTTAGTATGCTCGTATATTTAATAACTTAATTCATCAATTAATTATAGATCAACCAATTATACATAACATCACTATATGCACATTAACTACAAACCTTTCTCATGCCTCAAAACATGATCAAATATCCTCTCAACGAACTTTCTCTATTTAGTACTCGAATAGGTTTTGTACATACCTTTATCGCTTCGTACTAACCTCTTTCTCAACCACATCATTTGTTTACCCGTTTAACCATTTGGAATAAAAATTAGATACTCATGAGTCTCGTACGATAATTACCTATACCATGGCCTGTAGCCAAATCAAGGTAACTTATCCGAAGAACTATTTTCATGGCCCAAAGCCAAAACATCAGATATGCATGGTCCGAAGCCAAATCAGTATAATGCGCACCCGAAGTGCTAATATCATGTCCCAAAGCCAACTTATCCGATATGCATGGCCCGAAGCCAAATCGGTATATCATCTTATAACATGTCACAAGTATCCAAATCTATTCCTAAGGTTCAAGCGGGATTTCTAGCTTATCGATTTCATCTTCGAATAATTCTGTAGAGTTGTATTTACAATTCATACATTAATGAAAATCTCATAATCACGGTTTAGGCAATGTCAAAGCATTTAATATACATTTAAAATGAAATCGTCACATACGAACTTACCTCGGGTATGAAAACGACAAAATGAGTCAATTACTCGATAATCTTGCCTTTCCCCCAATCTAATTTCGGATTCCTCTTTTCTTGATGTAAATATATTCAAAATTAACTTCTTTATTCAATCACTCATTCAATTTAGTCCAGAACATACATTTAGGCCTATTTGCACTTCAGACCCTAAACTTTCACATTTAATCAATTTAGTCCCTATTTCACAAATACATAAAATTCAAATAATTTCATTAAACCATGTTTGGCTGAATTAAATATAAGTCCCTAGTAGCCCAAAGCTTTCATTTATTTCACATTTCAACCACTCAATTTGCATATTTCACAATTTAATCCCTATCATGCAATTTCATCAAAAATCACTTTACAAAACTAGTAAAACTATCATCAAACTTTCATATTTCAACATTAAACATCAAAGAACACATAGATTCAATAACGGCAACTCTCAAAATCTTTAACAATTTTGAAATTAAAGGTATAGGCTAGCTAGATTACGAAGAAACGATATCAAAAACATAGGAATCATCAAAAATCGAGCTCAAAACATACCTAATTGCCAAGATTAAAGTTTTTGAATCCCTAACCATATTTTTACAAGAAGAATCGGTTGAATATGCTAAAAAAAGATATGAATTGGCTTTGTTTTAATTTAATTAACCTTTAATAGACAATTTACTTATTTAACCTTTAAAACGTTTAATAGTTAAACCAAATGCCATGCCACTATCATCTACTATCATACTATAGGCCTATTTACCACTTAAGGACCTTAACTTTGAGGTTCTATAGCTATTTAACACCTTTAACAAGTAGAATGCAACTTGTACATTTTACGCAATTTAGTCCTTTTTGACAAATTAAACAATTAAACGATAAAATTAGAGCACGAAATTTTCACACATACATGCTATCATGCTGTAAACACCAAAAATAATATTAAAACAATTTTCCAACATCAAATTTGTGGTTCCAAAACCACTATTTTGATTTACCTAAAACTGGGCTGTTACAGATTTAGCTCGGACGAGTAATCCTATTGAACTTATTATAGAAAAGGATTTAACCCGTACGGGTAATCCTGATATAATACCTCTCGAGTATACATTACGATTAGAGTTTAGCCTAGACTGGTAATCCTAATTGAGCTCTTTTAAGCTTACGTTATATAAAGGATTTAGCCTGGATTGGTAATCCTATTATACGATATGTGGCTCGAGAGTGTGTTCTTTGATTAAGTGCCCTAATAGGTACCCTCAAATAAGAATTGACGAATTATCGAGTCGTACACCCCAAGTGCACTACTTGAGTATCCATCAAAATTTCAATGATTCAATGGACATAAAACTCTTGACATGGCATGAGAATTATGAGATAAAATGATAATGTCTTGAAAGAGTATTGCATGATGAGCTCATCTATCCTTACTTGATGTATATGTAAACCTTGTGACTAACATGTTTGATTGAATGTATGTGTTTAGGCAATTTAGCCAAATGGATGGAAAACATGATATTGTACGCTTAGATTTAATAAACGTGATTGCTAAGTTTACTTTCCGTTATACAAACCTACTAAGCATGTAATGCTTATTCCCTTTTATTTCCCCTATTTTATAGTGCTCGAAAGCTCGAGAAGGTTGGGGATCATTGGAGCATTTTCACACTATCAATTAGTTATTTTGGGTATACTTAGAAAATCATTTTGGTATAATGGCATGTATAGGAAAACTTGACCGTTAGTGGCTTGATAATGATGTTTTGTAACTTAGCCATTGGAATGGCTAGTAATGTCTTATTTTGGTATGATTAAGTAGGTTATTATGATATATTCATATGTGATATGTTAAGCATATGTGATCAAATGATGTTAATGTCTAAGTTAATCCAAGGTAGGTTTATAAAGACACATGCATGTAATGGTATGCCATGATGAATGATGGAATTGTTTAATGCTTGGATTGGTCGGTATTGGATATGTGTTACAAGTACAGGTCTTGGGTAAAATTTTTGGTGAGAAATGAAGCTAGAAATGGCTTTATTTTGTCCATATGGGCAGACACACAGACGTGTGTCTAGCCGTGTGTCACATAGGTGTGTAGTTAGGCTGTGTAAACAAAATGCTTAGAATTGAGCGCACGGGCAGAGACACGGGCGTGTGTCTTGGTCGAGTGAAACCTATACCTAATTTTGAATTAAATTAATTAACCACACGTCTAGCACACGGGCATGTGGCATGGTCGTGTGCACAAGTCAGAGAATTACACGGGGTCGAACATGGCCTGCAGCACGGGTGTGTCCTAGGGTCACACTGGCATGTCCCTTGGACCATATGGGCGTGTGAGCCTTGCACCTTAGAAAATTTTTGTACATTTGAGAAAAATTCTTAAGGTCGATTAAGTCCCGACTCGATTCTAATGCTCGTATTGGGCCTTAAGGATTTAATTAAAGGACTTTTTGAATGATCTCGGTTAATGAATAGTAATTTACGATAATTATTTGTAAATGTTCTGAAAGTTTTGATAATGCTCTGAAACCCTATTTCAATGACAGATTTAGGTTAAGGGTGTTAAATTTAATAGTATCAGAGCTACGATTTAGCAAATTCTCAGATTTGATGTAGCAAACACGAGTTTAGTTATACATGCCATTATATAAATTGTGATAGTGTGATGACTCCTGATCATTTTAAATGTGTTTTTCATATAGTAATGTCATCCAATCGAGCTAGAGCTGAATCCGAGAAAGCTGAGAGCAATGCTTCAGCTTTAGTTCAAAGAGTTGTGTATGCGTCTGGTAGTGAAAGGCCCGTGTCTGAGGCCTGAAGTGAGGAGGAAAAATAGGCCTTCTTTTAAATGATGAATGAATGGTTTACACAGTATTTGAGAACAAACCCCGCTATACAACGACCTCCCCCACATGCTCCTCAACCGGCTCTTGAGGTACCATAGGGTGTTGAACCTGTTAGAATTGGTAAGCCTCCGATATGGGTGGAAGAATTTAGAGCTACCGAAGATGATGATCCGGAAAGTGCTGAGTTTTGGTAAGAAAATACTATCCAGGTTTTCGATGAATTATCTTGTATACCTACCGAATGTCTGAAATGTACAGTATCCCTACTGAAGGATACAGCTTATCACTGGTGGAATACCATATCTTCAGTTGTACCAAGAGAGAACGTTACATAGGAATTCTTCCAGGCTGAATTCAGAAAGAAATATGTTAGTTAGAGATTCATGGATCAGAAAAAGAAGGAATTTTTAGAACTCAAACAGGGAAACATGACTGTGTTTGAAAATGAATGAGAATTTGTTCGATTGAGCAAGTATGCCAGAGAATGGGTTCTAACCGTGGCTGAAATGTGTAAACGCTTTGAAGAGGGTTTAAATAAAGATAAAATATTTTTTCTACAATGGGAAAGTGATAAACCGTAATTTATACATATTATTATCCCATACTTAACACATTTATGAATGATTTCTCCTTAGATTTGGTGAATTTGATGCTCCTAATCCTTTAATTTTATGTTTTATACTTAGGTGAGCACAGGAGAGCAAAAAGAACAAGAAACGGGCCAAAAACAGAAAAAATGGGTCGACGTGGGAAAACAACATAGCCTGGACCTCATCACACGGGCAGCACACACGCCCATGCCATTCTAACAGGCTCAAACACGACCTAAAACAACCTCAGCACGGGCATGTTGATCGCTCAGCCTTGACCACGGCCTGAAGTAATCGCACATAGGCATGTCACACGGGTTCTATTCAGAAAAGGGCAAGTTTAAAGGAATTTAGGCATTCTAAAGCCAATTTAAACACCCTAGAGGAGGATTAAAGAGGACACACAGAGTAGGAAGCAAGGAATTACTCAAAGAAAGCCGACTGATCCATCTTGAAGCCGGATTATTCATCAAGACTGAAGATCTCCCCTCAATTTCCCTTCAGGAGTTTTGGGTTTTCTTTATGTTTTGCGTTTATTATTCTTCTGAGATGTTTTCCTTTTTAGTTCTGAACTAAACCCCCTAAATACCTAAGGGGAATGAAACCTAAGACGAATCTTGTTATTATTATCTGAATTGTATGATAAATATTTAACTTGTTCTTAATTATGTGTTCTTAATTCTTGCTTTGGTATTTCAGGATATTGGTTCAAGTTACTACGCTTATTCGGAATAGTCCCTGTCTAAGAGTAAATTTGTAATAATTAAGCGGAGTTGATTGCACGCCCAGAGATAGGGTGACAAGATTTTACCGGATTAGGGTGAAACCTAATAAGGGGATCCATAGATCGAGTTAATGCAACCCTAGGGTGTTAATTAGAAAGATATTTCAATTATTCAATCTAGGGTTAGACATTATTAGTCTTGAATAGGGATAATAACATAACTTAGGGATTTCTATGGAACAAGTTGAATGAATAAATCGTCTGATTCAGAGTTAAATAACAAGTGAAGTCTAGGGATTTTTCCTTGGGTATTGTCTTAAAATCAATCAATTTTCCAAAAGTAATTCCCCAAATCTATTTTCTGTGCATTTTTAGATTAGTTAATTAGTTAATTAAAACCTCATTATTCTTAGGCTAGATAATAAAAAGAAAGTTAATACTAGTACTTTTAGTTCATTTGGGTTCGACATCCGGTCTTGCTAAAACTATACTACTATTTGATAGGTGCGCTTGCCTTCTTCGTGATAATAGGTAGTTTAGGTACGATCATTTATAAATTTTAAAACTTATCGCGAGTGACAACCAAGTTTTTGGTGCCGTTTTCGGGGAACTAAGATATTAGGAACGCTCGATTTTTATTACTTTAGCCATTTGCTTTTATTGCAATTTAAATTTTGTTTTGATTTTCATTACTAAATTCTCCTTTTCTTTCTTCTGGCGGGTTCTTGTAGTTTATGACTAGAAGAAACCCGCCAGGACTATTACTTTTTGACGAAGAAATCGATCGAACAGTTTGCAGAAACCAAAGAGAAATAAGGCGAAGCCTAAGATACACAGAGGAAGAGCAAGAGGACAATAGATGGCTGAAAATCAAGAAAATCCGCAACCTCCTGCGCTTGCTACTGACCCAGTAAATCAGAATCCTGCTCCTCGTACTATGTATGATTATGCTAAACCTACTTTAACAGGAACTGAATCGAGTATAGTTAGGCCTGTTATTGCTGCAAATAATTCTAAACTGAAACCTAGCACAATTCAAAAGATACAGCAGTTTGTTCAGTTTGGTGGTTTGCAGGATGAAAACCCAAATACTCATTTAGTAAATTTTCTAGAGTTTTGCGACACATTCAAGATTAATGGCATTTCTGACGATGTAATTCACCTTCGGCTATTTCCATTTTCACTAAGGAATAAAGCTAAACAGTGGTTGAACTCATTACCATAAGGATCAATCACTACTTGGGAGCAAATGACTGAAAAGTTTTTACTAAAATACTTTCCACCTGCTAAAACAGCTAAACTAAGGAATGATATTTCTTCTTTTGTACAGATGGACTTAGAAACACTTTATGATGCATGGGAAAGATACAAGGACCTACTGCGAAGGTTCCCTCACCACGGGTTACCTCTATGGCTGCAAATTCAAACGTTTTACAATGGTGTGAACCCCTCGACAAGACAGATGATTGATGCAGCAACTGGTGGAACCATCAACAACAAAACACCTGCAGCCGCTTACGAATTTATTGAGGAGATGTCACTTAGTAACTATTAGTCGCAAGTCATGAGGACTAAGCCAACCAAAACAGCAAGCGTTTATAACGTCGATGCGGTTAATATGTTATCAAATCAAGTGGATCTTCTAAATAAAAAGATTGATGGTTTGCTTGGTTCTAAGCAGGTAAATCTAGTGATGAGGTGTGATTCAAGTGGAGGAGGCGTACATACAGAATATCAACCCTTCAATCCTACAACCGAAGAGGAACAAGTCCACTATATGGGTAGCAGTAACTCTAGATCTCAAAATAACCCATACAGTAATACCTATAATGCAGGTTGGAGGAGCCACCCAAATTTCTCATGGGGTGGTCAAGGAAATCAAAGGCCACAAAATCCTCTAGGTTATCAACAACCACCTTATTAACAGGAAAAAAAATTGAATCTTGAGGAGATGCTATCAAAATTCATCTCGGTGTTAGAAACCCGTTTCCAGAATACCGAGACAACACTTAAAAATCAACAAGCGTCGATCCAAGGGCTCGAAACTCAGATAGGCCAACTGTCTAAATTAATTTTTGAGCGACCACCAGGAAGTTTACCTTGTAACACCGAACCCAATCCAAAAGAACATGTGAAAGTAGTTACACTAAGGAGTGGGAAAGTGTTAGCTGAATCTAAAAAGAAGCTATAACAAGAAGCCGACAGAAGCAAAAGAGAGGACGTAAAACCCAAAAACAATGACAAACCAGTGCCAAAGGAATATAAACCACTAGTCCCTTACCTAGCTAAGTTGAAAAAGGACCGCATGGATGCATAATTCGGTTAAGCAATTACATATCAACTTACCTTTTGTTGAAGCCATCTCGTAGATGCCTACATACGCAAAATTTTTGAAGGAGCTTCTAACAAATAAAAATAAGTTTGAGGACTTATCTATAGTAGAACTCAACGAGGAGTGCTCGGCCATACTCTAAAATAAACTACCAACCAAACTGAAAGACCTAGGAAGTTTTACTATCCCCTACTTAATTGGTAGTTTGAATGTTGAGAAAGCACTAGCTGATTTAGGTGATAGCATTAATTTGATGCCATATAAGTTGTTTAAACAACTTGGTCCTGGGGAACCTTAACCCACTAGGATGAGTATTCAATTAGTTGACAGATCTGTTAAATATCCTAGGGGTATCATAGATGATGTGCTTGTGAAAGTAGATAAATTTATATTCCCTGTTGATTTTGTTGTGCTTGATATGGATGAGGATGTTGAAGTGCCTTTAATTTTAGGTCATCCATTTTTAGCCTCTACTAGGGCTGTTATTGATGTGGGAGATGGTAAACTTGTACTTAGAGTAGGTGACAAAGAGATTGTTTTTAAAATCTATGATGCCATGAGATTTTCTAGGGAGCAAGATGACTCATGTTATTTTATTGACTCTATTAATCATGCCACTCAAGATTCTTTTCAAGAAATCATACATGAAGACACATTGGAACTGTGTCTTACCCAAAGCGAGGAGGTAGATGATGATGATCCTGGGATAGGTAAGGTAAAAACTGAACTGAACTCCAATAAACGAGTTTCAAGACAAGTAGAATATGAGGGTATCAAGACAAATGATTAACTTAAGCAAAAACCCTCTATTGAATAATCCCCCAAACTGGAACTTAAACAGTTGCCAAATCATTTGGAATACGCATTCCTTGGACATAATTCTACATTGTCAGTGATTATTGCTTCTCACTTGTAACCCAAAGAAAAAGAGGAATTACTCCAAGTACTAAGAGAACATAAAAGGGCCATAGCTTGGAAAATTTCTGACATCAAAGGGATCAGCCCCTTTTTTTGCACCTAGAAAATTTTAATGGAAGATGAATATAAGCCATGTGTGCAAGCTCAAAGACAACTAAACCCCAACATGAATGAAGTTGTTAAAGCTGAGGTAATTAAACTTCTAGTTGTTGGAATTATTTATCCTATTTCTGACAGTTCTTGGGTAAGTCCAGTGCAGGTTGTTCCTAAGAAATGAGGCATGACGGACGTAACCAATGAAAAGAATGAATTAATCTCGACAAGAATAGTCATAAGTTGGAGAGTTTGTATTGACTACAGGAAGTTGAATAATGCCACGAGAAAAGATCACTTTCCCTTACCATTCATTGACCAAATGTTGGAAAGATTATCAGGGCACATGTACTACTGGTTTTTAGACGGACTCTCTGGTTATTTCCAAATCCCAATAGCTCCTGAAGATCAAGAAAAGACGACATTTACATGTCCATATGGTACGTTTGCTTATTGTAGAATGCCTTTTGGATTATGTAATGCTCCTGCCACTTTCAGCATTGTATGATGGACATCTTTGACGAACTCGTAGAAGACATCATGGAGGTATTTATGGATGACTTCTCGGTATTCGGTAACTCTTTCCATCTTTGCCTTAAAAATTTAAAACAAGTTTTAATAAGATGTGAGGAAACGAGCCTTGTGCTTAATTGGGAAAAATGTCACTTTATGGTTCAAGAAGGTATTATATTAGGACATAAAATTTCTAGTAAAGGGATTGAAGTTGACAAATCTAAAATTGAAACAATTAAAAAATTACCCCCTCCTAGTTTGGTCAAGGCTATTAGAAGCTTTTTAGGGCATGCTGGTTTTTATAGAAGATTTATTAAGGATTTTTCTAAAATAGCTAAGCCTTTGACTAAATTACTAGAAAAAGATGTACCTTTTAATTTCGATCAGGAATGCTTAGAAGCATTTAATACCTTAAAGGATAAATTAATTAATGCTCCAATCATAATCACACCTGACTGGAATTTACCTTTTGAACTAATGTGTGATGCGAGTGATTTTATAGTAGGTACGGTTTTGGGACAGCGACGAGACAAGCATTTTTAACCTATCTATTATGCTAGGAAAAGTTTGACAGCTGCACAAGAAAACTATACCACCACGAAGAAAGAGTTACTAGCTTTGGTTTTTGCATTCGATAAATTTCGATCATATCTCATATTATCTAAAGTTGTCGTTTACACTGACCATTCTGCCCTTCGCTACCTTTTAACTAAAACTGATGCAAAACCTTGACTCATTCGATGGATTATGTTGTTGCAGTAATTAGACTTGGAGATTCTAGATAAGAAATGAGCTAAAAATCTCGCGGCCGATCATCTTTCCAGGCTTGAGAACTCAAATACCAAAGAACCAGATGAAGTTGAAATAAATGATTCGTTTTCTGAAGAATAATTCTTTATTATATCTGATTCTGAGGCACCTTGGTTTGCAGATATTGCAAATTTTTTAGCCACTAACATTATCCCAAAAGGGTTGGCACACGAGCAAAAGAAGTGATTCTTTAATGATGTGAAAAATACTTTTGGGACGAGCCTTTTCTTTTCTGCATATGTACAGATCAAGTCATTAGGAGATGCGTTACAAGGGCAGAAACATCAAAAATCTTGGAACATTACCACTCAAGACCGATTGGAGGACACTACAGTGGAACTAAGACAGCATATGAAATACTTGAATTAGGTTTTTATTGGCCCTCGTTATTCAAAGACGCCAATAGGTACGTTCTTTCTTGTGAAAAATGCCGACGGACAGGTAATATCTCTAAACGTGATGAAATACCTCAAAACTATATGCTTTCATGTGAAATATTTGACGGTCGGGGTATCAACTTCATGGGTCCATTCACTAGTTCATTTGGGAATAAATACATCTTAGTAGCAGTTGATTATATGTCCAAATGGGTGGAAGCCCAAGCTTTACCTACTAATGATGCTAGAGTGGTAGTACGATTCCTTAAGAAACTCTTCTCTAGATTCAGAACACCTAGAGCAATTATCAGTGACAGGGGTACTCATTTTTGTAACATCCAATTTGAGAAAACCCTTAAGAAATATGGAGTTCATCACAGAACAGCCACCCCTTACCATCCTCAAACTAATGGACAAGTTGAAGTAGCAAACCAAGTGATCAAATGGATTCTTGAAAAGACAGTAGAATCAAATAGGAAGGATTGGGCGATGAAAGTAGATGATGCTTTATGGGCTTATAAAGCTGCTTTTAAGACTCCCATAGGAACATCACCTTACAGACTTGTTTACGGAAAAAGTTGTCATCTACCATTCGAACTAGAGCATAAAGCCATCTGGGCTATTAATTTTCTAAACCTTGATCCCAAACTTGTCAGTGAAAAGAGGTTGATGCAGTTGAATGAGTTAGATGAGTGGTGAGCCAATGCATACGAAAACTTACGCCTATACAAGGAAGCAACAAAGCGGTGCCACGACGCTCGTTTAAAGCAACAAAAACAATTTGAAGTCGGAGATCTTGTCCTGCTATATCATTCGAGACTCAAACTATTTCCTGGGAAACTTAAATCACGATGGTTAGGACCCTTCATAGTTCAATCTATTTTTCCATATGGCACAGTAGAGGTAAGTCACCCATCACAAGGCACTTTCAAGGTAAATGGACATCGTCTAAAACTTTATAACGGTGAGAATTTTAAAGACGATGTGTGACAACCCGAATTAGGGCCTAATCAGAATAGTAGTTTTGTGACCACAAATTCGAGATAGAAATAATTATTTTATAATTATTTTGAGGTTTATGATATGATTTCATGATTTTGTAAAAATTTCGTGATGAAATTCTATGCATTGAGCGCTTAAGTTGAGATTAGGGACTAAACCGAATAAATTGCAAAACTCGTGTTTTAGAAGTTTTTAGTATGAAATTTCTTTGGGATATTAATTAGGAGGTCTTAAATAGAAATTTGACCAATTCCTAAGTTATGGACAAAAGTTGGACATGGAGGGAATTTTTGGAAAGTTTAGTAGTAAGGGCATTTTGGTCATTTGTATATTAAATGAAATAAAATGGGAAAAATAACACAAAAATTGGTCATCACCTTCACTAGTTGCTGTCGAAATTTTCTCTCCTCCATAGCTGGGGTTTCTTCAACTTTCAAGCTTCATAGTAAGTGATTTTAAGCCCCGTTTTTAATGTTCTTTACATTTTTGAAATCCTCGTAACTCGGTTTACCTATTTCTACCATTATTTTGAGTTAGGGTTTATGTTTAAAAATTTACCCATGAATGATAGACATGTATTTTGATGTTTGAATATGAATGTTTGAAGTTAGGAGAACGATCTTTTCTAAGCGATTTTTAGCGAAAACGAGCAAAACGGCATAATCTATAAAAATATCTGTTGTTCATAACTATGTGTTAGAGTGAGAATTTGATGTTGCCATAGAAGAGAAAAATGATCAGCATGTCATTAAACATAAGAATAAGGGCTGAAATTAAATTTCCGAGCCTTGGGGAAAAATCATAATTTTGTAAAAGTAAGGGGGAAAAATGTGATTTTTGCATAATGTGATTTTTGGATTGAAATAAATAGTTCGAGTGTTAAATAAGCTAAATGTGTTGTTATAGATCAAGAAAGGCGTGGAATCGATCTCGAACGGGGGAAGGAAAAAGTTTTGGACTAAATTGCAAAATTCCCATATTTTGCACCGAGGTAAGTTTGTATGTAAATAATACGTTAATTTCATTTACATTCTTATATTTCAGCCTATTATATATATATATATATATATATATATATATATATATATATATATATTAGCTGATGTTGAAGCATAAATCGACTATTGGAAGAATGGAAATAGTAATAGAGAGAGAAATCCCGGTTGAACATTCGGAAAGATCAAATAAAACAGATGGAGTGTAGCTAGGTCACATGTATGGTGCTGAGTGCACATCATGTGTACAAGAAAGCTACGAGATACTATGTAGTGGCTAGGTCACATGTGTGATACGGGATGTATCCCATGTAGACAAGAGAGCTACAGGAGAGATAAATGTAGCTAGGTCGCATATGTGATTCCAAGTGAAGGACACCATGTAGACAAGAGAGCTACGAGATAAATGCTGCTAGTAATGCGCCGGCTCCCGCACAAGGGACCGCGCCTGTGGAAAGTAGACTTGAGACATTGAGACAGGGAGATGAGGCTCGGGATGCCTTTCTCCAAATGATGAACAATTGGTATACTGAGTTTATTCGAGCAAACCCAAATGTTCAACCTCCTCCACCCCCTCCCATACCTCAGACAGTTCCTGTAGCTGCTCAAGGCATAGATTTGGTAAGAATGAACAAGCCTCTGGTTGACAAGATTCGAAAACAAGGGGCCGAAGAGTTTAGAGCAAAGATCGATGATGATCCCAAGAAAGCGGAGTTCTGGCTTGAAAATTCTACCCGTGTATTTGATGAGCTCTCATGTACACCTGAGGAGTGCTTAAAGTGTGCTGTATCACCTTTGAGAGGTTCGGCCTACCACTGGTGGAAGACCTTGGTAGCAGTGGTGCCAAAAGAAAGAGTTACTTGGGATTTCTTCCAGGAAGAATTCAGAAAGAAATACATAAGTCAGTGATTTATTGATAAAAAACGGAAGGAGTTCTTTGAATTGAAACAGGGCAAGATGTCTGTGGCAGAGTATGAACGTGAATTTGTAAGACTCAGCAAGTATGCCCAGGAATGTGTGTCCACCGAGGCTATTATGTGCAAAAGATTTGAGGGTGGGCTTAATGAGGATATTAAAGTGTTTGTGGGAATTCTGGAGCTGAAAGAATTTGTAGTATTGGTTGATCGAGCTCTTAAAGCTGAAGAATTGAATAAAGAAAGAAGAAAAGTTGCTATTAAGGCTCGAGATGCCAGAAAGAGGCCGATAAGTAAGTCATTTTAATCTCAGTCAAAGAGGTCTAAAGAGACAAACCCTCGAATGACAGTTTCAGCTGGAAATTCACACCGAGATCGTGGTAAGGCATATTCGGGGTCTAAAGCTCAAGCTACTTCAGTGGCAAGTGTCGGTAATGTGCGGTCTAAAAACTCAGATATGTCGAGAATGTGGCAGGCAACATTTTGGTGAGTCTTTGAGGAATGAGCGAGCTTGTTTTAGGTGTGGTTCTCATGAGCATTTTATCGAGACCATCCGAGAAAGTTAAAGAAGAAAAATTTTAGAGCGTTAGACAGTACTACCGCCAGCAGAGAGGTAGACCCCCGAGAAATACTGGAAGTGGAGCTAGCAGTAAAACTATGATGAAAGATTTAGCAGCGAGATCAGAAGCTAGAGCACCTGCTAGAGCTTATACCATACGTGCCCGAGAGGATGCATCATCTCCCGATGTGATTACTGGTACATTTTTTCTTTATGATACTATTGTTGTTGCATTGATTGATCCCGGGTCTACTCATTCCTATATTTGTGTGAATTTAGTGTCTAATAAGAAGTTGTCTGTTGAGTTTACTGAGTATGCGATTAAAGTGTCGAACCCCTTAGGCCCATATGTGCTAGTTGATAAGGTTTGCAAGAATTGCCCATTAATGATTCAAGGTCACTATTTTCCGGCTAATTTGATGCTGTTACCATTTGATGAGTTTGACTTTATCTTGGGAATGGACTGGTTGACATTGTATGATGCCAAGGTAAATTGTAAACAGAAAATATTGGGGTTGAAATGTGAAAACGGTGTAATTCTGTGGGTTGAAACAGATGAATCAAATAAATTACCTATGGTGATTTCGTGCATGTCTGCACAGAAATACGTAAGGAAAGGGTGCGAAGCTTATCTTACCTATGTAATAAATACTGAAATATCTGAATCGAAGCTTGAATCAGTGCCGATAGTCTGTGAATTTCCAGATGTATTTCCAGAAGAATTGCCTGGGTTGCCTCCAAACAGAGAGATAGAGTTTGCCATTGATTTGTTGCCAAGGACTGCACCGATCTCGATTGCTCCATATAGAATGGCTCCGACTGAATTAAGAGAATTGAAGGCTCAGTTGCAAGAGTTAACAGACAAGGGATTTGTGAGACCGAGTTTCTCTCCTTGGGGTGCTCCTGTATTATTTGTAAAAAGGAAAGATGGCTCAATGAGGCTTTGCATTGATTACCGTCAGCTCAATAAGGTGACTATAAAGAACAAGTACCCGTTACCGAGGATTGACGATTTATTCGATCAGTTGAAGGGGGCAATAGTGTTTTCAAAGATCGATTTGAGGTCTGGTTACTACCAGTTGAGAGTTAAGGAGTCGGATGTGTCGAAAACTGCCTTTAGGACAAGGTATGGACATTATAAGTTCCTTGTGATGCCTTTTGGCTTAACAAATGCTCCAGCTATTTTTATAGACTTGATGAACCGAATCTTTCAGCCATATTTAGATAAGTTTGTAGTAGTGTTTATAGATGGCATTCAAATTTATTCTCGGGATGAGTCTGAACACGCCGAACACTTGAGAACCATATTGCAGATCTTGAGGGAAAAGAAACTATTTGCTAAGTTTAGTAAAAGTGAGTTCTGGCTTCGTGAAGTCAGATTTTTGGGACACATAGTCTCGGGTGATGGTATTTGGGTGGATCCGAGAAAGATTTCCACGATCATTGATTGGAAACCGCCAAAGAATGTATCCGAGGTTAGAAGCTTTTTAGGCTTGGCCGGGTATTATAGATGTTTTGTCGAGGGATTTTCAATGATTGTGTAACACCCCGTACCCGAGACCGTTACCGGGGTTGCACACGAGGTATTTACGGACTTATTTCATTGACTTGTACGGTTCATTTTTAAAAATTTTAGACATCTGGCAAACAGCATCATGGCCACTTTAAAAATCATATCTCGAGTTCCGAAGCTCAAAAACTTATTCCGTAAATTTTATCTGAAACTAGACTCATGTATATATCTACACATTTTTTTCTAGAATTTTTGATCGGGCCAAACGGTACAGTTTATTAGTTTAAGTCTTCCCTGTTACAGGGTTCGACTACACAGACATTCATGCATTGCAACTTAGGTATCTCCCTATACAGGGCTCCAATTCTTATGCCGTTTGTTTCTAAAGAAACTAGACTCAACAAGGAATCTGTACATATGGGGCATGACTTCTAATTATCTCTGGTTAATTTATAGTAAATTTTCAAAGTCAGAACAGAGGATCCAGAAATCGCTCTGGCCCTGTTTCATGAAAACCTAAATATCTCTTAACTTTTGTTTCTTCCATAAGAAAGTAGATTCATCAAGGTTCGATTACATAATTTATTCACTAATTAACTCCATTCCTACAATTTTTAGTGATTTTTCAAATTGACACTACTGTTGCTATCAACGTCTGTCTTTAGGGTAGACTTTACCTATTACTTAGTTTCCATGATTTAACTAACCCTTTAGTATATATAGTACAAAATAAGATTGTGATTAACCATCCCAATGGTCAATCATTGCCAAGCATATCCACATTTCTCAATAACTATATACATACACGAAGATTATAACAATATACTCAAAACATATATATATAAGTCATTTTCGCATGACTATCAAATTTATACAAAACCAAAAGGTATAAGACAACATCAACAAGGGCAATCCTATACATGCCATTTCAAAGTTCAACCAAAAGTGTACCGAAAGGGGTTTTGATAGTGTGGACGACTTCAACTTCGAAAATCTCGAGTCCGATAGCTGACGAACCAAAATCTATAAGACAAAGAATCAAAGAAACGGAGTAAGCATTTAATGCTTAGTAAGATTGAATAATGAACTTATACACAACCGAAGTATAACATTCACACGACTAAACAAATAATATCATGCATACATATTCTCAAAATCACACTTACATCGCATTACTACCCTTATATTCATGCACAAAAGATCGACTTAGTCAAAGGCCGGGTAGTTCGTTTATCGACCGAGAGAAAACTACTTGTAAGGATCAACTAATTTAATGCAAACACGAAACATACCTCGTCGTTGGAATTCTACGAGCATATCAATTGAAACTATTACAGCAAGTTGCTCAATCCCAAGCCAAGTATCTTCGAGATCTAACCGGATATAGTTATTTGCTCGAATGCCTTCGGGACATAACTCGGATATAGTAACTCGCACAATTGCCTTCGGGACATAGCCCGGATGTAGTACTCGCACAATTGCCTTCGGGACATAGCCCGATATAGTAACTCGCACAATTGCCTTCGGACATATCCTGATATAGTAACTCGCACAATTGCCTTCGGGACATAGCCCGGACATAATCAAAATATTCATGCACATATCCATAATTCATAACATGTCTATATTTCATTTTCGTAATTCGAGTTCAAACGCAAAAATCACGTATTAATCAATCTCATTTTCGGCTCACTAGTCACATACAAGCATCATGGTGTAGTTTGCTTTACGACACGATCTTTATGCACATACGGCTACCCGCCATTCATATAGACTAAATAATTCAACATATAATTCAAGTAGAATCATCATATCGCCATATTTTTGTTATGCTCGTAAGTTATGACTTAATTAATTCGTAAACTAAGTCTCATTACTCGAACACTTACCTCGGATGTTGTCGCATGCGACTCGGATGACTATTCGACCACTTTTTCCTTCCCTTTATCGGATTTAGTTCCCTTTGCTCTTGAGCTTAATTTAACAAATAAATTGATTTAGTCGTTTGAGTATCGAAAAGAGGAACTCAAGGTATTTAGCCCATATATATATATACATTAGACATTAGAGTCACCTATTTATGAAACCATGAATCAATTCAACATATTAACCCACACTCTCCTTTAGCCAATTGTTTAGGCCAAGATAAAAGCATCAATATGCTTGCCCCTAACCGAATGCATGCAACACCAATTTTCCTCCTATGGCCGAAAATGCATTTCTATGTTGAGGCCTATTATATGCTTAATTATGCATACACCTAATCAAAAATAATTTCTAACATCTTTATATCATTATACACTAGGCCGAATACTCTTACCAAGTTCACCTATATTCATCCACAAACTCTTCAATGATCATTCACATATTCATTAAAGAAATGGAAATTTTAGCAACTTTTAACTTAATACCTAATCAATTATAATATAACTACATATTCTTTTCACATTATTAACTCAAATCACATATATTATCCACATATAGCATTTTCACAATCGGCATTAGCATCAACCATAGTAGCCGATTCTTTCTTCTTGTACCTATGCATCTTTTCTTTTGAACTATAGTTAGTTCAAACACTCACACACTAAGAATCATCCAATTCAACAAGAAATAAAATCCCTAATCCTCAACTATCATGGCCGGAAGTGCTAGTCATCCTAATATCAAAATCTCTAACATGGGTTACCTAAAGAACTTGGCAATTAATTCAAATTTATCAAGCAATTAAAAAAATTCACATGAATCTCATACCTTAAAGATGATTTTAGTGACCGAATGGTTCTTCTCCCCAACTCTCTTTCACATTCGGTTTTTGGGATGAACAAGGTGCTAACTTTGTTATTTTCACCCACTAGCTATTTTAATTCCTTATTTTATTTCATTAATTCATGTTATTTAATCATTTAACTAAATAAAACCAATATAAAATTCATATTTTATAACATGACTAGCACATGGCCGGCCACTAGCTCAAAATGGGCAATTTAACATGCAAAACCATTCCTTTAAACACATGCATTATTTACTCATTCTAAATTAGCCTATCACATTTCAAAAGTGTCACATTTTAGTCCTATTGATTAAATTCACATGCAAATGACCAAATCAAAGCTTGAAATTTTCACACTCGTATTTGCTTACTTCGAAATCATGAAACATAATTTATAATTATATTTTTTTTATAACTCGGTTTTGTGGTCCCGAAACCACTTTCCGACTAGGGTCAAATTAGGGTTGTCACAACTCTCCCCCACTTAAGAAATTTTCGTCCCCGAAAATCTTACCAGTGAATAAATTTGGATATCGTTCCTTCATAGATGTCTCAGTTTCCCAAGTAGCTTCTTCAATTCCGTGTTTGAGCCATAACACCTTTACTAAAGGAATCTTTTTGTTTCTCAACTCTTTCACTTCACGAGCTAGGATACGAATCCGTTCTTCTTCATAACTCAAATCAGATTGAATTTCAACCTCTAATGGATTAATTATGTGCAAAGGATCAGATCTATAACGTCAAAGCATTGATACATGAAAAACATTGTGAATCCTTTCAAGTTCAGGGGGCAAAATCAATCTATACGCAACTGGACCAATTCGTTCGGATACTTCATATGGTCTTATGAACCTCGAACTCAGTTTTCCCTTGCGGCCAAATCTGAGTATCTTTTTCCAAGGTGAGACCTTAAGAAATACTTTGTCTCCCACCTGATACTCAATATCTCTTCGTTTTAAGTCCGCATACAATTTCTGACGATCTAATGCTACCTTCAGACTTTCACGAATTATTTTTACTTTCTGTTCAGCATCTTTAATCAAATCCACTCCAAAAATTTTACTTTCACCGAGCTCGGTCCAAAACAATGGCGTACGGCATTTACGCCCGTACAAAGCTTCATAAGGTGCCATCTTAATACTTGATTGAAAACTATTGTTGTAAGCGAACTCAATCAAAGGTAAGTACCGCTCCCATGAACCACTAAACTCAAGGATGCAACATCTCAACATATCCTCAAGTATCTGAATTATCCGCTCGGATTGACCATCAGTTTGCGGATGGAAAGCGGTGCTAAAATGCAGCTTGGTACCCAAAGCTTCTTGCAATTTCTTCCAAAATCGTGAGGTCAATCTCGGATCTCTCATCCCACACAATAGAAATCGGTACCCGTGTAGTCTCACAACTGAGAAACATACAATTCAAATAGTTTATCCAATGAAAAATCCGTACGTACGGGGATAAAATGAGCCGACTTAGTCAGTCTATCAACAACAACCCAAATCGCATCTTTCTTACTTGTCGACAATGGCAACCCAGATACAAAATCCATTGTGACTCGATCCCATTTCCATTCAGGTATCATGATCGGCTGAAGTAAACCCGTAGGCACTTGATGCTCCGCCTTCAATTGCTGACATATTAAACACTTCAAAACAAATTCGGAAATGTCTCATTTCATACCATGCCACCAAAACTGACGTCTCAGATCGTTGTACATTTTCGTACTCCCCGGGTGAAGTGACATTCGACCACAATGAGCTTCGTTCAAAATCATCGAAATGCGTTCTGCATTTCTTGGAACACACAACTGACTTCTGAACCTCAAACAATCGTCCTCATCAAGTTGAAACTCCGATTCCATATTCGGGACACATTCAGCCCGTTTTGCAACCAATTCTTCATCGATTTTCTGAGCTTCACGAATTTGATGAATCAACAATGGTTTGGCCTTTAATTCTGCCACTAACACATTGTCGGATAAAATAGACAAATGTACATTCATTGCTCGTAAAGCAAACAGTGATTTACGACTTAAGGCATCCGCAACCATATTAGCCTTTCCCGGGTGATAGTCAATAACAAGCTCATAATCTTTTAACAACTCAAGCCAACGTCTTTGTCGCAAATTTAAGTCTCTTTGGGTCATCAAATATTTGAGACTTTTGTGATCCGAAAACACATGGCACTTCTCACCAAATAAGTAGTGTCGCCATATTTTCAAGGCGAATACAATGGCAGCTAATTCGAGATCATGAGTCGGATAATTTTTCTCATGTGGCTTTAATTGTCTCGACGCATATGCCACAACTCGACCTTCTTGCATCAATACGCAACCCAACCCAAGTAGGGAGGCATCACTATAAATGACAAACTCTTTGTCTGATTCGGGCTGCACTAAGATTGGAGCTTCAGTCAAATAGGTTTTCAGTTGATCAAAACTTTTCTGACATTTATCCGTCCATTCGAACTTAACATCTTTTTGAAGTAGCTTCGTCATTGGTGTGGCTATCATCGAGAAACCTTTTACAAATCGTCGGTAGTAACCGGCAAGTCCCAAAAAGCTTCGAACCTCAGTAATATTTCTCGGAGGCTTCTAGTTAAGTATGGCTAAAATTTTATTCGGATCAACTCGAATACCCGATGCAGATACCACATGACCCAAAAAGCTAACTTCTCTTAACCAGAACTCACACTTACTGAACTTAGCATATAACTGTTTATCCCGTAAAATTTGCAACACTAATCTCAGGTGCTCGGCATGTTCGGTCTCATCTCTAGAATAGACCAAGATGTCATCAATAAACACAACTACGAACCGGTCCAAATACTGTCTGAAGATTCGATTCATCAAATCCATAAACACCGCAGGGGCATTAGTGAGCCCAAACGGCATCACTAAAAACTCGTAGTGGCCGTATCTCGTTCTGAAAGCAGTTTTAGGTATATCCGAATCTCGAACTCGTAGCTGATAATAACCCGATCTCAAATCTATCTTTGAAAACACCGAGGCTCCCTTCAGTTGGTCAAACAAATCATCAATACGCGGTAACGGATATTTATTCTTTATCGTTACTTTATTCAGCTGACGATAGTCAATGCACAACCTCATGGTTCCGCCTTCTTTTCACAAACAATACCGTGCACCCTAAGGTGAGAAACTTGGTCGAGCGAAACCTTTATCCGTCAACTCTTGCAACCGAGCTTTCAATTCCTTTAATTCCGTTGGTGCCATACGATACGGAGCTATCGAAATCGGTGTAGTCCTGTGTAAAGCTCGATGCCAAACTCTACCTCCCGAAATGTGGTAAACCCAGGTAATTCTTCGGGAAAAACATCGGGTATTCACAAACCACTCGTGCTGATTCAGCTTCTTTTCTAACTCTTTGTCATTCAAGACATACGCAAGGTATGTTTCACACCTCTTTCTTACATTTACTGAGCCAAAGATCGACGATATTACAACGTGGCAACCTATTCAAGTCGATGAGACTCGACTCGGATTATCTCGTTATTTACACACCTCAAATCGATGGTTTTTCTTTTGCAATTTACAATTGCGTCATGTACTGATCAACCAATCCATACCGAGGATAACATCAAATTCGTCAAGCGGTAAAAGCATCAAATTGGCGGAAAAAGCAGAACCTCGGATTACTAGGGGCATTTCTTGCACACTTTATCGACAAGTACGTGCGTAACGACCCAAGGGATTTGACACCGAATTACAAATTCATGACTCAACCGTAGAGTCTTACTGGATGCTAAAGTTTTACATATATAAGAATGAGTAGAACCAGGGTCAATCAAAGCAATCACATTAGTATCAGAGAGTAAAAGTACCGATAATAACATCCGGCGAGGAAGCATCCTCGCGGCGCGATAAGCGTAAGCCTAGCGCGAGCACGAGCCTCAGATCTGGTTGTAGCATCTCTAGATCCTCTCTGGCCGCGACTAGTATTTCTCGCATTCCTAGATGGTCTACCCCGAGTAGTAGTAGCACCCGGTTTCACACTCTGATTTACATTCTGTTCAGACATCCTCGGGCAATCTTTAATAAAGTGGTCAATTGATCCGCACTTGTAACAGGAGCGGTCATGGAATCTACAACTCCTCGAGTGCCATTTACCACAATATTGACACTCCGTTCTATCTCGACGGTCATTTCCAACACTGGCAACCGACGTGACTCGTGTACTCACAGGAGGTCGATCGCGATCTCGTCTTGAAAAACCTAATGTGTCTTTGGATCGGCCAGAATCATCTCTAAATTTCTTCGATGACTGTTGAAAGGGCTTTCCCGATGATCTCTTACGGAACTCTTTAGCTCCCAATTTAGCTTTTCTTTTCTCCTTACCGAGCTCTTCGGCTTTGCAAGCTCGCTCGACAAGCACTACAAACTCTCTGATCTCTAAAATGCCAACATACAATTTTATATCTTCATTCAAACCATCTTCAAAACGTTTACACATTATAGCTTCTGAAGAAACGCATTCTCGAGCGTACCGGCTAAGCCTCACAAACTTTCGTTCATAATCGATGAACTCATGGAACCTTGTTTAAGTTCAAGAAATTCTTTTCGTTTTTGATCAATGAATCTCTGGCTGATATACTTTTTTCGAAACTCGGTTTGAAAGAACTCCCAAGTTACCCGCTCTCTGGGCACAACAGAAGTCAACGTATTCCACTAATAGTAAGCAGAATCACGTAACAAGGAGATAGTACACTTTAGGCACTCATCGGGTGTGCAAGATAGCTCATCGAGTACCCGTATAGTGTTATCCAACCAAAATTCATCTTGCTCGGCATCATCGCTGTCCGTGGCTTTAAATTCAGAAGCCCCGTGTTTTCGGATCTTGTCAACTGGGGGTTTACTTGACCTTCTTTGGTCAGTTGCAGGAGGTATTGTAGGTGCGGGGGTGGCATTAGTCGGGAATGGAGGTTGTGGTATAGCCGTATTAGTTCGAATGTATTGGTTGAACCAATCGTTCATCACGCTATAGAAAGCTTGTCTAGCTTCATCATTCGGATTACTAGCAATAGGTTGAGAGTTCGCCGGAGTTGTCCCTTGTGCAGGAGCAGGCGCTACACTCTCAAGGTCATCAGCTACCGCTCGGTCGGGATCGGGATCCATTACTATAATAAACACATTTTCAATTGTCAGAAATCACCACACTATCAAATAATCACAAAATGGCATGTATAGCTAGACCCAAACATATTACGGTAGTCCTAGAATCAACTAAACCGTAGCTCTGATCCCAATAAAATGTAACACCCCGTACCCGAGACCGTTACCGGGGTTGCACACGAGGTATTTACGGACTTATTTCATTGACTTGCACGGTTCATTTTTAAAAATTTCAGACATGCTGGCAAACTGCATCACGGCCACTTTAAAAATCATATCTCGAGTTCCGAAGCTCAAAAACTTATTCTGTAAATTTTCCCTGAAACTAGACTCATGTATCTATCTACACATTTTTTTCTAGAATTTTTGATCAGGCCAAATGGTACAGTTTATTAGTTTAAGTCTTCCCTGTTACAGGGTTCGACTACACAGACCTTCATGCATTGCAACTTAGGTATCTCCCTATACAGGGCTCCAATTCTTATGCCGTTTGTTTCTAAAGAAACTAGACTCAACAAGGAATCTGTCATATGGGGCATGACTTCTAATTATCTCTGGTTAATTTATATTAAATTTTCAAAGTCAGAACAGGGGATCCAGAAATCGCTCTGGCCCTATTTCATGAAAACCTAAATATCTCTTAACATCTGATTCATTTGGCTGTTTCGTTTCTTCCATAAGAAAGTAGATTCATCAAGGTTCGATTACATAATTTATTCACTAATTAACTCCATTCCTACAATTTTTAGTGATTTTTCAAATTGACACTACTGTTGCTATCAACGTCTGTCTTTAGGGTAGACTTTACCTATTACTTAGTTTCCATGATTTAACTAACCCTTTAGTATATATAGTACAAAATAAGATTGTGATTAACCATCCCAATGGTCAATCATTGCCAAGCATATCCATATTTCTCAATAACTATATACATACACGAAGATTATAACAATATACTCAAAACATATATATATAAGTCATTTTCGCATGACTATCAAATTTATACAAAACCAAAAGGTATAAGACAACATCAACAAGGGCAATCCTATACATGCCATTTCAAAGTTCAACCAAAAGTGTACCGAAAGGGGTTTTGATAGTGTGGACGACTTCAACTTCAAAAATCCCGAGTCCGATAGCTGACGAACCAAAATCTATAAGACAAAGAATCAAAGAAACGGAGTAAGCATTTAATGCTTAGTAAGATTGAATAATGAACTTATACACAACCGAAGTATAACATTCATACGACTAAACAAATAATATCATGCATACATATTCTCAAAATCACACTTACATCGCATTACTACCCTTATATTCATGCACAAAAGATCGACTTAGTCAAAGGCCAGTAGTTCGTTTATCGACCGAGAGAAAACTACTTGTAAGGGATCAACTAATTTAATGCAAACACGAAACATACCTCGTCGTTGGAATTCTACGAGCATATCAATTGAAACTATTACAGCAAGTTGATCAATCCCAAGCCAAGTATCTTCGAGATCTAACCGGATATAGTTATTTGCTCGAATGGCTTCGGGACATAACTCGGATATAGTAACTCGCACAATTGCCTTCGGGACATAGCCCGGATGTAGTACTCGCACAATTGCCTTCGGGACATAGCCCGGATATAGTAACTCGCACAATTGCCTTCGGGACATATCCCGGATATAGTAACTCGCACAATTGCCTTCGGGACATAGCCCGGACATAATCCAAATATTCATGCACATATCCATAATTCATAACATGTCTATATTTCATTTTCGTAATTCGAGTTCAAACGCAAATCACGTATTAATCAATCTCATTTTCGGCTCACTAGTCACATACAAGCATCATGGTTTAGTTTGCTTTACGACACGATCTCTATGCACATACGGCTACCCGTCATTCATATAGACTAAATAATTCAACATATAATTCAAGTAGAATCATCATATCGCCATATTTTTGTTATGCTCGTAAGTTATGACTTAATTAATTCGTAAACTAAGTCTCATTACTCAAACACTTACCTCAGATGTTGTCGTACGACTCCGATGACTATTCGACCACTTTTTCCTTCCCTTTATCGGATTTAGTTCCCCTTTGCTCTTGAGCTTAATTTAACAAATAAATTGATTTAGTCGTTTGAGTATAGAAAAGAGGAACTCAAGGTATTTAGCCCATATATATATATACATTAGACATTAGAGTCACCTATATATGAAACCATGAATCAATTCAACATATTAACCCACACTCTCCTTTAGCCGATTGTTTAGGCCAAGATAAAAGCATCAATATGCTTGCCCCTAACCGAATGCATGCAACACCAATTTTCCTCCTATGGCCGAAAATGCATTTCTATGTTGAGGCCTATTATATGCTTAATTATGCATACACCTAATCAAAAATAATTTCTAACATCTTTATATCATTATACACTAGGCCGAATACTCTTACCAAGTTCACTTATATTCATCCACAAACTCTTCAATGATCATTCACATATTCGGCTAAAGAAATGGAAATTTTAGCAACTTTTAACTTAATACCTAATCAATTATAATATAACTACATATTCTTTTCACATTATTAACTCAAATCACATATATTATCCACATATAGCATTTTCACAATCGGCATTAGCATCAACCATAGTAGCCGATTCTTTCTTCTTGTACCTATGCATCTTTTCTTTTGATCCTTAGTTAGTTCAAACACTCACACACTAAGAATCATCCAATTCAACAAGAAATAAAATCCCTAATCCTCAACTATCATGGCCGAAAGTGCTAGTCATCCTAATATCAAAATCTCTAACATGGGTTACCTAAAGAACTTGGCAATTAATTCAAATTTATCAAGCAATTAAAAAAATCACATGAATCTCATACCTTAAAGATGATTTTAGTGACCGAATGGTTCTTCTCCCCCAACTCTCCTTCACATTCGGTTTTTGGGATGAACAAGGTGCTAACTTTGTTATTTTCACCCACTAGCTATTTTAATTCCTTATTTTATTTCATTAATTCATGTTATTTAATCATTTAACTAAATAAAACCAATATAAAATTCATATTTTATAACATGACTAGCACATGGCCGGCCACTAGCTCAAAATGGGCAATTTAACATGCAAAACCATTCCTTTAAACACATGCATTATTTACTCATTCTAAATTAGCCTATCACATTTCAAAAGTGTCACATTTTAGTCCTATTGAATAAATTCACATGCAAATGACCAAATCAAAGCTTGAAATTTTCACACTCGTATTTGCTTACTTCGAAATCATGAAACATAATTTATAATTATATTTTTTTTATAACTCAGTTTTGTGGTCCCGAAACCACTTTCCGACTAGGGTCAAATTAGGGTTGTCACAGGTTGCCTCTCCTATGACTAAGTTGTTGCAAAAGAATGTTAAGTTTGAATGGACTGATAAATGTCAGCAGAGTTTTGAAAAACTGAAAGGACGATTGACTGAAGCACCAATTTTAGTACAGCCCGAGCCAGGGAAGGAGTTTGTAATTTATAGTGATGCATCATTGACAGGCCTTGGATGTGTGTTGATACAAGACGGTAAAGTGGTAGCTTATGCCTCGAGACAGTTAAAACCGCATGAGAAGAACTATCCTACACATGATTTGGAATTGGCCACTATTGTCTTTGCCTTGAAGATTTGGCGGTATTATTTGTATGGTGAAAAATGTCAAATTTTTACTGATCACAAAATTTTGAAGTATTTGATGAATTAAAAGGATTTGAATCTACGACAACGGAGATGGCTTGAATTATTGAAGGATTATGAGCTAGTGATTGATTATCATCTGGGAAAAGCGAATGTAGTTGCTGACGCCTTGAGCAGGAAATCTCTTTTTACTTTGAGGGCCATGAATACGAAGTTAGCATTGTCTAATGACGGGTCAATATTGGCAGAGATGAGGGTTAAACCGTTGTTTCTCCAGCTAATCTGTGATGCTCAAAAGAACGATAGTGAGTTACAAACTAAGAGAACTCAATGCGAATCGGGTGACGACTCAGATTTTCGAGTTGGACCAGATGACTGTTTGATGTTTCGAGATAGGATTTGTGTACCGAAAAATGATGAATTGATTCAGAAAATATTACATGAGGTGCACAGTGGTCGTTTGTCGATTCACCACAGTACCACAAAAATGTATAATGATGTAAAGAAGTTATATTGGTGGCGGGCATGAAAAGGACATTTACGAATTTGTATCCAAGTGTTTGATCTGTCAACAAGTAAAAGTTTGAACATCAAGTGCCTTCGATTACTCCAACCGTAATGGTGCACGAGTGGAAATGGGATAAGATTACCATGGATTTTGTAACCGGTTTGCCTTTGACTCCTAAAAAGAAGGATGCTGTCTGGGTAGTGGTTGATAGGTTAACAAAGTTGGCTCACTTTATACCGGTACGTACCGATTACTCACTTGATAAATTAGCTAAATTATATATTGCTGAAATTGTGAAGTTGCACAGGGTACCTATGTCTATAATATCAGATAGAGATCCAAGTTTTACCTCAAGATTCTGGAAAAAGTTACAAGAAGCTTTGGGCACAAAATTGAACTTTAGTACCGCGTTTCATCCACAAACAGATGGTCATCGGAAAGAGTAATCCAGGTACTCGAAGATATATGCTGATGTCTTGTGTTTTAGAATTTAAAGGCGATTGGGAGAAATATCTATCTTTGGTTGAATTTGCCTACAATAATGATTTTGATCAAGTATACAAATGGCACCGCATGAAGCCTTGTATGGTCGCAAGTGTCGACTCCTTTATATTGGGTGAACTTAGTGAGAAAGCAGATCCATGGGGTTGATCTAATTAAAGAAATCAAGAGAAAGTAAAAGTAATTCGTATTCGCAATGAATCTTTGCTTCAGATTGACAAAAGTCATATGCAGATTTAAAAAGAAAAGAGATTGAATTTCAGGTAGGTGATAAAGTGTTCTTGAAGGTATCACCATGGAAAAAGATTCTAAGATTTGGCCGGAAAGGCAAGTTGAGTCCACGTTTTATTGGGCCGTACGAGATTACTAAGAGGATCGGACCAGTGGCATATCGGTTGGCCTTACCGGCAGAGTTAGAAAGAATTCATAACGTGTTTCATGTATCAATGTTGTGAAATTATCGTTCTGATCCTTCACATGTGATTTCTCCAACAGAAATTGAGATTCGACCGGATATGACCTATGAGGAGGAACCAATAAAGATTTTGGCTCGAGAAATTAAACAGTTAAGAAATAAAAGTATAGCATTAGTGAAAGTATTGTGGCACAGACATGGGATAGAAGAGGCTACGTGGGAACCTGAGGAAGCTATGAGGAAACAGTACCCGAACCTCTTTACCGGTAAGATTTTCAGGGACGAAAATCCCTAAAGGGGGGAGAATTGTGACAACCCGAATTAAGGCCTAATCGAAATAGTGGTTTCGTGACCACAAATCTGAGATAGAAATAATTATTTTATAATTATTTTGAGGTTTATGATATGATTTCATGATTTCGTGAAAATTTCGTGATGAAATTCTATGCATTGAGCACTTAAGTTGAGAATAGGGACTAAACCGAATAAATTGCAAAACTCGTGTTTTAGAAGTTTTTAGTATAAATTTCTTTGGGATATTAATTAGGAGGTCTTAAATAGAAATTTGACCAATTCCTAAGTTATGGACAAAGTTGGACATGGAGGGAATTTTCGGAAAGTTTAGTAGTAAGGGCATTTTGGTCATTTGCATATTAAATGAAATAAAATGGGAAAAATAACACAAAAATTGGTCATCACCTTCACTAGTTGCTGCCGAAATTTTCTCTCCTCCATAGCTAGGGTTTCTTCAACTTTCAAGCTTCATAGTAAGTGATTTTAAGCCTCGTTTTTAATGTTCTTTACATTTTTGAAATCCTCGTAACTCGGTTTACCTATTTCTACCATTATTTTGAGTTAGGGTTTATGTTTAAAAATTTACCCATGAATGATAGGCATGTATTTTGATGTTTGATGGTAGAATATGAATGTTTTAAGTTAGGAGAACGATCTTTTCTAAGCGATTTTTAGTGAAAACGAGCAAAATGGCATAATCGATAAAAATATCTATTGTTCATAACTATGTGTTAGAGTGAGAATTTGATGTTGCCATAGAAGAGAAAAATGATCAGCATGTCATTAAACATAAGAATAAGGGCTGAAATTAAATTTCCAAGCCTTGGGGCAAAATCATAATTTTGTAAAATTTAGGGGGGGAAAATGTAATTTTTGCATAATGTGATTTTTGGATTGAAATAAATAGTTCGAGTGTTAAATAAGCTAAATGTGTTGTTATAGATCAAGAAAGGCGTGGAATCGATCTCGAACGGGGGAAGGAAAAAGTTTTGGACTAAATTGCAAAATTCCCATATTTTGCACCGAGGTAAGTTTGTATGTAAATAATACATTTATTTCATTTACATTCTTATATTTCAGCCTATTATATATATATATTAGCTGATGTTGAAGCATAAATCGACTATTGGAAGAATGGAAATAGTAATAGAGAGAGAAATCCTGGTTGAACATTCGGAAAGATCAAATAAAACAGATGGAGTGTAGCTAGGTCACATGTATGGTGCTGAGTGCACATCATGTGTACAAGAAAGCTACGAGATACTATGTAGTGGCTAGGTCACATGTGTGATACGGGATGTATCCCATGTAGACAAAAGAGCTACGGGAGAGATAAATGTAGCTAGGTCGCATGTGTGATTCCAAGTGAAGGACACCATGTAGACAAGAGAGCTACGAGATAAATTGGCTAGGTCGCATGGGTGGTACTAGGTGTTCTCCATGTGTACAAGAGAGCCAAATTAAATGAAATATGAAGGTGGGGCTGTGTGCTGAAACCATCAAGTATCGAGAATTGATCTGAATTGTTCAACGGGATGGCTTTGTGGTGACATTGTAATCATGGGCCTATACTTGTGATGTATGAAAAGTGGTGAAAATGATTTGTGATATATATAAGTTAAAATGAGGTTAATACAAAGAAATTGTGAAAAAGTGAATTAGCACTAAAACTGTTTTGGAACAGTAGCAGTGACGTGATTTTGAAAACTCACCAAAAATAGTGGGAATTTAATTAGAGGTTGAATGAGATGTGAAATTAAAGCTTAATGAGTCTATTTTCATATAAAATAAACGGAGCAAGTAAAGGAATTCTATATTTTGAGATATTTATAATTGTGTGTGACTTGCTCAGAATGACTATGTGATCCCCTATTCCAACTTTGATAAATCATTACAAATTGTACAGAACAAATTAAGAAATATAGTTTATATGCCTAATTTTTTTATTGAGTCTATTTTTAAATGAAACAGGTTTCATGGTCATTTTAATTGTGTACTTGGAGAAATTCAATTTGTAGTGAACAGAGGTCAGATCAGTCGAGCTGTGTAACAGGGGAAACTTTAACTAATAAACTGTAATAATTGGCTGAACCAAAAATTCTAGAAAAAAATTAGTAAGAATTATTATGAGTCTAGATTCAGGGAAATTTTACGGATTTGAATTTTGAGTTTTGTAACTCAAGTTATGATTTATTTAGTGATCATGACGCAGGAGGGACAGCTTGATCAAATTGAAGTAAATAATGAAATTCAAATAAACATATATGATATATTTGAGTTATGTTGTAAACATATTAGATTCTTTATTTGTTATTTATATACTTTGTTACTAAGCTATAAGCTTACTTTCTTTTCTCTCTTTTGTCTTATAGTGTCATCTGGCTAGCTCAGGAGTTAGAGATCGTTGAAGATCCGCCCGCACTATCAATACTTTTGGTATTTGAACTCAACATTTTGAATTATGGCATGTATAGTAGACTTAGTTATTTTGTTACGTGTCATAATTGCCTAGGTTTAAAATATTAATTATAGTATCAAACTAATCATTTTGTACGAAGCCTTTGAAATTGGCTTGTATTGTTAATGGCATATGTTATAATGATTCATGATCAAATTGCACGTCATATTTTTGTCTCAGTTTTATTTAATAGTATGTATTATAATTTGTTAATATCTCGTACCCTATTCTGGCAACGGATACGGGTAAGTGGTGTTACATGATGGAGAGGAGCTACGACTCTAAGAACCTTCCTAAATACACCGACAAGGTACAGTCGAGCTTAGACTATAAACAAACGCTTCTTGGGAGGCAACTCGAGTACTAACAGTTTTAATTTATTTAAATTTTAAGTTTTAACATTTGGATCACTAACTAAATCTCTGAACACAGGTTCTCAAATCCATACGGCCAGGCACACGGGGGTGCCTTAGGCCGTGTCCATAACACGAGAAGCGACACGGTCATGCTATACGGCCGTGTGAAAGCAGAGTAAAATTTTTCCTCAAAACACGGGATGCGATAAATGACCACGGCCGTGTGATCTGGCCGTGGGCAATTCTGCCAAAACAACACGAGCGTGCGACATGCTTGTGTCTTAGAACCGTGGTTGAAACTAAGAAAGTAACACGGGTGTGCGATGCGCCCGTGCCCCTAACCCATGGTCGACACTGTCGAACTAACACGACCGTGTGACACAGTCATGTGCACCAACACACCTAAGATTTGAAACCCACGAAAAACACGGGCTAAATAAAAGGTACACGGGCGTGCCCCAAATACCTATTTTTCTAGTTTTATTTTTCTTTAAAACTTTCCATTTCATTTTTTAGGATTTTTATAATTATTAAGTACTTTATATTTTCAATTATTTCTTCATGAGTAATCCTATTCCTCTATATTCCTAAAAAGTTCCTAATTCTATCACAAGTTATAAAGAGCTCCAAAGCTCACTATCACTTAGGAACTCCAAACTCCATTGGAAAAGGTTCTCCACGACTGCCATGCCCTGCTCGACCACGAGATATAATATTCTTTTGGCGCAGCACTTGTGGAACCCAACCTCTACCACCACCAGAGTATCCTCCTCCACTCTACATAACTCCAAACTAGGGATTTCATTCATTTAACATTCAAGAAGTTTCCCTTGTTTCCCTATCTTATGATCTTATATCTAAAATTGGCACTAACTTTATCTTTGTACATTGAAGGCAATGTACATCTTAAGTGTGGGGGGGTCAATTATATCACTATCAGAAAAATCCCTGAATTTTGTTTTGTTCTCTTATAAATCTCTCATATCATTTTTAGGATGAATTTTGATTAATTTATGATTTTTATTAATATGACTTGAATTAAAACATAGGCATTCATACATTGATTATTTAAACTTTAAGACATTCGAGAATCAAGCATGATAAGTTGATTTTTGAGAATTTAAAATTTTAGGTTATTTTCCCCAAGTTTAGGTATTATCTTGAATTGAAATCCATAGGTTTAAACATCAAAAAGCCATAATTTTTGTGAGATTTTGAGCCTTTAGAGCGTCTATTATTTCTTTCATGCTCACTTTTATTGTTGTTTTGAGTGCGTCAAAATCGAATTGTTATTCTAGAACTTGCTTGATTATGCATGTCAAGACCACACCATTTGATTTGATATGTCAAGATGATAGAGGCACTTAGGTTTAACCCACTCATGGCATGAAAAGCCTACCTTCATAATTAACCCTTAGTAAACCCTTTTAAGCCTAACATCCTCTTCATTGATTTACCCTTAATATTAACCCATAACTCATTATTGTTGAAATCCCCTAAATTAATTTCATCCCTATTTTTGCCGAGATCTGATTTGAATAAATTGCTTAGCTATGTCTTATTCTTGATAGTTAGTATATGTTATTTAACTTGTTCTTAAAAAAAAACATACATATATACATATTAGTACTGATCTTTCATTTTTGAGCTTAAGTATTAAATTCCATATTCTGAGAAGAAACTCTTTTGTATGCAATTAATGATTTAGTATTTTTCTAGTTAAGTAATTCTTCAATTCAATCTCGATTCTAACCTTCTCTTTCAGCTTGTGACCACACCCCCTATCCAAAGTCTCATTACAACCCTCTAAAGACCTTTTGATTGATGTATCATCTCAATTTATAGTGGTGGAGATTTGATTTTTATGCAAGCCTATCGAAATAACTTTTCATATTGATTGTTGAGTGCTAAATTCATTGTCTTTAAACACCTCGAGTGATTTGAGTGAATCTTTAGGGAGGATGTTAAACTCCATGAGATTTTGAATAAAAGGTGATTACTTAGACGAGGGGAGCTGCCTATGTTTTTCATGATAAAATGCTCAACTTGGAATGTTTGAAACTTTAATGTTCTTCTAGTTGAATTCTCAATGAATGATTACTTATGGATTAATTTGAGATATTATTGATAGGAATTATAAGTTGAGAAAAAGGAATTCTTAATTGTGAATTGAGGATTTTGCTTGAGGACAAGCAAATGCTTAAGTGCGGGGGTATTTGATAAACCGTAATTTATACATATTATTATCCCATACTTAACACATTTATGAATGATTTCTCCTTAGATTTGGTGAATTTGATGCTCCTAATCCTTTAATTTCATGTTTATACTTAGGTGAGCACAGGAGAGCAAAAAGAACAAGAATCGGGCCAAAAATGGAGAAAATGGGCCGATGTGGGAAAACAACACGGCCTGGACTTCATCACATGGGTAGCACACATGCCCGTGCCATTCTAACATGCCTGAACACAGCCTAAAACAACCTCAATACGGGCGTGTTGATCTCTCAGCCTTGACCACGGCCTAAAGTAATCGCACACGGGCATGTCCTTGTCGAGCCCAAGTTGAGTTCGATTCGGAAAAGGGAAAGTTTAAGGGCTTTTAGGCATTCTAAAGCCTATTTAAACACCCTAGAGGAGGATTAAAGAGGACACACAGAGTAGGAAGCAAGGAATTACTCGAAGAAAGCCGATTGATCCATATCAGAAGCCGGATTATTCATCAAGACTGAAGATCTCCCTTCAATTTCCCTTCAGGAGTTTTGGGTTTTCTTTATATTTTGCATGCATTATTCTTCTGAGATGTTTTCCTTTTTAGTTATGAACTAAACCCCCTAAATACCTAAGGGGGATGAAACCTAAGACGAATCTTGCTATTATTATCTGAATTGTATGATAAATATTTAACTTGTTCTTAATTATGTATTCTTATTTCTTACTTTGGTATTTGAGGATATTGATTCAAGTTAATGTGCTTATTTGGAGGATGAATAGTCCCTGTCTAAGAGTAAATTTGTCATAATTAAGCGGATTTGATTGCACGCCTAGAGATAGGGTGACAAGATTTTGCCGGATTAGGGTGAAACCTAATAAGGAGATCCATAGTTTGAGTTAATGCAACCATAGGGTGTTGATTAGAAAGAGATTTCAATTATTCAATCTAGGCTTAGACGTTATTAGTCTTGAATAGGGATACTAATAACATAACTTAGGGATTTCTACGGAACAAGTTGAATGAATAAATCGTCCGATTCAGAGTTAAATAACAAGTGAAGTCTAGGTGGATTTTTCCTTGGGTATTGTCTTAAAATCAATCAGTTTTCCAAAAGTAATTCCCCAAATCTATTTTCTGTGCATTCTTAGATTAGTTAATTAGTTAATTAAAACCTCTATTATTCTTAGGCTAGCTAATAAAAAGAAAGTTAATACTAGTACTTTTAGTTCCTTTGGGTTCGACATCAGGACTAGCTAAAACTATACTACTATTTGATAGGTGCGCTTGCCTTCATCGTGATAATAGTTAGTTTAGGTACGATCATTTATAAATTTTAAAACTTATCGCGAGTGACAACCAGAAAGGACATTTCAAACCAAACTGTAATGAGTATTTGGATTACCTAGCTGAAAAGGGAAAATGTATGAAACTCTTTGTGGATGAAGCTTGCTTAATGGAAGAATCAATTGACAATTAGGTTATTGATTTTAGAACTACTAACCATGTGTGTGTTTCTTTACAAGGGTACAGAAAAATAAGAAATCTGAGTAATAGGAGCCTCTTGTTGTAGATCAGATATGAAAGCTATGTTTCAGTCGAAGCAGTGGGAGAAATTATTTTATACTTTGATAATTTTAGAAATATTGTTTTAAAGAACGTATTTTATGTAACTCATTTTAAGAGGAATTTAATTTTTTTAGCGTGTTTATTTTATGACGGTTATACTGTGACATTCAATAAATGGATTGTTATTCAGAGAAATCATTCTTTAGTCTGTAATAGATGGACGGAAAACAATCATTTCTTTATCAAACCAAGTAACTACACGATGTTTCAAACTGACGTAGTGCATAAAAAACTTAAAACTTCTCACTCTAATGAGGGGTACTTATGACACTTAAGACTTGGTCATATTGACCAAGAAAGAATCACTAGACTCGTGAAAGATGGTCTTTTAAGTATGCTTAAGGAAGTTAGTGTTCCACAATATGAATCTTGGTTAGAAGGCAAAATGACTAAGAGGTCTTTTAATGTGAAAGGTACAAGGGCCAACCAACCTTTAGAATTTGTGCACACTGATGTACATGGTCCCATGAGCATCAGTGCCCGAGGAGGTTACGGTTATTACGTGACTTCCATCAACAATTATTCTCGATATGGACATCTTTATACAATGCACTACAAAAGTAGAACCTTTGATAAATTTTGAGACTTTCGTGCGGAAGTGGAAAAACAATTAGGTTTACCTATAAAGAATCTTTAGTCTGGATGAGGTGGGGAATACTTGTCCAACGAGTTCTTAGGATACCTCATAAAGAATAGGATTTTATCCCAGTTGACTACGCTGGGCACTCCATAACAGAATAGAGTAGATGTGAGAAGGAATAGAACCTTGTGCATGTTTGTAGTATATCCAAAAGGAATAAAAGAGTGAATTATTCTACAATCTGAAAATAATACGATTAAAGCTTCTACTCATACTACTTTCCCTCGAGGAAAGCTATATAGATAACTTTAGGCCTCGAAGTAAAGTGGTACTCCAGGAACTTTCGAGAGTTGTAGAATAATCACCAAGTTCAATTCTTATGAAAGTTGTAGAAAGACCTGCAAACAATCAACAACATAGGGGAATCCAACATAGTGGGAGAGTTCCTAAGAAACTGAATTTCTCCATCTATGATGGTAGTATTTACAATACGAAATCCAATAATCAGGATGATGATCCACTCACTTATGAGGAGGCTATGTAGGACAATGATTCCAAGCTCTGAAAATAGGCCACGGTGTCGAGATGGTTTATATGAAATCTAATGCGATATGAGAAGTTGTAGACATATTGGTTGGGATGAAACCTATAAGGTGTAAGTGGATCTACAAGAAGAAGAGAAATGAAGAAGGGAAAGTGGAAACACATAAAGCTAGTCTTGTAGGGAAAGACTACACACAAAAAGAATACATCGATTACAATGAGACCTTCTCTCCGGTAGCCATGCTCAAGTTTATCCGCATAATTTTATCCATTGTCGCTGCTCTCAGTTACGAGATCTAACAAATGGGTGTCAAGGCAACATTTTTGAATGGATATCTTGATGAGACCATTTACATGGCTTAACCCACAAACCGTGTTGTCAAAGGAAAGGAGTAGAAAATTTGCAAACTGCTAAGATCCATTTATGGACTTAAGTAGGCATCCCGCTCATGGAATAGAAGATTTGGTAAAATGATCAAGACTTTTGGGTTTGAACAGAACGCTGATGGACATTGTGTTTATAAGCGTGTAAAGGAAAAAAATGTGGTTTTCCTCATTTTGTATGTCGATAATATTCTACTTATCAGAAACAATGTAGGAGAATTTTCATCAGTTAAACTATGACTAGCTCAATAGTTTAGCATGAAGGACTTGGGTAAAACTAGTTATATTCTTGGAATTTGAATACTTAGGGATTGAAAGAATAAAATGATAGCTTTATCACAAACTTTTTACATCAATAAGGTACTAGAATGTTTTGCAATGATTGATGCGAAGCTGGGCGCTCAGCGAACTGCATCAGATTTTCATTTTTCTTTAGATGACTGTCCAGAGACAATGAAAGAAAGAGAGCATATGAGTAAGGTTCTAGATGCTTCCGTAATTGGAAACCTTATGTATGCGATGCTTTGCACACATCTAGATATATGTTTCGAAGTAGGAATGGTTAGTCGATATCAAACGAATCTTGGTCTTAGGCATTGGCAAGCTGTAAAGCATATATTAAGGTATCATAAAAGAACCAGGTATTATATGCTTGTGTATTCTAAGGAGAACCTTACCAGGTATTATATGCTTGTGTATTCTAAGGAGAACCTTACTCCTATTGGATACACAAACTATAAATTCCAAACCTGTAAAGATTTGAGAAATTTGACATTGGGAAATGTATTCATCCTAGACCATGGTGCCATAAATGAAGAAGTGTAAAACAAACTTACACTATTGACTCTACTATAGAGGCCGAGTATGTGGCTACTTCTAAGGCAACGAAAGAAGCAATATGGCTTGAACATTCTCAAATGATCTTGAAGTCATTCCTGGTTTGGGAAAAGCTATAATAAGATATTGAAATAACAGTGCCGCAATAGCTAATACCAAGGAAATAAGAAGTCAAAGAGGATGGAACACATTGATCGTAAGTAACACTTGATACAAGAGGCAGTAGTCGAAGGAATTGTAGATGTGGTGAAAGTAGCTTTTGTAAATACCCTTGTGGATTCGTTTACTAAGACTCTTGTAACTAAGAGTTTTAATAAACACGTCGAGGATATAAGAATGCGAAACATGACACATTTACTTCACTAGGCAAGTGGGAGATTGTTGGGAAATGTGCCCATATTGTAGTAAACATGGAACTGTTTTCTATTTATTTGAATGATGAATAAATAAATAAATTTAATATCACATTTCACTATTATGTCTTTTGTATTTTTGTCCTTCATATTTTCCATTAATAGCTAAATTGTGACAAGCAAATATTAGGTCATTAATTGTCTAATTTCATACTGATGATAAATGGCACTGTAAGAAGTTTATATTGCGAGAAAGAAAACTTACTTCAGTATATAATCTAAACGAGTTCTAATCCCGTAAAAGAATCAAAATGAGCATTTGATTCAAATATTAAGAAGGAATATTATGTCGTCTACAATTCTAATTGATAATATGGCTAGCCTTGGCTATTAGAGCAGTGACTCCACGGCCAAAGACATAAAAGTATTCATTGGCAAAATGATACATTGGGCTGAACCCAAGATGAATTAATTTTGAATCCGTTTGTGAATTAATTCACTTGTGATGTTCATGGTGTGATTTACCTAAATCGTGAGTTAGTCACTGAACATGCGTATGTAACTCATGTGCATTGATATAAGTGGAGACTTATGATCTAAAGATGATTGAGCCGATACCCGGTATGTTGGGTACATTACTTGTGGATGACATGGCTTTACTAGCAACAGTGAAATTCATAGCTCAATTAAAGAGTTAACGATATCCTCTCATTGGCATTGTGTGGATTGATAAATATGGAACGTGGCCATGGGTCGCTTGTTCTCAAACGAGCAATTTCTTATAGTCATTTGTTGAAAGTGATCATATTAATCATTAAGAAGATAAAATGGTGACAATGAGATAAAATAGAATTGTATTGAGTGAACTGATTTAACTTAAAGTAACACACACATGATGAGGTCATTAGACAAAGCAGTTGGATGAATTACTTTCATAAAGAGTAGATGGTAAAGAGTTTTCAAACATGGTACTTTTTGTGGACTGATTTCATGATTAAGTAATTGCAAATTATTGAAACAATGCTTCTAGACATAATTGAAATTACTAGAGCCTAATTGTATATGTCCGATTGGTCCTCCCGCAAGTTTAATAAAAGCTCGATCGGGTTGCATTTGAATCAAAAGAAAATTCTACGACTTTGAAAATAATTTAATTGAGTTGATTCATTTGATATGGAATTAAATTGGGCGGTCGTAAGAATTGTTCAACTAGAGAATTTGATTAAAATTTTTTTCTTAAAAATTAATTTTGAAAATCTAAGTGATTTTTGGAAACATTAATTTTGATAATGTAAAATTAATTTAATTTAAGTTAATTAAAATTAATATGATATTTTGGAAATTAATTTTCAAGTAATATAATTGACCCAATAGGTAATTGAACTTGAAAATTGGACCTGAGATTGTAAATTGGGCCCGGGAGCCCAAAATCGAGACCAAGACCCAAGAATTAGTCGAATCGGGTCTAGTATGTGAAACCGAGACGACGGTCCAACTGGTGGCTAGATCGAATCAGTTTGGCCATCACTAGCTCAGACCAAATCGATAGCAACCGAACTAGCTCAGGGTACCGGCAGCTGGGTCATTATTTGACACACACTTGAGTTCAAGAGAAAGTTGTCGAGAGAAATTTCTCTGAAGAAATTATTTTAGAAAATTTCTAAAGATATTTTTATTATTTACAACTTGGCCTAAAAGTTTAGAGAAATTGAAAAATTACCGCATTGGTAGTTTTTAAGAAAAATTTTCTGATTCAAAGCGAGCCCACACTCGGTAGACGCGAGCATGAGGATAGTGGAGAAGACTACTTAGTCGAAGAGTTCATCCTAGACAAATCAAAAATTTACAATTTTGATTAAGTGTTTATTACTTTGGATATCATAACAAAGTTCTTGTTTTGGTAATTTTTTTAAATATTTGGTTTTTCCCTAATTTTATTTTCCGTTGCGTTTTCCAAACCTGATTTTCCAACACAAATTCCTTCGGCAAACATATTAGCCTCAACAAGAAAGGAATTAGGATATTCGATTTTTGTAATAATACCATTTGTCCTAGAACCACTAATTCGGGTTTCAAATAAACAAATCAACTCTAGAGAAAATTCCTTTCTATACTCATTCACAATATTATTGGACTTGGGATGCCTGACCCCTTGACAATTCCAACAAAATATCTTTGTGTCCATAATTAAATAAATAATCATAAAAGACAAAACCCAGAAACAATCAAGTATTTTAGCAGCTAACTTTATCTCTACAGTCACTCTTGGCATCTATAACTTATTCCGCACCCGGGTCGTCGTTCTCCTTATAAACGACATTAGGACCCTGTTCAAGACTACAAACCAAGCCCTGCATTGTCACCTCCAAATCCTTATTGTCATTCAGAAGCCTACTCGCAACAATATCCGGTGGCTTATCATGCTGCTCATTTCCAACATCTCTAATTTTCGATACACTATTTTGAGAGGCCCTGCTTGATTCGTCAAAATTAAAAACCCATATTCTCCTTCCCTTTAACCACTTTAGAAAATTACCTCTTCACCACACGTACTGTCTTATGTTTGTCTTTGTTCAAATTAGAAGGAACATTGATGGGCTGGACAAATAACTTTTCCCCATTACCCATATCCATTTTGTAACACCCCTTACCCGTGTTCGACGCCAGGACAGGGTACGAGGCATTACCGGACTTAAACATAACCAATCATACCAAATCGAGCCATAAAAAATTGCCCAAATTAAAACCATTTATTAACATACATATCGTCCCTTATATGGGCCCACGAGGCCCAAAATATACATTGGGTATGGTTCGGGACTAAACTGAGAACTTTCGAAACTTATACAACACTTAGAAATTTTTCTTATTTTGGAGGGTTACACGCCCGTGTGGGTAGGCTGTGTGGTCACACACGCCCGTGTGGCTTGGGACACACCCGTGTCCTCAACCCATGTAACTCTCTGTTTATGACATCATCAACAAAATAGGCTTACACGGCCAAGTCACACGCCCATGTGCTTAGGCCATCTGGCGAATTAAATTCCATAAATCAGGTGCAGACTTCACATGGCCAAGGCACATGCCCATGTCCTGAAGCCGTGTCCTTCACAGGGCTGAGACACACAGCTGTGTCTCTGCCCGTGTGTTTACTACTGGGCATTCTGTTTTACCTAATTAGGGTGCAGGGGACACACAGCCGGATCACATGCCCATGGGATGGACCGTGTGTAACAACCTGATTTTGGGTCTAATCGGAACAGTGGTTTCGGGACCACAAATCCGAAGTAGTAAAGTCCACTTTTGTTATATTTTTATAGTATACAATTTCATGGACCGGTTTCGTGAAAATTTCGTTCAAAAATTTCGTTCAAAAATTTCGACGTTTGGGCACTCAATTTAGTCAAAAGGACTAAATTGTAAAAAGTGCAAAAGTTGAGTTCTACATGTTATAGGTGTCCAATTGTTATGAAATTTTAAATTGGAGGTCTTTAAATGGTAATTGGACCATTGGTTAAGTTGGTGGACAAAAATGGACATGGTTTGGCATGTTTCCAAAGTTTTTCATTAAGGGCATTTTGGTCATTTAGTTATTAAAATTAATTAAAAACAAAATTAAAAGCTAATTTTTGTCCATCTTCAACCCCTTGGCCCAATTTCACATGAGGAAGACATAGCTAGGGTTTTTCAAGCTTCCAAGCTCGATTGTAAGTCCGTTTTAGCCCCGTTTTTAATGTTCTTTACATTTTTGAGATCCTCGTAGCTCGATTAGCTATTTACACCATTATTTTGAGCTAAGGTTTGTGTTTAAAAATTTACCCATGGATGACATGCATGTGTTTTGATGTTTTATGGAAGAATATGAAAGTTTGGGGTGTGATAAACAACTTTTACTAAGTGATTTTTGATGAAATTGCATAAAAGGACCTATTTGTAAAAGTTGTAAAATTATGTGTAGAAAATGTGATTTAGTGAAAATTTGAGCTGCTATAAGAGGGAATATGAATCAGCTAGTCTTAGGATTTTGAGAAAAATAAGTGCTTTTCAGCTTACGACCCTAGGGGCAAAATTGTAAAAATGTGAAACTTTAGAGGCAAAAATGTAATTTTTCCATAGTGTGATTTTTGGACTAAATTGAATAATGTGAGTATTAAATGAGTTAAATGTGTAATTTTAGATCAAGAAAGACGAGGAATTGACCTTGATCAGGGAAAATAAAAGGTTGTGAACTAAATTGCAAATTCGTCATATTTTGCACCGAGGTAAGTTTGTACATAAATAATGCATCATTTTTACTTACGTTATCACATTTTATTATATTTTATGAAATGTGCTGAATATTGAATGAAATTGACAAGTATCGAAAGGTGAGAAATTTCCCGATTGAACATTAGGAACAAAATAGGATACAAGTGACATGTCACTAGTGACTCAAGTGTGGGACTATGTGAAGGCCACTTTGAGAAGAGATAGCTTGGTCACAAGTGTAGTACTATGTGAAGACCACTTTGTGAAGAAAGATAGCTTTGGTCACAAGTGTGGTACTATGTGAAAGCGACGTTGTGAAGAAGGTAGCTTTGACTACAAGGGTGGTACTATGTATAGGCCACCGGGTATCCGTTATTATTCAGATGTATTCAACGGGAAATGACTAGGTGTAATTGAATATGATTATGTAATGAATAAGTGCAGGTACGTGTGTGTAAACTTATGAGCAATGTGTTGGTAAGATTGATATGGAGTAAGTGTTACAATGAAAGTTACTACAAAGAAAACATGAAAGAGTGAAATTTAGTAATAAAATAGTTTTGGACAGCAGCAGTTGTGTGACTTTGAAAAATCACCAAAAATGGTGGAAATCAAATTAGAGGTTGAATAAGATATGCAATTAAATCTTATTGAGTCTATTTTCATATAAAGGAAACATGTAAGCAAAAGAATTTCATATTATGAGATATTTGAATTTTTGTGAGATAGAGTCAGAATGATTTCGAAATCCCCTGTTCTGATTTTGGAAAATCATTAAAAATTGTAAAAAAATTATAGGTTATAATTTATATGATTAAAATTATTAATGAGTCTATTTTCAAAAGAAACAAAAAAGAATATCATCCGAATGCCATATGAAGAGATAATAAATTTTTAGTGAAGAGGGGTCAGAACTATCACACAGCAGAACAGGGGTGACTTAAAAGAATAAACTGTAGTTATTGGCTAAACCAAAAATTCTAAAAATTTTATTGTAAGAATATACGCGAGTCTAGTTAATTTGGAGTTCCATAGCTCCAGATATAAATAATTTAGTGACTGTGACTTGAATAGACATCTTGTTTTGAACTTGAATAAATAGTGGATCTATGTGTAGTTATGATTGTATTATTTTGAAAACATATTTTGAGGATTTATAAAAGCATGTTAATAGTTTTATTATTATTTACATACCTACTTACTAAGCTATATGCTTACTCCCCTCTCTTTTCCCTTATTTTATAGTGTCACCAAGCTAGCTCGGGGTACGGAGATTGTCAGAGATCCATCCACACTATCACCATTCTTTTAGTATTTTGAAATTCATATTTTGAATTATGGCATGTATAGAGGGATTGGTTATTTTGTTATATGTCATAATTGATTTGGCCTAAAATGTTGGCATTTAATATTTGATAACTCATTTTGTATAAGGCCATTGACGTTGGCTAATATTAGTTAAGTTATATGTTATGATGATGCATTTTGTGAGAGGCATGAGTTGGTTGAATAAGTGTGTAATGACTAAGTATGGAAAATGTGGCATGTGAATGGTTGTGTGAAGGACACGGCCTTGGACACGGACGTATGCCCTTATTTTCAAGAAATTTTCCAATGTTTTCCAAAGTTCTCGGTTTAGTCCCGGACCGCTTCCATGGTACGTTTTGGGCCTCGTAGATCCATATCAGGGACTTAGTGATAAAAATTAAAAAGTTTAATTTGGATGTAAAAATTATGTCTCGATTTTGTACGATTGCATGTGTATGTTCTGGTAATGCCTCATACCTTGTTCTGGTGTTGAACATGGGTAAGGGGTGTTACACTATGTGTCACACACGACCACGGCCTAGACACATGACCGTGTGTCTACCCGTGTGGACAACTTTGAGACTATTTTCCAAGCCAATTGCCACCCTTATTTGCACAAACACATACATGACTTCAAGGGTACTTGACATGGAATAATTGAGCACTTAAACATACAAAAAAAAAAACATGATTATGGCATTATCATGTTACCTTATACATGCACAACACACCATACTTTATCAAGCCCATCTTACCAATTCTCACTTAAGTCATAGTTATCATCATATTAAACAAATCCCAATTAAATCTTTAAGCATTCATAGCCACAACACATCTCATCACATACACATACACACAACCACTAACCACATCACAATTGCATGGGCACATGTATGCTTGAATAAATAGGCTTACAACCCAATAATCATTATAAGCCATATCTCATGGCCTTATACGAAATGAATCAAATATAATCATAAGCCAACATATTTAGCTAACCAATATGACATATAACAAAAAGACCAAGTCCCTATACATGCCATACTCAAAATGTTAAGACTAACAATACCCAAATGTCCAATTGATAGTGTGATCGAGTCTCCGACGTCCTTCGATCCGCGAGCTAGCTTGGCGATACTATAAGAAAGGTTCATCACATACCGAACTCATTCATATGAGTTTATCGTACATACCTGTACCAACTCGTAACACATTCTCATAATTCCTCATCATTGACTTACTTGTCGAATAACTCACTGATTTACCCATTGAACACTTGGAATACTATCGGATACAAGGAAAACTTGCACATAGTGCTTCATACGTAGCCACATGCTACCTCATATCACATATCACACATTGCTTGCTCTCGAGCTGATCACGGGCCTGCTCACACAAGCTAACAGGTACTCGCAACACATGCTGGGCTACATAGCCATCGATAGGACGTACAAGACCAGCACCTGAATTTACATAAACACATATCGCATAATCTCATAAGCTCATAATCACATAGTTCCTAGTGACATGTCACATTGTATCCTAACTTATTCATAAGGTTCAAACGAGATTTTCTCGATATCACATCTTTGTCGAACTCGTTCACAATGTCATTCTCATAGACCATAACGCCGTTCATAATAGACCATAACGCCGTTCATACACTCATCATAACAATTAAATGTAGGAAATAATAAATTAATAAAGCATTAAAACATGATACAACATTGCATTATTTACACATGAACTTACTTCGTTACAAAAATAGTAAAAACGGATCTAATCATCATACACCTTGTTTTTCCCCTGATCAAGGTCTGCTCCTCATTTTTCTTGCTCAACAATACCAAATTTAGCTTATTTAATACACACATTATTCAATCCAGTCTGTAACTCATACTTTGACAAATTTACCTTTTTACCTTAACTTTTCACATATTTACAACTTAGTCTCTAGGCTTGTAAAATAAAATGTGTCCATTTTCTTTGTCACCCAAGCCTAGCCGATCGTAACACATACTCATATCAGCCCACATTTCTCATTAAAACATACATCTTACTACTTATTTTACATCTTTTACAAATAAGTCCTTTTCATGCATTTCCATCAAAAATCACTTAATAAAAGATGTTAAACACACATCAAACTTTCATAATCTACCATGAAACATCAAAATACATGCATGTCACACATGGATATATTTTTGAACATAAAACCTAACTCAAAATAAGGCTAGAAATAGGTAGATCATGCTTCAAGGATCTCAAAAACATAAAGAACATTAAAAACGGGGCTAGGGTGTACCTACAATTGAGCTTGAAAGTTGAAGAAAAACCCTAGCTATGGCCCTTCTAATTTTTGGCACACATAAGAAGATGAGCAAATTTTGCTTCATTTTTCCCTTTTTATTCTTTTATTAACCAAATGACCAAAATGCCCTTTAATGCCTTTCTTTGAAATTTTCCTATGTCCATTTTTGTCCATAAAAATAGAAATTGGGAAAATTGCTATTTAAGGACCTCTAATTAATAATCCATGGCAATTTCATGCTTAAAAATTCTAGAACTCACATTTTGCAACTTTTGCAATTTAGTCCTAAATGTCAAATTAGACACTTTATCAATAAAAGTTCTTAATGAAATTTTCACACAAGCATACAATCATATCATAGACCTCATAAAAATCATAAAATAATTATTTCTACTTCGAATTTATGGTCTTGAAACCATTATTATAACTAGACCGTAATTCGAGATGTTACACATTTTGATCCCATCTTTGAGCCATTATCAAAAGCCACATGATCTTTTGTGGCCTTAAAACCCAATTTCCCATTAGTAGGCTTCAAAGCCTTAAAAAAATTTTTCAGCCCAGATCCAATCATAGCTCCTTTCTTTTTGGCCCGCTGACCCAAATTAAAATCCTTAGAAATTTCTTTAGGTTTTTTAATCCCAAAATTCTCCACTACTGTCATCACCATCTCCTGGTTCATCTTATTACCCGCTAACCCAAATTAAAATACTTAGAAATTCCTTTAGGTTTTTTAATCCCAAAAATCTTCACTACTCCCATCACCATCTCTTAGTTCATCTTATTACCCATCTGTTCAATATTTTTCCCTCCATTATCCACGCCAAAACTCATGCCCTTATCCCCTCCATATCCCACACCATATTTTTCCCCGTTAATCACAACGCGAATCTGTAAACTCTTAATTATATAGGGTTTTTCTAGTCATTTTTACCCCAATTTTACTTAATAATAATACTAATCCTGAGTATTTCTTAATTAATTAAGTGAAAAAATTTTATATTTTGATGATGGGCATGAATTTATAAAAAAATGCAAACATAAGCTTTATTGTATTAATTTTGTGCATAATTTAAATTATTTAATGTTAATTATTAATGTGTTATATTTATTTATGCAGGGAACCATGGAATGATATAATATAGAGCTTATTATAAAGTTGCATGAACATGAGCTATTTATTTCCTATGTTAGATGACAAAACCATGCTAAATGGGTCATCAAGTGTTACTTTGATCCAGTAAAAGAGATGATACATGATGGACAAGTCTAACAAGCTTAATGGGTTATGAAACCGTCCAATAAGGGGGAGTCAAGCCCAAATTCGGAACAAGCATGTTGGATGCCCAAAAATCTCTTTTGGGACAATTATTTTTAGGCCCCTACCTTTTAAGAATCATTGGAAATCAGCAAAAAAAGGTTTCTCCTGAAACCATCCAACCCATGCCTAAATTTAGCATGATTCTATGCTCAAATCAAGCAACCGCCATTCACCTACTTCCACTATATGTGGCCGGCCAAGCAATGGAGAAAATGGAGGGATTCCAATCCCTATTATTAGTAAAGTCTACCATCTACTTCAAATATAAATACCCTCATCCCTTATCCCTCATCTATTCATTCCTTAATCATCCCTACATCCCTCATTCAACTATTCTCTCATTTCCTCTCTTCATTCCCATGCATAGCATCCCATTTCCCTTAGCCAGCCAAACCTTGAGAAGATCATCTCTTAGCTGTCCATCTTGAAGAGCCATTAGCAAAAGAGCAACACAAGGATTGGAGGAGAACATATTCAATCAGAGTTCACAAGGTTGCTGATTCGACATAGTTTATTCTTCATTTACTTTGTTATTTTGATTTTAATCATGTTTACAATGTGCTTTGTTATCTTGTCATCAACAATGGTAGCTTAAATATGTTTAGCTAAGATGATTACATTGATTCAATGAAGTTTTTTTAAATCATGTTTATGGTGTTTGTGCCTCAGTCGATCATGTTTTTAATTAAACTCAAGTATGTATTTCATTAATACATGATTGGATGCATTAGAATTAGTTGAGTGGTCTTGACTAGATGACGGCTAATGGACGCAATAATTGAACTGTGCATGCTTAATTTAGATCCTGACCCGACTAAATTGAAGGTTCATAATAACTTTAAAGAGCTCTATTATCTTGAATAGTTTTAAGGTTTATGTGATTAAACTGTTTCAAACCTGATTTGTCTATGTTACTGTAATGCGTAGGTTTGTGCAACTGCACACAGCCGTTATCAAGTAATAAGTAAGTATCGAGTTATCGTCTCCACAGGGATTGTATTTGTGTTAAATCACTTAATTGTAAAATTATATTAACAACTTGGTAAATAAAAACACAATATGATTGAGAAGTGATGATTTAAATTAAATATATTAAACTAAATGCAATGATCCCCAATACAAATTATCCTAAATATGCAAACTGTATGAATGAAATAGATTTTAGCAAAATTAAACACAATTTGCAACAATTATATGATAAATAAACTAGGACTATTACTTTAATTAAACTCAATTTATTATCAACATGCTTAATAACATTCAGAAAAACATTCCATGGTAACTCGATCTTTCATGAGTTTAGAAACCACATTAGGTCCTTCTAGAATCCTTTACTTAGTATGTAACACCCCAAACCCATATCCGTCGCCAAAATAGGGTTACGGAGCATTACCGAAACTTTTAAATTTTTTTTAGATAATTCAAACATTTACTATTCATTCTTCGAGATTTATTCATAATGTCCCTTAAATGGACCCTCGAGGCCCAAAACGAGCATTAGAATCGAGTCGGGACTTAATCGGAAACTCTAAGAACTTTTTCGCGAAATTTCAAAATACTTCCAAGGTGCAGGGCTCACACGCCCGTGTGGTCCAAGGGACATGCTCATGTGACCGTGGGACACACCCGTGCTATACAGGACGTGTTCGACCCCATATAACTCTCTGACTTGTACACACGGCCATGCCACATGCCCGTGTGCTAGGCCGTGTAGCACACACGGCTGAGACACACGCCTATTTCTCTACTCGTGTGCTCAATTCTGAGCATTCTGTTTCTTAAAATTAAGGTGCAGGGGGCACACGACCTAACCACATGCCCATGTTACCAGGCCGTGTGTTACACACGGTCTAGCCACACGCCCATATGTCTGCCCGTGTGGACAAAATGAAGCCATTTCTAACTTCATTTCTCACCCAAAATTTCACCTAAGACCTGCACTTGAAACACACGTCCAATGCCAACCATTCCAAGCATTCAAATTAAACAATTCCATCATTCAGCATGGCATACCATTACATGCATACATGCTCACAATCTTACCTTGATTCAATCCATATATTAGACAATATTTGATCAACTACTTAACATATATTTAGCTACCATAGCATGACATTACAAGTATATAAAAACAACCATTACTAGCCATTCTAATGGCTAGATTACAAGCATCATTATCAAGCCACTAATGGTCAAGTTGTCCTATACATGCCATTATATCGAAATGATTTACTATGTATACCCAAAATAAGCTAGTGGATAGTGTGGTGATGCTCTGTAATACCCCCTACCCGTACTCATTGCTTGGAGAGTGCGAGGCATTACTGGAGTTCTTTATATTTTTTTTTTTTTTTAAATTCAATATAATCCTTTATACATATATCTAACCTTCCTGTAATATTAAATCAAAACCAATCCACATCAACCAAATCAATTCAACATATTTTCAAGATAAATTCATGCATATTTATAAGATAACGTCATCACATATCTAAAATCAGGTTTGTTAACCATACTAATGGCTAACTTTACATTCATTTCACGTTAACATTTACTTTGTTAGCTTATACATGCCATTGATTTCCAAAATAAAGTTTCTTTATATACCAAAATCCACGAGATTGATAATGTGATGTGTCTCCGACCAAATCCGAGCTCCGAGCTCTTAACACTACAAAATAGGGGAAAAGGAAACAGGGTAAGCACTTTGTGCTTAGTAAGCTCATGTAACAAGAATTATACTTACCTAATATTTTCGGTACAATACAATAAACATTACATATATCCATTCAATGCATCATTACCTAACATGCACAAACTCAACATTCAAGTTAGTACAATAATTTCCATGTATCAATAATATATATCATGATTGATGAGCTCATCAATACTATGATTTCCATTCCCTTGTTATTTTTCCACATTTCTCCCGTTGAATTACTCTGCGAATTTGATGGATTTTCGTGAGGTACACTTTTAGTGTACAAATCGAAAGTCCGTCAATTCATATTCATGTGCGCACATTTCCATTTCGAGAGCACACTCATAAACCTCAACCTTGCAATGGGATTACGGTCGAGCTAAATCACTGCAATATAAACTGATAGAGTATTGTCGGGATTACGAGTCCAGGCTAAATTCAGACCCTAATTCGAATTACCCGTCCGGGCTAAATCCATTTTCCACATATTCTTCGGGAGGGCTATATCAGGATAGGATCACCCGCCCGGGTTAGATCCTTTTTACCGTCAATTCCTTTTCAGAGATCCATCGAATTTTCCTTTCATTCAACCGGGATTTCTTCCCTTGTTATCAAATATGTTAATATTTCATCAATTTTCGTATAGTGAACATTCAAATCATGTTTATATCAAAAACATACATTTCAAGCATTTAAGAATATAATTCAAGTTACACGAACTTACCTTGATACTTGTTTGTAAACAATAAAAATCTACTAATCCCGAACTTTTTCCTTTCCTCGATCTAGCTTCGTATTTGAATCTTCCGGATCTAAATAAATAAATTTAATTATCAATTTAATACATTTCATGTTCATATGCAACATTCTCTTTAATTCAACTATTATTTATAGTTCATTCAAAGCTGTCTACTTGAGTCATAGTCACTAAATTATTTATAACTTGAGCTACGGAACTCCAAATTAAGATCCGTTAATTTTCCCTGAGACTAGACTCATATATATTCTTACCATAAAATTTTCAGAATTTTTGGTTTAGCCAATAAGTACAGTTTATTCTTTAAATTCACCCCTGTTCTGCTGTCTAACAGTTCTGACTCTTCTTCACTAAAAATTAATTATCTCCTAGTACAGAATTCAAATGATGTTCTAGTTTTTTTATATTAAAACTAGATCATTCAGGATTCTATAAATATAAATTTAAACCAATAATTATTTTTCTTCATTTTTTTATGATTTTTCAAAGTAAGAACAGGGGAACCCAAATTCATTCTGACCTTGTCTCACAAAATTCATTATATCTCAAAATTTACAAATCCATTGCTTGCACTATTTCTTCTATGAGAAACTAGACTCAATAAGCTTTAATTCCATATTTTTTTCATCTTCTAATTCGATTTATAAAATTTATGATGATTTTTCAAAGTTAGTCTACTGCTGCTGTCCAAACTGTTTTAGTGCAAGCTATTTATTACTATTTTTCCCCTAAACTTTTAATAAATGATAATTTCGTCCCTACTCAATTAGCCTCTCAATTGAGATTATTTTTCCCAATTAACACTTTATTATATCACCTTAAACTAGTTTACAACTTTTAGGAATCAGAATTTCAGAAATATTCTTTAATTCCAAAAATTTTCACAATTAGGTCCTAAAAATCAATTTCCATTGAAATTACCTAATAAAATCATCTCATAAACAATTCAAAGCTTTAATTTCATTCCATTTCATCATAAAATTACATAACTCAAACATAGTGACTTTCAATTTCATCCATGAAATCAAAAACTAATGAATTTAATAGTAGGACCTAGTTGTAAAAGTCTTAGAAACACAAAAATTACAAGAAAAAGGCAAGGGTTAACTCACTTGGTGCAAAAATTATGGAATACTAGCTTAGATAACCCTCCTATGGCATTTTTAGCTGCTTGAATTGAAGAGAAATGAAGAGAAATCTAGATATTTCCTATTTAGTCCTAGCTTTATTTAGTTAATTTTGCAATATTCCAATTTTGCCCTTAATTCATCAATTTTTCTGCTGTTTTCATGCCCTTGTCGTCCAGCCCAAATAAATTTTGGGTCTATTTTCCTTTTAACTCCTCTCTCATTAGACACTTAAGCTATTTAATCATCCTACCCACTTTTACACCTTTTACAATTTAGTCCTTTTCATTTAATTAACTATCCAAACATTAAAATTTCCTAACGAAATTTTAATACCACATTACTAACATTTCATAAATATTTATAAAATTATTTTTGACTCGGTTTTACAAGATAAATGTCTCGATAACTTATTTTTACCTAATTTCTTCAATAATTTCTTTTTCTAACTAACCACTAAATCGATAAAATTTTTCTATCAATATTTTCATACGATTTTTCTATCATATAAATATTCATGCAAAAATATTGAAATAAATTTCTCTTTAGATCAGATTTGTGGTTCTGAAACCACTTTGTTAGATAACCTTGAATTTAGGCCATTACAACTCTCCCCCTTTAAGGATTTTCGTCCTCGAAAATCTTACCAGTAAAGAGGTTTGGGTATTGTTTCCTCATTGCCTCCTCCGGTTCCCATGTCGCTTCCTCAATCCCGTGCTTTTGCCACAATACTTTCACCAAATTTATCTTTTTATTTCTAAGTTCTTTTGTCTCTCGTACCAATATCTTGAATGGTTCTTCACTGTAAGTCATATCCGGTTGAATCTCTACTTACATTTGAGAAATAAAATGTGAAGGATCTGATCGATATCGTCTTAACATAGATACATGGAAAACATTATGGATTCTATCAAGTTCCGGTGGTAATGCTAATCGATAAGCGACTGGTCCAATTCTTTCTATGATTTCATAGGGCCCGATAAATCTTGGACTCAGTTTACCCTTTCGACCAAATCGGAGGACTTTCTTTCAAGGAGACACTTTCAGGAATACCTTTTCACCGACTTGAAATTCAATCTCTTTTAGTTTAAGGTCAACATATGATTTTTGACGATCGGAAGTCGCTTTTAGACTATCCCGAATAACCTTTACTTTTCTTACGTTTCTCGGATCAAATCAACCCCATGTATCTTCCTTTCATTTGAGTTACATCAATATAACGGTGTTCTACATTTTCTCCCATACAAAGCTTCATACGGAGCCATTTTAATACTGGATGATAATCATTGTTGTAAGCAAATTCAATCAAAGGTAGATACCTCTCCCAATTACCTTCAAACTCTAGTACACAACATCGAGCATATCTTCCAATACTTGAATTACACGCTCAGATTGGCCATCACATCGAGGATGAAATGCGATCTTGAAATACAACCGAGTACCCAAGGCTTCTTGCAATTTGTCCCGAAGCAACGAGGCGTAAATCGGGGATCTCTATCTGATATAATGGAGACAGCACTCCATGTAACTTTGACAATCTCAGATATATACAGTTCAACTAGTTTATCTAAAGAATAATCCATACGTACCGGAATAAAGTGCGCTGACTTTGTCAATTGGTCAACAATCACCCAAATAGTATCTTTTTTTCTCGGAGACAAAGGTAATCCCGATACAAAATCCATAGTGATTCTTTCCCATTTCCATTCCGGTATAGTAATTGGTTGAAGTAACCCCGAAGGCACCTGATGCTCCACTTTCACTTGCTGACATATTAAACACCTTGATACAAACTCAGAGATATCACGTTTCATTCCCGACCACCAGTACATCTTTTTCAGATCATTATACATTTTATTACTCCCCGGATGTACAGACATAGTACCGCTGTGAGCCTCGCGTAGAATCTTCTGTATGAGCTCTGAATTTTGAGGTACACATACCCTACCTCTGAATAATAAACAACCATCAGAACCAACCTGAAATGTAGAATCATTACCTGACTCACACTGTGCCCGTTTAACTTGTAATTTCTCATCATTCTTCTGAGCTTCACATATTTGCTGTAAAAATGTCGGTTTAGCTCTCAATTTAGCTAGGATTGAACCATCATCAGTCAGTGATAACCGGGTATTCATAGCTCGTAAAGCAAATAGAGATTTTCGGCTTAAAGCATCAGCTACAACATTAGCTTTACCTGGATGGTAATCAATAATCAAATCATAATCCTTTATCAGTTCAAGCCACCTGCGCTGTCTCAAATTCAAATCTTTCTCATCATCAAATATTTCAAGCTTTTATGATCGGTATAAATATGACATTTCTCACCGTACAAGTAATGCCGCCATATCTTGGTATAAATACAATAGCGACTAATTCAAAATCATGTCTTGGATAATTTCTTTCATGTGGTTTAAGTTGTCTTGAAGCATAGGCTATTACTTTACCTTCTTGCATCAAGACACAACCTAAACCATTTAATGAGGCATCACTGTAAATAACAAATTCCTTACCCGTTTCAGGCTGCACTAATACAGGTGCTTTCGTTAATAGATCTTTCAATCGGTTGAAACTCTGCTGACATTTATCAGTCCATTCGAACTTTACATCTTTCTGCAATAATCGAGTCATTGCAGAAGCTATCATAGAGAATCCCTGTACAAACCTTCGATAATAACCAGCTAAACCCAAGAAACTTCTAACTTCAGATACATTCTTCGGTGGACTCCAATTGACAATAGTGAGATTTTACTCGGATCTACCACGATGCCTTCTGGCGAATACAATATGTCCTAGAAAACCCACTTCTCGAAGCCAAAATTCACATTTACTGAATTTAGCATACAATTGCTTCTCTCACAGAATTTGTAACACAGTTCTCAAATGTTCTGCATGTTCTTCTTCATCCCGAGAATAAACCAAAATATCATCAATGAATACTACCACAAATTTGTCTAAATACGGTCGGAATATCCGGTTCATCAAATCCATGAATACTGCAGGTGCATTAGTTAGCCCAAACGGCATAACCAGAAACTCATAATGCCCGTACCTAGTTCTAAAAGCTGTTTTTGGCACATCTGACTCCTTTACTCGTAGCTGATAATAACCCGATCGAAGATCAATCTTTGAAAACACGGTAGCAACTTTCAGCTGATCAAATAAATCATCGATCACAGGAGTAACGGGTACTTATTCTTTATAGTTACTTTATTAAGTGCCAGGTAATCAATACACAATCTCAAAGACCAGTCTTTCTTTTCACAAATGAACCGGAGCACCCCAAGGTGAATGACTCGGTCGGATAAAACCCCTGTCAACAAGTTCTTGCAACTGTGTCTTTAACTCCTTTAATTCTGTAGGAGCCATACGATACGGAGCTATGGAGATCGGAGTAGTTCCCGGAATCAAATCTATAGAAAATTCCACTTCTCTTTCTGGTGGCAATCCTGGTAATTCCTCTGGAAACACATCGGAAAATTCACATACCACTGGAACTGCCTGTATTTTTGACTCAGATACTTTGGTGTCAAGGACATAAGCCAAGTAAGCATCATACCCTTTTTTAACATACCTCTGTGCTGCCATTACTGAAATCACATCAGATAACCCCTCTGTCTGATCAGATTTAACCCGAAGCAACTCACCATTCTGACATTTTAACATAATATATTTATGTCTACAATTTACTACTGCATCATGCTGGGTTAGCCAATCCATGCCCAATATCACGTCAAATTCATCAAATGGCAGTAACATCAAATCAGCCAGGAAACAATAACCTCTTACCATCAGTGGACAATTTTTACAAATTTTATCCACTAACACGGACTGGCCCAGGGGGTTCGAGACTTTAACCACAAATTTAGTAGGTTCAACAGATAAATTTTTAACAATTGCAAGTTTAACACATATATATGACTGCGTAGAACCAGGATCAATCAATGCAGTAATATCAGTGTCAAGTAAAGAAAATGTACCAGTAATAACATCGGGTGCTAAGGTATCTTCTCTGGCACGAATGGCATATGTCCTAGCAGTGCTCGTACCTCGTGCCTACTGCAGTATCTTTTGTAGCTCCTCGACTACCGCTGACATTACCGGATGGTCGAGATGGTCTGCCCCTCGAAACTAGATTACTCGGCTTCGATATCTGTTCAACTTCTTTTTCAACCTTTTCTGGACAATCTCTGAGGAAATGGTCAAAAGAACCACATCGGTAACAAGCCCCACTCTAAATCGGCATTCACCAAAATGGATTTTATTACAGTACTGGCATCTCGGCTTAGGAGTGCCAACACTGCCAACACTGGTCACTGATGGAGTAGAAGGTTTTGGATTAGTGCGTTGAGAACCTCGCTCTTTGCCCGAATACCCGGTGGGTGAGAGGTAGAACGATCTTGGTATTTCTTCAATTTTTTGAGGCGTAAAACGGGATTTTCCCATCGGTCTTTTACTAAAAATTTGAGCTTCCCTCTCAGCCTGTTTCTTTTCTTTGCTCAATTCTTCTGCTTTATAAGCTCTCTCTGCCAATGTAGCAAACTCTCGAATTTCAAGAATTTCGATCAGTAACTTAATGTCTTCATCCAACCCTTCTTCGAATTGTTTGCACATTTCAGCTTCAAACTGTACCCATTCCCGAGCATATTTACTCAATCAAACAAATTCTCTTTCATACTCGAATCTTGATCATTTACCTGCTTGACTCAAGAAATTCTTTTCTCTTTTGATCGAGAAACCTCTGACTGATATATTTCTTTTTGAACTCAGTCTGAAAGAATTCCCATGTAATTTCTTCTTTCGGAACAACTGAAGCTTTAGTATTCCACCAATGGTAAGCTGTGTCTTTTAGCAGTGAGATGGCACATTTCAGACATTCTTTTGGTGTACAAGATAATTCCTCCAAAACTTGAGTTGTATTCTCTAACCAGAATTCAGCCCGTTCGGAATCATCATCAACTGCTGCTCGAAATTCTTCGGCCCCATATTTTCAGATTTTATCTACAGGAGCTTTCCCTTTTCTCGATGTGATTCAGTACCTATACCTGTGGGATCTCGGGAACCGGTGGAGGAGCAGGGGGGAAAGCTTGAGCTTGTCGCACTCTGAGGTTAGTTCTTAAATATTGACTAAACCATCCATTCATCACTTGAAAGAAGGCTCGCTTTGCCTCCTCCCCTTGGCCCTCAAATACGGGCCTTGTACTACTAGTTACTTCGGCTTCCCTCTGTGCCCATTCTGGAGCCGGAGCATGACTCCCGGCTTCCTCAGATTGAGCTCGGTCGCTAGACATTTACTATAAAAAAACACATTTAAATGGTCAGGAGATATCACACTATCAATAATAATTTAAATGGCATGTATAGCTAATCCCATGTTTGCTACATCGGTCCTAGAACTGACTAAACCGTAGCTCTGATACCAATAAATGTAATACCCCCTACCCGTACTCATTGCCGGAATAGGGTACGAGGCATTACCGGAGTTTACGAATATTTTTTTTTTGAAAAATTCAATATAATCCTTTATACATATATCTAAACTTCCCTGTAATATTAAATCGAAACCAATCCACATCAACCAAATCAATTCAACATATTTTCAAGATAAATTCATGCATATTTATAAGATAACGTCATCACATATCTAAAATCAGGTTTGTTAACCATACTAATGGCTAACTTTACATTCATTTCACGTTAACATTTACTTTGTTAGCTTATACATGCCATTGATTTCCAAAATAAAGTTTCTTTATATACCGAAATCTTGAGATTGATAATGTGATGTGTCTCCGACCAAATCCGACCTCCGAGCTCTTAACACTACAAAACAGGGGAAAAGGAAATAGGGTAAGCACTTTTTGCTTAGTAAGCTCATGTAACAAGAATTATACTTACCTAATATTTTCGGTACAATACAATAAACATTACATATATCCATTCAATGCATCATTACCCTAACATGCACAAACTCAACATTCAAGTTAGTACAATAATTTCTATGTATCAATAATATATATCATGATTGATGAGCTCATCAATACTATGATTTCCATTCCCTTGTTATTTTTCCATATTTATCCTGTTGAATTACGCTGAATTTCGATGGATTTTCAGAGGTACACTTTTAGTGTACAAATCCGGGTCTGTCAATTCATATTCATGTGCGCACATTTCCATTTCGAGAGCACACTCATGAACCTCAACCTTGCAATGGGATTACCACCCGAGCTAAATCCCATGCGCGATAATTACTTTAATGAGCTTGGATCCGAATTACCACCAGGCTAAATTGAACTTAATTTGGATTACCCGTCCAAGCTAAATCCATTTTCCACATATTCTTCGGGAGGGCTATATCGGATAGGATCACCCGTCCGGTTAGATCCTTTTTACCGTCAATTCCTTTTCAGATCCATCGAATTCCTTTCATTCAACCGGATTTCTTCCTTGTTATCAAATATGTTAATATTTCATCAATTTTCCTCTGAAAGGAACATTCAAATCATGTTTATATCAAAACATACATTTCAAGCATTTAAGAATATAATTCAAGTTACACGAACTTACCTTGATACTTGTTTGTAAACAATAAAAATCTACTAATCCCGAAATTTTTCCTTTCCTCGATCTAGCTTCGTATTTGAATCTTCCGAATCTAAATAAATAAATTTAATTATCAATTTAATACATTTCATGTTCATATGCAACATTCTCTATAATTCAACTATTATTTATAGTTCATTCAAAGCTGTCTACTTGAGTCATAGTCACTAAATTATTTATAACTTGAGCTACGGAACTCCAAATTAAGATCAGTTCATTTTACCTGAAACTAGACTCATATATCTTCTTACCATAAAATTTTCAGAATTTTTGGTTTAGCCAATAAGTAAATTTTATTCTTTAAAGTCACCCCTGTTCTGCTGTCTAACAGTTCTGACTCTTCTTCACTAAAAATTAATTATCTCCTAGTACAGAATTCAAATGATGTTCTAGTTTTTTTCTATTAAAACTAGACTCATTCAGGATTCTATAAATATAAATTTAAACCCATAATTATTGTTCTTCATTTTTTTATTATTTTTCAAAGTAAGAACAGGGGAACCCGAATTCATTCTGACCTTGTCTCACAAAATTCATTATATCTCAAAATTTACAAATCCACTGCTTGCACTATTTCTTCTATGAGAAACTAGACTCAATAAGCTTTAATTCCATATTTTTTTCATCTTCTAATTCGATTTATACAATTTATGGTGATTTTTCAAAGTTAGTCTACTGCTGCTGTCCAAACTGTTTTAGTGCAAGCTGTTTATTACTATTTTTCCCCTAAACTTTTAATAAATGATAATTTCGTCCCTACTCAATTAGCCTCTCAATTGAGACTATTTTTCCCAATTAACACTTTATTATATCACCTTAAACTAGTTTACAACTTTTAGGAATCAGAGTTTCAGAAATATTCTTTAATTCCAAAAATTTTCACAATTAGGTCCTAAAAATCAATTTCCATTGAAATGACCTAATAAAATCATCTCATAAACAATTTAAAGCTTTAATTTCATTCTATTTCATCATAAAATTACATAACTCAAACATAGTGACTTTCAATTTCATCCATTAAATCAAAAACTAATGGATTTAATAGTAGGACCTAGTTGTAAAAGTCTTAGAAACACAAAAATTACAAGAAAAAGGCAAGGGTTAACTCACTTGGTGCAAAAATTATGGAATACCAGCTTAGAGAACCCTCCTATGGCATTTTTAGCTGCTGGAATTGAAGAGAAATGAAGAGAAATCTAGATATTTCCTATTTAGTCCTAGCTTTATTTAGTTAATTTTGCAATATTCCAATTTTGCCCTTAATTCATCAATTTTTCTGCTGTTTTCATGTCCTTGTCGTCCAGCCCAAATAAATTTTGGGTCTATTTTCCTTTTAACTCCTCTCTCATTAGACACTTAAGCTATTTAATCATCCTACCCACTTTTACACCTTTTACAATTTAGTCCTTTTCATTTAATTAACTATCCAAACATTAAAATTTCCTAACGAAATTTTAATACCACATTACTAACATTTCATAAATATTTATAAAATTATTTTTGACTCGGTTTTACAAGATAGATGTCTCGATAACTTATTTTTACCTAATTTCTTTAATAATTTCTTTTTCTAACTAACCACTAAATCGATAAAATTTTTCTATCAATATTTTTATACGATTTTTCTATCATATAAATATTCATGCAAAAATATTGAAATAAATTTCTCTTTAGATCAGATTTGTGGTTACGAAACCACTGTTCCGATAACGTTGAATTTAGGCCATTACATGCTCCACTGATCTTCTAGCCTTCGCGAGCTTCCGAGCACTATAAAATAGGGAAAATAAAACGGAGTAAGCATTACATGCTTAGTAAGTTCGTATAACAGAAACTAAACTTACCAATCTTGTTATTTAAATCTAAGCATACAATATCATGTTTTCCATCCATTAGAAAACTTGCCTAAACACATGCAATCAATCAAACATGTTAGTCACCAGAATCTTCCTATCAATCAAGTAAACATAGATGAGCTCATCATGCAATATTCTTTCAAGCCATTATCATTTCATCTCATAATTCTCATGCCATGTCAAGAGTTTTATGTCCGTTAAATCACTGAAATTTCGATGGATGTTCAGGTAGTATTCTCGAGGTGTACGATTCAATAATCAGTCAATTTCTTATTCAAGGGTATCCATTAGGGCACTTAATCAAAGAACACACTCTCGAGCCACATATCGTATAACAAGATTACTAGTCTAGGCTAAATCCTTTATATAACATATGCTCCAAAGAGTTTAATTAGGATTACCAGTCCAGGCTAAACCCTAATCATAACGTATACTCGAGAGGTATTATATCCAGATTACCCGTCCGGACTAAATCCTTTCTATAATAAGATCAATAGGATTACTCATCTGAGCTAAATCCTGTCCGCAACAAATGTAGGACCTTATTCGTTTCGGGAAAGCGCATATATTCATCGGAATTCAATATTCAATCGAGACTTAACCCTTTTTGACCATATCAAGCATGTATTAAATTTCTCATTATAGCATTCAAGTAATGTACATTAACATAAGTCGCATTCCATACAACACAACATTCAATTAAACATATTTACATGCCCGATTAAGTTACACGAACTTACCTCTACACTTGTTCGCGTATACAATCTACTAATCCGAAACCTTTTCTTTTCCTCGGTCTAACCTTGAATTTTTGTTGTCCAGATCTATATAAATAGCTTTAATCATCAATTTCACACATTTTGCCCCTAACTTTTCCATAAATTCCAATTTTGTCCCTAGGCTCAGAAAATGAAACTTGTGCAATTTACTCCGTATTCCAAGCCTAATCAAAATCCCATTACAAATTTTACAGAACATGTATTCATGAAAATTTAGAATTTTTCATCAAATTTTACAACTTTACATTTTAGTCCCTAAATCATGTTTTCATCAAAAATCACTTTGTAAAAGATGTTTATCTATCAACAACCTTTCATTTTCTACCATAAATTTCTAATTTTTAGCATATACATCCATGACCCATTTTCCATACTTTGATAACTTTTCAAATTAATCCCCCAAATAGATAGATTAAACTATCCCAGTTTCAAAAATATGAAAATTACTAAAAACGGGACAAGAGAACTTACCCAATTAGGCCATGAAAGTTTCTTAGCATTCGTGCGAGGTAATAGGGACGTGTTAGGTTTGAAATATTTTAATCAGACAAATCTAACTACTATGCAGATGACAGAGCTTGGTTAGAGTTGTTATGCAACCTGCAATTTAATTAGGTTAGAATCTAAATTGAGCATGCACATTTCAATTATGTGTCCACCAGCGATCGCTTGGTTAGGATCGCTTAGCTAATTCAGGTGCATTTCAATCACGTATGAACGAAATACATACTTGATTTTAATTGCAAACATGATCAATTGAGGCACAAACATTATAAACATGAATCAAATAAATATTATTTAATCAAAGCAATCATCCTAGCTTAAATAAAATTAAGCTAACATTGTTGTAACAAGAACAAAGAACAAATAGTAAACATTTTTAGATTAAATCAAAGAAAAGAAAGATTAAACCTAAATCAAAGTGGTTGTCACCTAAGACTCTGACCGACGAGGCTTATTCGCTCCTTCGCTTTGCTCCTTTGCTAATGACTCTCCAAGGTGGCCAACCAAGGGCTCTTTAAGAGGCTTAATTGCTAAAATCTCTATGAAGAAATGATGCTAGGCATGGGGAATGGAAAATGCTAAAGAGAATTGAGAGAAAAGAGAGAATGATGAGGGATGAGGGATGACTAGGAATGGTGAAATGAAGTCTTATTTATAGGTGAAGAGAGGAGAGTAGTTTGCTAAAAATAGAGAAGTTTAGTCTCTTCAAGCTTCTTTAATGAGTGGCCAGCCATGATTAGTGGATTTTGAGTTGAATTTTGCTTGATTTTTAAGTAATTTAAATGCCATAACAACTCAGGACTGAGACTCAGTCAAATGTAAATCTTGGGCAAATCTCTAATTTCTTCAACATTGCAAGGACCTTGTGTAATTAAACCAAAAAGTGGTTTATGTGGATAGCCATGTGTTGCCAAAATTGGGTTGACCTAGTCTTCAATTTGGACAGTTTTTATAATCCAACAAAGCTATCAAACCTGTCAAAAATAAATCAATAAATTAAAGGACCAAAGAATAAAATAATTAATTAATTAAAACTCAAATTATTAATGAAATATTTTAAAATGAATTATTAAATATAATTTTATATTTTATTATTTAATTTAATCATGCATGGCCCATTTTATGTCTTAAAAATATAATATGTTCAAATAAATATAAAATAAGCCATTTTATGCACGAAAACTAAATAATAAAGCATAAAATCACATTTTAATAATTTCTTTGTCCTAATTTCATATTTTTCACATATTTCAGTAATTTATTAAACAATTAGTTTTAACAACGAATTTAAGTAAAAAGGTGATAAATTGCATAGAAAAAATCCTATATATTTTTCAGTTTACACACATCAAACTTGCTAAGGCAAAATTGCTAACTGTGTAAATAGCATCAATCTTTGTCCCATAATCATGCATTAATAACTTCATGTTCGTAGATCTCTTTTATTAACAAGTAATTCATATGCAAACAGTTTTAGAATTTTATACTAAGTTTCAAAATATGCCAACATGAATCATAGTTTGTATGCATGTCACAGCCACAGATAACATTCTTCATTCAACATAATTTTTTATCAATCAAGCAAACAATCGTAAGGCTTATTTATGATCTTCATATGTTGAATTTAGTACTTCCTCTCTACTAATGTAGGTGTCATAATCATCAAATCAATAGATCTTTTATAAGGTTATAATGGGGCTCAGCTAAAGGTAGGGATTTAAAGAGGTGAGACATTTCGGTTTCAAAATCTTAACCTTTAACTTTGTCTTGGATTTCTCAAAATACAACCTTTTTCTTTAAATGAACCTTTGGAACACCCCCAAACTTATTTTGAACTCATGCTCATACATTTTTCTTTCTGGAGACTGAGCAAACTTTTCTTCGCTCTTTCTTCGTCTTTTTTTTTTTAAGCATAAACACATACATCTTTTTGAAAATTTCCTCAAATTTTGATTACCAAGACAACTTTAGTTAAGATGGGTGCATAAAATTAGGATAACTTAAAAAGATGGTAATGTGGCTTATAATGTAGATTTATTGCAATAAACAGGCCTTTAAGCTCAAAATTACAGTTTCAAGGGTCTAATATCATAAGCTTGGCTTGAAAAGGCTCAAACGACCCAAAGAAATAGTACCTATATAATTTTAAATTTTTATGTCTCCTAGGATTTCACCTTAAGAAAGTTATTAAGTCAATTCTAAAGATATAAACCTTCATTCATGTCTATTCTCAAGAGAAACTAAATTTTCATGGCAAACATTATTAAGACTAAGATCATACAAGCATTCCATTCTTCATGATAACATATGTTCACTCAGATAGAATCATCATTCATACTTGCATACAAACTATCTCATGAACAAAAAAAATTTCTTTAAACATTCATTTATTAAAACATACTTATCAAAGAAATGATTGAGACATACTTGAAAATTTTAAAAATTTGAGCAATTTATCTGTCTTACCCTCTGTAAAAAGAGGCAATGTCCTCATTGCAAGAAGAAAGTAATGAATGAAAACTGAACACCAGGTAGGGTTGTAAAGAAAGTGAGATGAGCCATTCAGACTGCTTAAATACACCGTCTTTCCTGATAACCCAATCCTAGACATGTTCATTCCTATTACCACATCACTTAGTCTTTTTCTTTCTAAAAAAGTGTTAAGTTTATTCATGCTTGATATATTTTATTCTGTAGAAATTAAATCCTAATTACGAAAGAAATAAATTCCTAAAGACCTAAAAATAATTAAATAAATAACAAAATAAGAATCCCCCCTTTTATTTTTCTGATTCATTCCCCTTGTCTTCTTCAGCTTCATCTTCGCTTGCATAGTCAGTATCTTCTGTCCATGTCTCAAACATAGCATCTGGGAATTCAGGAACAAAAGTATTAGAGATATTCTTAAAAGTATTTCGAATTGAGTCATCTCTAACTTTTGCATATTTCCAGTAAGATTGTTGTTGATTGTGCATGAACTTGCACATATCCATCATTATTGACAACTCCGATTTCTTTGAAGTACTTGCAGAAGTCAGCATTAGAGTTGTAGATTCAGGTTGAACACTTAGCTTAATTGTTTCTTCTTCTGGCTCAACCTTTGGTTTAGGGTTTGCAGATCCTACAACTGGTTTAAGACTGTTCAGTTCCTTATCAGATTCTTCTTTAATGTCTATAACTGAATTAGCTTCAGTTCCAGTTTCATTTGTTGACTCCTTGGTATCTGGCTCAGTTGGCTCTTCTTGTTTGCCTTGATTCAGCTCATGCACCTTCTCTACTAACCTTTCAAGATCATGATTTGTAATGCACCCTTGAACATATTGGCCCTTCAGATTTGCTTGTGTTTTAACATGGGCCCTTAAGCAAAGTGAAGTGATTAATGATGGGAAATAAGCACTTCCTACCTTGTTTTTAGCACAATCATGAATCTCCTTGAGAATAACTTTCCCAATATTAATGGACTTTTCCGTCAAAATTGCATATAACAAGAGCATCCGTTCCATCGAGATGGTGGAACTATGTGAGATAGGCATAAAACTATAGCAAATGAAATAAAACCATACCTTTGCTACTGGTTTTAGGTATTCCCTTCGGGAAGAATGGCTCCCAAACTTTCTTATAATCCATTGGGATCCTAGATTTGTCACAACATCAAGCACTTGTTGAAGAAAATCCCAATTGATATTGTTCATCATAGGGTAGTACTCATTTTCTTCAAAATCAGGTAAGTTAAACAAATCATTGATGGACTTAGAAGTAAGAGATGCCTTTTTCTTTCGAACGATGACTTCAGTAGCATCATGCATAGTCAAACTAGCATAGAATTCTCGAACTAGTTCATCATCGGGAAGTGAACGAGTATCACAAAATCGTTTCCACTTGAGAGCATTGATTTTCTTTCTAATCAGTATAAGAACAACCATCAAATCATGACTCTTCAAGTTAAAACCATTTTTCGGCATCATAGGTTGATGCTTGAAGATTTAATCAAATCTCTCTTTCACTTCTTCATCGATCAAAATCAAGTTTTCAGGAGTAATAATTGAAGATTTAGTTCTTTTGCGAGACATGGCATATTTTCTTGAGAATTTGGCGAAGTTTCTACACAAAGGGGAAAAGAGAAATCGACAAGGTGGGTAAGGACTTGCTACGACGAAAATCTTGTGACGACAAGGATGGTGCGGCGGTAACGACATCGTGCGGTAGCAGCGGCAACAATGACAGTGTGCGGTGATGACAACAGCGATGTGCAGCAGCAATGCTGGTGCTTTGGCAATCTTTCTGCGGTGACAATAGATGATTTTGACAAAAAAGAAAGAGAAACTAGGGTTTCTTTCGGGATTTGAGGCTAGCGGCATAAGAGGGAGATTTAGGGATTTTTAGGTTTAAGCAAATTGCTTTAAGGGATATAAAAAATAGTAGAATGAAGAGGAGTTCATATAGGGAAGAATTAGGGCAACATATAGTAAAAATTTAGCTACATTAGGGTTACTTGGGCGGCAAGTAACGGGAGCAGCGGCAAAGTATGGATTTTTCCCTCCTTTTTGCTGTCTTGGGCCTTAAACTCAGACTATATTTACAGACTTACTTAAGAAAAAAAAACTGATTAGTACTTGGGCCAAATTTGACCCCCTTTATTAACATAAAAATTTAAAATTTAAACAAAACAAATGGAACTTAAAATTTTTAAATCTTAATTAGAAAATTTCTTCTTAACAAATTACATTAAATTAATTCCCAGGAAAGGTTAGAGGGGTCACAGCGATCCCGCTTAAGTTTCAATCTCCTTAGACAAAATTAATTAAATGTAATAAGTTACGAAAATAAGTTCTAATTATTTATTTATTTACAAAACAAGTTCATGAAAAATCAAGGGTTTGTTAATTTGAATGAGGATTCAACACGCTCAACTTCACCATCCCAGTAGTGTTTGAGACGTTGGCCATTAACTGTAAACGTACCTCCGTAATTGTCGTATAATTCAATAGCTTCATAAGGATAAACTCGGTAGATGGTATAGGATTCTTTTCATCGGGATTTAAACTTCCTAGGAAATAACTTCAACCTTGAATTAAACAACAAAACCTTCTGACCTTGTTTAAACTCGCGAGGTTGTATATGACTATCATGCCATCTCTTTGATCTTTCGTTACACATTTTGGCATTCTCATAAGAAAAAAAAACCTCAACTCTTCCATCTCGTCAAGTTGTAACATCCTTCTCTCACCAGCTTGCTTAAGATCAAAGTTCAACAGCTTCAAAGCCCAGTGAGCTCTATTCTCCAACTCTAATGGCAAATGACATGCCTTTCCAAAGACTAACCAATAATGAGTCATTCCTAACGGTGTCTTAAATGCTATTTGATAGGCCTATAATGCATCATTGAGCCTTCGAGACCAATCTTTTCTGCTAGTGTCATGGGGCTAGATCTTTTGTCTTGCGATCCGTACGGTCTTAGGCGATCCGTTCATCCAAACTCACCTAAGTTAGCCTTTTCTCAAGTGAGGATTCCTTAAGAACTCCTCAAGGTACCAACTATAGAATGGAAGCAAACTTATGCCAAAAGAAGCAACAAAGAACAATAGAAAGCCACAGGAAAGATCGCACACAAGGTGTTTGAATGAATGCTCTCAGAATTCTATTACTCTTAAGAATTCACATACAATGGAATGATTTACAAGTGAGGGGTAGACTCTCTATTTATAGTCGAGCTCTCCCAAAACGGACGGACAAGATTAAGTTACATCGACAGACGAGATCGACCATATCCCTTGATTTTAGGGATTTACAAGATATGCCATATTAAATCTAATTTACTCTTTACAAGATATAATTCCTATCAATCTTCTAATATTAGTTACCATAATAGCCTAAGTTGTCATATCCTCATTATCGGGCCAACCAGGCTTCAATCTAACAGGCTTCTCCAACAGTTCCTTGAATCGGGCCAGTTTTCGTGGGCTAAATAATCCCCATCTTATCGACAGACCTCTATGGGGTGCATCTTGTGCTATGGTCATGGGCTTTGCACTTTGACCTATGACATTCTCCCCCACCCATTCTCACAATGCCCTCATTGCGACTTCTGAATGGCATTGACTTGATTCACCTCGGATCCCTCTTGTTGCCTTAGCTTCTTCTTTCTCTTGGAACTTTTACCTCGTCTTCCATCGCTTCTTAAATTGAACCATTACACTCGTTGGTACATCTCATTGGCAAGAAGTCCCCGCTCTAACTTACCCTAATTTTGACTTATTCCCTTTTGAATCACCTTGATTCTCACACTTTGGCTTCGTATTGCCCATAGTCCCTTATCCTTCTTGCTTATGAACTTTGAAAAGGCCCCTACGATCTTGTCAAGCCAACAAATCATAATTCAAAACACTATCAAAGTGTTCGCAATGTACCTTACTTGCAGCATTTACTCGTCTTGAATGTTTCTGCATTGCTCCTTTTTCCTTAAAGCCCGATGCACAACCCACCTTCCCCAAAGGTGTCGGCTCCACAGTCGAATATGCAGGCTTCATATTGATCTCTTGCACCACTTACACTTCCGAAAGGGATTTCGTAGCATCCCGTTCTATCGAGTCAATGTTCCTCCCATACGAAACATCCTCGACTAGTTGGATTGACGACAACACCTTTGTCCTAACCTTCATATCTCGATATAGCATCACAACAATATTTGATAACGGGCCGGTGACAATATGAATTTGATCGGCCCATGGAAACAGAACTACTTGAATCTTATCAAGGAAGTTTAAGCCAAGCACATAATCGTAATCATCTAATTGGATTACCTCGAATTCTTCCTTACCTTTCCATTCACCGATTTGTAGTTCCACATCATGAACTACTCCCACAGTTGCGACCTCCTTGGAATTTACCTTCTTGATCTTCCTATTCAATTTCTTAATCGAGAGACCAAGTTTTTTCGTAGCCTTCTCCGATATAAACAAGTCTGATGCTCCCGTATCGACAAGAGCCCTCTTCTTTTAACTTGCAATGTTGATGTCAATGAACATCAACCCTTCCCTACCATTCCTTTTATTCAGAATGAGAATCATCAAATTGACCGTCGATGTCTTTTTCTCAATAAGCTTCACCTCTTTCGGCTCATCACTCCTCTTAATAACCAAAAATGAAGATACCTTTGAGTAGTCCCTTTTCATATGCGATCCCTTACAGAAGTAGCATCTTAACTTTCCCTTCTTCTCTTTCAGGCTATTAGGTCTCCATTTCCCATTTCATGGTTTCCCACACAGTCACTACTACTACCGCTACCATAATAGCTATGTCCCTCTTCATCATCCTCATGGTAACAACCATTGCCCCTCCCATTAGGCTTGGAAGATTTAATCCTATCTCTTCTCAGAATAAGTTCCACCAAGGACTCTGCCACCATCATGGCATTGGTAAGTTCCTGAACTCTTTGACGTTGCAATTCTTTCTTCGCCCATGGTTTCAACCCATCTATAAATTAGAAAAATGCTTCCTTCTCGCTCAAAGAAATTTAGAGCATGAGTTCACTGAACTCCTGCACATACTCCCTAACCGTGCCTCGTTGTGTAAGCCGCCGCAACTTTGCTCGAGCTTCATTCTTGGCATACTCAGGGTAAAACTATGCTTTAAACTCTTTTTGGAACTCCTCTCAAGTCTCAATATCGATCCTACCACGTCTCACATCAGTGGACCTACGTCGCCACCATAATAAAGCAACGTCAGTAAAATACATAGCAACAGATTTACCTTTGTGGCATCATCTTCGATGCTTATCGAACGGAAGTATTGTTCCATGGCCCAAAGAAAGTTGTCCACTTTACTTGTGGATCTTGCCCCTTTAAACGCTTTTGGTTTGGGCACATCCATTGCTTGTTACTTCGGCTTCGAAGTCAACATTCCATTACCTATGGCAACATTGAAAATATTGAGCTCCCCCTTAAGCTCATTGATCTCATCCTTCAAAGGTATCATCATAGCCTCAAGAGCATCGTCCTTCCCAACTAGCTTATTCTCCGAGGAACTGATAGTATCCACACATATTCCCTGAGCTACTCCTTCATCGTTTGTAACTCATCAATGAGTCTATCATCGACATTGTCGATCCTCTCTTTAATGTCCCCCATGGACTCCTCGAGAGTGACAACTTGATTCGCCAAAGCTGACAACAAGTCCCTTGATCGACTCGCTTTTCTGGCCCTTCTTCGGGTCTCCATTGGTTCATTCTGACTAAAAACTTCTTTTGACATCCAGCAGTACCTTCGAACCAATAGCTCTAATACCACTTGTGACAAGGCTAGATATTTCGTATCGCGATCCGTGTAGTCTTAGGCGATCCATTTGTCCAAACTCGCCTAAGTCAGCCTTTTCTCAAGTAAGGATTCTTTAAGAACTCCTCCAAGGCACCAATTGTAGAGCGGAAGCAAACTTATGCCAAACGAAGCAACAAAGAACAATAGAAAGCCACAAAAAAGATCGTACACAAGGTTTTTGAGTGAATGGTCTTAGAATTCTATTACTCTTAAGAATTCACATACAATGGAATGATTTTCAAGTGAGGGGAGGCTCTCTATTTATAGTTGAGCTCCCCCAAAACCGACGGACAAGATTAAGTTATATCGACGGACAAGATCGATCATATGCCTTGATGAGATTTACAAGATATGCTATATCAAATCTAATATAATCTTTACAAGATATGATTCCTATCCATCTTCTAAGATTAGTTACCATAATAACCTCAATTGCCATATCCTCATTATAAGGCCAACCAGGCTTCAATCTGACAAGCTTCTCCAATAGTTCCTTGAATTGGGTCAGTTCTCGTTTGCTATATGATCCTCGTCTTATCAGGAGACCTCCATGGGGTGCATCTTGTGCCATGTTCACGGGCTTTGCACTTTGACCTGTGACACTAGGGTGTACTACCCTTTCAAGGATACCTTTGATTTTACAGTTCACTCTTTCAACTTGCCCATTAGACTGGGGGTGATAGGCAGTAGCAATCTTGTGCTTCACCTTATATTTTTCAAGCAACCACTTAAGCCATTTATTCACAAAGTGATAACCTTTATCACTAATAATAGCTCTTGGTGTCCCAAATCGTGTAAACACATGATTATGTAGGAATCACATAACTACCTTAGTATCATTTGTAGGGTATGCTTCAGCTTCAACCCACTTGGATAGATAGTCTACAACAACTAAGATGTATTTGTTCCCATACGAAGAAGGAAACGGGCCTAAGAAGTCAATGCCCCATATGTTGAATAATTCAATCTCCAAAATCTTTGTTAAGGGCATCCCATTCCTCCTTAATATATTTCTGATCCTTTGGCATTTATCACTGTTCTTCACATAAGCATAAGCATCTTTAGATAGTGTAGGCCAAAAGAAACCTACTTGCAAAATCTTTATTGCAGTACATGAACCACCAAAGTGTCCTCTGCTTGGAGATTAATGGCAATGATATAAGATCTCAGCAATCTTACTTTTAGCTACACACTTTCAGATTATATTATTTGCACACTGTTTAAAAAAAATAGATCCTCCCAAAAATAAAACCGATTATCATGAAGGAATTTTTTCCTTTGTTGGTATGTCATTTCTCGAGGAATTATTCCACATGCAAGATAATTGGCAAAATCAGCAAACCAAGGTATTTCATGAATTTGACTTACCTCAAATAAGTGTTCATATGGGAAATTCTCATTGATAGGCACACATGATTGAGTTACCTCATCTTGCTCCAACCTCGATAGATGATCAGCTATTTGATTTTCAACACCTTTTTTTGTCTTGGATCTCAAGGTCAAATCCTTGGAGTAAAAGTGTCCAATGAATTAGCCTCAGTTTTGCATCTTTATTCGTGAGCAAGTATTTAATGGCCGTATAGTCAATAAATACTGTAACTTTGGTACCTATAAGATGTGAGCGAAATTTGTTAAAAGCAAAAACTATAGCAAAGAGTTCCTTTTCAGTTACCGTATAATTGAGTTGGGCTCCTATTAAAGTTCTACTTGCATAGTAAATAGGGTGAAACACTTTATTTCTTTTTTGACCCATCATAGCTCCAACGACATAATCACTTGCATCGTACATCAACTCAAAAGGTAAGCTCCAATCAGGTGTAACGATTATTGAGGCTGAGATTAACCCTATTTTTAGATCTTCAAAACCTTCCAAACATGTTTTGTTGAAATCAAACACTGTATCTTTCCCTAACAACAAACACAACAATTTAGAAATTTTTGAAAAATCTTTGATAAACCTTCAGTAAAAACCGGCATGACCTAAGAAATTTTTGACTCCTTTCATATTAATTGGGGCCAATAATCTTTCAATTACGTCCACCTTTACTTTATCGACTTCAATTCCTCTCTTTGAGATTTTATGCCCTAAGGCAATCCCTTCCTTAACCATAAAATGGCATTTTTCCCAATTAAGGACAAGATTCATCTATTCGCATCTCTTCAATACCTTAGCCAAATTACTCAAACAAATATCATAAGTGTTACCAAAAATATAAAAATCATCCATGAAAACCTTAACAAAATTTTCAACCATATCAGTGAATATTACCACCATGCATCGTTGAAATGTTGCAGGTGCATTGAATAAACAAAAGGGCATTCGCCTAAAAGCAAACGTACCGTATGGACAAGTAAAGGTTATTTTATGTTGGTCTTCTGGAGCTACAACTATTTGGTTATATCCCGAATAGCTATCTAAAAAACAATAGAATTCATTACTTGCCAGTCGATCTAACATCTGATCTATAAAAGGCAACAGAAAATGGTCCTTCAGAGTGGTTTTATTCAACTTCTTGTAATCAATAAAAATTCTCCAACCAGTAACAGTTCTCATTGGAATCAACTCATTACGCTCATTTTCAAAAATCGTGATTCCACCTTTCTTCGAACACACTGCACAGGACTTACCCACGAACTATCTGAAATAGGATATATGATTCCTGCATCTAACCATTTGATCACTTCCTTTCTCACAACTTCTTTCATAATAGGATTGAGCCTCCTTTGCCCATCAATTCGAGCTGTTTCACCTTCTTCTAAAATAATTTTATGTATGCAAAAAGGACTTATACCTCAAATATCAGCTATAGTCCAACCAATTGCTTTCTTAAATTTCTTTAGAACAACAATTAGTTACTCCTCTTTATCTTTCGTCAGTTCTGCTGAAATAATCAGAGGCAAGGTGGAACAGTCACCTAAATAAACATATTTCAAATAGGAATGAAGTACCTTTAGTTTGAGTTTAGGTGGTTATTCAATTGACAACTTAGATTGCACAAATTCTTTGACTTCTAACTCCAACAGTTCAAACCGTGTAGATTGAATAAAATTTCTTAGATTGGCTTCCATCAAAGCCTTGTTTTCTTCACCGTCTTCATCCTTCAAAGGGTCAAGATCTAAGGCTTTCTCCAATTGATCTTCTTCAAAATTGTTTTCCATAGAAAACGAGGTTTCTATCTCTTCCATAACTGAACACTCTTCTGTAGGATCGAGATATTTCATTGCTTTAAGAATGTTAAAAGTTACCTGATCATCTTGAACTTGCATGGTGAGTTCACCTTTCTGCACATCAATTCACGTTCTTCCCGTGGCTAAGAAAGGTCTCTCAAGGATGATCGGCACTTCCTTATCTGCTTCAAAATCTAAGATAATGAAATCAGCAGGAAAAATAAATTTATCGACTCTTACCAAAACATCCTCGATCTTTCCCTCGGGATATGCTAAAGATCGATCCGCTAGTTAAAGCGTCAGTGTTGTAGGTCTTACTTCACCTATCCCAAGCATTTCGAAAATAGACTTAGGCATCAAGTTGATACTCGCTCTTAAATCACACAAAGCTTTATGACTGTAAGATTCACCAATGTTACAGGGTATAGTAAAGCTTCCTGGGTCTTTCAATTTCAGTGGCAGTTTGTTCTGCAAGAACGCACTACACTCCTTTGTCAAAACAACAATCTCATACTCACTCAGTTGTTTCTTCTTGGACAATATATCCTTCATAAACTTCACATAATTTGGCATTTGTTCTAAAGCCTCCACCAACGGAATATTGATGTGTAACTACTTCAGAACATCCAAAAACTTCTTGAATTGCACCTCCTGGTTCTGCTTGTGTTGCTTCAATCTTTGCGGATATGGAGGTGATGGAACTTTTGGTTAAATCGGACAACTCTTCTGAGTAGGTAAATCTACATCCAAAGAAGATGTTAAAGTATCTGAATTCACTAAGTTAGGATTTTCCTTGGCAGTCTTTGAGATTCTGACTCTTTTGGTGTAAGAATTTCAACAGCTGGTTGATTCTTCTCAACGGGCTTATCTTCGGCATCAATCAATCGGGGTTCCAAAATTTTACCACTTCACAATGCCATTGCCTTGATATGTTCTTTACCCAAATTTCTTGGATTCTCAGTATTGCTCGACAAGGTTCCTTACGGTCTATTACGAAGCTTCATTGGTTTTCCAAATTTTTCAATGTTGCTGCTTGGTTTTGAATCAAAGCGTCATCCTTTGCCATGTACGCTTTCAACAAGTTCTCCAAACTATTTGATGCCTCAGCTTGAAGTGGTTTTGGAGCTTACTGATTAAACCCTTGAGATTGGTTGGGTCTATGCTGCAATAAGTTGTTGTTCAATTCATTTCCTAAGTTGCTCCAAGAAAAATTAGGATGATTACACCATGAAGGATTGTAGAAGTTGGACTGGGGTACTTGTCCACTCCTACTTTGATGTTGGTTCCCCACATAGTACACTGACTCGGGATTTGATGGACAATTCTCAAAAGAATGACCTTCTCTATAGTACACACAGTAAACTACTTCAAACAGACTTGGTGGCTGAGCTGCAAAATTATTAGCACTATTAGCAGTAAACTGTTTTAACATAGAGGAAATAGACGATACCTGAGCCGATAACGAATTGAGGGCATCAAATTTATGAACTCTGGCTACACGTCTTCCTGAAGCTGTTTGATTTGTTGGCCATTGATAGTTATTACTCACGATCCTCTCAATGATCTCATAAGCCTCATTATAAGACTTGGACAAAATTGCACCATTCGCAGAAGCATTTACCATCAAACTTGTATATGCATTGAGACCATTATAGAATGTCTCCAACTGGATACAATAAGGAATCCCATGATGAGGAACTTACGAAGTAACTCTTTGAATCACTCCTAAGCCTCATACAAAGACTCGTCATCCAATTGTTGGAAAGTTGTGATCTCGTTCTTGAACTTAGCATTTTTGCCAGGCGGGAAATACTTAACCAAAAATCTCTCTGCTAATTCTTACCATGTAGATATGGAACTTGGTGGCAATGAATTGAGCCATACTTATGCTCGATCTCGCAACAAGTACAGAAACAACTTCAACCTCAATGCATCTTCAGTCACACCGACTATCTTGAATGAATCACTTACCTCCATAAACAATCGAAGATGGAGATGTGGATCTTCCGTCGGCATACCACTAAATTTGCCTACTATTTGGAGCATTTGAAACATCTATGGTTTCAAATAAAATTGGGTTGCCTCAATATTTGACCTTTTAATTCCTAAATTTAACTCACTGAAAAGTGGCACAGCATATTGTCTAATGCATCAATCCCTATCATCGGTAATGAGGACGGGATTTCGTACACAATCAGCTTCATTACCTTGGTCTTGATTCTGATTTCGAAGGTCTATCTCGACTTGTCTATGAGCTATTCATTCACATCTTCTTTGTCTGAAAGTTCACTCAATTTCAGGGTCTACAAGGAGTAAATCGATAATCTGATCTATGCTCATAAACACCTGAAAAGAAAATCACAAAATAAAAAAGAATAAGTTAGTAATCTTAGAAATAAACCAAATTGGAAGTAAATAATTTCACAAAAAAAATGACTATGGCAACAGTTAACAATCCCCGACAATGGCGCCAAAAACTTGTAATGCGTAGGTTTGTGCAAGTGTATATAGTCGTTATCAAGTAATAAGTAAGTATCGAGTTATCGTCTCCACAGGGATTGTATTTGTGGTTAAATCAGTTAATTGTAAAATTATATTAACAACTGGCTAAATAAAAACACAATATGATTGAGAAGTGATGATTAAAATTTAATATATTAAACTAAATGCAATGATCCCCAATGCAAATTATCTTAAATATGCAAACTATATGAATGAAATAGATTTTAGAAAAATTAAACACAACTTGCAACAATTATAACATAAATAAACTAGGACAATTACTTTAATTAAACTCAATTTATTATCAACATTCTTAATAACATTCAGAAAAACATTCCATGGCAACTCGATCTTTCATGAGTTTAGAAACCACATTAGGTCCTTTAGGAATCCTTTACTTAATAAATATCCATTTTACTGATCCTTATTTACTAAGGGTTTCTTAGCATTCATGCGAGGTAACAAGGACGCGTTAGGTTTGAAACAGTTTAATCACACAAATCTAACAACTATATAGATAACAGAGCTTGGTTAGAGTTGTTATGCAACCTGTAATTTAATCAGGTTAGAATCAAAATTGAGCATGCACATTTCAATTATTTGTCCACTAGCCGTCGTCTAGTTAGGAACGCTCAACTAATTCAGGTGCATTTCAATAACGTATGAACGAAATACAGACATGATTTTAATTGAAAACATGATCGATTGAGGTACAAACATTATAAGCATGAATCAAATAAATATTATTTAATCAAAGAAATCATCCTAACTTATATAAAATTAAGCTAACATTGTTGTAACAAGAATAAAGAACACATAGTAAATATTTTCAGATTAAATCAAAGAAAAGAAAGATTAAACCTAAATCAAAGTGGTTGTCACCCAAGACTTTGACCGCCGAGGCTCCTTCGCTTATTCGCTTTACTCCTTTGCTGATGGCTCTCCAAGGTGGCCGACTAAGGGCTCTTTAAGAGGCTTAATTGGTAAAATCTCTATGAAGAGATGATGCTAGGCGTGGGGAATGGAAAATGCTAAAGAGAATTGAGAGAAAAGAGAGAATGATGAGGGATGAGGGAAGAGGGATGATTAGGAATGGTGAAATGAAGTCTTATTTATAGGTGAAGAGAGGAGAGTACTTTGCTAAAAATAGAGAGGTTTAGTCTCTTCAAGTTTCTTCAATGAGTGGCCGACCATGATTAGTGGATTTTGAGTTGAATTTTGCTTGATTTTTAAGTAATTTAAATGCCATAACAACTCAAGACTGAGACTCAGTCAAATGTAAATCTTGGGCAAATCTCTAATTTCTTCAACATTGCAAGGACCTTGTGTAATTAAACCAAAAAGTGGTTTATGTGGATAGCCATGTGTTGCCAAAATTGGGTTGACCTAGTCTTCAATTTGGACAGTTTTTATAATCCAACAAAGCTATCAAACCTGTCAAAAATAAATCAATAAATTAAAGGACCAAAGAATAAAATAATTAATTAATTAAAACTCAAATTATTAATGAAATATTTTAAAATGAATTATTAAATATAATTTTATATTTTATTATTTAATTTAATCATGCATGGCCCATTTTATGTCTTAAAAATATAATATGTTCAAATAAATATAAAATAAGCCATTTTATGCATGAAAACTAAATAATAAAGCATATTTTAATAATTTCTATGCCGTAATTTCATATTTTCACAAATTTCATTAATTTATTAAACAATTACTTAGTTTTAACAACGAATTGAAGTAAAAAGGTGATAAATTACATAGGGAAAATCCTATATATTTGATAAACCGTAATTTATACATATTTTTATCCCATGCTTAACACGTTTATGAATGAATTCTCCTTAGATTTGGTGAATTTGATGCTCCTAATCCTTTAATTTCATGTTTTATACTAAGGTTAGCATAGGAGAGTGAAAAGAACAAGAAACGGGCCAAAAACGGAGAAAATGGGCCGACATGGGAAAACAATACGGCCTGAACTTCCTCACATGGGCAGAACACACGCCCGTGCCATTCAAACAGGCTTGACCACGGCCTAAAACAACCTCAGCATGGGCATGTTGATCTCTCAGCCTCGACCACGGCCTGAAGTAATCGCACAGGGGCGTGTCACACGAGCGTGTCCCTGTCGAGCACTAGTCAAGTTCTATTCAGAAAAGGGAAAGTTTAAGGGCTCTTAGGCATTCTAAAGCCTATTTAAACACGCTAGAGGAGGACTAAAAGGGAGGTGGAGAATAAGGAACAAGGAATTACTCCAAGAAAGCTGATTTATCCATCTCAGAAGCAGGATTCATCATCAAGACTGAAGATCTCTCCTCAATTTCCCTTCAGGAGTTTTGGGTTTTCTTTATGTTTTGTATTCTTTATTCTTCTAAGATGTTTTCCTATTTATTTATGAACTAAAAACCCTAAATACTTAAGGGGAATGAAACTTAAGACGAATCTTGTTATTATTTTCTGAATTGTATGATAAATATTTCACATGTTCTTAATTATGTGTTCTTAATTCTTGTTTCGGTATTTTAGGATATTGATTCAAGTTAATGCTCTTAGTTGGAGGATGAATAGTCCCTGTCTAAGAGTGACTTTGTCATAATTAAGCGGAGTTGATTGCGCACCTAGAGATAGGGTGACAAGATTTTGCCAGATTAGGGTGAAACCTAATAAGAGGATCCATAGATTGAGTTAATGCAACCCTAGAGTGTTAATTAGAAAGAAATTTCAATTATTCAATCTAGGGTTAGACGTTATTAGTCTTGAATAGGGATGAAAACATAACCTAGGGATTTCTACGGAACAAGTTAAATGTAAATCGTCTGATTCGGAGCCAAAATAACAAGTGAAGTCTAGGTGGATTTTTCCTTAGGTATTGTCTTAATTCAATCGTTTTCCCAAAAATACTTCCCCAATTCTATTTTCTGTGATTTTTTAGTTTAGTTAATTAGTTAATTAAAACAAACCCCTTTATTCTTAGGCTAGATAATAAAAAGACAGTCATTACTAGTACTTTTAGTTCCTTTGGGTTCAACAATCCGGTCTTGCTAAAGCTATACTACTTTCGATATGTACACTTGCCTACATCGTGATAATAGTTAGTTTCAAGAACGATTAATTATAAATTTATAAAACTTATCACGGAAAATCACGATCAAGTTTTTGGCGCCATTACCGGGGAACTAAAATATTAGGAGCACTTAATTTTTATTACTTTAGCCGTTTACTTTTACTACAATTTAACTTTGTTTTTATTTTTATTTTTATTTTTATTTACTAAATTTTCTTTTTCTTTCTTCTGGCATGTTATTATAGTTTATGACTAGAAGAAACCCGTCAGGACCATTACTTTTTGACGAAGAAACCGATCGTACCGCTCGTAGAAACTGACGAGAAATAAGGCGAAGCCTAAGATACACAGAGGAAGAGCAAGAGGATGATATCTCAACTACAATCGAGGAGATGGCTGAAAATCAGGAAAATCAGCTACCTCCTACGATACCCGCTGATCTAGCAAATCAGAATCCTGCTCCTCGTATTATGTATGATTATGCTAAACCTAATTTAACAAGAACTGAGTCAAATATAGTCAGTCCTACTATTGCTACAAATAATTTTGAACTGAAACCTAACACGATTCAAATGATACAGCAATTTGTTCAGTTTGATGGTTTGCAGGATGAGGATCCCAACACTTAGTAAATTTTCTGGACTTATGCGACACTTTTAAAAATAATGGCATTTCTGATGATGCCATTCGTCTTCGGTTATTCCCTTTTTCATTAAGGAACAAAGCTAAACAGTGGTTGAACTCTCAGAAGCCGGATTCATCATCAAGACTGAAGATCTCTCCTCAATTTCCCTTCAGGACTTTTGGGTTTTCTTTATATTTTGTATTCTTTATTCTTCTGAGATGTTTTCCTATTTAGTTATTAACTAAAACCCCTAAATACTTAAGGGGAATGAAACCTAAGATGGATCTTGTTATTATTTTCTGAATTGTATGATAAATATTTGACTTGTTCTTAATTATGTGTTCTTAATTCTTGTTTCGGTATTTCAGGATATTGATTCAAGTTAATGCTCTTAGTTGGAGGATGAATAGTCCCTATCTAAGAGTGACTTTGTCATAATTAAGTGGAATTGATTGCCCGCCTAAAGATAGGGTGACAAGATTTTGCCGGATTAGGGTGAAACCTAATAAGGGGATCCATAGATCGAGTTAATGCAACCCTAGGGTGTTAATTAGAAAGAAATTTCAATTATTTAATCTAGGGTTAGACGTTATTATTCTTGAATAGGGATAATAACATAACTTAGGGATTTCTACGAAATAAGTTAAATGAATAAATCATCTGATTCAGAGTCAAAATAACAAGTGAAGTCTAGGTGGATTTTTCCTTAGGTATTGTCTTAATTCATTCGTTTTCCCAAAAGTACTTCCCCAATTCTATTTTCTGTGATTTCTTAGTTTAGTTAATTAGTTAATTAAAACAAACCCCTTTATTCTTAGGCTAGATAATAAAAAGACAGTCATTACTAGTACTTTTAGTTTCTTTGGGTTCGACAATCCGGTCTTGCTAAAGCTATACTACTGTTCGATATATACACTTGCCTACATCGTGATAATAGTTAGTTTTAAGAACGATTAATTATAAATTTATAAAAATTATCACGAAAAATCACGATCAAGTTTTTGGCGCCGTTGCCGGGGAACTAAAATATTAGGAGCACTCAATTTTTATTACTTTAGCCATTTACTTTTACTGCAATTTAATTTTGTTTTTTTTTTATTTTTATTTACTAAATTTTCTTTTTCTTTCTTCTGGCATGTTCTTATAGTTTATGACTAGAAGAAACCCGTCGGGACCATTACTTTTTGACGAAGAAATTGATCTTACCGCTCGTAAAAACTGATAAGAAATAAGGCGAAGCCTAAGATACACAGAGGAAGAGCAAGAGGATGATATCTCAACTACAATCGAGGAGATGGCTGACAATCAGGAAAATCAGCTACCTGCTGCGATACCCACTGATCTAGCAAATCAGAATCCTGCTCCTCGTACTATGTACGATTATGCTAAACCTAATTTAAAAGGAACTGAGTCAAGTATAGTTAGGCCTGCTATTGCTGTAAATAATTTTGAACTAAAACCTAACACGATTCAAATGATACAACAATTAGTTCAGTTTGATGGTTTACAGGATGAGGATCCCAACACTCACTTGGCAAATTTTATGGAATTCTGCGACACTTTTAAAATTAATGGCATTTCTGATGATGCCATTCGTCTTCGGTTATTCCCTTTTTCATTAAGGAATAAAGCTAAATAGTGGTTGAACTCATTACCACGAGGGTCAATCACTACTTGGGAACAAATGACCGAAAAGTTTTTATTAAAGTATTTTCCACCGGCTAAGACGGCCAAATTACGTAATGATATCTCTTCTTTTGTGCAGATGGATTTAAAAATACTTTACGACGCATGGGAGAGATACAAGGACCTACTGCGAAGGTGCCCTCACCATGGGTTACCTCTATGGTTGCAAGTTCAAACATTCCACAATGGCCTGAATCCCTCGACTAGACAAATAGTTAACGCAGCCGCTGGTGGAACCATCAACAATAAAACACCTGAAAAGACTTACGAATTTATTGAGGAGATGTCACTGAATAACTATCAGTGGCAAGTCATGAGGACTAAGCTAACCAAAACAGCAGGCGTTTATAATGTCGATTCGGTTACTATGCTGTCAAATTAGGTAGAACTTCTAAATAAAAAGATTCATGGTTTACTTGGTTCTACGCAAGTTCATCCAGTAATGCAATGTGAAGCAAGTGGAGGTAGATCAAGCCATTCAGAGTATCAACCCTATGGCCACAACATGGAGAACGAGCAATTAAATTACATGGGTAATAATCCTCGATCTCAAAATAATCCTTATAGCAATACTTATAACGCAGGTTGGAGGAATCACCCAAACTTCTCATGGGGAGGTCAAGGAAATCAGAGACCACCACCACCCTCAGGCTTCCAGCAACCATCTTACCAACAAGAGAAAAAGTCGAACCTTGAGTAAATGCTATCCAAATTCATCTCAGTGTTAGAAACTCATTTCCAGAATACCGAGATAGTACTTAAAAATCAACAAGCGGCGATCTAAGGGCTCGAAACTCAGATAGGCCAGTTGTCCAAACTAATTTCTGAATGACCACAAGGTAGTTTGCCAAGAAATAATGAACCTAACCCAAGGGAACAGCTCAACGCGATTAATGTTCAAGGTGAAGAAGGATCAGTTGAGCCTGAGCTAGAATCAAGGGAAGAAATTATGGTAAGTAAAGGTGAGGTAGGTCACAATGAAAAAAAAAATGGTAAGTGTAGAATATAAACCTCGTGCGTCATATCCCAAAGCGACAAGGAAAGACCGCTAAGATGAACAATTTGGTAAATTCCTTAAACTCTTAAAAAAAATTACATATTAACTTACCATTTGTTGAAGCTCTATCGCAGATGCCGAACGCAATGAAATTTTTAAAGGAGCTTTTAGCAAATAAGCAGAAATTAGATGAGGCGTCGCATGTGGAGCTAAACGTAGTTTGCTTAGCTATTCTACAGAATAAGCTACCCAACAAATTAAAAGATCTAGGGAGTTTTACAGTTCCTTGCTTAATTGGTAGTTTAGATGTTAATAATGCATTAGCTGATTTAGAGGCTAGCATTAATGTCATGCCTTACAAAATGTTTAAGCAACTAGGTCTTGGGAAACCCAAACAGACTAGGATGATCATTCAATTAGCAGATAAAACTATCAGGTTTCCTGGGGGTATTATTGAAGATGTGCTAGTTAAAATCGATAAATTTATATTTCCCGTTAACTTCGTTATTCTAGACATAGAGGAGGATAGCAACACTCCTTTAATTTTAGAAAAGCCCTTTTTAGCAATTGCTAGAACGATTATTGATGTTGGCACAGGTGAACTCACACTTCATGTAGGAGACGAAACAATCACCCTTCAAGCTCGCAATTCAAGCAACACATCGAAAATTGAAGGTGATTGTATAAACCATTCTACTAAAACTGACAATATGGTGCAACCTACTTTGTAGGAAATGAGTTTGAAAGAAGTACATGAGCCATGTTCAAACAACAATAGAGGACCTATTCATGAAGAACGAAGGCTACAAATCGAGGAGCTAGATGAATAGCGAACACATAAACCGCGAACATACGATAAACCAAAACTATGCCAGAACGAGCTCAATACCTCACCAAATCAACTTAAGGTTAGAGATAAAGTTCTATTAGACGCTGCAGATCCTCACATCGCCACTACCAAACCGAATAAAGAAATCCCTCTTACGGTACTTAGCATTTTCCCATTCGGTACAGTCGAGGTAAGTCATCCCAAGTTCGGCACTTTTAAGGTAAACAATACCCACTTAAAACATTATTTTGATGAGATTGATAGCAGGAATGAGGAGTATAAACTCCTCAAACCACCATGACCATTCAATGGAGAGGTAAGTCGAGCTTAAACTATAAATAAGCGTTTCTCAGGAGGCAAGCTGAGTACTAACGGTTTTAAGTTATTTAATTTTTAAGTTTTAACATCTAGGTAACTAACAGAGTCTTTGAACACAGGTTCCCAAATCCAGACGGCCAATCACACGGCTGTGCGAACACTACGAAAAGAAACACGGTCGTGCGATACGGTCGTGTGACAACAGGGTAAAAGTTTTCTTTCTTAACACGGCATGCGATAAGTTGACACGGCCGTGTGAATGGGCAGTGGGCAAATCTGCCAATATGACACGGGTGGGGACACGTCCGTGCCTAGCACCCGTGGTCGACACTGTCAAAATAACACGAGCATGTGCATAGGTACACAGCCGTGGGAGAAGCGAACCACATCCCACACGGTCGTGTAATACGATCATGTAGCCACACAGCCTAGACACACGGGCGTGTCCGAAGGCAGTGTGACGATATCTCAATTCGCGACAAACGCGGGCTGGACACGATCCACACGGACGTGTTATCCAGCCGTGCCATTTGAAAAAAAATTTAGACTATCTCTCTTATTTTATTTTATTTTTAATTTTATGTTTATTTATTTTTGAAGACTTAATTGTTTTTAAAACACGGCTTATATTTATGATTATTATTAGATTATTCCCTTAATTCTCCCTCAGAATCATGTTTTCCCTCAAGCTCTATTTCCAATCCTCGCTCTCGCTAATCCAGGGATTCCATTCATTCATTTAACACTCAGGAAGTTTCACTTCTCTCCCTATCTTATGATCTTATATTTATATTTTTCTATATACCTATCTTTGTACATTGAGGGCAATGTACATCTTAAGTGTGGGGGGTAAATCATTTCATTATCAGAAAAATCCCTGAATGTTGCTTTGTTCTCCTGTAAATCTCTCACACCATGTTTAGGATGAATTTTGATTGATTTATGATTTTTATTGATATATTTTGAATTAAACATAGCCATTCATGCATTGATTATTTAAACCTTAAAACATTAGAGAATTAAGCATGATAAGTTGATTTTTAAGAATTTAAAATTTTAGGTTGTTTCCCCAAGTTTAGGTATTATATTGAATTGAAATCCACAAGTGTAAACATCAAAAAGCCATAATTTTTTGTGAGATCTTGAGCCTTCAAGAGCATCTATTAATTCTTTCATGCTCACTTTTTATTATTACTTTGAGTGTGGCAATATCGAATTGTTATTCTAGAATTTTCTTGATTATGCATGTCAAGACCACACCATTTGATTTGATATGTCAAGATGATAGAGGCACTTAGGATTAACCCACTCATGCCATGAAAAGCCTACCTCCACGATTAACCCTTAGTAAACCCCTTTGAGCTTAACAAGCCATTCCTTGTATTACCCTTAATATTAACCCTTAACCCATTATTGTTGAACTCCCCTCAATTAATGTGATCCCTATTTTTGTCGAGATTTGATTTGAGTAAATTGCTTAGCTATGTCTTGTTCTTAATAGTTAGTCTATGTTATTTGACTTATTCCTAAAAAAAAATGTATACATATTAGTAGTAACAGCCTTTTGTTTTTGAGCTTTAGTATTTAAATTCCATATTCGGAGAAAAAGCTCTGTTGTATGCAAGTGATGATTAAATATTTTTTTAGTTAAGTAATTTTTCAATTCAATCTCGATTCTAACCTTTTCTTTCAGCTTGTGACCACACCCCCTAACCAAGCTTCGTTACAACCCTCTAAAGACCTTTTTGATTGATATATCATATCAATTTATAGTTGTGGAGATTTTATTTTCATGCAAGCCTATGGTAATAACTTTTCATATTGACTAATAAGTGCTAATTTCATTGTCCTTAAACACTTCGAGTAATTTGAGTGAATCTTTAGTGAGGATGTTAAACTCTGTGAGATTTTAAATCGATGATGGCTACTTAGATGAAGGGAGATGCTTATACTTTTCATGATTAAATGCTCAACTTAGAATGTTGAAACTTTAATGTTCTTTTAGTTGAATTCTCAATGTATGGTTACTTCTGGATTAGTTTGAGATATTATTGATAGGAATTATAAGTTGAGAAAAAGGAATTCTTAAGTATGAATTGAGGACTTTGCTTGAGGACAAGCAAATGCTTAAGTGTGGGGGTATTTGATAAACCGTAATTTATACATATTTTTATCCCATGCTTAACATGTTTATGAATGAATTCTCCTTAGATTTGGTTAATTTGATGCTCCTAATCCTTTAATTTCATGTTTTATACTTAGGTGAGCATAGGAGAGCAAAAAGAACAAGAAATAGGCCAAAAACGGAGAAAATGGGCCGACATGGGAAAACAACACGGCCTGAACTTCCTCACACGGGCAGAACACATGCCCGTGCCATTCTAACAGGCTCGACCACGGCCTAAAACAACCTCAGCACGGGTGTGTTGATCTTTCAGCCTTGACCACGGCCTGAAGTAATTGCACACGGGCGTGTCCTTGCCGATCCCTAGTTAAGTTCTATTCGAAAAAGGGCAAGTTTAAGGGCTCTTAGGCATTCTAAAGCCTATTTAAACACCCTAGAGGAGGACTAAAAGGTAGGCGGATAATAGGGAGCAATGAATTACTCCAAGGAAGTCGATTGATCCATCTTAGAAGCCGAATTCATCATCAAGACTGAAGATCTCTCCTCAATTTCCCTTCAGGAGTTTTGGGTTTTCTTTATGTTTTCTATTCTTTATTCTTTTGAGATGTTTTCCTATTTAGTTATGAACTAAAACCCCTAAATACCTAAGGGGAATGAAACCTAAGACGAATCTTGTTATTATTTTCTGAATTGTATGATAAATATTTGACTTGTTCTTAATTATGTGTTCTTAATTCTTGTTTCGGTATTTTAGGATATTGATTCAAGTTAATGCTCTTAGTTGGAGGATGAATAGTCCCTATCTAAGAGTGACTTTGTCATAATTAAGTGGAGTTGATTGCCCGCCTAAAGATAGGGTGACAAGATTTTGCCGGATTAGGGTGAAACCTAATAAGGGGATCCATAGATCGAGTTAATGCAACCCTAGGGTGTTTATTAGAAAGAAATTTCAATTATTAAATCCAGGGTTAGATGTTATTAGTCTTGAATAGGGATAATAACATAACTTAAGGATTTCTACGGAACAAGCTAAATGAATAAATCATCTAATTCGGAGCCAAAATAACAAGTGAAGTCTAGGTGGATTTTTCCTTAGGTATTGTCTTAATTCATTCGTTTTCCCAAAAGTACTTCCCCAATTCTATTTTCTGTGATTTCTTATTTTAGTTAATTAGTTAATTAAAACAAACCCCTTTATTCTTAGGCTAGATAATAAAAAGACAGTCATTACTAGTACTTTTAGTTCCTTTGAGTCCGACAATCCGGTCTTGCTAAAGCTATACTCTGTTCGATAGGTACACTTGCCTACATCGTGATAATAGTTAGTTTCAAGAATGATTAATTATAAATTTATAAAACTTATCATGAAAAATCACGATCATTTCAGTTTACAGTTACTTCACATGAATTCTAAGAAACCCTTAGTTTGATATGATCAGTAAAATGCATGTTTTACTAAGTAAAAGATTTCGAGAGGACTTAATTTGGTTTCAAAACTCATGAAAGATCGAGTTGCCATGGAATATTTTTCGAACACTGTTAAACATGAGGAAAATGAACTAAGCTGAAAGGTGTAATTATCCTAGACTATTCATGTTATTAATTGTTGAATTTTGTGTCTTTGTTGCTAAATTCATTTCATACACCTCATTTCATACTTGAAATTTAGATTAGATTGCATTAGAGATCATCTTGCATTTAGATAGCTTAATCATCATCACTCAAAATATTGTGTTTTTATCACCAAATTGTTAAATTTAATCTTGCAAAATATTGATTAACATACATAGTCCCTATGGAGACGATAACTTTTTTACTTACTTATTACTTGATAACGACTGCGTCACTTGCACAAATCGAGCGTTACAAAATCTCGCCCTCGTCTCCTCCAAAAGCCGCAAATCAAGAACCATCATAACCACTGCCGAAATCCTCTTTCCTAACCACCCTAAAGAAACAACCTTTCCCCCTCTATGGCCGCTCCACCAACATCCAAGTACCAAAAGGATCTTCCTCTACCTGTCATTAGATTATGATTTTCTCTAGAATTGATCCGACCATCATAGTTTCTTCGTCTAGCGGTAGTGTTTTAACCCCTGTGCACAATCCACTCTATGGCCATAGTGCCCACACCTAAAACATACGTCCAATAGAGACTCATACTCTACGCATTGTAGCCACCCATTAATCCTCACATTCGACACTAAAGGCTTCCTCAAATCAACACAGACCGCAAGTCGTGGAAAATGTCCCCGACAAGCATAGCCCATGTAGATGTCTAGTTTCACCACCATTCCAACTGTTTGACCAATCTCCTTAAGCAGACAGCTTGAGTAAAACCCCTCTAGCAAACTTGACAAGCAGATCCACACTACTTGAAAGGCGATGTCATTTTGGGTCATTGAAAAAGCCGATAACCAGTACCTTATTATAGTCGTCTTTATTGTGAAAACAAACCAAGAAGAAGTCATTTTCCAGATCCATCAACTGTATCAGACTCATTGGTTCCACAATTGAGAAAATTTATTTAGTAAGGCATTAAAACCAATTTGCTTCCCTAACAGTTTTTCTATGATTGTTTTAGCCATCCTACACTCAATATAGTTTTTGATGCGATCTGAAAATGTTATCGACAAGACTCTTTCAATCACTTCCGTAACAACGTCACCATCTGTAAATCCAAATCTTCTTCCACAAACATAATTTGTAGAGGATCCGATGAGGCTCTCATTAGCGTAGACTTATACGACGCGTTAGGTAATTCAGAGCTTTGGATCTTTTGCCCATTCCCATCCACTGTCAGGTCTTTTGATTCCGGTGACAAATTCGATCTAGTACGAATCTTCTTAGTTGCCTAATTGACACCGTTATTCGAACCTAAAAAATTAGCATCCACCATGAACTCCACTGTAGGCAATGTTTCTGACAATTTTTCCTTCTATCTTAAAATAACTAAATCAACTCATTGCATAAAAATATATTAAATATGAAATTTGATTCCTTACGTATATTTTTAAATAACAATATTATTAGGGTTATTACAAAAAAAACAACATTATTAAGAATGAGAAGCGAGGGTGAATATTGTTAAATCTATCATCGCTTTATAGTTGGCATGCTTTGTTCTATTACTCACTCCACTCCACTATGGATGCATTGTAACATCCCAAACCTGAATCCGTCGCCGGAGGGTTAAGGAATATTACCATACAAGCATGAAATTTCATTTAACTTTATTCAAATAACTCCCGTTGACAAAATTTAAAATCGAATTCCAACTTGTTTTTCCAATTATACCATATAGAATAAAATCATCTCAAGTTGATAAGTACATTGATTCATTCTTAAGTTCAATTTACATTAAAACATTAACAACACTAATCGAATATCAACCACACATTCACATTAACTATGTGGAACACATTTAGTAACTTAACAAGCCATTTTCGCATGGCTATACATATATACATCATCAAAAAGATACTTATTTAACACCAAAAAGTCAAGCCTATACATGCCATTATAAAAGTTCAACAACAAAAGTACCGAATGGCTTAGATAGTGTAGACGATTTCGACTTTGAGATCCCCGAGACCGTAGCTAACGAACGAGATCTATAAAACAGAGAATTAAGGGCAACAGAGTAAGCATTTCTATGCTTAGTAAGTTTTAAGCAATACAAACAATTAAAACTTGTCATTTAAATCGGGCATTTTGTATCACAAAACTAATATACTAGTTAGTTATCACTTGGCCGAATATATATGTATATAGTTACGTGAATACTCAAAGAAATTTCAGCGTGTAACCTTACTTTACTCATAGCTCATACAGTTGATTTAAGTCACAGAATTTCATATAATGTCAAACATCGACCAGATAAGTCATGCTTAGTCGAAGATATAGTAATCATTCACACGCATATATCGTTTTTTTTTTATACTAATAATTCACCTTAGAAATCAATTCACATGTGAGTACATAATACGTACCTGACTTTCACAATATCATACATAATCACTATTAGTTTATCTCGAACTCTCAAATTCATACTCTTACTTGAATCATCGACGTTAAGCCTGCTGGGTTTAAAACCTGGATCCAGTCATCAGTACAAAACCTGCGGGGCTTTAAGCTCGAATATAATACCAGCACTAAGCCTGCGGTACTTTAACCTGGATATAATACCAGCACGAATGCCTTCGGGACTTAGCCCGATTATAATACTCACACAAGGCCTACGGGTCTTAGCCTGGTTATAATTCCAAATTATCATGCACACATATATATATATCATAACACATCGATATTTCATTTACATTACTAGAACACAAGTACAACATGCTTATCAACCATTCCACTTTCGGCTCAATAGCCACATACAAAGAGCACGATTTCGATTCGCTATCCAACATGATTTCTATAACCATTCGGCTACAAGTCATAAGTACAAACTATTTATCTCACTACGTAATTTAAGTAGAACCATTATGTCACAATTTATTTGTTATGCTTATATATCAAGATTTTATCAAATCATAAGCTAATTTCCATCACTCAAAGACTTACCTCGGATATACTTGAACGGTTGCGAAATGGCTACTCGGTTACTTTCTCTTTTCCCTTATCCGAAATTGCCCCCATGCTCTTGAGCTTTAATTCAACAAATTTTAAACTAGTCATTAATCGACTATTCAAGTATTACTTTCAGAATATAATACATATATATTCGACTTTCACACATACAGATTATAGTAAGCTTATAAAAAGCAATAAGCAATTCATTAGCAAATTTTTATCAATGTTTACAATATAATTACAATTTCACTATAAGCTGACTTCCTGAGCAATAGTCACTAAATTATTTATAACTGGAGCTACGAAACTCCAAATCAATTGCCGTAAATTTTCCCTGAAAATAGACTCATTTATATATTATCCATAAAATTTTTATAATTTTTAGTTTATCCAATCAATACCAGATTTTTCCTAAATTTTGCCTTGTTTTACTGTTTGACTAATCTGACCATTCTTCACTACGAAATAAATTTCTTATTGTACAGAATTCAAAATATGTTCTCGTTTATTACATTTGAAACTAGACTCATTAAGGAGTCTAAGCATATAAACTTTATCATATGACCATTTTTATACATTTTATGATTTTATAAAAATAGAACAGGGGATCTAGAAGTCATTTTGACTCAGTCCCACATTACTTCAAATATCTCATGATCGGAAATTCTTTTGCTTTTACAGTTTCTTTCATAAGAAACTAGACTCTTCAAGCTTTAATTAAATATTTTATTCAGCTTCTAACTCAACTTCTACAATTTATGGTGATTTTCCAAAATCACCTTACTGCTTCTGTCTCAAGCAGATTATTACCAATTCACTCTTTCTCACATTCTTTGTATACATATTATTTAAGCATGTATATCACCAATCGATTTAATCATATATATATCTATAAATTCACTTAAGCATAATCTCAATACAACACATTGTGCTCAAATCATTATTCAAGTTCAAATTCGGCTAACACACATATAAACACTAGCAACTAAATATTAACATTTGCATTTCACCATAATAGCTAATTTAGCAAACCTTAATTTAACATATAATTGTTCATAACATATTTAAAGCATCCACTCCATTCCATCAATTCAAAGCACATACATTACTCAATAATATCCAAGTTCATATTCGGCCTTAGTACACAACATCTTAGCCGATTTTTCCCATTTAGCAACTAATGCACATATATGCTTATTTGTTAGACTCTACTTCACCTATCTACCATTATTCATCCAAAATAACATGAACAACAACCATTTCCTTGAACATCTTCCTTAGCCGAATACTCATGTTACCAACAAATTCAAAATTTGGACATGGGCTAACTAAGGGACTTAGTAACTAGCTTAATACATGCAACAATTTCAAAAACTACCATGAATTAAATACCTTATTTCATGCTCAAAGTGACCAAATGCTATTTCCCCTTTTCTTTCTCTAATATTCGGCTACTAAGGAAGAAGATGATACAAGCCTTTTGTTTATCCTTTGTTTTTCTAATATCTTTTTTTTTATTCCATAAATTAAGCCATTACCATATTATAATATTATTACATAATACATATTGCTTATCATCATTAACATGGCCGGCCACTACTACTAAAGTGGGGAATTTGACATGCAAACCCACAAATATACATCATTAATTAATTGGCCACTACTAAAATAACCTATCATATTTTCACAAATTTTCAAATAAGTCCTTTTTAAATAATTTCACTCACAATTAGCAATATCAAAGTATGAAATTTTCACACACACACCTTCACATATAATGAGCACAGAATATAGCATTTAATTATTTTTATGACTCGGTTTTATGGTCCCGAAACCACTTTTCGATTAGGGTCAAGTTAGGGCTGTCACATGCATAATCTTGAAAACCACTACTATCTTTATGGATGTTGGATACATCCAACCTCGCCCCACCCTACCACATCCTGCTCCGTTTCAATTTAATTTTTGCTACTTATCTTTAATATTTTCAATCTTTTCAAAGTCAAATAAATATTTAAACATAATTCTTCAAAAAAATTCAAACATAAAATATATAGATTTTTTTAAATTACGTGATTACATTTTTACCTTTTAATAATTCATATATACAGGAATAAAATGGTAATTTCATATAGTGGAGCAGATCAAGGTGGGGCAAGCAATTACCATAACTGCTCTATACCCACTATCTAGAAAAAAAAATCCACCCCACCCTACCTCACATCCACTTTTCAAAAGAAAAAATCTTCTCCATTCAAAACGGATCGATTCGAAATCTATTCTAAACTTGCCATTCAATATTGTTGAATTTGAATAAAAAAATAGATATAATGACTTGTTTGGTCCTTCAACTTTAAAAAGAAAAGAAGTCATTTTAATACTCTATTTAATTTTTCATCTTTTTTAGCTATTAAATTTACGATTTTTGTCAAATTGCCTAAAAATAGATTGAAAAGTTGACGTCTATTAACTTTGTTCATGTAGGAAAATACACGTGGATGATATGTCAGTAATTAATTAATTTTTTAAAATTTAAAAATTTTAAAAATTCAAAAAATTGTTTAAAAAATTTAAAAAGTATAAAAAATTAATATTGTAATTTTAAAAATTAATTAATTGCTAATGTGACACACACGTGGATTGCCACATTAGCAAAGTTAACAGACATTAATTTTTTCATCCATTTTGGGTAGTTTGACAAACAATGTAAGTTTAAGAGCTAAAGAAACAAAAAATTAAATAAAGACAAAAATAATTTTGTTATCAAGTCATTATACTAAAAAAATTACAATATGATTTGTCTTTGATTATAATTTGATATTTTAAAGGTTTTACGGTTAGTATTACAATCATGAATTGCAAAAGTATCAAACTTTTTCCAACCCTAAAAATATAAATTTGTAATATAATAGCATGATGTTTTTAGTTGTACCGACTTATATCGTATTTAAATGTTACTATATCCAGGAGCCTTCTAGTTTTTGGGTGTGTATGGCGATGGCAAAGCTGATTTTAATTGTGGGATTATCTTCAAATATGGCGGTTTTGGTGGGGATTGCCATTGTTGTATTTGCTCTCATTGTATGGCAGAGTTCTATTATTTTAGACTATTTTTCACCACTGTTCTTTTAGCTTATCATTATTCATTAATGACACATACTTGGTTTTGCTCTCTCATTGTTTCTTTTTATATTTTATGGAGCCGAGAACTCAACCATTTGAAATGGGTCTTTTCTTTTTTATTTTTTTTTTAATTTGTTAATTTTGATTGTTGATTTTTCTCATAAATTCCCTTTCGTTTCAGAAGCTTTAAACTTTGTGTTGTTTGTTACTGCTATTTGTGGGTATGTGAATAGTGTTTGGTTTAGGGGCATGGTGGATATGAATGAAGGCAATGAGCGGTTTAGTGATGCACGGTGAGAGTGGGTGTTGGGATGGTGTTGTCCAAAGGGGATGTCTTATTGACCAAATTGTAACATTTTCAAAGTTAAGGGTTTTGTTTTGAAAATTTCCATTTTTAATTTGGATTTTTTTCTTGAATTTTTTCTAATTCAATTTTTCTTGAATTTTTGTAATTAATAAAATATTGTAAAATTATAAATATTTAAAACTATACAAATCTAAGGGCCAAAGCCCAAAATTTTTATTTAGCATGAAAAATAAAAGGAATATGACCCAAATAGGGAAAATGGATCCAAATTCAATCAAAGTCTCAAATTAATTGGTCCAAATCAACATTGATTTATAATTTAATATTTGCATTTCAGTTAAAATTTTGAATTTAATATTTAGTAGACACAGATAAAATTGACTGTTTACAATATTATTGCTGATAATTAATGACGATTATGTATATGATTTAAGGACAAAATTAGTTGTCATCAACTATTAATTATAAGGTGCGGTTATGTATTAACAATATTTATGCATTTTTTAAATCATATTACATGATGATATAGTATGTAACCAACAATGTGACGATATCTTTTTTGCAATTATATTTTGAATATTATATTATTATTCGTGACAGTTCAATTAATAAATGATGAATACGTATATCATTTGGTGACAAAACTATTGTCGTTAATGTTATTATATTATTATATTAGTGACAATATATCACATCATTGACATGCTTACAATATTTCTTTTGTCACCTATAAGTGGAATGCTATTTCATTATTGGTGACTATATGTATGTCTAATGACAATTTTATATGATTTTGTGACGCAATTAACTATCATCAAATTTTATTTATACGAGGACATCATATATTATCGTCATAATATTATCAATAATACCTGACACTCGATGATATAACATCAATATTAATTTTTAGTGGCATGCCTAACGTGATGAATGGTGTGACGATGAAATTTATTTCACCAAATACTAACAGTGACAATTTTTTAGACATCACTAATAAATAAATTTGTTGTAGTGAACCGATAAATTGGCAAAAATATGGTGCAATTAACCTTATTGAGCTGTTGGTGGTTTTTTAATGAAGATGTGAAGGGTGGAAATTGCCTTTAAATTTTGTTTTCATTTTTCCTTTTATGTTGGTGTTTTGCGATGCACTATTATTGGACTGTATGGCCATTTTTTATTTATTCAATAAAGCTTTACTCTTAAAAAACAGGTATTTTAATTTGAATTGGAAATTAAATTGGTTTAGTTTTATTTTTTTGTTTAGTTCATTGGTTTATTTAAAAATTAAACCATCAAGAATGAAGAATCCAAAGAAAAAGAAATAATAGTTGGCCATGAAAGAGTATTTTGAAATGGAACCCATTAACAAGTTAATTTGAAATTATGCATGATTTATTTATAAAATAAAGTTACATGGACATGCCCCAATTCACTCTACATGGAGGACAAGCACATATAAAATGGGTCATGAAGAGGTTGTTTTTGATCTAATTAAAAATGGATCAATTGATGGACAAGTCTGGTAAACAATTGGATCACCAAACTGTCCAACATGAGAAGAACAAGTCCAATTCAGCATGACACTTGTGAGTAGCCCAAAAATCAGGTTTTGAGAAATTTATTAAAGATCCTTACTGTTTCAAATGAATCAGAAATCAGCCCACAAGATTTTCCCTTAAAGTCGTACAACCCTTGCTTAATTCAAGCATGATTTTATGCTTGAATCAGGCAACCAACATCCAATCCTTTCCATAATATGTAGCCAACGAAGCAAAGAAGTAAATTGGGGGATTTTTCACACTATTTTTAGTAAATTCATCCACCAACTTCACTATAAATACACACATCCATTCCCCATTTCAAAACATCCCTACATCTCTTACTCATTTCCACACGTATCATCCCATATTCATTTTCTTTTTTTTAACCAGCAAAACCTTGAGGAGATTATCTCTTGGTTGGCCACCTTGAGAAGCCATTAGCAAATGGGCAACACAAGGATTAGAGGAAACTTTTTCAATCGGAGTTTGCTAGACCACTAATTCGAACAAAGTTTATTCTTTCTTTACTTTGTTACTTTAATTAAATCATGTTTGCAACGTGCTTTGTTATCTTGTCATCAACAATGGTAGCTTAAATATGTTTAGCTAGGATGATTACATCATTTCAGTAAAGTTTGTTTAAATCATGTTTATAGTGTTTGTGCCTCAGTTGTTCATGTTTTCAATTAAACTCAAGCATATATTTCGTTCATACGTGATTGGATGCATTAGAATTAGTTGAGCGATCCGAACCAGACGATGGTTAATAGACATAATAATTGAAGAGTGCATGATTAATTTATATCCGACCTAGAATAAATTAAAGGTTCGTAATAATTTGGCGTAGTCATAACGTCGAAGAAGCAACGTGGGAATTAGAGGAAACGATGAGGTCCCAATACCCTTACCTCTTTTTAGGTAAATTTCAAGGACGAATTTTTTTTTAGGGGGAGATTTGTAACGATCCAAAATTTAGCAGTGTCAAGAAATATACTTCCGGGACCTTATTTTTGTAAACCAAACTTATAAAAATTTTAACACCCTAATTTTAGTAAAGTCGATAACAGTGGTTCGAGACCTTAATTCTGATAGGCAAATCAGTATTTATTTGTTTATTAAAAAAATATAGAGTTTGATGAGGGCCGTATTAAAAAACGGTTAAGAAATTTTTATATTAGAAGGTTAATTTAATAAAAATGATTCAATTGTAAAAGCTTGAAAGGTTAGTTTTAATAATTTAAAAGTATTAAATGGTCAGTAGATAATAAATTGATGGACTATGTGGTAATTAAACCATATAAAACATTAATGGACAAGTTAGTACTAATTTAGTTGATTGTTAAACTATGAGGCAAAAGCAATTAAGTAATTAGTTAATTGAATAATAGAAAACATAAAAGGAAGAAACAAATAAAAATTTGGTCATCTTCTTTGTGGGTGCCGAAAATAAAAAGGAAAAGAAAGAAAAAATAGCCATTGTTGAAGCTTGGGAGTTTTGGTTCTTTAAGTCCATGCATGTAAGTGCAATTCTAGTATTTTGTTTTTCATCCTTTTCATGTTTTTAAGCTTGAAATAGCTCAATCTTGTTAATCTATGAGTTAAGTTGTGAAATTATTAACTCTGAATTGAGGTTACTAGGTGTAAGTGTGATTCTTTAAAGGAATGAGTTTGCTTAATCTTTGAACCCTTCTTTGAATGCAGGTTAGGTACTTACTTTTGTTCAATGACTCAGCATCCACGTCAAATCCCGAACTCAACATTGGTGATGTATTTCTTTTTGTATGTCTTAGCATGTACCTAGGATAATGATATTTTGAGCAATAGTCTTTTGGTTTATGGTTGAACCTAGTATAAGTTATTTATATTAAATGTCATATAAAATTTTGAGATTATGTTTTGTTTTGAAACAAATGTTTGTATATAAATTTTGGAGTTGTTTTTGTAAATGCTTCCACATAGTCTTTTATTTTAATCAATCGGCCATTTTGGTATTATACTATTGAGGTGTTTGATTTAGTAATAGAAGAAAGTTTATGCATTGTTCCATTTGATTGATATTGTTTGGGAGTGTTAGTGTAATGTATCTACTTATCTTATATATTTTTTTAAAATGATTGAACTTTGTTTGAGGTGCCTATGAATGGCATATTGAGTAGGTGATGGATGAATTAAATGTGGTGTCAATATAGGCACATTGGTTAGGCACTTAAGATGGTTTTTTGGTATGTTTTAAGCATGTTTAATTGTGTTTTGAATATGTTAAATGATTGATAAATTGGTTGCTTAGTGTCCAAGAAACCATAAATTGGTAAACTTGAGTTTTAAAGTACATTTAGGTGCACACGGCCTGAAACACGGTCTGTCACATAGTCATGTGTCAGACACGGGTGTGTGCCCTAAACATGTAGTATAATAGTATAAGTGTACTTTCCACACGGCCTACGACACGGCCGTATGACCCAAGTCAGTGAGTTACATGAGTAGAGACACGGGTTGGGACACGACCGTGTGTCTCAAGTCAGCGAGTTACATGTGTAGAGACACGAGTTGGGACACGGTCGTGTGTCCCAATTTTGAAAGTTACATAGCCTGGGGCTTTTCAGACGACCTGACCACACAGCCGTGTGTCCCCTGTTTCTAGAATTTTTAATTTTTCCCAATATTTTCCATTTTGTTTCAAATTGACCCTAGAATGTTTCCAACTTATTTTTAGGGTCTCATAAACTCGTTTTAAGGTCTATTTATGTACGACTAGTTATGATTAATATGTGATTTGTTTTATTATCATTATATTGAACATTTCATTTTAAAGTAATGTTAATTGTTTGTAATGTTATCATAATACTCTGTGACCCTAATTTGGCGACAGAGACGGGTTAGGGGTGTTACAGATTATTAACATGGGGAATTAAAATTCCCTTAATTCTCTTCCGAGCAATTTAAGAACTAATTTAATCTAACTATTGAGCTATATTTCTATGCCAATAATGTAAACCAAATTGATTAAAAATAACCCTAATTATGTCTACCCAAGGTAATCAATTAAATTCCTATCCTAATTACAAATCACGGATTGGCCCATATAATTAAGTCCAATAGTTATTCATTCTAGACCTAAAACAAAAAGTTCTTTTATGATTTCTTTAGGTTTTGTCAAACTAATAGTTGGCCAAACTATTATAAAAAAAGAACAAGAATGAATAAATAATCAAAACCCTAACAACAACAAAAGAAATGAAAATAGATAACATTCAATTAACTATGCATGAAATCCATTGTAACCCTAGAAAAGAGATCTAGTTCATGAAGAATTTGAGAAACATCTTAAAATTAAAATAATAACCATACATAATAAAAGGAAACAGGAAGGAAAAACAATGGAGAAACTCTGACCTCTCATTGGAATTCGTCAAATCTTTATGCTTGAAAGCTTAGGCAACTCCTCTTTTTTTTTCTCTTTTCTCCCCCTCCTTGGTTTCTTTTCTCCCTTATATAACCCCTAAAAATTCTAACTTTAAAAAAAAAACTACCAAATATATGCACCGCTCCAATGAGAAATTTTTCCATTGGAGCAAAAAATCGTTTGTTTATATTTGCTTAGGCAAAAACATTTTCTATTGGAACAGAAATTTGCTTATGTCAAGATATTCTTTCTCATGCTTTGTCAAACCTACGTTGGATAAAAACACATAAAAAAATCAATCCAATTTAACACTATAATTATATAATTAACTTAAAACATCAAAGAAATAAAATTCCTAAAATCTAACAAAATTAAATTATAAAATAAACTAAAAATCCTAAAATCCTACAAAAATAAGGAACAAATAACTCTAAGACATTAGAGTTAATGGTTTTTATCATTACATCTATTATAATGTAAAAATTAAAAAGTTGTTAAGTTGTCTGTACATAAAATTTTAATAAATGAAAAATATATAAAGTTATTAAATTTTTAATTAAAGATAATATAAATATTTATTTAAAAATTAAAAAAATATTGGTGGGCTTAAAATGTGCTTGAGTTAGCCATTTAAAAATATGGTGAGCTTGATCAAAATTTTAGGCTCATATTTCAGGCCAAGTTAAACTTAGGCAAATATAAAGTCATAACTTATGCATAGTACAAAGTCTAAAATACATAATTTAACCTTTTTATTTATATATTTGACCTTTCACATATATAACTATGCAAGTGAATTTTTTTTATTTTAAAGATGTAATGAAATTCAAATTTAGATAAACTTTTGAATGATATTATCAATTAACTTTCAATAAATAAATCAAAATAATAAAAGAGAAAATTCTTGAGATTAAAAACAAAATAAAATAAATTTCGAATAGTATAGGATTTAGAACCTAAAATGTGGATATTCATAAGAAACAAAATCCCAGATGACCTGTAAACGGCTTTTTAGGCCTTAATTATGAGTAATTAATGAGGAATTGAATAATTGGTAAATTATTAAGGGGAGGACCCTAGACATAATAATGATGAAAGTGGAAGTAGACGAAAAGAAAATGTAGAAAATCATTTGCTTGAGTAATGTCCAAAACCAAAAAGGGGTTGCTGTTGGCTTGGCCTTGTCAATAAGTTCATATTTGTCAATTTTGAATGACCAGTGACCAAACCCTTTGTTGTTAATCTTTAAAAGCTATTTCATTTTTCAACCCTAAATATCTTATAGGCTTTTAATCTAAAGTAATGTTTTTCCCCTTTTCTTATTTCTTTTATTTTGAAATCTTTTTAAAGTTTGAATTTAGATAATTTAGTTTTCTTTTTATATTCATTTTATAATATATATTCAAAATTTGTGGCTTATACTTAAAATTATCTTTAATAGACTAAAGAAAAGTTGTGAAATAAATACTACATACATTTATGAGTCAAGTGATAAATAATTTAATATCTTTTAAAAATAGTTTAAATTAAAGTCCTATGGTTGTTGAAAATACCATTTGAATTTAAATTTAACAGGAACTAATGTATTGTTGGATACTACGGAATCTCAAACTTTAAAAAAAAAAAAATTGTAATTGCATGAAACATTTTAAATATATATAAATATTCTAAAAATTCTATGACAGGCTTATTGTATGAAAATTACATATTTAGATCATATGAGTATGTTTAAAAATAACATATAGGAAATAACTAAACATAATGTTTAAAACTAATAATAATACATATGTAATCTCTACGAAATTAAAATAAAAAATTAGTTTAAATTGTGAGTAAAAAGAAACTTAAATAAGTAAATACATCAGATTAATAATATTAAATGTACTTCGATTGTTTATTATGGTATTGTCTTTTTTTTTAATTAGTATCAAGTTGACTTATGACACCAATTAAATTAAGGTCAATATCATTATATACAAACAAAATGGGTGAAACATTTTATGTAATAACATTAAAATGTATTCAAATAAAATTTTGGTTAAAGTGGTAAAGAAAAATTTTACAAATGCTAGTGGTACATGTTTACATCGTGTCACAAATTTAATTACACACTTAAATAATATTATAGATATATTTTTAACAACATATGAACTTAATACATTAGACAAATCTAAATAAATACCAGTCGTTTATGAATAGGGTTGTGTTAGAAAAATATTTAAAATAATTTATATTTTTGATAATTTAATTTTAAAAAGGAACTTTTTTGTTAATTAAATGGCAACTTAGATGGGATTGTGATAAAAATTAAGATGATAATTGAATTGTTGATCGAATCATTTATGAAGTTATAAAGGATTTATATTCAAGTTTTCTATAAGAAAGAAAAATGAAAGGTAATTCTTGAATGGTTTATTTGGTTCATTGTTTATCTTTAAACGGCTCATAGTTAACTTGCTAGTATAGAATTTGATAATTTTATGCTTCGTTGAGTAAGAAAACTGCAGCTTAGGGTTAAATACTAAGTTGAAAATATAGCCTTTTTATTAGATTATATTTATTCTTGGTTAGGTAAGTTTGAAAAAGACTAATAAATGACATGCAATGCTTTAGAGCAAAGAAAATGAAGGTTTTGCAAAATGATTGGATTATATGAATATGGCGTCAAAATATCATCCCAATATTTGTGTTCCTTGAGTAAAAAGATCATGAAAAAGAAAGTTTGGATTAATGTAATTATCCGTTCATTATCAATATATATATTTAATTTCTTAATATATTCATTGAAGCGAGTTTAACTATTAATACTTTGTCTTTTATAGGTTTATTAAGGGTTAGACACTAATCACGAAATTTAAAACTGTTCCATATACAGAACAGAAAATGAATCCTCAACCACTAATTAAAGTAGGAAAAACTTTTATAATTTTTTATTTTATTTTATATAGGAGACTATATATAAAAATTATAATTAACAAGATCAACCATGATTTTTAAATTTCATTTCTGAAAAAATCAGTTTTTATTTGATTCATTTAGTGATAGCATAAATCTATATAATATTAGTTTATCAACATGAGATGACATAAAAAAGGGAGTAGTTAAGTTTCTAATTCGATGGGTTTGTTGTTTTAAGTTGAAGGGAAATATAAGTTCAAGCTTCATGCAACTGGCTTAGTATTCTTAAACTTCAAATTCATCAAATTAGATAAAGATATGTTGCGTGTTTAACGTTCAACAACCCTCATTGGTATTGGATAATACATAACAAGGCCAAATTAATGCATGACATTTTAGTCATACTAAAGTTGTCTATGTCCAAGTAATTTAGAAAATTACTTACCCCCGTCTAATTCCATCTTTACTATTAAATATTCAAATTAATCTAAAATTATTAATATAACAAAAGCAAGCTTGACACTTCAAATTTATGTAAAAAAATTTGATAAAATATAAAGCAAAAGTAGATTTATGTTATAAAATAAAGAGAGACAGAGAGAATAAAAAATAAAGAAAATATGAAAGCAATAAAGAATGTACTTTATTGCTCAAAGGAATGATTACAATGCTTCATCAGAGTCTATTTATAGGCATAATAAGTATAAAAGAAGTAGAGATCTAATTCTAATAACTATTAGAATTTAAAGTACATTAAAACTTTATCTTGATCATGATGGACATCCACTTAATAAGATATTCATAACACTCCCCCTTGGATGTCCATTGATAGATAATGTGTCTTGTTAAAACCTTATTAAGAAAAATCCTGTGGGATAAAAATCTAATGAAGGAAAAAGAATACACAATATATAATACCCATAATATGCTGCCTTATTAAAAACCTTACCAGGAAAACCTAATGGGACAAAACCTCGATTAAGGGAAAAAGAGTGCAACGCGTATTTACTCCCCCTCATGAAAACATCACATATTTTCTCATATTCTACGTATTTAATCTTGAATACTAGTTTTTCAAATGACTATTTGATAAGCATTTATATTATCATTCTTTTAAAAGTCACGAGTGAGGGAAATTTGGAGAAATATTTTGATCTCTTCAGGAGATCCAATAATAATCATAACAAACTTTAACCATGATTCTTTTAAAAAAACATAAATAGGTATTTTGGATCATTTTATAATCCTCATTCAACTATTATTCACTAAGTCAAATTTACCACATACATTCAAATTATTTCGATTCATATAAATGAATAATTTCTCGAGAATTTCAATATGCTTCTAACATCCTAAATCCTTGAAAGATTTTAATATAAACTTTACTATATAGTGATTCATAAAAGGTTGTAACAATAACCATTAAACGCAAGTTAAATCTTTTATGAATTGTCAATTTAATAATATATCTAAAGGTTATTGCATCCACCACAAAAGAATATTATATTTTTTCATAATCAATGCTAGGACTTAGCGGAAAACTTCATATTTTTATTCCGCTTTTGCAAAACTACTTTAATTGCACCCTCACTGGCTTTATACCTTTAGATATTTAGACTACTGGTCCAAAAACTCCACAAATTTAATGGTACTTGAGTTGCATCTTTCTATTTTGATCAATTTATTCCATATCTATATTTTTCAATAGATTTATTCAAGATCCTCCTTTTATTTCATTATTTCAATAATAATATAGCATGCAAAATCATTATCGACCATTTTTATTATTCAGTTCCACATTTTCTCGAATTGACATAACTTATCGAGATCTCTTATTTTCATTATTTTATAATTCAGTTTCAGGTAATTAAATCTCTTCTGGAGTTTTATTTATTAGTTATGTCTTGGGTCTTTTCTGGAGCACCCGCCTCTACTATATGACCATCTAGAATAATTTTCATCTTTGGAATCGATCAATATATTATTTATTTTAACTGATTGTCCTACTAGGACTTTGATTCAAATTAAAATATTAGATGGTATATAACACTTGGTTATTCTCATTAAGGTTGTAAATACATCTAACAATTAACTTGTAATGAGTTATCCTTATTGAACTTATGGTTCAATTACTCTCTCCCTAACTCATTACAAGTTATTGTTTCTCTCCCCCTAATGTTGGGAAAACTGACAACTCATGTCATAATTAAATTTCGAATCAATTGCTCAAAAATATTACATTCCCAATCTCTTATTATGAATCATCTTTGTGCATTGTGGTGGAGCAATTGGAACATATACCGCACATCCAAAAATTTTAAGATGGGAAATGTTTGGCTCTTGACCAAAAATAAATTGTAATGGAGAGTATTTATAATTTATTGGCTTGATGTGTACAATATGTAAATCAATACAATCTCATATTGAAATAGAAAGTTTTGTTCTCATAAGTAATGATTTAGCTGTTAGTTGGAGGCATTTGATAAACAATTCAGCTAAATCATTTTGTATGTGAGCATGAGCTACAGGATGTTCAACTTTTATCCCAATTGACATGCAATAATAATTGAAAATTTGGGATGTAAACTCACCAACATTAGCAAGATGAATTGTTTTAATTGTATAATCTGAAATTAATCATTTAAACAAGAAATCTCGCAAACGATAGGTTGTGAGTTGATAACGCATGTGATTATTTTGTAGATGCATCTACCAAAATCATATAATATCAAAACCATCCACATGGTGGATAATGGGCCCATATTCATTTCAAAAACACAAGACATTAAATCTCAACTTTAGCTAGTGAGTTTCTAAGAACCAATTTTTATTGAGAACAAGTAACGAATGAGAATTCTTTAAATTAAAGAATCTTCTAGTTCTTTAAACGATGTCCATATGAATTCTTAATTAATTTTCGCATCACACACGATCCAGGATAGTCTAACTGGTCACGCCAAGTAGTTAACGTGTTTGTATTAGTAAACTTCTGGTTTACTTTAACATGTGTTTCAATTGTAATCAATTGATAATTTTATTGTCATTCTTTTTATTTTGTATCCACATTAAATACTATTGTGACATTTACTACTGGAAATGTCTAAATCACATGAATTCTATAATGCCACTAAGTCAATAAATATAATTTCCAAATAATTATATACAGTATTCGCTTCAGGGAATATGCCAAAATCTTCAAATGCCCAAAAATCTATTAATAGCAAACTTTGAGAGTGGATCTTATTTTCCATGTGTATAACAGGAACATAACCAATGACTTTTCATACATAAGTTTTCTCTCTTGCAAGTTCTCATTAGTAATATTTTACCACATAATTTTAATTGATAACTTATTCTAAATACTGTAGAGTTATACTCACAGTTTTTAAAAAATATTTACAACTTTAGATGCATCCAACCATAATAAGCTTTAGACAGAATTATCATATCCTATTGCTCATGATTAGATCTTTCACAGTCAAATATTTTACTTTCAACCCTTTAATAGGGATGATGACAAAAGAATATCATAAAGATTATAAATTAATAACTCAATCTTCTTTATTTATTCATATGAAATATAATATTTTCCTCATTCACAATCTCAATATGAGATCCATTACAAATAACTTTAAAAGCAATGCATTAATGACAAACCGTAATTTATACATATTTATAACCCATGCTTAACGCATTTTATGAATGATTTCTCCTTAGATTTGGTGAATTCGATGCTCCTAATGCCTTAATTTCATGTTTTATTCTCAGGTAGGCATAGGAGAACAAAAGGAAAGAGAAACGGGCTGAAAACGGAGAAAATAGGCTAAAGCACGAAATCAACACGGCCTGGACCTCTTCACACGGGTAGATCACACGGCCGTGTCAATTTGGCAGAATTGAAGCATGATTCACACGGGTATAACACACGGCCGTGTACTTTGAACACGGCCAGAAGTTATCACACACGGGCGTGTCCCTGCCGAGCCCAAGTTAAGTCCAATTCAGAAAAGGCCACTTTTGAGGGTTCTTAGGCATTCCAAAGCCTATAAATACACCCTAGAGGAGGAAGAAAAGGGAGATAGAGAATAAGGAGTAAGGAATTACTCCAAGAAAGCCGATTAATCCATCTCAGAAGCCGGAACCACTATCAAGACTAAAGATCTCTCCTCAATTTCCCCTTCAGGAGTTTCGGGTTTTCTTTATGTTTTGTAATCATTATTATCCTGAGATGTTTTCTTGTTTAGTTATGAACTAAACCCTTAAATACCTAAGGGGGATGAAACCTATGAGGAAACCTTCTTATTATTTCTGAATTGTATGATAAATATTTGACTTGTTCTTAATTATGTGTTCTTAATCCTTGTTTTGGTATTTCAGGATATCACTTCAAGTTACTACTCTTAGTTGGAGGAGGAATAGACCCTGACTAAGAGTAACTTTGTCATAATTAAGTGGATTTGATTGTGCGCCTAGAGATAGGGTGACAAGATTTTGCCGACTTAAGGTGAAACCTAATAAGGGAATCCATAGATCGAGTTAATGCAACCTTAGGGTGTTAATTAGAGATAACTCTCGGTTATTCAACCTAGGGATTAGACGTTGTTAGTCTCGAGAGGGATAATAATATACATTAGGGATTTCTACGGAACAAGTTAAATGAATAAATCGTCCGGTTCGGAGCCAGAATAACAAGTAAAAGTCTAGCTGGATTTTTCCTTAGATATTGTCTCAAACAATCACTTTCCCCAAAAGTAATTTCCCAAATTTTATTTTCTGCAAGTTCATAGTTTAATTAATTAGTTAGTTAAAACAAATCTCTTTTCTTCGGCTAGATAATAAGAAGACAGTAATTACTAGTACTCATAGTCCTTTGGGTTCGACAATCCGGTCTTGCTAAAACTATACTACTGTTTGATAGGTACACTTGCCTACGTCGTGATAATAGTTAGTTTCAAAAACGATTCATTATAAATTTATAAAACTTATCACAGGAAAATCGACGATCAAGTTTTTAGTGCCGTTGCTGGGGACTAAGATATTAGGAACGCTCAATTTTTATTACTTTAGCCATTTATTTTCTTGCAATTTAACTTCAATTTTTATTTTACTAATTTTCTTTTTTTTTTCTCCTGGCATGTTCTTATAGTTTATGACTAGAAGAAACCCGTCAGGACCATTTCTTTTTGACGAGAAAAATTATATAGCTCGTAGAAACTGACGAGAAATCAGGCGTAGCTTAAGATACATAGAAGATGAGCAAGAGGACGATATCTCAACTACAACCCAGGAGATGGCTGAAAATCAAGACAATCCGCTACCTCTAGCCATACCCGCTGAATTAGCAAATCAGAATCCTACTCCTCGTACTATGTATGATTATGCTAAACCTAATTTTACAGAAACTGAGTTAAGTATTGTTAGGCCTACTATTGCTACAAATAATTTTAAACTGAAACCTAACATGATTCAGATGATATAGCAATTTGTTCAGTTTGATGGTTTGCAGGATGAGAACCCTAACACTCACTTGGCAAATTTCCTAGAACTGTGCGACACTTTCAAAATTAATGGTGTTTCTAATGATGCCATTCGCCTTCGGTTATTTCCTTTTTCACTAAGGAATAAAGCTAAACAATGGTTGAACTCACTACCACGAGGGTCCATTACCACTTGGGAACAAATGACTGAAAAATTTTTATTAAAATATTTTCCACCGGCAAAAACAGCTAAATTGCATAATGATATATCTTCTTTTGTGCAGATGGACTTAGAAACACATTACGATGCATGGGAGAGATACAATGACCTTTTGCGAAGGTGCCTACACCATAGATTACCTCTATGGCTGCAAGTTCAGACGTTCTACAACGGTGTGAACCCTTCGACAAGACAAATGATTGATGCAGATGCTGGTGGGACCATCAATAACAAAACACCTGAAGAGGCTTCTGAATTTATTGAAGAGATGTCACTGAATAACTATCAGTGGCAGGTCATGAGGACTAAGCCAACGAAAATATCAGGCGTTTATAACGTCGATTCGGTTACTATGTTGTCAAATCAGGTAGAACTTCTAAATAAGAAAATTGATGGTTTACTTGGTTCTACGCAAGTACATCCAGTGATGAGGTGTGATTCAAGCGGAGGAGGTGTGCTTATAGAATATCCACCATTCAATCCTTCAACCAAAGAAGAACAAGTCAACTATATGGGTAACAATAATTTTAGATCTCAAAATAACCCATATAGTAATACTTATAATGCAGGTTGGAAGAACCACCCAAATTTCTCTTGGGGTGGTCAAGGAAATCAAAGGCCACAGAATCCTCAGGGTTTTCAACAGCCACCTTATCAACAGGAAAAGAAGCCAAACCTTGAGGAGATGCTATCCAAATTCATCTCGCCGTGAAACTTCGTTTCAGAATCACCGACAAAGACTCAAAAATCAACAAGCATCAATTCAAGGACTCGAAACTCAGATAAGTCAGCTATTCAAATTAATTTCTAAATGACCACAAGGTAGCTTGCCAAGTAACACTGAACCGAACCCAAGGGAACAGCTCAACGCAATTAGTACTCAAGATAAAAAAGGATTCGTTGAGCCTGAGCCAGAATTGATGCAAGAAACTGTGATAAGCAAATGTAAAAGTGAGGTAAGTCATAACAAATCGGTGAATGAAGAATATAAACCTCGTGTGCCATACCTTAACACGACAAGGAAAGACTGCTTAAACTTTTGAAAAAAGTACATATCAACTTACCGTTTATTGAAGCTCTGTTACAGATGCCAAATGCAATGAAATTTTTAAGAGAGCTTCTAGCAAACAAGTAGAAGTTGGACAAAGCGTCACATGTGGAGCTAAACGCAGTTTGCTCAGCTATTCTATAGAATAAGTTACCCTACAAATTGAAGGATCCAAGGAGTTTTACAATTCCTTGCTTAATTGGTAGTTTAGATGTGAATAATGCATTAGCTGATTTAGGGGCAAGTATCAACATCATGCCTTACATAATGTTTAAGCAACTAGGTCTTGGGAAACCCAAACAAACTAGGATGAACATTCAACTGGCAGATAAAACCATAAGATTTCCTAGGGTTATTATTGAAGATGTACTAGTGAAAGTGGATAAATTCATATTTCCCGTTGATTTTAGGGAGGCCCTTTGATTTTAGAAGGCCCTTTTTAGCAACTGCTAAAACAATTATTGATGTTGGCACAGGAGAACTTACACTTCGCGTGGGAGACGAAACGGTCACCCTTCAAGCTAGTAATTCTAGCATCATATCGAACATGAAAGGTAATGATCCATACCATCCTACTAAAACTGATAATATGACACAATCTATTGTGCAGAAATTAAGTTTGAAAGAAGTACACGAGCCATGTTCCAACAACAATAGATGACCCATTCATGAAGAACGAAGGCTACAGATAGAGGAGCTAGACGAATGGCGAGCACATAAATCGAGAACACCCGATAAACTGAAACTACGCCAAAATAAGCTCGATACCTCTCCAAATCAACTTAAGGTTGGAGATCAAGTCTTATTAGATGTTACAGACCCTCACATTGTTACTCCCAACTCGGATGAAGAAAACCCTCTTACGGTACTTAGTATTTTCCCATTCGGTATAGTGGAGGTAAGTCATCCCAAGTTCGGCACTTTTAAGGTAAACAATTCCCGGCTAAAGCTTTATTTTGATAAGAATGATAGCCGAAATGAGGAGTACGAACTCTTTAAACCACCTTGACCATTCAACAGAGAGGTAAGTCAAGCTTAGACTATAAATAAGCGCTTCTCGGGAGGCAACCTGAGCATTAATTACACTAACTTCTTTAAATTTTACTGTTTAACACTTGCCATGACTAACAGAGCTCTTGAAAACAGGTTTACCTTAGGGACACGGCCAAGCACACGAGCGTGTGTAAGACCGTGTAGAAATAGGGAAAGATTTTCCCAAAACACGGGCGACAATAAACCGCCACGACCGTGGGACATGGCCGTGGGCGAACCTGCCAAAACAACACAGGCGTGCGACACACCCGTGCTTAAGGACCGTGGTCGAAATTGAGAAACTAGCACGGGCGTGCGACACGCCTGTATCGACCACCCGTAGGCCAACCTGTCAAATTAACACGGGCGTGGGGATTGCATACATGAGCGTGGGAAAAGCGAACAAGTCAAAACACGGTCGTGCGACACGACCGTGTTAAACAACACGCCCAAGGAACACGGGCGTGTGTCGAATTTTAGACGAGCCAAAAGGGGAAAAACGCGAAACACACGGGCGTGTCCCCTGGCCGTGTGCCCCAAAATCTATAAATACCCTACACTATTCATTGTCTTCCCCACTCAAAAACCCTAACCCTAGCCGCTGCAAGTCCACACGGCCTCCACGCCACACCCGTGCGCCACCTCTAACTTCGTTTTTGACGCAGTTTCTCCTCTTCCTAGCGTTTGTTTACTTTTTCCTTTTCTATTTTATTGATTTTTAGGCCTAGTTATCACGATAATATGCAAGTTTTTGACTTTATTTCTATATTTTTCATCATTTAAATATCACACCCATCATTTAGTTTAAGTTCTTGCATACATTCTTTACTTTATTCATTTAGTTAGAAATAAAACTTTCATGAACAAGAGTAGTTAAAATTTTTCATGCATTTTATATTCTTGAGAGTTGTTAGGAAAATTTCATTATTTTGTCATTTACATACCATTCATATGCTCATCCACATGTCCTCACTTTGATAAATGTCAAGAAATTATGCTGTTAAAAGAAATTGGGTTGGTTATGCTTAGTTCGTATTTTGGCTGAAATTATTTGTTCAAAGTTATGGGTTTTCAATTTATATACCTATTGTTTTTTATTTTTTCTTCATTTGTATAGGTTCACAATATCGTCCTCACGAGGCAAGAAAACCTCCGTTCCCACTTCCAAGAAAAGGCAAGGAGCGTCATCTTCCGCAGGCCCTATCCAAAAATTCGCCACCTATTTCTCTAGTTTCCCAACGGACCTCAAGAGGAACTATATTAGATACTATGGGCCAGACCCTTAGCAGCGGGCCGCTGCATAGATTGGACTGCTATCGAACAAGTCCAGTTGGCTGACGCGATCCGGGCCCTCCTTGCCACCGACCCATGGGAATCATTCTTTGGGATCGTCGAGCTGACGTACCTCGAGCTCATAATGGAACTGTGTTCGACATTCCATCTTTAAACCGCCCCAAAATTCTTATCTTTGCTTTGTGAAAATGTGACACAATTGTGTATCTGTTTCAGTGGTTAAGTGTTCTGGGAGTGTGTGAGAGGTCTTGGGTTCAAGCCTTTCCCTTGGAAATTTTGTTATTTTTGGAATTAAGCCCTATCTCTGTTCAGTGGGCTTATATTTAACTATCTATGATCCCATATAAAAATGGGCATGTTGGTTCAAGTGGTAAAGGAGTCGGTGTGATATGTCGAGATCCTGTGTGAGCGCGGGTATTCATTTTGGCTCAGATGGGTGTAAGAGTTTCAATTGGATTAGACTTCTGAAGTGGTTAAGTTGTAGGGTTAGTAGGAGGAAATTTAGGGATGTGTATCACATCTTCTTTTTATTTTCCCTAAAATTTCGGTTCTCTCCCTTTTCCTTTCAAAATTCTGACATTTCATGTTATTTTCTCCCTTTCTCGTTTTTCTTTTGCTGTTGTCAATTCTTTTGTTCCACTCCAATATTCCACTTTTTCAGTTGCTTGTGTTTTGGTAAGTAAGCATAGATTATTCTGCTCAAATAGGGGTTTCCTTTTAATTCATTCATGAATTTTTTATTCTTTCCGTTTGGAATCTAATTCGCTGTTTTGGTAGTAGCAAATCAAGACGTAAGGGGCTCTCCTTGTACGGAAATGTGATCAAATCGTTTAAGGGTGTTGGGTTAAGTGTTGAAGGTGGATTGATGTTGTTATTGGTTTTGTAATTTCGATTCAAATGTGCAATAAGTCTGTTTCTAAGTGTTGGTACACTGAATTTTAGGTTCGGGAGTGTTCGTGGTTATAGTAGCATTAGAAACGTACCAGGTGTGTACCCGAAATGCAGAAATCGATCTTTCAACAAAAGCCGAAAAAAGCCACTGTCGATGCCACACGGGCGTGTGGTCACCCGTGTGGTAGGCCGTGTGTGACAACACGGCCAAGTGATCGATGAAGGCCAGGCCGTACACAAGACACGGCTGTGTGATGGCCGGGGTATGGCCGTGTGGGCCATACGGGCTAAACCGAATTGGGTCGTGTAGGCCACACTGGTGTGTGGGTCCACACGGGTAGTCTACACGGGTATATGGGAATTTGGGCCAGGCCATGTGATCCATACAGGTCAAGGCCAATCTGGGCGTGTGGGCCTACACGAGCGAACCACATGAACGTGTGGGCCCATTTTGTTAAAATGTTGCCTAGGGTTGCACGGGTTGCCCAAGTCGACTATGGACCTACTGTAGGGTCGGTAAGTGCTACTTAGACCCTAAATTGTGTGATCTGGATAAATTATGTATGTATTGAGCACGGTAAATTCATGCATGTTTACTGAACCGTATGTATGACTGATAACTAAATTTTAGCATGCATTTTCGTATGTCTACACTAAGCATGTTTAGTTGCATCTGCATTGGGGTGGGTTGATTGATTATTGAAGGAAGTGTACTGAAAGGCATTCATGCCTATTATCTAGCAGCTTAGCTGCAATATTACTGTTATGTGCCGTATCCGGTACGACTTGGTATGTAGGACTGGGTGGGTGTTTTAAACCCCATACGGTGTGTAAGGATGGACGGAGATGGTGTGTAGAAGTTGGTGGGTAGGATACTAATTTCATTCATCGTATGCATATCAGATGTCGAGATGGGCCAAGGCCCTAATTATTATCTGGCCCAGATTCAACAAAGCTAAGGCCTAAATTGTATCTGAATCTGTAATGGGCTTAGGCCCAGACTGCATTTGACTGATAACTGTTGTCTGACTATATGCATGTTTTCTGTGGGGATTACACACTGAGTTTACGTAAACTCACCCTTTTTTGTTTTATCTGTACAGGTAATTCCCAAACTTAGACGAAAGCGGTGCAGCGGAGGACTCAACGGTTTTATATGTACATGTCTATTGAACTATTTTAATTTCATTTATGGTTTTCAATTCCTATTTGTTTTCTGGGGTATTTTTGACGTAATTTAGGACTTTTGGACTGTTGCCTTTGTTTTGGATTTTAACTGTTTTCATGGACTTTTAAACTGCAAAACTCAACGAAAACTTGGTTTAATTAAACATAACATTTTTCCTAAACACGAACAGTTTTCTTTAAATATCACGATTTTAAAAGCTTCGGCTACAAAATATGTTTTAAACGAATCAAATTAACGAGAAAATAATTTTGAAATTGATAAGAGATAACTGGGAGCTAATAGAAGGAAACGATTTTAACTTGATAAGTTTGATTTTAAATCCTATTCCATGAGACATTACCAGATTCGGTCATAACGTCTAGGCTAGGTTTGGGGTGTTACACATGGACTTTAAATTAAAATCTATCTATTCATGCTATCATGATTAGTCTCCAATTATAATAAATATGATATAATAAATAAATCATAGTAAAATATACCAGGAGATATTTAACATCATCGTCATCACCTTGACTATTATCACAAACACTATTACAAGTACTAAAACAAATTTGTTTTCGTAATAACATTTATAACCTAATAGTAAAAATTATTTAATAAATAATCAAAATTTTCATGTACGATGCTTGAAAATTATTCGATACACATTGTATCAAATTTCAATACCACATATATATTATAAAATCTTATCTTGCTCTAATAAAATATTTATAAGTTCAATTTAAAAGATATCATACAATCATTCAACATTAGCAAGTTAATAAGACTCAATAGATCCTATCAAATTTCCCTTTAATCAGCAATGGTAGGTTAATAACACTTTCCACCATAATTAAAAATTCAAGAATATTTAATTAAAAGAATTTAATAATCAAAACATCTAAATATTATGCATAATATAACTTAATTAAAAAAATTCAAAAAGAATGATATACCAAAAAAATAATAATATAGAAAACATACCATATTAATAGCAAACATATCTAATCAACAATTATGTCTTTTATATAAAAAAAATTAACCTAGAAAGGTAAAAATCAAATACCATCAGAATGTGAAATTTATGTCAAATAAAAATTAATAGTAGTCATACATTAATTGAAAAAGAAAATATGGTCGAAATATAAAAGTTTCTTACCAAATCTATACTTTACCCATGCTTGTACAATAAATCAAAGATTGGGAATAAGAACCATAATCCATTCTGAGATTGAATCTTACTTCTCGATTTCATATAGATAATAGTATCAAATCTTTCACCATCCTTAAGAACAAAAAGTAAAATAAGTTCATCAAAACAATGATAACGTATAATGGAAGAAGAATGAAAAATAATAATCAGATATGAAACATTAAATAAAAAAAACTTCCTGTAAAAACTTTGTATCTTGCTGTCAAAAATATTGAAAATCATGAAGGATAAATTTGATCGTTGATAAAAAGAACTATCACTTTGAGCAAGATCGTGCTGATAACGTGTTATAAAACAAAGAAAGACGGAGAGAATAAAAAACAAAGAAAATATGAAAGCAATAAAGAATGTACTTTGTTGATCAAAAGAATGATTTCAATGCTTGATCAGAGTCTCTATTTATATGCATAAGAAGTATAAAAGAAGTAGAGATCTAATTCTAATAACTATTAGAATTTAAAGTACATTAAAACTTTATCTTGATCATGATGGACATCCACTTAATAAGATACTCATAACAATTTACAATTTTTTAGAATAATTGAGATGGAGAATAATAGCACTTCCTTTTTACCCTTAGTATTTGTGAAAGTCCAATTTCGTTTGGGCCTAAACAAAAAAAAATCAAACAGAAAAAATAAAAAAAAACAAAAATAATTAAAGTCTAAAGTCCATTTAAAACAAATTACAAGCCCAAAATTAGAAGCCCAAACGGTCCAAAATTAAAAAAACCCTAACGGCCCAAATGGCCCAAACACCTAAACTGTTTCAGGCTAAACAGAAACCCTACTTAGCTCGCGCCACACCCTAGCCTGTGCTGCCGCCGCTCCTAGCCTCTGCCACCATCAACTGCTCTTCAACCACCACCTGCAAAAAACATCAAACAACATGCAAATAACAGTAGCCAAGCAGGGATAAAAAAAAAAGAAAAAGAAGAGAAAGATTGTAATATGAAAACGGCTATAAAAGCCAAATCTTTGTAAGGTTTTAAGGGGTTTTTTTTTTCTAAAATAGAAATTGAAATTAAAAAAAAAAACACAAACAAAGCAATAAAAATAAAAAACTTCAAAGGTGATCCTTTTTTTTTTCCTTTTTTTTTTGAATCTGTTATTATATATATAAAAATAAAAATAAAAAACTAACATGGTGTTCGTTTTCTACCGTCGGGAGCTGAAGGGTTCTTTCTTTTTGGCCAGTTTTTAAAAAAAGACCCTAGATTCGGGCTCAAGGAGCCGAAATGACCAAAAAGGAGGTTTCTTTTGTATTTTTCGACCACTGTGGACTGTGGAGCAGTCACCGGTGACTGGTGGCCGTCGCGGCGGTGACTCGTCGGAGCTAAGGCTGGCCGAAGAAGGCTTTGAGAGAAAAAAAGAAGGTTATTTTAAAAAAAAATTTAAAGCATAAGCTGAAATGAATTTTTTGAAAATAATTTGACTTAAATAGGCTTGCTAAACGACGCCATTTTGGGATGACATGAAATGCCTCAAAACGGCGTCGTTTTGGAGACCGACCCGAGATCCAACCAGACCTTAGCAAGGATCCGCATGTTTTTTAGTGGGGGTCTAATTGCCGCCTTAGTCCTTCTGCTTTTTCATTGTTTCTCAATCTAGTCCTAATTCCTTTATTTTTTTTTCTTTTAGATTGTACCATTAATTTCAAACCTCTTTCAATTTGGTTCTCAGACCGTTGACCCCTCGGGGAAGGACGCGTGTCCTGGAGTTTTGGGATATTTTCCCATTTAGCCCCTATTATTTTTAGCATGTTACGTTGTAGTCCTTTTTAGTCTTTTTTTATTTATTTACAATTTATACTCCTTAATTTCATTCTGATTTCAATTTGATCCTTGATTTATTTAACATCAATTTTTTTTTTACAAACGGTTTTATTTATTATTTCTTTAACCTTTTTCAATAATTAAAATTTATTTATTTATATTCCTTTTATGTACTTTTATATTTTATTATCATTATTATTATTATTATTATTTATGTTTCCTTTATTATTTAATTAGTATTAGAATAGTAATTATTGTGATTATCGCCACGCTATTATTAGTGCATTTTTATTGTCGTTATCTTCTTCTTCTTTTGTTTGTGTTCTTGTTTTTTTATTATTGCTTTTATTTTTTGGCACTTTCATGCCTATTATTTGTTAATAATGCATTTCCTATTTTTATTCTTATTTCAAGTTACCTTATTTATTTTATTATTCTTATGATTTTATTATTCTTATTATTCTTATTATTATTATTATTATTATTATTATTATTTACATTAGTATTACTATAGTATTCCTTATTTACTTATTATATATTATTCTAATATTCTACTTATATAGCCATTTTACATTATTTCATTATCACTATATCATACATTATGTTTAAATATAGTTATCCATTTTTGTACTATGTCCAAACAAGTTAAATGCACACTACTTTAAATGTTATGTTCATCTTCGTATGATGCATAAAAATGAAAATTTTTAAATCAAGGTAATGTTTATTATTTTGGAATTAGAAAAGTCATGTTCCTAACTTACGAAATATGAATTCTTTCTAAAACTGAGATAGTCAAATATTTACTTTAAAATAAATAAAAATGAGATTTAAGTAATGATCAATTGACGTTTTTTCTCGTTTCCTAGGACTTAAGCCATTGTGTCCTAACTTACGGGACATGATCATTTTTCTCGATTAAATTGAAATAAGCCATTTTCGCGAAAATTACTTTAGTTAGGTAATGCCTTAATACAAAAATGGATTGTGCTTTAAACTCTTTTCAAATTTCCAATTCTCGACACTAAGACATCAATTAATCAACTAGGTACCAATTTTGGGCGTTACGAGGGTGCTAATCCTTCCTCGTGCGTAACCGACTCCCGAACTCATTTTCAAAATTTTGTAGACCAAAATCATTGTTTTAGTAAATCAAACCTTTTATTAAAATGATCAAAATGCGAGGCGATCCGATCACACCTCATAAAAATGATTGGTGGCGACTGCATTTTCGTTTTTTAAAAAAAATAAAAGAGTCGATTTCAAAAAAAAAAAGATTTCAACAGCTTGGTGACTCCATTGGGGAAAAAATAAGAGAGTCAAGCTGCGAGTTGATTACTTTTGGTCTTTTTATCGAAAATTGATAATTTGGTTTAAATTTATGATTCCTTTGTTGCATTTCATCCTTCATTTTTATGGTCTTCATCATTTTGTTACATAATGATTTGTTTACTTTATTGGTTTGAGTCTCTTGGTATATTTCTTCATATTGCATTGCATAATCGTTCGATTTTACCCTTCTTAAGGGGAGTGAGAAGCTATTCCTTCGTGAGGTCTTCACCTCCGTATAAGATAGTGGATCGCTTTCGGGATACATCTGTACCTATGTCTTCGTGATATCTTTATCTTCGTATAGCCATAGGGAAATGTATTCCCCTAAATCGAACTCGGTCTGTATAAGCATATAATGGGTGAGGATCAAGGAATCTGTTGGTTCAGGTATCCTTACTGTGACAACCCGAATTAGGGCCTAATCGGAATAGTGGTTTCGTGACCACAAATCCGAGATAGAAATAATTATTTTATAATTATTTTATATTTATTTTGAGGTTTATGATATGATTTCATGATTTCGTGAAAATTCCGTAATGAAATTCTATGCATTAAGCGCTTAAGTTGAGATTAGGGACTAAACCGAATAAATTGCAAAACTTGTGTTCTAGAAGTTTTTAGTACGAAATTGCTTTGGAATATTAATTAGGAGGTCTTAAATAGCAATTTGACCAATTCCTAAGTTATGGACAAAAGTTGGACATGGAGGGAATTTTTAGAAAGTTTAGTAGTAAGGGCATTTTGGTCATTTGTATATTAAATGAAATAAAATGGGAAAAATAACACAAAATTTGGTCATCTTCATCATTAGTTGCTGCCAAAATTTGCTCTCCTCCATAGCTAGGGTTTCTTCAACTTTCAAGCTTCATAGTAAGTGATTTCAAGCCCCGTTTTTAATGTTCTTTACATTTTTGAAATCCTCGTAGCTCGGTTTACCTATTTCTACTATTATTTCGAGTTAGGGTTTATGTTTCAAAATTTACCCATGAATGATAGACATGTATTTTGATGTTTGATGGTAGAATATGAATGTTTGAAGTTAGGAGAATGATCTTTTCTAAGCGATTTTTAGCGAAAACGAGCAAAACGGCATAATCGATAAAAATACCTATTGTTCATAATTATGTGTTAGAATGAGAATTTGATGATACCATAGAAGAGAAAAATGATCAGCATGTCATTAAACATAAGAATAAGGGCTGAAATTAAATTTCCGAGCCTTGGGACAAAATCGTAATTTTGTAAAAGTTAGGGGGCAAAAATGTAATTTTTGCATAATGTGATTTTTGGATTGAAACAAATAGTTCGAGTGTTAAATGAACTAAATGTGTTGTTATAGATCAAGAAAGGCGTGGAATCGACCTCGAACGGGGAAAAAAAAAGCTTTGGACTAAACTGCAAAATTTCTATATTTTGCACCGAGGTAAGTTTGTACGTAAATAAATCATCGATTTCTTTTATGTTAATGTATTTTGATAACATGTGGAATATGGCTGCCTATCAAATGGTTATTTGATGTAAGTTATGAATTTAAATTGATTTCGGACAATTTAGTAAAATGTTGGAAAAGTGAGAAATTTCCTGTTGAACTTTCTAATAAAAACGATACAAATGAACTATTGTGTGGTCACGTGTGTAGTACTAAGTGCAGGCTACTACGTGTACCAGATTATTGGTCACATGTGTAGTACTAAGTGCGAGCTACTATGCGTGCTCGCCGTGGTCACGTGTGTAGTACTAAGTGCAAAGCTACTACGTGTACCAGATTATTGGTCGCATGTGTAGTACTAAGTGCAGGCTACTATGCGTACCCGAAAACTATGGTCACGTGTGTAGTACTAAGTGCAGGCTACTACGTGTACCAGATTATTGGTCGCATGTGTAGTACTAAGTGCAGGCTACTATGCGTATCATATAGCTTCGCTACAAGTGTGGAAATGGGAAAATGTTCGTAGTTGTGTATCTCATTGTTATTCCGATGAGTTCAACGGCAATCGATTAAATGAAGATACATGTGAAAGTGATTATGTGATGAATAAGTGCAAGTATATGTTTATTTGAATTTATGAGCAATATGCTCGATATGTGAGCGAACCTCGGTAAAATGAAAAGGATTGAGCGAATTATGTAAGAGTGAATTTTTGTAGTAAAACAATGTTGGACAGCAATAGTTGCATAATTTTGAAAATTCACCAAAAATCATGGAAGTAGAATTAAATCTCAAATAAATTATGGAATTAAATATTAATGGGTCTACTTTCATATAAAAGAAACAGGGGAAACAAAAGACTTCTATATTATGTGATAATTGAATTCTTGTGAAACAGGTTCTGAATGAATTTAAGATCCCCTGTTATGACTTTAGAAATTCACCATAAATTGTACAAAAATTATTAAGAGTCATACCATACATGCATGGATTCCTTATTGAGTCTATTTTTAAGAGAAACAAACAGCATGGTCTTTGGAATCTTTTACAGGGAGAAATTTTGTTTGTAATGCACAGGTGTCAGAGTAGTCATACCCTGAAACAGGGGAGACTTTAACTAATAAACTGTACTAATTGGCCAGACCAAAAATTCTAGAAAAAAATTGGTAAATAGAATTATGAGTCTAGCTTCAAGGAAAATTTACAGAATTGAATTTTGAGATATGTAGCTCAAGATATGATTTTTCTTTTAACCGGGACTCTAGAAAACAGCCTGTCATCAATATATGTAACCATATACTAGTATGATTGTTTTACTTTGATAAATTATATATCAATTTAGTACTTACTTACTAAGCTATATGCTTACCATCTTTTCTTTTTCTTGTTTTATAGAATTATTAAGCCAGCTCGGGATTTTGGAGATCGTCGGAGACTCATCTACACTATCAATACTTTTTGGTATTTTGTAATCACTACTTTGGAATTATGGCATGTATAGAGAGAGACGAATCATTTTGTTATATGTCATAATTAATTTGTTTTAAAGTATCACTTTTCTAAATTTTAAAATCTACATGTATCTATGTATATCTGTTAATGCTATCAACTTTAGTCTAAGCTAAAGTAAGTAAATTGAGTAAGGTCAGGTTAATGTGTGAATTCATGTTTTCGTGAACGGTAATGCTCCGTACCTTGTTTCGGTCTAGAATATGGGTATGGGGTGTTACACTTACTTTAGAATCGAACCGCATATAATAAGCCTTAAGAACCTACCCTAAGTAGAGCCACATTAAACTTCTAAAGGTCACCCGAATAGTTACTCTATGTATTATTTTTTACCTGCTTTAAAATCTAGATTTGTATGAAATATATTGACTTGTTTCGTTTTGTTATGTTTGTGACTGCATTGCATTCTCATTATAGAAAAGGGTGTTGATTCACGTTCAGTGTAAAATAGAGAGCTTGTCATGGAAAAGGGATTTCTTAATAAAGTGAAAGACAATGCGGCCATCCGAATATGGTCCAAGAGGATGCAACAAGAGAAGGGTAACAGCCTGACGGAGGGATATGTGTAAGAATTATGGGATTTCACTCGCATCAGTGTGACTCAAAATAATCTCCAATAGTTGAAAAAGGTATGGGACCAATAGGATGATGAAACCAAACAGTTATTCTACTGTAACTATGGTGATTTGTCTTATTTACTCAATGTCAAAGTAGATAAGCACTTATTCTGAGCTTTGGCCCCATATTGGAATTCTGCCTATAGCTGATTTATTTTTGGGAAAGTAGATTTGGTGCCCACCGTAGAAGAGTACACAACTCTGCTCTGCTGCCCGAGGATCCAAGCCAACAAAGCTTATTCTAGAGCCGCTAACGTCCTGACTTTCTTAAAGAGACTAATGAGCATAACAGGGATGAGAAAGCAATGGGTCACAACCCAAATTAAGCAAAAGGGAGATAGTAAATGTATCCCTTGGAAAAGCTTGTGAGATTTGATCTTGGAACATTTGGATACGAAGAAAAAAGTCGATGTCTTTGCTTTGAGTATTTACGGGTTGGTTATTTTCCCCAAAGCACTAGGGCATATAGATGATACAATTTCAGACTTATTCGACTGGCTTGACAAAAGGGTCACGCTTGTCCCAGCAATTTTGACCAAAACTTTTAGATCTTTGACTGCATGTCGAAGAGCGGGTGAAAGAAAATTTATCGAGTGTGCACAACTCTTGCTAGCCTGGTTTCACAACCACTTTTGGATGGTAGAAAATGTTTCTTATTGAGTATTCTCTGAGAACTACTCTCCGTTGAAGGAATTTGTGGCTACGCCAAGGTGAGACGACATGGCAATTCTCCAGAGTCTCCAAGATAAAGATGTTGAATGGAGGGCTCATTGTACGATCCCTGATGAGATTTTATACTGATGTGGAGACTTCGACTGGGTCCCTCTACTCGGGATATAGGAAGCTATTGGATACGCCCCATTACTTGTATTGAGACAATATAGATCGAGGCAGTTCATACCGACAACACAAGGGTTGACTTAGTATGAGTTTGCATACAAAGGTGATAATTACAAAAAAAAAGGTTTGTGAAATATCAACCGCTTGAAACCAAACTTACAGAATGAAAAGATTTGCCACAAATCTCATGACGACCCTTGAATATGATTGGTGGTGGGGTAAAAGAGTCAATGACAATATCCTTGTGTCAAGTCAAGAAAACACTCAGCCAATAGAAGAACGCCTAGAAGTAATCTCGTCTGAGCTAGAAATCGTTAAGCAATACTTTGAAAAGAGGAGTTTGAAGCTGGAGAAAAAGATAGAATAGTTGGAAGAGGAAAAGATGTAGCTAGGATTGGGCGTCGACGTCCAGAAGTTAGAATCCGAGAAAATGAGAAAAGGAAAGAACAAGGCTGAGGAAGACCTAGACAGTCTAAAAACAGATTATAAGAAGTTGCGCTTGTCGATAAGGACTACTGGGTTGGGTAAAACATCGGAGCAATGGCGGCAAGAGATCAAAGAAGAAAAGATTAGAGCTGATCAGTGGGAAAAGAAATTCCAAGATGCTCGAGTTTGAGAAGATACTCTAGAAAGGGATTTATTAGAAAGCCAAAATGAAAAGGTTGGATTAAGAGCCCGAGTAACAGAATTAGTAAGGCCACTGCGTCAATATCGTAGTTGCAACTCCGCAATTGAGTTGAAAGCAAGCCTAAGTAAGATTGAAAAGTTGAAGAAAAAGATAAAAAAACTCGAGACCGCACTGTAAAATTACAAACTTCAAGTTGAGCTTCTTGAAACAAATAATGAACACTGGAAAGAACAATCCAATGCTCTCAAGGTTAAATTAGGGATAGATATCACATCATGGGCGAAGCGATGACTCAAGTACGGGAAGTAGCCAGCCATTCACAAACCCTGGCGGTTCAAGTTGACATGCTGAGCTTGAGATATGAATCAGAGTCAGATCGGGGCCGAGAATTAGCTTGGCTTCTTAGGAAAGCCAATGCTTTGAGTATTAGGGTAAGGCCATATATGTAAAATGTATCTGTTTTATGTAAAGAGATTTGTTTTCTTGTAAAGTTATTCTAATAGAATTAAAGCAGAATCAACGCCTCTTTTGCATTTCTTTTTCATTCATCAGCATTACATTTCATCATATGCATTAAATTTTACAAAAATACCCTAATTAATTAAAATTATGATAGTTACCCTAGAAACCAACAAGAATTTGCCAACCGAATATCGTTACGGTACCTGCGGTAAAACTAGAGCCATTGATCAAAGATTAGAGAGATTGAAACAAATTCAGAAATAATGCAAGATCAATTACAAGCTCAATTGCAGGAACAATTAGCTAAGGTATAGCAAGACATGATGGATCAAATACAAGAGTCCCAACGAAGTATGATAAGCCAGTTAACCCAGTTGTTGGCCGGAGGGATTGAAAAGGGGAAAAGTACTGTAAATAACTCTGGGGATGATAATGAAGACCCTATATACCCCTCAGGCTTCACCCCAGTCAATGCCCAAGCCCAACTAGATACATACCCACGAAGGGTACCCGTTACCATAAGACCTCAACAATATCAAGTCGGCACTCCAGCACCGAAGAATTACCCAACAGGTTCAGGTTCCAACCCTGAGGATAATCCGACCAACCCAGTTGTTCCCGATTTGGACAAGGCCAAAATGGATAGAGCAAAGGTAGAATTGTCAAAACAACTATAATATTGGTGCAAGTGGTTGGAAGAGAAATTCAGAGCTATGGAGAACGCCGATTACCTTTGCGGGGTTGATGCTAAGGAGTTGAGCTTAGTCTCTGATCTAGTGTTCCCATAAAAATTCAAAACTCTAAAATTTAAAAATTATAATGGGACTAGTCCTGAAGCCCATATCACAATGTTCTATCGAAAAATAATGTGATACGTCAATAATGACCAATTGTTAATTAACTATTTTCAGAATAGTTTGACCGGGTCAGCTGCCAAGTGGTACAACCAGTTAAGTCGTGCCAAAATCAACTCATGGAAAGACCTGGCACAGACTTTCATGAAACAATATAGCCATGTGACTGACATGACACCTGATAGAATTACACTACAAAACATGAAAAAGAAGCAAAGTGAAAGCTTCAACCAGTATGCTCAAAGATGGAGAGAGGTGGCAAGACAAGTCCAACCACCTCTTCTGGAGAAAGAGATAACAATGCTTTTCATAAATACTCTAAAAGCTCTGTTCATTAACCATATGTTGAGAAGTGCTACCAAGAGCTTCTCGGATATAGTAACGTCTATAGAGATGATTGAAAATGTAGTAAGGAGTGGGAAAATAGATACGGGGGAAAACGGTAAAAGATCAGCCCCGAGAAAGAAGAAAAATGAAGTGAATATCGTGAATGTATCTAAAGGTTATTCAAAATCGGTCACTGTAGGCCAACTAAGGACCGCAGCAACCAACCATCAAGGCACTTCAAGGCAAGAATCTAACTTAAGACCAAACACAGAAAAACTCTAGTTCACACCCATCTCGATGACATATAGGGAGTTATATTAGAATCTGTTCGATGTGCATGTGGTATCCCTGTTTTACTTAAAACCCGTGCATCCTTCATTCCCAAAATGGTATGATGCGAATGCTCAATGCGAGTACCACGCAGGAATAATGGGACACTCAATTGAGAACTGCACTGTATTGAAAAAATTGATTGAAAGGTTCATCAAGATGGGGATCGCAAGGTTCAATGATCCATCGGGACCTAATATGGCAGGAAATCCATTACCCAATCATTCAGACCAAGGGGTAAAGGCGATAATTGAGAGTGGAGGAAAGAAGACCAAAACTGATATTGTGGAAGTAAGATCCCCGTTAAATTGGGCCTGGCAAGAAATAATAAACATGGGATTAATCGTTCAAGATTCAGAAGAGGTACCCAAAGAAGTGGGAAACTACTGTAAGTTCCACACTGAAGAGGGTCATGAGATTTAGGAGTACATTAAATTCAGAGCTTTGGTGCATAGTCTGATGGATAACAATGAGCTGAAATTTTTTGAAGATGTAAAAGGCTCAGAAAGAGGAGACATTTGCGCCTCAGAGGAAGGATCAACGGAGAAGGCCCACGAGGTCAACCACCCAGTGGTGATTATTTCATGGCTGAGAAATAATGAAGCAAGAACTCAAGCTGCACTGAGAGTCAAATTCAAAAACTTGTGGCTTTTCCCTATAAGGATAGTAAAAGTGTTCCATGGAATTATGACTGCAACGTGATGATCCCAAGAGAGGAGAATTCAGTTAAAGGAAAAACCCAACCAGTTGAACACACAAAAGAAAAAATGGCTAGGCTTGAATCACCAGTTAACAAGCCAGTAACTGAGAACGAGGCTAAGGAGTTCTTGAAATTCTTGAAGCATAATGAGTATAGTGTTATAGAAAAACTACACAAGCATATCAGTACTAGCCTTGCTCTTGAGCTCAGAGATACATCGTAGCACATTGATGAATGTGCTAAATGAAACTTATGTCGCTAATGATATCTCTATGAACAAGCTAGATCGTTTGGTTAACAATATAAGTGCTGACAATTTCATCTTTTTAAATGATGATAAAATTCCTCCAAGGGGCATGGGATCCACGAGTGCCCTACATATCACTACCTGCTGCAAAGAATACATATTGCTAGGGGTGTTAATCGATAATAGATCTACGCTGAACGTCTTGCCTTTATCCACACTAAATAAAATACCAGTGGATAGCTTCCACATGAAGACGTGTCAAAATATAATGAGAGCATTCGATGGTACAGAAAGGAGGGTGATGGGAATGATTGAAATACCTCTCTTAATTGGTCTGAACACATATGAGGTAGATTTTTTGGTGATGGATATCAAGCCTTCTTATAATTGTTTTTTGGGTAGACCTTAGATTCACTTGACTGGGGCAGTGCTGTCGTCACTATACCAAAAACTAAAGTTGGTAACGGAGGGTCGACTGGTGACGATAAACGCTGAAGAGGATATCATTGCATCCATAACTAGTGATGCACCATACATAGGAGCGGATAATGAAGCAATAGAATGTTCCTTTCGATCACTGGAATTTTTTAATACAACTTTCATTATCGAAGGAAATAAGATCCCAATACCTAGAATATCCAAAACCACGATGATGGGCTTGTAGTTAATGGTTGGAAAATTAGTCTTACCTGGAAAAAGACTCAGAAAATTCCTTCAAGGCAGAGTCAAGGAACCAATACTGATGGACAAACGAGACCACTTTGGCTTAAGATACAAGCCAGATATGAGGCAAAAGAAGAGGGAGTTGGAGAAAAAACAAGAAAGAAGAAGAGCGCGTCTGAGTGAGGGATAGGTCAAATGGGAACCAATGACCTTTCCCCATATATCCAAAATGTTTGTGTCAGGATAAATTATTTATCCTAAATGAAGAATGGCAGAAAAAGAAAGCTTGAAAGGAATGTTGGGAAACTTGAACATCAATACTATATCCGAAGAAGGAATTGAGGAAAACCTGTCAGGCATTCGTCCTTATATCCCCAGAAGTGTTCTAAACAATTGGACTACGGGAGAAATCCCTATAATTTTTATAACTAATTTAGAGTAATGTTCAAAATAAACTTATTGCTCTAAGCCTGAGAGCAATAAGAATCTTTTTTGTGAAAAAATCATATGTCCATTATTTTTATTTCAATAAAATGCATCTTTGTGTCTCATTTTTCCAAATATTCTTTTATTCTTTCTATTTCATCTTTTATTCTTTCTATTTCATTCATACTCATACCATACAGATAATTGTTCTTAAATTTATTTGTTCTGTGGGTTTTCCTTTGTTCCTATAATAAGTCTCCAAATATCAATGATATGAGCGGCACTGCTACTGACTTAGAATCTCCTTTTGAGCAAGATATGTGTCTAGAGGAATCTCAAGACTTTGAAAATGATCGAGATTGTAACCTATCTCCTGATTTGTTAAATATGGTAAAACAAGAGGAGAAAAAGATTTTGCCTCACAAAGAGTTAGTAGAAATTATGAGCTTAGGAGATGGACAAGAAAAGAAAGAGGTGAAGATCAAAGCTTGCATCACTGCAGAAACAAAGTGAGACCTCGTTGAGTTACTCAAAGAATTCAAAGATGTCTTCGCATAGTCATATCAAGACATGCCTAGGCTAAGTACTAATATCATGGTACACCAGCTCCCCATAAGGGAATAATACAATCCAATTCATCAGAAACTTCGAAGGATGAGGCTCGACGTTCTATTAAAAATAAAAGAAGAGGTCAAGAAGTAATTTGATGCTGGTTTCCTACAAGTGGTTAAATACTTGGAGCGGGTAGCTAATGTAGTCCTTATCCCTAAGAAAGATGGGAAAGTATAAATATGTGTAGACTATAGGGGTTCAAATAAAGCCAGCCCGAAAGATAATTTCCTGTTGCCTCACATCGACACCTTAGTGGACAACACAATAGGTTACTCACTATTCTCCTTCATGGATGGCTTCTCCGAATACAACCAAGTTAAAATGCATCCTGAAGATATGGAAAAGACTACATTTGTAACCGTGTGGGAACATTTTGCTATAAAGAGATGCCATTTATACTGAAAAATGCGAGAGCGGCGTATCGAAGAGCCATGGTAACCCTGTTTCATGATATGATACACAAAAAAATCGAGGTTTATGTCGATGATATGATCTCAAAATCCCGAACAAAAAAAGAGCATATACAAGTCCTGAGAAAATTGTTCTTGAGGTTGAGGAACTTCTAGCTCAAGCTCAATCCAGCAAAATGTACTTTTGGGGCTAGGTCGGGGAAATTGTTGGGATTCATAGTCAACAAAAAGGGGATCGAGATCGACCCAGACAAAGTCAAGGCTATATAGGAGTTGCCTTCGCCTCGCACTCAAAAAGAGGTCTGAGGTTTCTTAGGAAGACTAAATTATATTGCCTGGTTCATTTTACGATTAACTGAGAAATGCATCCCCATATTCTATCTCCTTAAGAAACACAATCTAGGTGTATGAGATGAGGATTGCCAGAAAACTTTTGACAAGATTAAACATTACTTACCCCATGCCCTAGTACTGATGCCACCTAGTTTAAATAAACTACTGATACTGTATTTGGCAATATTTGGGAATTCTATGGGATGCATGCTTGGCCAACACGATGACTCAGGAAGGAAAGAAAGAGTAATATACTACCTCACTAAGAAGTTCACCTAGTGTGAGACAAGATATTTGCCAATTGAGTAGTTATGTTGCGCATTGATCTCGACAACCAGGAGACTGAGACAGTACATGCTGTACCACACTACTTGGTTAATCTAAAAAATGGACCCTCTAAAGTACATGATGGAGTCGACTGCTCTGAATGGAAGAATAACCCGATGGCAAATTCTGCTTTCCGAACTTGATATAATCTATATGAACTAGAAAGTAGTAAAAGGGAGTGCAATAGTAGATTTTCTAGCCAGTAGAGCTCTAGAAGATTACGAGCCTTTGAACTTTAATTTTTCGAATGAAGATATGATATATGTTGCAACCACTGAAGAAGGTGCTCAAGAAGAACTTCCCTAGAAACTAAATTTTGACGGAGCGTCAAATGCTATGGGTAACGAAATAGGGGCAGTCCTGGTATCCCTAAATAGAGATCATTATCCCTTTACTAGTAAATTGGATTTTGATTACACGAACAATATGGCAAAATACAAAGCATGCATCATGGGTATTCGTGTAGCCATAAAACGCAAGATCAAAGTACTAGAGGTATATGGGGATTCTGCACTAGTGATCTATCAACTCAAAGGTGAATGGGAGAAAAGAGATCCTAAGTTGATCGAGTACAGAAGGTCGGTCCTAGAGTTAATTAAAGAATTTGATGACATCACCTTCTGCTACCTTCCGCAAAATGAAAATTAGATGGCCGATGTCCTAGTTACCTTAGCTTCCATGGTAAAAATAAATAAATAAGAGGATGTAAAACCGATCCAGATAAGTATTTATGAGGCTCCGACTCATTGTTACAACATCGAGGAAGAGGAAAGAAATGATCACCCTTGGTACCACGATATACTGCGATATATAAAGAATCATGAATACCCTGATCAGGCGACTAAGAATGATAAAAGAATGCTAGGGAGGCTGATAAAAGAACGCTGGGGAGACTGGCCAATGATTATGTCTTAGATAGGGAGATCCTATCTAAAAGAAGAAAGGATCAGGTGCTACTAAGATGTATAGACGTTGTTGAGGCCAAGAAGATTTAGGAAGAAATCCATGAGGGTATTTGAGAAACACATGCTAATGGTTTTACAATGGCCACACAAATTATGAGATTTAGGTATTATTGGTCCACCATGGAAGAGGATTGTGTCAATTATGCCAATAGATGTCATAAGTGCCAAATTTATGGAGACAAAATCCATATGCCTCCTTTACCTCTTCATGTTATGACTTTTTCATGGCCTTTCTCTATGTGGGGCATGGATGTCATTGGGCCGATCTCGCCAAAAGCTTTCAATAGACATCGATTCATCTTGGTGGTCATTAATTACTTCACCAAGGGGGTAGAGGCCATTTCTTACACCAATGTTACCAAGTCGGCAGTCAACAAATTCTTAAAGAAAAAGATCATATGTCGGTATGGGATGCTACAAAGGATTATATCTAAAAATGCATTGAATTTGAACAACAGCACGATAGCGAAGGTCTGTAGTCAATTCAAGATCAAACACCACAAATCGTCACCATATCGGCCAAAAATGAATGGTGCAGTGAAGGTAGCCAATAAGAACATTAAGAAGATCGTGGGGAAAATGACAGAGCTTTATAAAGATTGGCATGAGAAGTTACCATTTGCCCTATATACTTATCGAACGTCTGTCAGAACTTTCACCGGGGCAATTTCTTTCTCATTAGTTTATAGAATGAAGTCGGTCTTGCCCATTGAAGTCGAGATTCCTTTTCTCCTAGTTTTTTCAGAATTGAAGTTAGATGAAACAGAATGGATCCAAACCCAATATGATCAGCTGAACTTGATTGAAGAGAAGAGGTTGAAGGCTATCCGTCATGGTCAGATGTACCAAAAACGAATGATGTGATCTTATGACAAAAAGGTTCACCCCATAAAATTCCATGAGAGGGACCTGGTATTGAAAAATATCCTTTCAGTACAAAAAGAATTCAGATGAAAGTGGATGCCAAATTAGCAAGGACCTTATGTGGTAAAAAAGTGGATGCCAAATATCCTTATGTGGTAAAGAATGTTGATTTTGACTGAGATGGATGGAAAAACCTACCTAATCCTGTGAATTCAGATTTAGTCAAGAAATACTTCACCTAAAAAAAAGGGGAAAGCTCAAGGCAAAAACTCACAAATGGCACCTTGAGACCAAAGAGTTTTTGAGTTGAAAACCCAGAAAAGGGAAGCTCAAATTTGGATTGAAGATTGAACATGTGATGGTCGAGTCTTCTTGAAAGGAAGAATGTTACTCTTGGGGCATTAACAAAGTACTCTAAATCTCCTAAACACATATCAGGCTTAAAAAGGGTCCTCAAGAAGTTAGTGCAGAGAAGCTCATGCTACGATATCTGGGGCACCCAGTTTCATCTTACTCATTTTGTATTTTAGCAACGTTTAATATTTTGATTAATCTACTTATTTTGATCTTTGTTCCCAATAAATTTCAATTTTGTCCATTGTTACGATCTTTTTCAAGTATTTCTCATTAAAATAACAATTAATGGACAAATAATATTCAAGTAAAAGGATTTCTGCATATTGCTCTGAAAGGTTTTCTAAATAGTACAATGACTTGAAACAGGACCACTTGTAACACCCCTAACCCTTATTCGTCGCCAGAACAGGGTTATAGAACATTACCAGACTTTTTAAATCAATTACAAACATTTCATATTATTTAACATACATATCAGAAACTAATCATAAATCACTCATATTGTCCCTTATATGAGCCTTTGAGGCCCAAAATACACTTTAGAAACAAATCGGGACTAAATCAGAAACTCAAAGAATTTTTCACAAAATTTCAAAATTTCTCTTAGGTCCAAGGGATACACGCCCGTGTGACCAGACCGTGTGGCTCACAGGTCAAGAGACACGCCTGTGTCTCTGACTGTGAGGGCATTCGAAGTAGGGCACACGGTCTTGTCCCATCCCATATCCATGCCCGTGTAACTCTCTGACTTGGGTCACATGGCCAAGTCACCCGCCTGTGTACTAGGTCGTGTGAGCATACTGACTTATAAAATTAAAGTGCAGGGGTCACACGACCAAACCACACGCCCGTGTGCTAGGCCGTGTAAAAATACCTGGGCATTCTGTTTCTCAATTTTAAAGATGCAGAGGACACACAGCTGAGATACACGCCCATTTCTATACCCGTGTGGAGGAAAAATAGGCCATTTCAAGGTCACATTTCTCACCCATTTTGATATCAATCTAAATACATCATTTTAACACCTCAATGAACCACAACAAAGCAATCATAGCAAGTCAAAATCATGTTTTAAGCATAGTGTGTCATCACATATACCAAAATACCTAAATTTACCTATTTAATCCATCTAACTTGACTAATAAAGTTAACCACATCAACATCACCAATATGTCTCATTTCCAACCCAACATATATATATAAGCAAAATTATAATTATTGACATTTACACAAGGCAAACTTTGATTAAATCCACCCTATACATGCCATATAAACCGTATTGAACGTACAAAAACTACCGGAATAAGCTGGATAGTGTGACTTGATGTGCTGGTCTGATCTTCTGACCTCTTAAAAATCTGGGTTAAATTGTAAGATTTATAAAAGTTTAGGGACTATTCTATTAATTTTTCTTTTTCACGAGTATCTACGGGCTCTTGAAATGCAACAAAAATAAGCAAAACCAACTTAAACTCTCTCTCATGGCTGTTTGCTGAAGTTGAAGAAAGAAATTGTCTAGAATTATCTTTTAATTTCAATTTGTATGTTTAATTTCATGCAAATTACAATTTTGCCATCTATTTGTTTTATTTTATTATTATTTTTCATTAACATGCCGCCTCATCTCTTTTCTTTGGGCTTAATTGCTCCTTAAGTCATCCCTTATTTATCAACCATTTAATCACTATTTATTATAATTAACAAGTTTTGCACATTTTTTAATTTATTCATTTTTAATTAATTGACTATCAAATTGTTAAAATTTTCTAACGAAACTTTAATACTACCTTAATGATACTCCGTAAATATTTATAAAAATATTTACGGCTTGGTTTATAGAAACGAGGTCTCGATTCCTCATTTTCTAAAACCACTTGACCTAAAATTTTGTTACTCGAACCTAATAATTCATAATAGACTTAAATTGCTAATTTAAAAATCTTTCTAAAACCACATTTAACTGTAAATACTAAATAATAAAATTTACGAGCTTACTCGTCGAATTTGGTGGTCTCGAACCACTATTTTCGATACTATTGAAAATCAGGTTGTTACATCACTAGTCAAAACTAACCAAATCTAAGAGTTGGAAATGTTTGGGAATGAATAGTTTAAATTGTGATTATTTCCTCGGGTTTTCTATCAAAGATACTAGATGAATAAGAAGGCAAGGTAATGCGTCAGTGATAGAACATTGATGAACAATGAGCAATGTCAACCTAAGCATTAAAAAGGGATCATTCTCAAAAAATGTCATTCTGCATTCATGCAAATATCATTCATACACATCTAGTTAGGAGCATTTGATTCATTCTGATCATAACATCCTAATCGCTTGGCATAAATATAGGCCCATGAAATGGATTCTATAGGTCATGTCCCCAAAGAACGGTGTAATAGTTTAGTGAAACCATAAATTCCATACTTCTGAAGTTACAGCGGGACAGATTGAAGTCATAATAGCAAATCTTATCTCCCTGAAGTTGCAGTAGAGCAGATTAAAGCCACAAATCCTATACATCTGAAGTTGCAGTGGGTCAGATTAAATCTACCGTAGTGAGTTTTATTTTCTTGAACTGGAGCATATTAAAGTTGCAAATCTTATCTCTCTGAAGTTGCAGCAGAGCAGATTGATGCTACAAATCTTATCTCCCTGAAGTTGCAGTGGAGTAGATTAAAGCTACAAATCTTATCTCTCTGAAGTTGCAATAGAGCAGATTGAAGCTACAAATCTTATCTCCCTGAAGTTACAATGGAGCAAATTAAAGTTGCAAATCTTATCTATCTGAAGTTGCAGTAGAGCAGATTGAAGCTACAAATCTTATCTCGCTGAAGTTGCAGTGGAGCAGATTAAAGCTACAAATTACAAATCTTATCTTCCTGAAGTTGCAGTGGAGTAGATTGAAATGATAAGTCCTATACTTCTGAAGTTGCAGTAGGTCAGATTAAATCTACCATAGAAAGTCTTATCTCCTTGAAGTTGCAGTGGAATAGACTAAAGCTACAAGCTACAAATCTTATCTCCTTGAAATTATAATGGAGTAGATTTAAGATACGAGTCTTATCTCCTTAAACTTACAATGGAGCAGATTGAAGTTACAATTCTTATCTCCTTGAAGTTGTAGTGGAGCGGATTGGAGTTACAAATCTTATCTCCCTAAAGTTGTAGTAGAGCAGATTGGAGTTACAAATCTTATCTCCTTGAAGTTGCAGTGGAGCAGATTAAAGCTACAAGTCTAATCTCCCTGAAGTTGCAATGGGTTAGAATGAAGCTACTTGAAAAAGAGGAGCACCAAATAGGTCGAGATTTGGCGAGACCAGATGAAATTGATCATTCTTAAAAGTCTTTGCTCCATTCTCGTTACACGACAACGAGCAAAGAGAGGCAGCTGTGAAAGCCCAATTTCGTCCGAGCCTAGAAAAAAATAGAAAAAATAAATAAAACAAAAATAATTAAAGTCTAGATTCCACTTACAACAAATTACAGGCCCAAAATTACAAGCCCAAATAGCCCAAAATAAAAAAACTTAACGGCCCAAATGACCCAAACACCTAAACTGATTTAGACTAAACAGAAACCTTACCCTAGCTCGTGCCACACCTTAGCCTGCGCCGCCGCTGCTCATAGCCTCTGCCACCATCAACTGCTTCTCAATCACCACCTACAAAAAAAGTAAACAACACGCGAATAACAGTAGCTAAGCAGGGATAAAAACAAAAGAAAAAGAAAAGAAAAATTGTAATTTGAAAACGGCTATAAAAATCAAATCTTTGCAAGGTTTTAAAATAAAAAATAATTACTCGATAGTTAATGTAATAAAAAAAATAGAGAAAGTAAGTTGTTTGAAATAAAAGAATAACTAGAAATTTTAAACCAAAAAATAGCTGGACTAGTAAATTCCAAATCTGAAGTATCCGATCATCCTTGTGTTATCGTTATGACGGTTACAACTGAACAAAAAAAACTAAAAAACGAGCACATCGCAGTCTCGCGCGAAAACAAAAAAAATGGCAAAAACTCGTAAAATAATACAAAAGGGATGGGCAGTTTCCTTAATTACCTGAACCACACACTTTCATCATCTTCTCCGTCAATCTCAGTCCACTCTATCATCTCTACTCCTTTCATCCGTAATGATAATTTCTTTTTGAGGAAAGAAAAGAAAAGAATAATTAATAACAAAGAAAATAAGCGCAACTTCTTCGCTAAATATCTCTTTACCAATAACAATCATTTTCCTTGCCTTTAATTGAATTTCTTTCCTCTCTGCCAAACACATTTCCTCAAATTTCATTTTTATTGTTTTTTTCCAAATTACTGGAATTGGTTGAGAAATTTAGATCTGAGGACAGGATCGGGATCCAGATGGAAGAGGCACTGGAGTTGGCACGCGCCAAAGACACCAAGGAGCGGATGGCGGCTGTGGAACGTCTCTACCACCTCCTCGAAGGTTCCAGAAAGAGTCTGACTTCTTCGGAGGTTACTTCGCTCGTGGATTGCTGCATGGATCTCCTCAACGACAACAACTTCAGAGTCTCCCAGGGCGCTCTCCAGGCTCTTGCTTCTGCCGCCGTCCTCTCTGTTGATCACTTGAAGTTGCACTTCAACGCGCTTGTTCCCGCGGTTGTTGAACGGTTAGGTGACGCTAAGCAACCCGTCAGAGACGCTGCGAGACGCCTACTTCTCACTCTCATGGAGGTAAGAGTTGCTATCTATTTCCTTTTATGTTATTGGTTGTCTACTGCTAATATAATTCCTTTTCCTTCTTATAACTGACTTTCATGCATATCAATCCATGGAAGACTTTTGTCCCTGTGCTTTCTGGAACTTTACCATACCTGAATGTTTTTTATTCATGGAGATAGGAAATACGGTTTTTTTTAGCTTTGAATGAGTCAAGGGCTTCCGAATTGTCTTACCTTAAAATAATTCGTTATCATTTTTGTCTTCGCAATTCTTGGTAAATGGAAACCTAACTCATTCCTTATTTTATTGCTTTCTAAAGTTACCTTAGCTTTGTAGAAGTCATTAGTGAATGCTTTTATGCAATTGAATAATTACCATCCTTAATTACCTCGGGATGGCTTCCATGTTTCTTGTGGGACTAGTCATTCATTCCATTTTAATTTTTTATTAATACTACTAAGAAAGCAAGTTCGTGAATTAGGGTCCTCATGCAATTACCTCTATGGATATCATATGTTATTGAAAAGCAGATGCTTGATACTTTCCTACTCTCAAAAGATACGTTTATGTTTAGTGTGGTTCAAAAAGTCTGCTGTGAAGAACTAAAGCATTAGCTTTTAAGATTTTCTTTTCTAGTTCTCACTCTAAAGCAAGACTTAAGAACCTGCATTGTCATAATGGCTATGGACAATTTAGTAAGAATATGAGTTGTCAAAAGCTTTTTCACTTTTCTTGGATCCCATTATGTGGTTGTTTCTTTCACTTGCTTTTTGCTTGCTAAAGGTTGGTAAAAAAAGCAAGAGAAAATGGTAGAAATGAAACCATAATAGATTGGAAGTTAACAAAATTACTGAAACCCATCTCCAATTTAGTAAAATCATGCAGCATTTTGTTCTCTATAAAAATACACTGTATTTTTGAAGTCTTCATAAATGTTATTTGCTTTTGTATCTAAGCATTCCTTTTCTTTTCTGTTTTATGTTGTGGAAAGTAATAACTACCTTAATCCATATGCATTTTCAAGTAAGATTAGTGATACAATGAGGGTTGAGGGAGTGTACAACCTCCTGAATTTGTCCATTGCAATTTTTATTTTTTAAATTTCTTTTCAATGCCCGGTGGTTTATGGTTTTATTTTTATATCTGTTTCCATGAGGAAAGGGACTAGATTATATGTTTTGCAATTATATTTTGGAGTAAGTATCAATTTGAGTGCCTTGCTGAGTTTTTTGACTTATTATTTGAAGATAAGTGGTAAACAATTAGTTTGATCTGTAAAATATACTGATTATTTTGTATTCCAGGTTTCTTCTCCAACAATTATTGTTGAAAGGGAGGGCTCTTATGGCTGGACGCATAGAAGTTGGAGAGTTAGGGAGGAATTTGCCCGGACAGTCACATCCGCAATCAGTCTTTTTACATCTACTGAGCTTCCACTTCAACGGGCTATTCTCCCCCCTGTATGCTCATTAGTCATTAACTTCTCCAAAATGGATTTCCAGTCTCATCTGTATGTGTGACAGAGATAAGTTGACATATATAAATTTCTTTATTTATCAGATTTTGCAGATGTTGCATGACGCAAATCCCAGTGTTCGTGAAGCTGCTATATTGTGCATTGAGGTCAGTGAAAGTTGTCTTCTAGTATTATCTTTACTAGAGCTCAACAACATTTCTAACTTATGTTTAGTAAGAATTGATATTTTCTTATTCTTGTTTTGGTCATATTCAAATTTCTAATCGATGTTTTAAAGGAACTTTCACTTTTTCCTAAATATACAAGTGATAGCCTGAATCCTTATAGGTGGGCTTCCTGAATCCTGATAGGTGGGCTTACTCTAGAGGCGGCTGTTCTGCCTATCAGTTAAGGAAAAACATGTTGATATGCTTGCAATAAGTTTTTCACTTGCCTTTAGAAGACAAAGAAATGCAATGAAAAAATCAATAGGCACAAACATCAGGGTTCTGAATCTGTTTTCTAGTCAGGAAAACATTAAAAACTTAAGTTGGTCAGGACTCCTTTTTGTTGGAAAACAAAAACTAGAAAAATTTTTCTTGACAGCTTGCTGTGACCTAGGCTACAATTAATATGTCAAAAGCAATGTTTATGTAATTTGATATCAGTAGGTTGTGCCAAAAATACTCTCTTAGTTATATTTAGCATATAAACAAAAAAAATCATCTCAATTTGATTTCTTGCGACTCAAGTTTAGATCCCCACCCCTCTTTTCAATTTTCTGCATTCCTTTCTTGTTCATGAACTCAGTTTGACATTGGTTGTTTGGCATGAAATATCTGCTCCTTAGGTTAGTATTAATGTGAAATATTTATAAAAAGTTTTTAGCTTCTATTGATGCGTGTAGGTCTTTAATAGTTTTGATCTCTTATGAAGAACTATGCAGTGATTATTTATTTGGTTTTTCTGTTTCTTTTTTGTATTTCTGCTATTGATGTTTAATAAATGTTGCATTAACTGAGTAGTAATTCTTTGCTATATATCCACTTATTGCCATTCTTCTTGAGAAATTGCTCTTAGAAATTTCATGAGTCATTACTTTGTCACATCTAGTTGCATAATGCTGATCACATTATTTCTTTTCCAGGAAATGTATATGCAGGCTGGAACTCAATTTCGTGATGAACTTCATCGCCATCAGCTTCCTGCATCTATGGTGAATATTTTATTTTAGAATAATATATTCCATTCTCTAGCCTTGATTTTAATTATTTGTAGCTGCAGATGAATGATATTCTCATTTTTTTGTGACTTCACAGTAACAGCTCTGTTACACCCTTCCCCTTCCCCTCCCCCTCTGCATTCTCATTCCTGTTAAGTCTACTTAATTTAACATGTAGTTTCATAAATGATAACATAGTTTTGATCCTTTAATGTTGATTACATTTCCTTCTAGAAGAAAGGTATGGGTGTTATTACTCTGTGAGTTGTATAATATAGCATATAACTGCAGGTGAGAGATATTAATGCCAGACTAGAGAAAACTGAGATGCAAGTTCGACCTTCAAATGGAACGTTGGGTGGTCTTGCTGCTGGAGATAGAAAACCTGTAGTCTATAACGTCAAGAAAAGCAGTCCACGAGGCAAGAGTTCTTCAAGGGAGACATCTCTTTTGGGAGGTTTGGACCTGTGTATATCAAACAATGATTTTTTTCTTCTTGAAAGTAGTTTGTGATGTTTTTCATGATATGTGATCTCTGAATACTCTAATGAATAACCTACTTCCAATATTGGCTACTTTTCTATTGACATTGATGGTTAAAAGAAGTTGATGTTATATATATTTCAAAATATGGTGCTTGCTTTAGGTCATGTTTCAAGGACTTAAATGTCACTGAGGCAGCTGCTATTCTTCCTTTTACAGGTGAAATTGATGTCACAGAAAAATCCATAGATCCAATTAAAGTTAACTCAGATAAGGAGCTGATAAGGGAATTTGAGAAAATTGCTTCTACTCTTATGCCAGAAAAAGATTGGTCCATTCGCATTGCTGCAATGCAGAGAGTTGAAGGCCTTGTTTCTGGAGGTATATACCCACTCTCTATCCAACCTTCCCTCCAATCTTGCTCTTGCTCATGTGTATATACTATTAAAAATCATTGAGTTGTGTTGTTAGCTGAACAGTTATGAATGATTATGCCTCTTGTGTTTAAAGAAAATTTTTAGTCTTAAAGAGATGTCAAAACCCAGGTATGTAAACTCCTGAGTTTTCTCTCTTTTTAATGTGTTCCCCCTGGTTTTGACATCTCCAAATTTGCCCTCTTATTTGCTCTATTTGCTAACAGAAGCCCATTTTTATATGGCATATTCCTTCTCTATGGTTTACAAGTTGAGAGCTAGGGGTTTTAACAATGAAGACTAATGTGAATAAACAGGTGCTGCTGATTATCCATGTTTCCGGGGACTTTTGAAGCAGCTTGTTGGCCCATTAAGTACACAGTTATCAGATAGAAGGTCAAGCATTGTGAAGCAGGTGTATACCATGTTTATTGTGTCTTCTGGTGCTGATTTTCATACACTTTTTTATCTAATATATTAGTAGATTTAGTTCTTGTGTTCTTATTTTATTTATGGTGTTATTTTCTATATTGCTTATACTAGCTACAACAGTATGTTTTTTCCTGTTGAATATTTTTTAACTTGAGTTAATTGCACCACACATCCCCAAACTATGACCTCTTTTCCTAAATTGGTTGTCAAAATTCAAATCATTTTAATTACATCCTCAAACTACTGATGTTATATCAATCAGGTCCTTCCATTACTAAAATTATTAATTTAACTGTTAAATTATATGTCAGATCTTATATGACATAATCTAGAATGAAAACTTTAAGAAAATAAATGAATATTGTTAAAATGGATGTTGTAAACATCTTAGTTTTGAGGTTTTCAAAGCTTTTACGGATGCTTTATCGTACACTCTGTTTTTTAATTTTACTTTTTGTTTTTTAGTTTTTATTTTTAAAATTTGTGCTGCAATGTCTTAATTTTTTAAAAATAAATCAGTTTAAATTTATCTACATAAGATTTGGCGTTTCATTTAACAGTTTTAATAACGAAAGGACCTGGTTGATATAACCTTGATAGTTTGGGGATGTAATTAGAGCGTTTTGAAGTTTGGGGACCAATTTAGAATGAGGGTCATAGTTTAGGGATGTCTGGTGCAATTAACTTTTTTAACTTTATATTTCTAAATACTTTTATATTAAGCTCACTGCCGGTTTGTTTAGAATGATTTAGCAAATTTTCTGAATTATTTATGAATCGCTGGAATTTCTGTTATTTTTTCTTGAGTTCGCCAGTGTTGGTACACATGTAGAACATATTTATATATTAAAATACTGAAGGTTCATGATCAGGAACACATTACTGACCCATCACCTGCCCTTTTCAAAAGCTCCAAGAAGGGTGTTTTCGGCTAATCCACCTGCTGAAAACTTTGTATTGAGTAGAGATCACGGTTAAAGTATATTATTGTTGGTAAAGACTGTAAATATTTCTAATTTTTGTTGCTTCTGTGAGTTGCTAGAATTCTTATATGCCTCTGGCTTTGCAGTTACGGTTCTGTAACTTTTTACTATGGAGCTTGTCTGTCCCTCCTTCTATGGTGCTTTTAATATTCTTTCACTGCACCTAGCCAAACTGGTGACATTTCAAGTTTGTGCATAGTGTTTTATCTTCTCGTCTCTTGTGGATGGAACTGTATACAATGGCATTAGGAATCTTTAGGTACTTAGTAACAGCAGTGATTGAGTTGACGACATTTGTTTACTTTCCTATCCAATAAGTGCTTTTCTGGCTTTGCATATGTAGCTGTTTCTGAGTTTATTTCCTTGTTTTTAGGCTTGCTATTTATTGTGCTTCTTATCAAAGGAGTTCTTGGGAGAATTCGAGTCATGTGCTGAGATGTTCATCCCAGTAAGTGCAGCCTTCTTTTGTAATACAAAATTTTGTACGCTCATAAGCACTTGCTAATTTCATGTTATGATAATCAGGTCCTTTTCAAGTTGGTTGTGATTACTGTGCTTGTAATTGCAGAGTCTGCAGATAATTGCATAAAAATGGTATTAATTTTCTTATATATCCTTTCCTTTTTTTCCACTTCTGTTTTCGGTTTCCTGATTTTGATGTTCCTTTGTAATTTGCAGATGTTGCATAACTGCAAAGTTGCCCGCGTGCTTCCCCGCATAGCTGATTGTGCAAAGAATGACCGTAATGCTGTACTCCGTGCCAGGTATTCCCAGTTAATTTTTTGATGAATTCTTTTATTTGTTATTTATCTACTCAATTTTCTCTTCATTCTGTAGGTGCTGTGAATATGCACTGTTGATACTTGAACATTGGCCAGATGCACCAGAAATACAGCGATCAGCTGATTTATATGAGGATTTGATTAGGTGTTGTGTTGCTGATGCCATTAGTGAGGTATCTATGTTGCCAATCAATTTTATTCTCTGATGTTTAGTGTACATAGTCATGAAGTCAGCCCATCATGTGAAGGGCTGATGCTGCACTTGACATTGTTTTTTTAATCCAACTCACTTGACTTTTTAATGAACTTATATTTCTCATAAATTGGGTAATCTGAAAGATGACATCATGTGGCAATGCTAATTCCTAAAACTTAATGTTGTTTACCTATTGCTTATACCTGTTTGAGCCCATGTTAAAATTTGACCATAAGATTAGTGAACTGGGAACTTTAAAGGTACGATCAACTGCTAGAATGTGCTACAGAATGTTCACCAAAACTTGGCCAGATCGTTCTCATCGCTTGTTCTCCTCCTTTGATCCTGCCATTCAAAGGGTATATATATCTTTCTCCATTTGATGGAAATTTTGAATAATTCCATTTCCTAGATTGTGGTTTTTCAATCTTGCTTTTTGCATAGATAATTAATGAAGAAGATGGAGGGATGCATAGGCGGCATGCTTCTCCATCTCTCCGTGACAGAAATGTAAAGATGTCATTTACCTCTCAAACTTCTGCTACTTTAAATGTACCTGGATATGGAACGTCTGCTATAGTTGCGATGGACAGAACTTCAAGCTTATCCTCAGGGACATCTCTCTCTTCTGGGTTGAATTTCTCCCAATCAAAGCCCATAGGTAAAGGTGCTGAGCATACTCTGGAGAGTGTATTGCATGCAAGCAAACAGAAAGTTAGTGCTATTGAAAGTATGCTTAGAGGTCTGGACATATCTGAAAAACAGAGGCTGACAAGTTTGGCTCTAGGTATTGGATGGATTTTCTATCTTTTACTTAATTTAAACTTGAAGTTTCATTCTTTAGGTTATTAAATTATGCAGTGATAATTGTCTGAAATTATGTGAAATTTGATTCAATTGTGAGTGGCTAAATTTCTCTTTTATTTCCTACTAGTGCAGGAGTTGACCCTCCATCATTTCGTGATCCACCATTCCCTGCTGCTGTTTCAGCTTCTAATAGTCTCACAAGCTCTTTAGGATTAGAATCAATCACCTCTACTGTTGGTAAAAGTGGTAACCACAATGGTGGTCTGATTATGTCTGATATCATCACTCAAACTTCCAAAGATTCAGGCAAGTTGTCATATAGAAGTAATGTGGCAACTGAGTCTTTTCCAGTTTTATCATCATACTCTCCCAGGAGGGCAGCTGTAAGGCCAGACCGAGGTTCCATTGAAGATAACAGTGACATCAGAGAGGCCGGTCGGTTTATAAAACCACATATTGACAGGCAATATTTTGACATGCCCTATAGAGATGTAAACTCCAGGCATTCACAGAACAATAATATTCCAAACTTCCGGAGGCCACTTTCAAGAAAGCATGTATCTGGGCGGATCTCTGCTGAAAGAAGAAAGAGTTTTGATGATAACCAACCGTCACTTGGTGAGATGTCAAATTATGTTGATGGTCCAGCTTCTCTCACCGAAGCCCTAAGTGAGGGGCTTAGTCCTAGTGCTGATTGGTGTGCCAGAGCTGCTGCTTTTATGTATCTCCGGTCTTTGTTGCAGCAGGGTCCAAAAGGTGTTCTGGAAGTGAATCAAAATTTCATGAAGGTAATGAAATTGTTTTTCCAGCACTTGGATGACCCTCACCATAAAGTCGCACAGGCTGCTCTTTCAACACTTGCAGATATTATTCCATCATGCCGAAAGCCCTTTGAGAGTTACATGGAAAGGATCTTACCCCATGTTTTCTCGCGGTTAATTGATCCAAAGGAGTCAGTTAGGCAACCTTGCTCCACAACATTGGGAATTGTTAGCAAAACTTATAGCATAGATTCTCTTTTACCTGCTTTGCTACGTTCTCTTGATGAACAGCGATCACCAAAGGCAAAGCTAGCTGTTATTGAGTTTTCCATTAGTTCCTTCAACAAGCATGCTACGAGTTCTGAAGGTTCTAGTAATATTGGCATCCTGATGTTATGGCTTGCTAAATTGAAACCTTTGGTCCATGATAAAAATACCAAGCTTAAGGATGCGGCTATTGCTTGCATTATATCTGTATATTCACATTTTGATCCGATTGCTGTTCTAAATTTTATTCTTAGTTTATCAGTTGAAGAACAAAATTCCTTGAGACGGGCACTTAAACAGTACACACCTCGTATTGAGGTGGACCTGATAAGCTATTTGCAGAACAAGAAAGAGAGACAGCGGTCTAAGTCATCCTATGATCCATATGATGCTGTTGGAACATGGTCTGAAGAAGGATATGTTGGTGTGTCCAAGAAGAGTCTTTTACTTGGAAGGTATTCTTCTGGTTCCGTTGATAGTGAAGGTGGTAGGAACTGGGGTTCCACTCAAGATTCAACCCTGATCACTGGCCCTATTGGCCGGGAAACATCTGATGAAACTCAGGTTAACTTATTTCAGAACTTTGGGATCAGTTCAAATGCAGATGTTCTTCCTTTCAAAACCAAAGAATTGTCTTATATGGTTAATTCTAATGATCAGAACTTGGGATATCAGACGGGACAAGTAGAGAACTTGGAAAGTAGTGTTAACATGGAAGGTCTATCTACTCCACATCTGGAAACTAACGGTCCGAGTAGATTTGATTCTTTGGTGGACGTTAAAGGGGTTGCCCGTGATCATGAGATTTCATCAGAGCTGGATCTTAATCATCTCAAACCTGCACCTGTAAAGATTAGCTCTATGCCAGATACAGGACCTAGCATTCCTAAAATTCTTCACCTGGTGAGTTTAATATTATTATTTTTTGGGTGATAATTGTTTTGGCAATCGAGTTTTCTTGGAGAAAATAGATTTCTGGACTTCTCATGGTGCTTTATGTTTCAAGAACTTCACACTTAATGAATGACTTCATCTGTGTTTCCTAGTTCTGCAATGGGATTGATGAGAGCTCCACAGCCAGTAAGCGTGGTGCACTTCAGCAATTAATTGAAATTTCTGTGGCTAATGATATCTCTATTTGGACCAAGGTATTTTTGTTTCCATATAAGTTCTTATAAAACTTTGATTCGAATGGGGTTTTCTTCAGATGAAACTAGAAAGTTCCTTGACCGTATGATACTGTTACAAAAGAACATGTCCTCTCCCCTTTTATGTCAAATATGCTATTCTATGTTGATGCTAATTGGCTTGTAATATTAATTGTATTTATGCAGTACTTCAATCAGATTTTGACAACTCTACTTGAAGTTTTAGATGATTCCGATTCCTCTATCCGAGAACTTGCCCTGTCATTGATAGTTGAAATGCTTAAAAACCAGGTTTGCTCATATTTTCACTATACAAGTACTTTGAGACATTATGGGTTTTCGTTTCATTAATGTGGAAGTGTGCTCTTGTTTCCTCCTTTTTTGACTTGTCATACTTCCAGAAAGATGCTATGGAAGATTCTGTTGAAATAGTAATTGAGAAGCTGCTTCATGTAACAAAGGATATTGTTCCCAAAGTAATTACTTTCCTTCAACCTGTTCTTTTAGAATGTTCTTGCTCCTATCCAACATCTCAATTTGTCTGCTCCATGTTTAGGTTTCAAATGAAGCTGAGAACTGCTTGAACACTGTTATGTCTCAGTATGATCCATTCAGATGTTTAAGTGTACGTGGTTTCTGTCTCAAAAGTCTGCTTGTTTTCCTACTACAGATGAAGAGAATATTTTGGCATTTTCCTTCTGGTTTCAGGTTATTGGCACTGATGTTTTCAAATAACTGGGCTGCAGGTTATTGTACCTTTATTAGTTACTGAAGATGAGAAGACTCTAGTTATTTGCATAAACTGTTTAACAAAGGTACTTATTCTGAATCTTAATTTGAGTAAAAATTGTTGAATTTATAATTTTCCCCGACAATTTCTGGCTGAGATTCTGCACACAAGGACACATGCATCTTAGAATTGTCTTTTCTGTGGTCTCATGGTACTATAGGATACGAATTGTGTACCACTTTTTATGCTTGCTCTAAACTGTTTTGTGCACATTGTGGGTATGATTAGTGGGTCGAAAACCAATCTGTAAAACATGGGTAAGAGTTACTGGTATCTAAGTATGGCATAGTAAAAGAGAGTCAGTTAAAGGTGATGTGGTTTACCTTAATCTATGTTTCTTGAACTTTGGTGCTAATGTCAAACATGAGAGGGGGAAGAGAAGGGGAATGGTGGGTTGGGGAGGCAGATGAAAGGAGATATTTATTTGATGAATGATTAAAGAAGGATTGCCTTGTCAAAAGGTAATTGTATTCTTTTCTGTCTGTGGCCTAAGTGATATGCACAATTGAATACAGCAAGATATATTATGTGCTTGTATAAAGTTGCTGTATTCCTAGGAATCCTCATTGTTTTCCTGTCTATCTGGATTAAAACTTCTGTTTTCTTTTCCTCCGACTTTTATACTGCTCCTAGAAATTGGTTGTTCCTGCTATTGTTGTGTTGAGATTAAATTTCTAAACCCTTTTCTTTTCTGTTCAGCTTGTGGGCCAGCTATCACAGGAGGATCTAATGTCTCTATTGCCTTCATTTTTGCCTGCTATTTTTGAAGCTTTTGGAAACCAGAGTGCAGATGTCCGTAAGGTAATACTTATGTTCGTGCTTTATAAATTTATCATTATAGAGTAATGCCTCAAATTTAGGTTTTTATTGGTTGGAGAAAGTAGAAAGAAAAGAGACGGATAAGGGTGAATGTGGTGGAGGAGAGAACCATTGAGATTTGTGAGAACGGGGAGAATTTTATTGGTAGAAATGGCATTATCATTTTACATTATCTAGCCACTCTATACTTTTAAAGTGATATGATTGCTGTTTGAGTTGTCGCCTTCAAAAACCTGCAACAAAGATTGGATTTCTCATAAAAGACATTCAGAAACATTCTAGAATGTCCTGACTTCTGGATAATGGTATAAAAAACTACATGCACAAACGTTCCGTTTCAATGAATTTTGCCACGGTGACTCCATCTTATTCAATGCATATAATTGAAGGGTGCTAGCCATTCAACTTGTGCTTTAGAGGCAGGAGTCCCATTAGTTCCTAGTTTGTGTTATTGAAGTGTGGCTGGGGCATGATCCCTATTGCCCAAGATTACAAAACATGAATTCGTATTTGTATTTTGCCGATTTCTCACTTTCCTTGGATATTGTTGAGGTCTGATGTCTCGTGACTCATTGCATGATACTTTTGTTGATGGTTACATACTGTGGTATTCTGTTTGGTCGATATTTATATAATGCTTGGGAAAGCATTTTTGCCACACTTGGAAGGGCTTAACAGCACACAGCTGCGACTGGTTACAATTTATGCTAATCGGATCTCACAGGCCAGATTGGGACCCCTATAGATGCAATGCTACCAACCAATTAGCTGGATCATTTGGATGGAGAGGTTGGTTTTTGGAAATGAATTTACCAACCAATACCATGATTAGCTGGTTCATTTGGACGGAGGGGTCGGGTATGGGAAATGTATGTTTATTCATTTTGTATTTTTGTAAATTGTGTGAATGAATTCATGGGGTGAGTTTTTGTATTTTTTTTTTATTTGTTTATAAATATATGTTTTAGTTCTCTTTCACTTGGTTTACTGAGTTTGGAGGCTGGTGGGATCAAGTATAGGTAATTGCTCCATTTGTGCCCAAGTTGATGTTGTAATCACTCTCTCTTATAATTATCTTTATATTGATAAAGATATATGGTTTTGGTGAAATTTATGTACTTTTATTTTATCTAAATATATACATTTTTGTCTTAAAACTTATATGATTGTAAAACAGAAACCGCTATTTTTTTTAGAAAAAAAAGGAAAAAGAAATGGCCTTCAAAAACAAGAACTTAAATTTTAAAATAAAATAATGATAAATTTAGTTTAATTTTTTATTTTGGCATTAGCTTATTTTTTATTATTTTAACTCTCAATTTTTAAAATTTAATTACATTATGTTCTTTTAACTAAAAAGCTTATTAAATTTATTAATATTTTGCAGTAGTGATGAGGTAGTGTGCATGACAATTAATATATATTTTATTATTGACACGGAAATATTTTAGAAAAATTAGGAATTTTTAAACAAATTTAACTTTTTAAATAATTTTTATATTTTTTGAATTTTTATAAAGTATACACAAATTATCATACATGGTAAAATTTAACGATTTAATCAATTTCTGTCAAAAGAAAAATAATTTACTAAAATTTGAAGATTGAAAATAAAAGTCATCAAGAAAAAAGAATCGAGACGAAAGTAATAAAAAAAGTAAACTTTAGAAACTAAAATTATTATTATGCTTTTTAAGATAAAATGATTTTGTTTGTTAAATTATGATTTTGGTAGTAGAAATCTATTGTTTTTATCCATTTATCCCCACAATTATGTCGATATTAGAACAAGATGAGATCTAAGTTTTAGTTTACATTTATCTACTAATCTATCTAAGTTTGATTGATTGAATCTCATTCACTAAAGATAGAACTTTTTAAGATAACAAAAGTACCTAACGGTGAACAATTTTGAATTCTGATTATGTGTTTCTTGAGCTTGCTTGTTAAAATGTTGCCTGGAAAAAGAAAAGAAAAGAAAACTACCCTCTTGTTAGTGCGTAGGGTTTTTTGAACTCATCTTGCTCTTCTCTTTGCTTTTCTCTCGAAATCACTTTGGAAGGTTTGTTTACATAGGAAGTCCCCTTTCATTTGAGTCCTCTTAGGTTGTTCGAGCCCTTAATGAGCTTAATTGAATACATGACCATTAATTGTTTTTTTATGTAAACCAAATAAGAACAGAGGTTGGAGCTTCATAGAAATAGATTAGGGTTCTATAAAGGATTTTATGTTGATTTGGTGGGGGAAATTGGGAGGTCTTGCCCTTTGGTGGAAACAAGAAATAAGTCTTGGAGTGATGTGGTACTCATAAAATCAAATAGATACAGTGGTTGAATATGTGTAGGATAGGAGATGGAGGAGTTAATTTCTATATAGGAGTCTACAAAAAATTGGCAAAAGTTATTGTGGAAATGAAATATCAGAGGTTTAAGGGGATCTAAAGTAACCATGGATCTGGTTTTTTTTTTTTAGTGTAATAGAAAAAGAAGAGGTTGCGATATTTTTTTTGGCAACTGAAGAGGTCATGATATTGATGAAATTCAAGTTCAAATGTTTAATGAATGGATTGATAGATGCATTTTTTAATTGAAAATTGTTGGTGCAGAATAAATTTGGTCTAATCTTAGGGTTGATGTAAATAATATTATATAAAGATAGATAGGATCGAGCTTTTATCAGTGTGGAGTGGTTGATAATTAAAACAAGCTATGAAATTGTAGAACTATTTGTTGAGTTAAATCATAGCTCAATTATAGTTGCATGCCATAAAAGAGCCCAGAAAAAGGGAAAAAAATGTTTAGGTTCTAGTCCACATGGTTGCTTGATGAGGAAAGTGCAAATGTAACCATGAATATCTAGATTTAACCAGTGTGGGGGTCAGGAATAGAAATATTCTCTTAGAAACTATAATTGAGGGGGAAGTAAAAGAACTCCAAGATTCATTTTAATCAAAGCAAATAATTAACAAGATCAAGGACCTAAAAGCACAACTTGATGGGATTCTTGAGTCAAAGAGTGTTATTAACATAGAGATCAAGAGTTAAACGGCAACAAGAAGGTTACATGAATAATAGGGTTATCTATGCCACCATTATTAATCACAAGAGAATGAATAAAATTCATAGGATCAAAGATTATACTAGGGAATGGGTTCTAGATGAAAGGTTGGTGAAATAATTGTTGGAAAAATTGATTAAAAAAATAATGTTTTAAGGCATAGTAGAAGTTTAAAAGTTTTCTTAAAATCAAGCCTTGTGATATTTATAGCAATAAACTTTTAACCAAAATTTATAGATGTGCTTTGTATGAGGCAGTATAAGTTAATCCCTACTTTTTATCAAATGACCTTCTTTGCTAGCCTCAAAACTCGAATTCCTTTGAGTGTAAGATCAAATAAAATGAATAAGTGCACAAAATGAAAATTTTTCTTAACTTTTAGTGGGAAAGTTAATTCTCTTTATAGAACTAGAAACTATAAGCTTTACATAGAAAATATAATTTATTCTAAAAAAAAAAAATTTGCGATTTTCTAATAGAATCACGATACTCTAAAAAGATTGTGAAAATAACTTAGCTCATAGTTCCTACTTATAGACAAACAACACAAGAATTCTACTTGAATAAGATGTAATTAAATAATAATATTTTATTAGAAAATATGAATTCTACTAGGAGTAGAACACATTAGAGGTAACAATTGACGTGTCATAGATGATATGGTAAATTAGGATATTTTCACACTTAAGGAGCTTGTTTTCAAGTAGTATTTAGAGTGTGTTTTAGCATTATTAGTAGGAGTTGTATTAGATATTACTTTTAAGCTTGTTTGCATATACGTTGAGCATTTACATTAATTACCTTTAATTGTGAAATGATCTTATGTGAAAAAGGCATTATAGGTCTTTAAAGGATGATGAAATGGTGAGGCACTCAAGTGGTGAGGAGAATTATGTAAGAGGAGTCATTGTTGCAAATACAAATACTCTTGTTGTGGCCAAGAGTCCGCTGCCTTGCTAAGGAGTTTTCACCATCAGCCATTGTTGCAACTATAGGAGAAGTAATGTCACAACCAAGATCCCACTATTTTAAATGCCAAGGATGCTTAATTAGTCATGGTCATGACCATGAAGAGGGCATTGTCACAACCAAACGCCTAATGACTTAGACCTATAAAATGAAGATTGATCCTTTGTCGTGACCACCAAATACCTATTGTTGCGACCACTACACCAATGCTTTGAGAAGCCTAAAATAGAGTTGTCGTTGTTACAACGATAAGAATATCGTGGTCATAATAACATAATCGTAACTGCTAGATCTAGAGCGGTTACTAAGGGCATTTAAGTGGAAGTCTAATTTGACCATGGTTTTAATAGCCTTTATTTTATGTTTACTTAAGGGTTAATTATGTAAATGACCTATTTTAAGTTCCTAGTATAAATCTAACTCTTTTGAATGGATGAATAGAAAATAAAAAATAGATTTTAGTTAAGTAGAACTCATAGTTTTACTTTTTCTCCACACATTTCATTTATCTTGTAATTCCTTTTCTTAGTTCTATATTGTAAACACTTTCTTTTCATATTAGTCTTTAATTTCCTTAGTTTTATATTTCAATTTGCTACAATTCCTAACGAGATACAAGATTGAAGTGAAGATCAACTGCAATAGAGCTACATGAGAAGGAATTTTTCATTTTGAATGAGCATTTCTGAACTTTCTTGATTGTCTTTTGATTTAATTGTGTAAATCTAAATGGAAATCATGTATGCTATTTTTGTTGACATGATTATGGGATAAAATTTCAATGTGATTAGTTATTGTTATTTTGTTAATGTGATCTTTGCATGAATCAAATTTTGGTGCAATGTATGGCTAAATGAGATGATTACTAGCTTAAATCTAAAACACTTTAGTGAAACAGTTTGATAGACAAGTTCAAGAAGATAGTTTATTGTTTAGAAATCGATTAGCCAAACTTAATTGTGTGTGACCAAAAGGAGAACTCATTAGCTTTCTATATAATCATTTGAGATCGAAAGGTAAAATCAGTTAGAATGAGGACATTGTGCTAAATTAATTTGTGTGTAAATCCATTAATAACAAGAAAGATAACTAATCACGTCTTAAAATCTTATTAGAAACCAATAAATTGATGGAACCTTAGTCTAAATTATTTAGTATCTTCATCATTATTTTAGTAATTAGCACTCAACTCTCATTATGATTTGCCTTTATAACTCGAAATTTTATTAGACTAATAGACTTTTCTTTAAGATTGAAAGCACATAATGTCTAGGTCAATACCAAATCTCTCTAAGGTTTGATCCTCGGAATACTTTCATATTTCATTGTAAAGCAAAACTTATATTACAATTTGACACTGTACGCTCGCAGTAGAGCTGGAATGATTCGTCCAATATTTTTTCTTATTTTTTATGCTTGTACAAGTGCGGTTAAGTTGTTGGCATTATTGCGGGGGAGATTGATAGTTATTGATTTGATTCTCTTTAGTTTCATGTTAATTGTGAAAGATATTAGTTGAATGAAAGAGTTAGTTAAAATGTTTCTCTTTGTGGTTTGATTATTTTCATTGAATTTGTTTTAGTTATTCATCGATTTTAGGTGTGATAATTATTTTCCCTTACTGATAATCAATTTTTAATCTTATTACATAATAACTATAGGTGGCCAGGAGAAAAATTAGATTATGATGTGTGATCGAGTTCGGTGAATAGAGATTTGATGCCTAGTTGGGGTTATGATGGCAATTATGGGGGACAAGGATATGCACACAAGTATCCTTATGATTTGTACGGTTATTCAAATGGAATGGATTGCTACAACCAAGAGTATTCAGATAGTTATCCAACATATGATTCGTATCCTTCGTACTCTTATCTAGATGGGGATATGTATCGTGATTAGTATACCAAAGATTTAAATCTCACCACTAGGGCTGGCATACTCACGAACGGTATCTTTTCATGCCTCGACACTATGAATGTCATGCAAAATAAGATGGATTAGTTATTGGAAGTTGTACGAGTCCACTCCGCCATTAACATTTCTATAGAGGAGGTTTTCGAGCATGATGCTTCTAAACGCAAGGAAGAGGTCCTTTATACTATTGTTGACTAAAGAGGTCCTTTATACTATTGTTGACTAACATAATTTAAGCGTTGATTTTTAGTAGGAGATAGGAATCGAGGATCCACATAATGTGTTGGATAACGATGACAATGTATCTATTCCTATTGACACAGGAGTAGGAGTAAGAGTAGAGGTAGGGCTGGAAGATAAAACGGATGAGCTTAACTTGGTTTTAAGTAACAGTATGGAAGAGCTGACACATTTTTTTATTATTGTTGAGGAAAGTCAAATGCAAAGGCCAAGTGAAGCTATTCTCAAACATTATGTTTTCATTCGGATAAGGGCACTAAAACTCGTGTAATTCATTCTTAGCGAGATATTGATTTTGTGGTTCCATAAGCTGTAGTAACTCGAAAGGACTTGTGGATTTGGTTGAGATTTAAAGAGGAGTGACTCATGATGTGGATGTGATATGGATTGCCCAAAAAATTATAAGTTTTGAGTGTTATTTTACCTACTTTTATTGTTTGGAAATAATTTCTTTTTTCTTATTTAGTTTAGTAGGTGCTGGAATAATATAAAAACTGCAAGCAAAAGTGCAATAATGGTGTACATTGTGCCAGATAGGTGAAGGCCTTTTATTGTGACTGCGATTTTGATTTTCGCGACATTGCAATGTGATTATATCCAATACTGCATAGACAATGTGGTTTTTGTCATGACACAACATATTTCCTAGTCACAACAACGCGAATGGCAAGCAAATTCAAAACCCAAAAAGTAGTGTCATTGTTGTCAGCACATATATCTTTTTGTCGTAACGATGCGACATTTGCTGGAGATAATTAGGTCTTGATTGATGCTAGCTAATTGAGTTGTTTGAGTTATACTACTTAGTTCACTTTTAGTTAATTTGCTTAATAGTTTAGAGTGATTGTTTTGAAGTGAAATTGTGTAATTTTGTGCCATGTGATAGATGAATGTTATGGATGATTGTGGATAGTAAACTATTAAATGACATGTTTTTCATTTGGTTGAATAATGGATATGATGGAATTGTGTGATGTGAGATGTAAGATTTCTAGGGATGACTTAAGGCATTGTTTGTATAGTTAGAGCTTAAATGAACCAACCTTTTGCTATGTTTATACCTAGGTCCCATAATTTGAGGTTTTTGAATCTTTTTCTTGATGAACTGTAAATTTTCAAAGATAAGTCTAAATTGAGCAAACGAATCAAACCTTTCATTGTCCTATTAATTGTTGTTATTCTATGAAGTGGATGCCAAGCCATGGATTTTGAGGGTTTAAGTAGAGATATTGTGGAGGATTCAAAAAGAACACATGAGTGAAAATGAGGGAATAGGTCAATATGATATGTGTAGGTTCTTACTTGTTGAGTGCTTAAATGAGAAATCATGAACGGAAAAAAAAGCAAAGTGAGGATTGAAAAACATAGTGAGTGGTATAAAGGCATGGAATGGGATAAAAGCATAATAATCTTTGAAATGTGTTTAAAATGATAAAATCTTCTTGATATTAAATAATGTTATATTCTATAATAATGAACTAAAACATGCTAGCTTTTACACTTATTAATATTAATTTTGTCCTACTTTATTGAAAGATAAAAGGAGGATGATATAGGAGAAAACAAGGTGAGCTTTGTCGATATATCAGGGGAGAAATGGGAATAATGTTCTAATATTCAATGCCACTTGATGATTTTCATTTTTCATATTGTGTGTATGGTTTGCTTGAGGACAAACAAATACTTAAGTGTGGGAAAATTTGATGTGTCATAGATTGATATGGTAAGTTAGACCATTTCTCACTTAAGGGGGATGTTTTTGGGTTGCATTTAGAGTTATTTTGTGTGTTTTAGCATAGTTAGTAGGAGTTGCATAAAAAATTACTTTTAAGCATGTTTGCATATTTTTTGAGCATTTAGATTAATTACTTTTAATTGTGAACTGATCTAGTGTGAAAATGACATTATAAGTATTTAAGGGATGATGGTTGCTTTTAGGTCTATGGGTCTTCTCTGCTGCTTCTATGCTAAAATCATACCAGGTGTGTAACGAAAACCCAAGATTCTGTAAGTTTTGAGCGTCGAAAAACATGGCTACCGATGCCACATGATCATGTGTCATGTCATGTGGTAGGCCATGTAAGCCACATGGCCGTGTGTAAGGCCGTGTGTAAGGCCGTGTAACTCACTATTTTCGAATTTGAGGTACACGGGCTAAGGACACAGGCGTGTGTCCAGGCCGTGTAAGTCACTGTTTGTATTATTGGTCAAACGGGCTAGGGACACGGATGTGTGTCCAAGCCGTGTAACTCACTGTTTTGGATTTAGGGTCATATGAGCCAGGGACACGGGCGTGTGTCTAAGCCGTGTGAGGGGTTATGAATAACATAAACGTGTGCTTGGCCATGTGCCAGCCGTGTAACTCACTATTTTGAGCCACACGGCCATGTGTTAGGTCGTGTGGGCTACATAGGCCAGACACCCAAGTCGTGTGAATCCACACGGACGTGTGGGCCAAAAAACTGAAATTTTCGCTAGGGCCGTAAGCGTCGTTTGAATCAAACGTAGGCCTTTTGTAAGGTCTGTATGCTCTGAATTAGACCATATAATTTGATATCCAATGTTTTGAGGTTAAATAATCGATTATCTATACGTATAATTGATACGATAATTGTTAAATGATAATGATCTGTATCATCTGACTATAACTTATATGTGGATAACTATATGTACATCATTGATATCTGGTGTAAACTGTATCTGTGTTGGGTGGGAATGATATAAAGAAGGAAGTGTTGGCAGTTTAATGATTCGCCGAATTGAGTGGCTAAGCCACAAATCTTTATCTGATTTTGATGATTTATAGCATACTGTTCTAACAAATAGTCTGTAATTATTCTGAAATGTCAAAGATGGTGTGTAGCAGATGGGGTAGGAAATTGCATCTAATTTTGTTCTGTATCTGTGTCTGATTTATTTCGCATTTCATCTGAACTGTACGATTATACCGAGTATCATCTGTAACATCCCGAAATAGGGACTAAACTGAACAGTGGTTGCGAAACCACAAATTTGAGGTAGAAAAATTTATTTTATTATTATTTTGAGGTCTATGATATGTTTGCATGATTGTGTGAAAAGTTCGTGAAGAAATTCTATGCATAAAGTACTTAATTTGAAATTAGGGACTAAATTGAATAAATTGCAAAACTTGTGTTCTAGAAGTATTTTGCATAAAATTGAATTAGAATATTAATTAGGAGGTCTTAAATAGAATTTGACCAATTTTAAGTTCATGGACAAAATTAGGACATGGAAGGAATTTTTGAAAGTTTAGTAGTAAGGGCATTTTGGTCATTTAGGGGTAAAATGAATTAAAAACAAAATTAAAAGCCAATTTTTGTCCATCTTCTTCATTAGGACGAAATTTCAAGGGTTCTCCATAGCTAGGGTTTGTTTCAAGCTTTCAAGCTCCATGGTAAGTGATTCCAAGCCCCGTTTTAATGTTCTTTACGTTTTGAGTCCCTAGCTCGATAAAGCTTATGCTAGCAATAATTTAAGTTAGGGTTCATATTTGGAAAAATACCCATAGGTGAAATTTGTGTATTTTGGTGTTTTATGATAGAATATGAGGTTTTAAATTATGTTAGACAATTTGTACTACTCGGTTTTAAGCAAAAACGAGTAAAAGGACTTAATTGGTAAAAATACCTAATAGTCATAAGTGCTAGTTAGAGTATGAATTTGATGCTGCCATAGAAGGGAAAAATGACCAGCATGTCATGAAACATAAGAAAATAGGCTGAAGTTTAATTTACGAGCTTTGGGGCAAAAGTGTAAATATGCAAAAGTTTAGGGGCAAAATTGTAATTTTTCCAAAATATGATTTTGAGTCAATTTGAATAATTTGAGTCCTAATTAGACTATATTTTAAATGATAGAGCAAGGAAAACTGAAATTCGGGCTAAAATGGAGAAAATACCAAGTTGTGGACGAAATGGTAAAAGTAGCTATTTTTGCATACGAGGTAAGTTTACAGTAAATAAATGCAATATTCTTTTATTTTACATTATTATTGTCAATTTCCAGCATTTATATACTTATTTCATGAGAATATTTAAAGTCGAATTAAAGGTGAAGTGACAGAGAAAAAGCATTAGGAAGCCCCGTTTGAACCTTAGGAATGTTAGGATATTGGGGTTGACAGACAGAATGTAACAGTAAACGAGCCATGTAAGTCCATATCGAGATATATGGCTTTGGAGACAGGAATGGGCCATGTAAGCCCATATTAGACATATATATGGCATTGGAGACAGGAATAATTCATGTAAGTCCATGTCGAAGACATGGCATTGGCAGGATATTGATAGACAGGAATGACCCCAATATCCTTAGTATTCCGAGTGGTTCAATGGGTCATTGTACACGTTAAATTACAGTGAATTATCAGCAAAAGGGAAGGTAGATTATATTTATGAATAGTGAAAGGTCAGGTAAGAAAGAAGGTAAGTAAGTAAAGAAGAAGGTAGAAAATGAGAAGTAAAGAAAGTCTATGAGGCTAGGTGACATTATGTATAATCATTCATTATGCTGAATGTTGTAATTTATTTGCTTGTAAGCTTACTAAGCCTAGTGCTTACTCTCTTTACTTTCTTTTTCTTATAGTTTTTATTAAGCCACTCGGGGATCGAAGGAAACGTCGGAGACCCGATCACACTATCGAAGAAATCACATTGGTATAGTTAGACGTTTAGTTTTCTGTATGGCATGTATAGGAACTTGGTTTCTTTTGATATGATATGATCAGTGAATGATGTGTAAATACTTGCTAGTGATTAACTAATAGAATGGCTGATGATATACATGTTTAATTGTATGTATGAATAAGTAGTAACTATCACATGAAAACTAAGAAAAATGTGAAAGTAACTTAAAAACAGATTCAAGTATCAGAAATAATGTGATTTTGAAAAATCACTAAAAATCGTAGAGACATGGTTTGATGGTGAATAATATATTAAATTAAAGCTTATTATGTCTATTTTCTTACGGAATAATCAAAACAGGTAAAGGTATTATATTTTATGAGATATCTGAGTTTTAGTGAAACAGGGTCAGAGAAAATTCTAGATCCTGTTTTCAAATTTGGAAATTCACCATAAATTGTATAAAAATAATTAGGTGGTGTAATTTATATGGTTAGAATCCTTATTGAATCTAGTTTTAATAGAAACAAACAGTATAGTTTTATTAATTTTTTATAGGGAGAAAAGTGGTTCGTAGTAAGTAGAGGTCAGTATAGTCAACTTCTGAAACAGGGGTAAATTTAACTAATAAACTGTACTAATTGGCTAAGTCAAAAATTCTAGAAAAAAATTAGTAGATAGATATATGAGTCTAGTTTCAGAAAAAAATTACGGATCTTAATTTCGAGTTTTGAAACACGAGAAATGAATTTTTAAGCAGCTATGACGCAGAAAAACAGTTTATTCCGAAAATTAAAATAAGTGGTTTAGAGTTGTTTAAAAGGTAAGATAAGTTTAGTAACACCTCAAGCTTGACTCCGGTGACGGTTTCGGGCGTGGGGGCGTTACATTTATTGGTATTAGAGCAGGTTTAGTCGGTTCTCAGAACAGTTAGTGTGAGTAAATGTCTAGCTATACATGCCATACCTGTATTTTGATAGTGTGACTACTCCTGACGATTTTTAAATATTTTGTTTTATTGTAATGGATCCCTAGCGAGCTGGTGATGATGATGTAGAAAGTAATGCGCCTGCTCCGTGGAAGGGGTAGCGCCATCTGAGAATAGGCCATGAATGATTAATCGGGAGGAGTGACTCGAGAAGCTCTCTTCCAAGCTTTGAATAATTGGTTTGCCGAGTTCGTTCGTGCATGAAATCCGGTAGTTAGACCTCCACCCCTCATGACTCTCAAGTTGCCCATGTAGCTCAAGCTTCCCATCACAGTACAATGATAAGAGAAAAGCCACCAGTTGATAGAATCGAAAACAAGGGCGTAAGAGTTCCGAGCAACAAAACATGATGATGCAGAAAGAGCAAAATTTTGGTTAGAAAATACTATCGAGTCTTTGATGAATTATCTTGTACACCCAAGGAATGTATGAAATGTGTAATATCACTTCTTAGAGACTCACCTACTACTAGTGGAAGACACTTGTATCAGTTGTACCAAAGGAGAGGATCACTTGGGATTTCTTTCAGAGGAATTTCGTAAAAAGTACATCATCGTGGGTTTATTGACCGTAAGAGAAAGGAATTCTGAATTGAAACAAGGGAGCTCTGTGTTCTCCAAGATAGATTTGAGATCCGGATACTATCGATTTGCGAGTTAAAGAGTCGATGTCCTGAAGACTGCTTTTTCGGACTAGGTGAAGGTATTAAGGTTGATCCGAGCAAGATTTGACCATTGTTGATTGGAAGCCTCCTAGAAATGTATCGGTTAGTTAAAGTTTTCTTGGTCTTGCTTGAGATATTGTAGAGGATTTTCCATGATAGCTACCAGTTGACAAGATTTCTGCGAAAGGATATCAAGTTTGAATGGATGAGAAGTGTCAACGAGTTTTGACAAGTTAAAAGCATCGTTGACTAAAGCTCTGTTTTAGTACAACCGAACCGGGTAAGGAGTTTGTGATTTATAGTGATGCGTCCATGAATGGACTTGGTTGTGTACTTATGCAGGAAGGGAAGGTAATTGCTTATGCTTCTAGACAGCTAAAGCCACATGAGAAGAACTATCCGACACATGATTTAGAGTTAGCTGCCATTATTTTTACGTTGAAGATTTGGAGACATCATTTGTATGCGGTGAGAAGTGCCACATATTCACTGATCACAAAAGTTTGAAATTGAAGCAAAGAAGATGGCTAGAGTTGATTAAATATTATGAGCTAGTGATTGATTATCACCTGTGGTGTGTGTACCAAGAATGATGAGCTTATTCGAAAGATCTTACAGAAGCACATAGTAGTTTTTTTTGTCTATTCATCCGGGTAGTACAAAGATGTATAATGATTTGAAGAAAATGTACCGGTGGGTAGGAATAAAAGGGACATTTGAGTTTGTTTCTAGATGTTTGATCTGTCAGTGAGTAAAGGCCGAACATCGTACCTTTCAAGTTTATTGCACTACTGTGCTAGTCCCCGAGTGGAAATGGAATCAAGTTATTATAGATTTTGTGACAGGATTGCCGTTTACAGAAAGAAAGAAAGATGCAGGTATGGGTTGTGATTGATAAGTTAACGAAAGTCGACTCATTTTATCCCGATTCGTATGGATTTTTCACTTGACAAGTTGGCCGAGTTGTATATTTGAGAGATAGTCGACTACATGGGGTAGACGAGGCTACATGGGAACTCAAGAGACTATGTGAAAACAGTACCCAAATCTCTTCACAGTAAGATTTTCTGGGACGAAAATCCCTAAAGGGGGAGAAATGTAACATCCCAAAATAGGGCCTAAATCAATAAAGGTTGCGAAACCACAAATTCGAGGTAGAAAAATTTATTTTATTATTATTTTGAGGTCTATGATATGTTTGCATGATTGTGTGAAAAGTTCGTGAAGAAATTCTATGCATAAAGTACTTAATTTGAAATTAGGGACTAAATTGAATAAATTGCAAAACTTGTGTTCTAGAAGTATTTTAAATAAAATTGAATTAGAATATTAATTAGGAGGTCTTAAATAGAATTTGACCAATTTTAAGTTCATGGACAAAATTAGGACATGGAAGGAATTTTTGAAAGTTTAGTAGTAAGGGCATTTTGGTCATTTAGGGGTAAAATGAATTAAAAACAAAATTAAAAGCCAATTTTTGTCCATCTTCTTCATTAGGACGAAATTTCAAGGGTTCTCCATAGCTAGGGTTTGTTTCAAGCTTTCAAGCTCCATGGTAAGTGATTCCAAGCCCGCTTTTTAATGTTCTTTACGTTTTCGGAGTCCCGGTAGCTCGATAAAGCTTATGCTAGCAATAATTTAAGTTAGGGTTCATATTTGGAAAAATACCCATAGGTGAAATTTGTGTATTTTGGTGTTTTATGATAGAATATGAGGTTTTAAATTATGTTAGACAATTTGTACTACTCGGTTTTAAGCAAAAAGCGAGTAAAAGGACTTAATTGGTAAAAATACCTAATAGTCATAAGTGCTAGTTAGAGTATGAATTTGATGCTGCCATAGAAGGAAAAATGACCAGCATGTCATGAAACATAAGAAAATAGGCTGAAGTTTAATTTACGAGCTTTGGGGCAAAAGTGTAAATATGCAAAAGTTTAGGGGCAAAATTGTAATTTTTCCAAAATATGATTTTGAGTCAATTTGAATAATTTGAGTCCTAATTAGACTATATTTTAAATGATAGAGCAAGGAAAACTGAAATTCGGGCTAAAATGGAGAAAATACCAAGTTGTGGACGAAATGGTAAAAGTAGCTATTTTTGCATACGAGGTAAGTTTACAGTAAATAAATGCAATATTCTTTTATTTTACATTATTATTGTCAATTTCCAGCATTTATATACTTATTTCATGAGAATATTTAAAGTCGAATTAAAGGTGAAGTGACAGAGAAAAAGCATTAGGAAGCCCCGTTTGAACCTTAAGAATGTTAGGATATTGGGGTTGACAGGACAGGACAGAACAGAAACGAGCCATGTAAGTCCATATCAGATATATGGCTTTGGAGACAGGAATGAGCCATGTAAGCCCATATTAGACATATATATGGCATTGGAGACAGGAATAATTCATGTAAGTCCATGTCGAAGACATGGCATTGGCGAGATATTGATAGACGTGAATGACCCCAATATCCTTAGTATTCCGAGTGGTTCAATGGGTCATTGTACACGTTAAATTACAGTGAATTATCAGCAAAAGGGAAGGTAGATTATATTTATGAATAGTGAAAGGTCAGGTAAGAAAGAAGGTAAGTAAGTAAAGAAGAAGGTAGAAAATGAGAAGTAAAGAAAGTTTATGAGGCTAGGTGACATTATGTATAATCATTCATTATGCTGAATGTTGTAATTTATTTGCTTGTAAGCTTACTAAGCCTAGTGCTTACTCTCTTTATTTTCTTTTTCTTATAGTTTTTATTAAGCCACTCGGGGATCGAAGGAAACGTCGGAGACCCGATCACACTATCGAAGAAATCACATTGGTATAGTTAGACGTTTAGTTTTCTGTATGGCATGTATAGGAACTTGGTTTCTTTTGATATGATATGATCAATGAATGATGTGTAAATACTTGCTAGTGATTAACTAATAGAATGGCTGATGATATACATGTTTAATTGTATGTATGAATAAGTAGTAACTATCACATGAAAACTAAGAAAAATGTGAAAGTAACTTAAAAACAGATTCAAGTATCAGAAATAATGTGATTTTGAAAAATCACTAAAAATCGTAGAGACATGGTTTGATGGTGAATAATATATTAAATTAAAGCTTATTATGTCTATTTTCTTACGGAATAATCAAAACAGGTAAAGGTATTATATTTTATGAGATATCTGAGTTTTAGTGAAACAGGGTCAGAGAAAATTCTAGATCCCCTGTTTCAAATTTGGAAATTCACCATAAATTGTATAAAAATAATTAGGTGGTGTAATTTATATGGTTAGAATCCTTATTGAATCTAGTTTTAATAGAAACAAACAGTATAGTTGTATTAATTTTTTATAGGGAGAAAAGTGGTTCGTAGTAAGTAGAGGTCAGTACAGTCAACTTCTGAAACAGGGGTAACTTTAACTAATAAACTGTACTAATTGGCTAAGTCAAAAATTCTAGAAAAAAATTAGTAGATAGATATATGAGTCTAGTTTCAGAAAAAATTTACGGATCTTAATTTCGAGTTTTGAAACACGAGAAATGAATTTTTAAGCAGCTATGACGCAGAAAAACAGTTTATTCCGAAAATTAAAATAAGTGGTTTAGAGTTGTTTAAAAGGTAAGATAAGTTTAGTAACACCTCAAGCTTGACTCCGGTGACGGTTTCGGGCGTGGGGGCGTTACATCATCTGTTTCTAATTCTGTATCTGTATTTGGGAAATTACTATTATATTTATATTGTTGATTTACTTTTATACCTGTTACACATATTGAGTTATAAACTCATTCCATTTGTTGACTGACTTTTAGGTAATCCACAGACTTAGGAGGCTCGGCATGTGAAGAGCTCGGTCGTTTCTCTCTTTTATAGCTATCTTACTGCTTGTTTAAGTTTGAGCTAACGTATGTTTATTTCAGACCATGGTTTATAACTCAGAATTCTGTGTTGGTTCAATTGGTTAATTGTTTTCTATATGATGAATTTTAAATTACTTAAAGGTTAGTTTTCCCTTAAACGTTTTGATGTAACATCTAGACTTGGTCTTAACGTCTAGGCTGAGTATGGGGTGTTACATATGTTACATGTACCAATTAGATAGTGACCCAATAGAGTTGGAAGGAAAAAATGGAGCTAAGAATGATTTTAAAAAAAACTCATATTGATATAATTAAAATAATCATATTTTATACTATAAAATATTTATTATAAAATATTCACAAATTGTAATATATTTTTATTATTAAAAATTAATAAAAATATTTTTCAATAATATACTAAGAATATTATTTAAAATTTAAATTATTTTCAAAATTTTTTATTAAAACAAAATTTGAATATTAAATAATCAATTATGTTGATAGTGTTATAAAATAAAGAGAGATGGAGAGAATAAAGAACAAAGAAAATATGAAAGTAATAGAAAATGTACTTTATTGATCAAAAGGGATGATTACAATGCTTCATTATAGTCTCTATTTATAGGCATAAGAAGTATAAAAGAAGTAAAGATCTAATTCTAATAATTATTAGAATTTAAAGTATATTAAAACTTTATCTTGATCATGATGGACATCCACTTAATAAGATATTCATAACACTCCTCCTTGGATGTCCATTGATAGATAATGTGCCTTGTTAAAACCTTATTAAGAAAAACCCTATGGGATAAAAACCTAATGAAGGAAAAATAGTACATAATCTATAATACCCATAATATGCTGCCTCATTAAAAACCTTACCAAGAAAACCTAATGGGACAAAACCTCGATTAAGGGAAAAAGAGTGCAACGCGTATTTACTCCCTCTCATGAAAGCATCACATATTTTCTCATATTCTACGTATTCAATCTTGAATACTAGTTTTTCAAATGACTACTTGAATGTATTTGATAAGCATTTATATTACCATTCTTTTAAAAGTCACGAGTGAGGGAAATTTGGGGAAATATTTTAATCTCTTCAGGAGATCCAATAATAATCATAACAAACTTTAATCATGATTCTTTTAAAAAAACACAAATAGGTATTTTGGATCATTTTATAATCCTCATTCACCTACTATTCACTAAGTCAAATTTACCATATATGTTCAAATTATTTCAATTCATATAAACGAACAATTTCTCGAGAATTTTGATATGCTTCTAGCATCCTAAATCATTCAAGGATTTTAATTTAAACTTTACTATATAATGATTCATGAACGGTTGTATCAAAAACCATTAGACATAAGTTAAGTCTTTTATGAATTGTCAATTTAATAATATATCTAACGGTTATTGCATCCACCACAAAAAAAAAATTATATATTTTCATAATCAATGCTAGGACTTAGCGAAAAACTTTATATTTTTATTTTGCTTTTGGAAAACTACTTCAATTGCACCCTCATTGGCTTTATACCTTTAGATATTTAGACTACTAATCCAGAAACTCCACGAATTTAATTGTACTTGAGTTGTGTCTTTCTATTTTGATCAACTTATTCCATATTTATATTTCTCAATAGATTTATTCAAGATCTTTCTTTTATTTCATTATTTCAATAATAATATTGCATGCAAATTCATTATTGACTATTTTTATTATTCAGTTCCATATTTTCTCGAATTGACATAACTTATCTAGATATTTTATTTTTATTATTTTAAAATTCAGTTTCAGGTACCTGAATCTCTTCTGGAGTTTTACTTATTAGTTATGTCTTGGGTCTCTTCTGGAGCACCTGCTTCTACTATATGACCATCTAGAAGAATTTTCATCTTTGTAACTGATCAGTCTATTATTTATTCTAATTGATGGTCCTACTAGGGCTTTGATTCAAATTAAAATATTAGATGGTATATAACACTTGGTTATTCTCATTAAGTTTGTAAATACATCTAACAGTTAACTTGTAATGAGTTATCTTTATTGAACTTCTGGTTCTAATTACTCTCCCCCTAAAACATTACAAATTATTATTTCTCTCCCCCTAATATGGGGAAAACTATCGAATCAAAATTGTAATCACAAATCATGTCATAATTGAATCTCGAATACATTCAAAACATCTAATAATATAAAGAAACTTGTAATTAATATATATTCCCAACTTTCTTTAAAGATTCACTCATCTTTGTGTGTTCTGGTGGAGCAATTGGACCATATACACACATACAAAAATTCAAAGATGAGAAGTATTTAGCTCTTGGTAAAAAACCAATTGTAATGGGGAGTATTTATAACTTATTAGCTTGATGCGTACAACAAGTAAATCAGCATAATCTCATGTTGAAATAGAAAGTTTAGTTCTCATAAGTAATGGTTTAGACATTAATCAGAGGTGTTCAATCAATAATTGTTCTAAACCATTATGCGCAAACTTTTACAAAAGTTTTTCAAACTCAATCAATAAAAGATTGAGATATAAACTCATCAGTATTAGCAAGATGATTGTCTTAATTGCATGATCTGAAATTAATTATTTAAACAAGCAATCTTGCAAACGACATGTTGCAAATTGATAACACATATGTGATTATTTGTAGATGCATCTACCAAAATCATATAATATCAAAACCATCTATATGGTGGATGAATGGACTCATATTCATTTCAGAAATGCAAGACATTAAATCTCAACTTTAGCTAGTGAGTTTTTAATAATCAATTTTTATTGAGAACAAAAAACATATGAGAATTCTTTTAAATTAAAGAATCTTCTGGTTCTTCAATGAATATCCATTATAAATATCTTTTAAAACCAATGGATTAACCATCACATGATATTAATATATTAGCTCTTCTAGAGCTTTCAACTGATTTTGTACTATCAAATATTACAATAATATTTCTTTGATTTTGTACCAAATAAGATAAATACTTTCTATCTATAATGATAGAATTTATTACTACATTCTCATATCCTTCCTCAAAGAATATTAACAGAAACAAAATTGTACTGCCAAATATTGGAATAATGTTTGTTTGATTTCGTACCAAATAAGATAAATACTTTCTATCTATAATGATAGAATTTATTACTACATTCTCATATCATTCCTTAAAAAATATTAACAGAAACAAAATATTTGGGCATATGCCACATGTGGCCAATAATATTTCATATCACATTGATAACATAAGTTATCTTTACCCTTTGAAGAGTTATCTTGAAAACTCTCATTATTCTCTTATTTATTATATGTTCCCACTTTTAGTGGTTCATGATGATATCTTTTATTTTCTTTATGTTTGCATTCACTTCAGGGAATGTAATAAATCTAATAGGATAGACTTCTAAATGTCTCCATTGATTCTTTATTTCATAATCACCATCGCAAAACATGCGTGGATTTTGAATCAAAATTTATCTATTCATGTGTCATAGTTAGTCTCCAATCACATCCTCAATTACAACAACAATCATGATCTCTATATTTTCATTTTTCATAATTGCTATGTACTGCTACATTCACTTCAGGGATGAAGCAAAACTAGCGAGAAAAATTTTATAGTTTTTCATTAGTAACTTATTATTTTGCTTAGCCACTAGAAGGTATGAGATCATTCGAAAATAATGTTAAAGTCATTTTCACAATATTGGTACTGCAGGAGCACATTAGATATTTCAATCATATAGTGTAATGTATTCCTTCGGGGAATATATATAATACAAATACATGAGCATCTCATGTTATTTATATATATGGTTTTAATGTAAAACACATGAAGGTTTTATTCAACATATATCTTCTTAATCTAAAAAATAATATTATATTTAACAAAATTTTGCATCACAATGAGCTAAAATATAAGCTCTTAAAGAGCTTTTTACAGTTTGATGCAATATTAGCTCTTCAGGGGCATATAATCATTTTATTGTATAACCTTAATGGATAATTTATTTTAAATAAAATTTTATTTATTCATATAAAAATAAAATGAATAGGTATAAATAAAACATATATTAAATGTAACAAATAATAAATTCATGTCACTAATAAATCATTATGGTTAGATAATATATATTTTATATATCATACCACAACAAATACAAAATATTACAATGTCAAATTAAAATAACTTTACAGCTATAAAAGTTTAAACATAAACATTTTCTAACCTCCACCTCTTATAACATAATTTTATCTCAAATTTTACAATGATATGAAATCATCACAAACAAGGTGAATATCGCAAAGTTCATGACAAGTAAGTATTTTTACTCACATTTCGCAATAATTATATATCTTAATCAAAATCAAAATTAAACCAATCAATTATATTAAAAATGAAAAAAATATTTATCTCCATATAAAAATCCCAATAACTAAATGCATGATGTAACACCCCAAACTTGGCCCAGACGTTATGGTTGAATCTGGAAATGTTACGAAAAAGGGTTTTGAAACAAAACTTTCATGTTAAACTTCTCGATTTTATAGTTCTAAAGGAGTATCCATTTTCGAAAAAACTTATTATTTTTCTCTTTAATGAAACAGTCATTTATTTCCCTTTTAAGTAACGTAAATTGGCATCGGAAGATTGTAAGTCGTTATAGTTGAAAATTAAGCTTGAGTTTTCAAAAAACATTTGTTTGTGTAAAACCATTATTTTCGTCAAACATCGCAGAATAAAAGTCAAAGCACAACCAAACCAAAACTAAAATCAAACAGTCCCGAGGGTCTAAAAATTACAAAACTCTTAAAAAAAACCAAAAAAGTAAATAAACCACTAATTGAAAGTAGTTTTCAGACTAGTTGTCACCGCTGAGACTCCATCGTACTGACCTGTCTATGTCTAAGGATAACTGAACAGAACAGACAAACAGATGTGAGTTTTCATAAACCCAGTGTATAACCTAACAGAGATAGGCATTCAAATATACTCAGAATTTCCATATGCAGAACCGATATAGATACGGACATCTATCCTCAACAGAACTAGATCATGTCAGAATCAGATAATCAAAACACAGATATGCAAAATCCTACCCCCATCCTCTACACACCATCTCGACCATCCCATCACACCATATGCGGTATAAAACACCCACACATCCCTACACACCACATAGTATCCGCACGACACTTATCAGAATATTTGCAGCTGTGCTGCCAGAATAAGGGCGAAATATTACCTCACAGAACACTTCCTCCAATAAACAGATGCCACCCCATATATAGATAGAAATAGTAGATAAGAGATATAACAGAATTATCATGTCTTGCATGCTTATATATATATATAGATAGATAACATGTTATTATGAACCTGTCAAATCATACATATCAATTTCTAAATGCTCAAATCAGTCTATTAGAATACATATATCATGCATTAAGGTCTGTTTTGCCCTTATCGACCCTACTGAAGGCCTACAGTCAATTGAATCGACTTTTGTAACCTTAGGGAAAATTTTAAAATTTTGGGCCCACATGCCTTGTGGGCTCACATACCCGTGTAGCCCACACGCCCAAATTGGCCTTGCCTGTGTGACGCACACGACCTGAACCATGGCTCACACACCAGTGTGGCATGCCCATGTAGGCCCACATGCCCAAATTGACCTAGCCCGTATGACCCACACAGCCACACACTCGCTCATCACGCGACACATGGCTGGGCATACGCCTATGTGGCGTCGACAGGCCACTTTTTTGGCTTTCTCTAAGCCTTGTTTTTCTAACATTTTGTTACACACCTTATTCATTTTTTATGCGAAAGCAAACCCAAGACAACCAGAACCTACAATCCATCAACAAAACGTCCAAAATCTATCTTAATTCTTCGATTTCAATCGAATCACCCCATGATCACAAAGCAACCAAAAACCGTTTCGACTAACATAATAAATTTATAAATGTTTCGAAAGCTTACCCATGAAATGGCAGCCCCGAAGCTTTACTACATGACTGAGGATTTTTAAATTTCCCAAGAATTATCTAACAAAACGATGCATAAATTTATCTAGCATTAAACCAAGTACTTAAACATTAACCAAGACTTCTCAAAAATTAAATTAAAGCGAACCCTTACTTATGAAACCACACGAAGAAATCGAGAATACCCAACGCAATGAGAAACGTGAGTTGAGGCCAAAATCGACAAAACAGAATGATGAGAAAGTAGGAACAAAATAAAGAAGACAGAAGGAAAAAGAGAATAAACGAAAAATGACGTCAAAAGGGAAAGACAATTTTGGAAAACAGAAAATAAAAAAAAAATGTATATAGTTATTAAACTCCTCCAACTCCCTACTAACCCACTAACCAATCTAATCCCACCAAATCTGACTCACTAACCACATCCAACTACCTCAGACTCCCAACTCCACTGAACCTCTCTTAAACAAAAATTAACATCCGCTCTCACACGAGGATTCAAACATGAGAGCTTTAGTAAACTAACTCCTTACCACTCAAACTAGCAGGCTCATTCTGATATGAGTTTACTAAAGATAAAATATAACCCAACCCACCAAAGATAAGTCTAGGATCAAAATAACAGAATTTTCTAGAAAGCGAGACTTGAACCCAATACCTCAAACACACATTCAGAACACTTAGCCACTGAAGTAGATCCATATTTATGAAAGAATTCACAGAAACAAAATTAAATATTTCAGGGCATTACAACTCTACCCCCTAAAAGAAATTTTGACCTTGAAATTTACATGATCCGAATAGGTAAGGATATTGTTGACGCATTGAGTCCTCAGGTTCCCACGTGGCTTCCTCAGTGCCATGATTCTGCCACAGAACCTTAACTAACGGAATAGACTTCATCCTCAGAATCTTAATATCTCGCTCCAAAATCTGAACCGACTCCTCCTCAAATGCCAAATCCGGTCTAACCTCAATCTCCTTAATAGAAATAACGTGAGATAAGTCAAAACAATATCGCCTCAACATAGAGACTTGAAACACATCATGGATACGGACTAACTTTGGAGATAGCTCTAACTAATAAGCGACTGGTCCCACACACTTTAGAATTCGATACGACCCAATGAACCTAGGGCTCAACTTGCCCTTATGTCCGAACCAGAGAATCTTCTTCTACAGAGATACCTTAAGAAAAACAAAGTCACCCACAGAGTACTCGATATCCCTCATTTTTAGATCTATATAAGACTCCAGTCTATCAGAAGCTGCCTTAAGATGATCCTGTATCAACCTGATTTTATCTTCAGTCTCAGAGACCAACTCAGGACCCAAAACCCGTCGCTCACCCAACTCAGTCCAACACAGTGGAATACGACACTTATGACGATACAGAGCCTCGTAAGGTGCCATCTGAATGCTAGACTGAAAGCTACTGTTGCAGGCAAACTCAGTTAAAGGTAAAAAATCCTCCCAACTCCCTCGGAAATCAATTACACAACTCCAAAGCATATCCTTCAGTATCTGAATCATCCTTTTAGATTGACCATCGGTCTGAGAATGGAACGTAGTACTGAAGTCTAATTTCAAACCCAGAGCTTCATGAAGTTTCTTCCAAAATCAAGAAGTGAAACGAGGATCCCTATCAGAAATTACCAAAACTAGAACTCCGTGAAGTCTTACAATCTCAAAAATGTAGAGCTTCGCCAACTTCTGTAGTGAATAATCTGTCTGAACCAGAATAAAATGGGCGAACATGGTCAATCGATCCACAATGACCCAGACAGAATCCTTTTTAGTAGATGTTAAAGGCAACCTCCTAACTAAGTCCATTGTAACACATTCCCATTTCCACAAGGGAATCTTAACGAGTTGGAGCAAACTCGAAGGAAACTGGTGCTCAGCCTTAACTTGTTGGCACGTCAAACAACGAGCAACGAAATCTATTACCTTTCGTTTCAAACCCGGCCACTAATATAGTTCACGGAGATCTCGATACAACTTATTTCCACTAGGATGCATAGCATAAGGGCTACTATGCGCTTCCCTCAAAATTAGCTGTCTTAAATTAGAATCGTTCGGTACACAAACCTATCATCGGAAACACAAAACCCTATCCTTATTCAACCCGAAATCAAATGTACTGCCACTCTCAACCTGACAAAACCGTAGAACCAGAGGATCATCCCTTAACTACTTATCCTGAATCTGATCAATCCAAGTCGGCTTAACTTGCAACTCGGCTAATAAACTTCCATCATCAATCAAACTAAGATGAGCAAACATCACTCTTCAATCAGACATTGCTCTACGACTGAGAGCATCGGCCACCACATTGGCCTTACCAGGAATATACTCTATCGTATAGTCGTAATCCTTGAGCAGCTCAATCCAGCGACGCTGCCTGAAATTTAAATCCTTTTGAGTAAGGAAATACTTGAGGCTCTTGTGATCGATGTAGATGATACACCTCCCACCATACAGATAGTGCCTCTAGATCTTTAAAGCGAACACTACAGCAACTAACTCAAGATCATGTGTCAGATAATTTCCCTCGTGTGACTTAAGTTGTTGGGATGCATAAGCCACAACCTTACCATCTTGCATCAGTACACATCTTAAACTGATGTGTGACGCATCACTGTAAACCACAAACTCTTTACCGAATTCAGACTATATTAGAGCAGGATCCTGAGTCAAAATAGACTTGAGCTTCTCAAAGCACGATTGTTGCGCATCAGTCCATACAAATGGAACATTCTTACATGGAAGCTTAGTCAGAGGAGCTGCAATCAACGAGAAGCCTTTAAAAAACTGCCAATAATAACTCAAAAAAACCTAGAAAACTACGGATCTCAAAAACATTCTTAGGTTATTTCCAATAAAGTACTGCCTCAATCTTCTTGGGATCAACTCGGATCCTCTCAGCATAAACCACGTGCCCCAGAAACGTTACTTCCCTTAACCAGAATTTACACTTGCTCAACTTAGCGTAAAGCTATTTCTCTTGAAGTATCTAAAGCACTACTCTAAGATGCTGATCATGCTCATCCTCAGTCTTAAAGTACACTAGAATATCATCGATAAATATTACGATGTATTGATCTAAATACTGCTAAAAAACCTGATTCATCAAATCCACGAATACAGTAGGAGCATTCGTCAAACCAAATGGCATGACTAGGAACTCGTAGTGCCTATAACGAGTCTTAAAAGCTGTCTTAAAGATATCAGGTTCATTAAATCTAAACTGATGTTAGTTGGAACGAAGATTTATTTTCAAGAACACTAAATCCCCATGAAACCGATCAAAACAATCATCGATCCTCAGAAGTGGGTACTTATTCTTCACAATCAACTTATTCAATTGTCGGTAATCGATTCACATCCTCATGGTATCGTCTTTTTTCTTTACGAATAAAATCAATGCCCCCCATGGAGACACAATAAGATGGATAAATCCATGATCCAAAAGCTCCTGAAGTTAAACCTTTAGCTCCGTAAGCTCTTTCGGTGCCATTCGGGGTATGAAGCGATAGACACCGGAGTTGTACCCAGTAGAAGTTCAATACCAAACTCAACTTCCCTATTCAGAGGTAAACCCGGTAGCTCATCAAGAAATACATCTGAAAATTCCCTCACTGTTCTGATATTCCCAATAGAAGAGTCTTAGAAACTGAAACACTTACAAAGGCCAAATATGTTTCACACCCCTTCCGAACCAGTTTTTCAGCTATTAGAGTGAAGATCACATTGGATAAGTAATCTCGATGCTCACCGATCGTAACCAATTCCACATTATCCTCGATTTTCGAAATGACCCTCTTAGTCGTGCAATCCATACTAACTCGGTGCTCTACTAACTAGTCCATACCCAGAATCAAGTCGAACTCTCCAAATAGTAGCTCTATCAGATTTACTGAAACCACAACCCTTTGAACTTCCAGCAGTACATTCCTGTACAGTCTATTAACCCGAACAGATTGACCCGACGGACTCAATACAAAAATTTCACCAGAAGTACTCTTAATAATAATCCCTAAGTTTCCAGAGATAGTACTAGCTACGTACGAGTGTGTTGACCCTATGTCTATCAAAGCCGTATAAGGTGCACCAAAAATAAAGAAAGTACCCATAATCACATTAGAGGCGTCTTTGTCCTCATGGTGTTAAGCAGCATAAACCAGTGCAGGCTGCCTCGCCTCAGTCTGATTAGCACCTCTGCCCGATGGTCTCTGTCTTCTGTCCAAACCATTACCACCTCTAGCCGGACCACGGCCCCTAAGTGACTGCTGTACTACCCTCTGAGGCTAAACAAAACCCAGACCTTAAGCTTGTGATAAACGCCAAATTATACATATTGTTACCCTAAATACTTAGCATATTTATGGACATTTACTATTAGATTTGTGAATTTTGGTGCTCTTAATCCGGTTATTTCATGTTTTGTACTCAGGAGAGCACCAAGAGTCAAAAGGAGCCAAAAACGAGCTTAAAAGAGACAAAAAAGACCAAATCAAGAAGATCACACGGCCTAAGCCTTGCCACACGGGCTGCTCACACGCCCATGCCTATCGAGGGTGTCGTCCAAAGATTTCACGATTCACACGGCCTGGCCATTTACCCACACAGTCGTGTGAAATTTAGTGGAATGAACACGGCCTGGCAAACACATCACACGGCCGTGGCACACGGGCGTGTTCCTTTTTCAAAAAGTTGTATTTTACACGGAAAAAGGATACTTAAGGAAGAAGAAATTCAATCCAAAGCCTATATAAACACCCTAAGTATGACCTACTAAAGAGGGGTGCTTCCAGAACTTTTTTGGAACATAGAACCACACGCTAGGAATTACATGAAGGAAGCTAGACGATCCATCCCAAAAGTCGGAGCTACTCCAAGACTGAGGATCTCTCTCAGAATCCCTTCAGGAGTTTTAGAGTTTTCTTCATGTTTTGTTATTTTTATACTTTTGAGATGTACTCTTATTTCATTATGAACTAAACCCCTTAGATACCTAAGTAGGATGAAACCTATGATGGATCTTGTTATTATTATCTGAACTCTATGATAAATACTTGATTTGTTCTTAATTATGTGTTTCTAATGCTTGAGTTAATATTCCGGGTATTGACTCATGATTTAATGTGTTTATGCAGAGGAGGAATAGACCATGCCTAAGAGTAGATTTGGTATAATTAAGCGAAAATGATCGAACGCCTAGTGATAGGGTTACGAGATTTTGCCGGATTAGGGTGAAACCTAATATGGGAGTCTATAGATCGATTTACTGCTTCCCTAGGGGTTTTAATTAGAAAGAGATTTCAATTAATTCAACTGAGGGTTAGGCGTTATTAGTCTCGAAAGAGATAATAATGTAGGTTAGAGAGTCTCACGAATCAAGTCAAGTGAATAAATCGTCTGGTTCAGAGTCAGATAACAAGTGAAATCTTGGTGGATTCCTCCTTGGGTGTCGTCTTTATCAATTGCTTCTCTTTAAGTCTTTTTCCAAATTTTCTCTTCGCTTTAATTAAATTAGTTAATTAGTTTAGATAATTAGTTTAATAAACAAACCCTTTTATTCCTAGGCTAGATAATAAAAAGATAGTTATTACTAGTACTTTTGGTTCTCTTGGGTACGATATCCCGGTCTTACCATTACTATACTATTGTTTGATAGGTGCGCTAGCCTTTTTGTCGTGATAATAGTTAGTTTAGGTTTGATCTTTATTATAAATATTTATTACTTGTTATGAATCACGCGATCAAGTTTTTGGCGCCGTTGCTGGGGAACTGAAATATTAAGAACACTTAATTTTTATTACTTTGGCCATTTATTTTTCTTGCAATTTAACTTTATTTCTATTTTTATTTTATTTTACTAACTTTCTTCTTCTTTCTCCTGGCAGGTTCTTGTAGTGTATGACAAGAAGAAACCCGTCAGGACCGTTGCTTTTTGACGAGGAAATTGATCGATAGCTCGTTGAAATTGACGAGAAAATAGGCGCAGCTTAAGATACACAGAGGAAGAGCAAGAGGATGATATCTCAACTACTACTGAAGAGATGGCTAAAAATCAGGACAATCACTACACACAAATTGTTCCAATCAATTAGCAAATCGAATCCCGCTCCTCCTCGCATACTATGTATGATTATGCTAAACCTAATTTTACAGAATTGAGTCAAGTATGGTTAGGCCTTCTATTGCTACTAACAATTTTGAACTGAAACCTAACACAATTCAGATGATACAGCAATTTGTTCAGTTTGATGGTTTACAGGATGAGAACCCCAACACGCACTTGGCAAATTTCCTAGAACTGTGCGACACTTTCAAAATTAATGGTGTTTCTGATGATGCCATTCGCCTTCGGTTATTCCCTTTTTCACCAAGGAATAAAGCTAAACAGTGGTTGAACTCACTACCACGAGGATCCATTACCACTTGGGAGCAAATGACCGAAAAATTTCTAATAAAATATTTTCCACCAGCAAAAATAGCTAAGTTGCGTAATGATATTTCTTTTTTTTTGTGCAGATGGACTTAGAGACACTTTACGATGCATGGGAGAGATTCAAGGACCTTTTGTGAAGGTGCCCACATCATGGACTACCTCTATGGCTGCAAGTTCAAATGTTTTACAATGGTGTGAACCCTTCGACAAGACAAATGATTGATGCAGCTGCCGGTGGAGCCATCAATAACAAAACACCTGAAGAGGCTTTTGAATTTATTGAAGAGATGTCACTGAATAAATATCAGTGGCAAGTCATGAGGACTAAGCCAACGAAAACAGCAGGCGTTTATAACATTGATTCGGTCACCATGTTGTCAAATCAGGTAGAACTTCTTAATAAGAAGATTGATGGTTTACTTGGTTCTACGCAGGTACATCCAGCGATGAGGTGTAACTCAAGTGGCAGAGGTGTGCATACAGAATACCCACCATTCAATTCTACAACCGAAGGGGAACAAGTCAACTATATGGGTAACAATAATTTTAGATCTCAAAATAACCCCTATAGTAACACTTATAATGCAGGTTGGAAGAACCACCCAAATTTCTCTTGGGGTGGTCAACAGAATCAAAGGCCACAGAATCCTCAGGGTTTTCAACAGCCACCTTATCAACAAGAGAAGAAATCAAACCTTGAAGAGATGCTATCCAAATTCATCTCGGTGTCAGAAACTCGCTTCCAGAATACTGAGACAACACTAAAAAATTAACAAGCATCAATTCAAGGACTCGAAACTCAGTTAGGCCAACTATCCAAATTAATTTCTGAACGACTATAAGGTAGTTTGCCAAGTAATTCTGAACCAAACCCAAAGGAACAGCTCAATGCAATTGATACTTAAGAAGGATGTGATGAGACTAAGCCAGAACCAAGGCAAGAAAATTTGGAAAGAAAAGGTGATGGTGAGGTAAGTCATAATAAAATGGTAAGTAGGAATTATAAATCTCGTGTGCCATATCCTAAAGCGATGACGAAAGACAGAATGGAAGAACAATTCGGTAAGTTCGTCAAACTCTTAAAGAAATTACATATTAACTTACCTTTTATTGAAGTTCTTTCATGAGATGCCCAACTCAAAGAAAATCTTAAAGGAACTTCGACCAATAAAAGAAAATTAGATGCTACATCGCATGTGGAACTCAATGTAGTCTACTCAGCTATTCTAAAGAATAAGCTACCTAAAAAGTTGAAAGATCCAGGGAGTTTTACAATTCATTGCTTAATTGGTAGTTTATCTGTGAATAATGCTTTAGCTGATTTAGGGGCAAGTATAAATGTTATGCCTTATAAAATGTTTAAACGACTAGGTCTCGGTAAACCCAAACAGACTAGGATGAGCATACAATTGGCTGACAAAACAGTTAGATTTCCTAAGGGTATTATTGAAGATGTTCTCGTTAAAATTGATAAGTTTATTTACCCAGTAGACTTTGTCGTCCTAGATATGGATGAGGATAACGAGGTATCTTTAATTTTAGGACGACCCTTTTTAGAACAATTATTAATGTTAGCACAGGAGAGCTAACACTTTGTGCAGGTGACGATGCAGTAACACTTCAAGCACGCGACTCAGTCAAAACCTCTAAGACTCAGGATAATGCTATAAAACCTGTCGATGATAAAACTAATATTGAATCATCCTTGCAGGAACCTCCTCGAACCAAGACAACAGAGACAGTACACTACTATCATGAAGAGAACAAAGACGTCCATGAAGAACGAAGGCTACGGATAGAGGAGCTAGACGAATAGCGAGAATACAAACTGAGAACACATGATAAACTGAAACTTCGCCAAAACAAGTCTGATACCTCTCCTAATAAACTTAAAGTAGGCGATAAAGTCTTACTAGATGCCACAAATCCCCACATTGTCACTACCACACCAAATGAGGAGACCCCTTTTACGGTACTCAGTATTTTTCCATATGGCACAGTAATGGTAAGCCATCCATTATAAGGAACTTTCAAGGTAAACGGTCATCGTCTCAAACTTTATAACGGTGAGAATTTTAAGGACAATGGAGAAGAGCTACAACTCCACGAACCTCCCTGAATACATCCATAAGGGAAAGTCAAGCTTAGACTACAAACAAGCGCTTCTCGGGAGGTAACCCGAGTACTAACAAATTTTATTTATTTAAGTTTTATTAAAATTACATGATTTTTTTTAACCATTAACTGAATCTCTAAACGTAGATCTATAACCCTCACACGGCCACCCACACGGGCGTGCCTAAAGCCGTGGCAAAATAGGGGAAGCGACACAGCCATACGATACGGCCGTGTGGAAACAGGGCAAAAATTTCCCCAAAACACGGGATACGATAAATCCCCACGGCCATGCGACATGGCCGTGGGTGAGGTTGATAGATGAACACGGGCGGGTGACGTTGATAGATGAACATGGGTGTGGGAATGGAAAAACACGGGCGTGCCAGGGGCAAGGCTCGATTATGTTTCTCTAACACGAGCGTACGACACGCTCGTGCCATTAAACTGTGGACAACGATACACGGGCGTGGTACCATATACACGGGCGTGGGAGAAGCGAACGAAGATAAGCATGGCCATGCGATATGGCCGTGTACCACATACGCCAAGACACACGGGCGTGGGATAGTAGCCACTCCAGCACCACCACCTGAGGCCCCCACTGACGAGGATTATTGAATCCTCCTATCTTTTTATTTTTATCTTTATTTTTATTTTTATTCTTAATTTTTAATTTCATTTCAATTTTATTATTTTCTTATGAAATACATATCTATATTAGTAAATTTTACTTTCTTCTTTTTTTTTTCTGGCATTTCTAACAAGTAATCCCACTATACTCTCATCTACACCAACTCTTAATAAGCTCTTCATGATTCTACAGATTTCCAAGCAAGCTGCTAGGAATATTTTACGGAATGAGGAAACAAACAGGTAACAATACAAAACGAATGCCATGTTCAACGACCCAATTTCTTCATCTAACTAAGAACAATGGTAGCTACTACTTTCCGCAAACACTACAGCCTCAGAATCAAGCTCCGCACCCATATAACAGGGAGTTTCACCTCCTTTCCTCTTATGATTTTCTTAATTTTGAATAGTCTATCTTTGTACATTGAGGGCAATGTACATCTTAAGTGTAGGGGGGTGAACATAAACATGAAACCTAACTTTTTGCATTATTCTCAACTCCCTGAATGTGGTCTTGTGCTTAAGTGATTTTCTCATAATATTGATAGAATGAATTTTGATTAATCTATAATTATGTTGATATGTCATGAATTAGACCAAGGGAATTATGCATGATTATTTGATTTTAGGACCTTAAAGAATCAAGCATAATAAGTTGATATTTTGAGAACTAAAATTTTTAGATTATTTTCCTGAATTGAGGTATTATCTTGAAATCTTAATTATACAGGAATGACTTGAAAAACCCAAAATTTTGGTGAGATTTTTGAGCTTTTTTGAGCATATAGCTTTCTTTCTTGCTCACTTCTTTTGTGGTTTGAGTGTGTCAACATTAAACTGTTATTTTAGAACTTGCTTCGATTATACATGTCGAGATCACACGTATGATTTGATATACTGAGATGATAAAGGCACTTAGGATTTAACCCACTTACTCCATAAAAAGCCTTCCCATATAATTAAACCCTTAGTGAACCCCCTTTGAGCTTACTAACCCTTTTTCTTTATTGATTAACTTTCATTATTAACCCATTAAGCCATTATTATTGAAATCCTCTTACTTAATTTGACCCTTTTTATCGAGATTGAATTTAATATTGTTACCTCACTATGATCACCAATTTTTGTTATTGAATTATGGATTATAACTTATATATTGTATTGACTTGATTTGTTCTTAAAAAAAAAACTAACCTCAGTATTATTATTGTAAATATTTGTTGTCATTCAGTAATTAAGTTTTTGATAGTGGGGTGATATATTGAAATCATCTCGATTCTAACATTTGTTTCTTCAGCTTGTATCCATACCGGTAACCTAAACCCCGTTACAACCATGCAAAGACCTTTTGATTTGTGTATCATATCATTTACAAGTGGTGGAGATTTGATTTTCATGCAAGCCTATAGTGATAACATCTCATGTTAGACAATCGAGTGTTTAATTTTGAACCTTAAACACTTTGAGTGATTTGAGTGAATCCTTAGTGAGGATGTCATCTCTTGTATATTTAGGACTAAAGTTAATTACTTAGAAGAAGGAGATTACCTATAATTTTATTACCAAAATATTTGATTTAGATTGTTTGAGGTTTTTAACGCCCCTATGGTTGAATTCTCACTGTATGATTCTCCGTGGAATAATTTGTAACATTATCGGTAATGATTATGTGACTGAAAGGAATGAATTCTAGCAGTAAATGATAGTTTTGCTTGAGGACAAGCAAACGCTTAAGTGTGGGGGTATTTGATAAATGCCAATTATACATATTGTTTCCCCAAATACTTAACATATTTATGGATATTTACTATTAGATTTGTGAATTTTGGTGCTCTTAATTTGGTTATTTCATGTTTTGTACTCAGGAGAGCACTAAAAGTCAAAAGGAGCCAAAAACAAGCGTAAAAGAGACAAAACAGATCAAATCAAGAAGATCACACGACCTAAGCCTTGCCACATGGGCTGCTTACACGCCCGTGTCTGTTGAGGGTGTCGTCCAAGGATTTCACGATTCACACGGCCTGGCCATTGACCCACACGGCCGTGTGAAATTTAACGGAACGAACATGGCCTGGCAAACACGTCACACGTTCGTGGCACACAGGCGTGTCCATTTTTCAAAGAGTTGTATTTTACACGGAAAAAGGATACTTAGGGAAGAAGAAAGCCAATCCAAAGCCTATATAAACACCTTAAGTATGACCTACTAAAGGGAGGCACTTCCAGAACTTTTTTGGAACACAGAACCACACGCCAGAAATTACTTAAAGGAAGCCAGACGATCCATCCCAAAAGTCGGAGCTACTCCAAGACTGAGGATCTCTCTCAGAATCCCTTCAGGAGTTTTAGAGTTTTCTTCATGTTTTGTTATTTTTATACTTTTGAGATGTACTCTTATTTCATTATGAACTAAACCCCTTAGATACCTAAGTGGGATGAAACCTATGATGGATCTTGTTATTATTATCTGAACTCTATGATAAATACTTGATTTGTTCTTAATTATGTGTTTCTAATGCTTGAGTTAATATTCCGGGTATTGACTCATGATTTAATGTGTTTATGCAGAGGAGGAATAGACCATGCCTAAGAGTAGATTTGGTATAATTAAGCGAAAATGATCGAACGCCTAGTGATAGGGTTACGAGATTTTGCCGGATTAGGGTGAAACCTAATATGGGAGTCTATAGATCGATTTACTGCTTTCCTAGGGGTTTTAATTAGAAAGAGATTTCAATTAATTCAACTCAAGGTTAGGCGTTATTAGTCTCGAAAGAGATAATAATGTAGGTTAGTGAGTCTCACGGATCAAGTCAAGTGAATAAATCGTCTGGTTCAGAGTCAGATAACAAGTGAAATCTAGGTGGATTCCTCCTTGGGTGTCGTCTTTATCAATTGCTTTTCTTCAAGTCTTTTTCCAAATTTTCTCTTCGCTTTAATTAAATTAGTTAATTAGTTTAGATAATTAGTTTAATAAACAAACCCTTTTATTCCTAGGCGAGATAATAAAAAGATAGTTATTACTAGTACTTTTGGTTCCATTGGGTACGATATCCCGGTCTTGCCATTACTATACTATTGTTCGATAGGTGCGCTTGCCTTTTCGTCGTGATAATAGTTAGTCTAGGTTTGATCTTTATTATAAATATTTATTAATTGTTACGAATCACGCGATCAGCTTGCATCTGATTAGAACACTGCGGACACTCTCTAATCCAATACTCTAACAACCCACAATGCAAACAAGCCCCTAATCTCCTCTGACACTCACCCGGATAGCGCCTTCCACAATCGCTGCATGGCTAAACTCCAGTAGGAGTAGTTGGAACTCCCACTCTAGCAAGCTCATTATGTCTGGCCCGTTTTTTAGGCCTCTGAGTAGAACTAGAGTGTTCTGAATCCCTCTTATTCTTGCCTCTCTCACGATCTCTATTTTGATGCTTAACACGCTTAACCTCCTCGGTAGTCTTCACCTTGTCCACCAGAACGACAAACTCTGACTCCCTTTGTAGAGCTAACAAAACCCTCAGACTGTCCTTCAAACCATCCTCGAAATACACATACTTTTTGTACTCAGATGCCACCATGCCTCGAGCGTAGCGGATTAGTCTCAGAAATTCGGCCTCATACTCAGCCACAGTCCTGTCACCTTGCGTGAGATTCATGAACTCACGTCTGTGAGCATCCACATAACTCGTTCCCACATACTTCGTCTGGAAGATAGTCTTAAAATACTCCTAACTAATCTGATCCAGCTGGGTACCCTCCTCAACCGATAACCACCACTGATATGCCTCGTCGCTAAGTAAAGAAACTGCACCCTTCAATTTCTGTTAAAGAGTGCAGTTGATGTCGGTCATTATTCTCTTGGTGGCCTCCAACCAGTATTCGGCCACAGTAGGGGCAACTCTAGTGACACCCCTAAACAGTTCAGCTCCATTGCCAAAGTCGTTCAGTTACTGACCCACGGCCCCCAGATCTAGAATAGGGTCCAGAGACCCTCTCCAAAACTCTCAGCATGGCTTGGGATAATGTGTCGTCCCCAGCCGAGCAGCTTTGAGACCCAGTCTTGGTAATAGGTGAAACTAGTGTCTCGCTCGTATCTAGATTTGGAATACTGCCCAAGAGGAAGACTTAGCTCGAGTGCCCTTATGGCGCCCGCCACGCCTATGAATGCAACGACCGCGAGTTTCACGAGCGCTCATTATAGTTCAATTTATCTACATTATAGAATTTTATGCATCAATTTCAGTGTTTATTAGCAAATATTTTATGCTTCAAATATTATTAGAAGTTCAGAAATCACAGTTTCTAGCTAACTCAGTATAGTTTAGATAGTTCTAACTACAGTATTTCTAAGTCCAGAAGTACTTATAAGATCGACGACGGAAACTCGATGTACCACATACTAACTAAAAAAGAAATAAATTTTGTTTAAAAATAAATTCTTTTACAAATAGAATTTTGAACCCAAAATGCACAGCACGAGTTTTATAACCTGGCTCTGATACCACTAAATGTAACACCCCAAACCTAGTCCAGAGGTCATGGCTGAAACTAGAAATGTTACGAAAATAGGTTTTGAAACAAAACTTTCATGTTAAACTTCTCGATTTTATCGTTCTAAAGGAGTCCCCATTTTTAAAAAAACTTACTATTTTTCTCTTTAATGAAACCGTCATTTATTACCCTTTTAAGTAAAACATAAATTAAAATGTAAATAGGCAGCAAAAGTTTGTAAGCCGTTATAGTTGAAAATCAAGCTTGAGTTTTCAAAAAACATTTGTTTGCATAAAACTGTTGTTTTTGTCAAACATCGTAAAATAAAAGTCAAAGTACAACCAAACCAAAATTAAAATTAAATAGTCCCAAAAGTCCAAAAATTACAAAACTCTCAAGAAAAACTAGAACAGTAAATAAATCACTAATTTAAAGTAGTTTTCAGACTAGTGGTAACCGCTGAAACTCTGTCGTATCGACCCGCCCAAGTCTGAGGACTACCTAAACAGAACAGACAAACAGATGTGAGTTTTCATAAACCTAGTGTGTAACCCAACAGAGATAGACATTGAAATATACTCAGAATTTCCATATGCAGAACAAATACAGATACAGACATATGTCCTTAACAGAACTAGATCATGTCAGAATCAAATAATCAGAACACAGATATGCAAAATCCTTACCCGATCCTCTACACACCATCTTCGACCATCCCATCATACCATGTGGGGTATAAAACACACACCCATCCTTACACACCACATAGTGACCTCATGACACTTATCAGAATAATTTGCAGCTGTGCTGTCAGAATAAGGGTGAAATATTGCCTTAGAGAATACTTCCTCCAATAAACAGATCCCACCCCATATACAGATACAAATAGCAGATAACAGATATAACAAAATTATCATGTCTTATATGCTTATATATATAGATAACATAAATGTTATTACGAACCAGTCAAATCATACATATCAATTCCTAAATGCTCAAATCAGTTTGCCAGAATAAAAATATCATGCAATAGGGTTTGTTTTGCCCTTATCGACCCTATGGAAGTCCCACAGTCGATCGAATCGACTTATGTGACCCTAGGGAAAATTTTAGAATTTTGGGCCCACATGCCCAAATCGGCCTAGCCCATGTGACCCACATGGCCACACATTCACTCGTCACACACCTGGTTTTTCTGTGGTTTCGCTACACACCTAGTTCGTTTTGGATGCGAAAGTAAACCTGAGACAACCAGAACCAACAATCCATCAACAAAACGCCTGAAATCTATCTTAAATCTTTGATTTCAATCGAATCACCCCAAGATTTCAAAGCAACCAAAAACCATTTTGACTAATAGAATAAATTTATAAATGTTTCGAAAGCTTACCCATGAAACGACAACCCCAAAGCTTTACTACATGATCAAGGAGTTTCAAATTTCCTGAAAATTATCTAACAAAACGATGCACAAATTGATCTAGCATTAAACCAAGTACTTAAACATTTGCTAAGATGTAACACCCCTCATCCGTATTCAACACCGGAATAGGGTTACGGAGCATTACCAGACTTATGAAACAATTAAATAACCATTTAGCTTACATAATATCATTTCTTACATTTATCATTCAAACTTAATCAATCTGTCCCTAATACGAGCCTACGAGGCCCTAAACATACTTTGGGAGTGGTTCAGGACTAAATCGAAAACTTAAGAAATTTTCAAAAATTAGAAAATTTTTCTCAAAACAGGGGACACACACCCTTGTAGCCAGGCCGTGTGTCTCACACGGCCATCAGACACGCCCGTGTCACAGACTATGTGAATATTCAAAATGGGAACACATGGTCTTGTCCCAGCTCGTGTCCTATCCAGTGTCCAAACAAGTGAGCTTACTGACTTGGGTCACACGGCCAACCACACGCCCATTTGCCCTAATAATGGCCACACACGCCCGTGTGCCAGGCCGTGTGTGAGGCTGTACCAAACCTGTAGGGTATACTGACTTATACCACACAGCTAAGTCACACGCCCGTGTGTGAGGCCATGTAAAGCATACTGATTTGATTTAAAATTTCAACACTAGGGGACACACAGCCATGCAACATGACCGTTGTCACACATGGCTAAGACACACGCCCGTGTGGAAAAAAATAGGCTATTTACCAAGCCAATTTGCCACCCAAATTTCATGCCCCTACACCACAATTCAAAGGCACCAACTCAAGTATAATAGGCATTAAATCAATCTCATACAAAACATATTCCATACCATGTCCTTACCCAACAATACAAATCATAAAATACCATAATAAACCATCTAATTTCATGCCAAACTAGATCTTCACAAAACATCAAAAGACCATTTATAAATATACATTATTATGCTCAATTTCACTAACATACTAATTCACAAATCATCCATTTAATACTCAATATGCCCATTATCATCAATCATCTCAACCAACTTATTAAACACAAGACATAATCATATATATATACACACCTGATTCAAAGATACCAATTATACCAAAGTTAAGCCATCACCCATGGCTATATATATATATACAAACCAAAATATAGACATTTACAATGCCAATTCATTTGGCCAACATCATTACCAAAACATAACCATTCATAAGCCATTCCCAAACGGAAAAAATCACTACCAAGATACATACCAAAATGACTATAATCCTATACATGCCATATGACCAAACCATGATATCAAAAGTATCAAAGTAATGGTTGGATAGTGTGACATAGTCTCTGACAATCCTTTAATCTGAGCTAGCTTTGAAATCACTATAATACATGGAAAATAAACAAAGTAAGCTTTATAGCTTAGTAAGCTAGTATATGTAAACTTAACTAATCACAAATACACCATTCATCAATTTAAACATATTAACATGGAATTCATGATTGCTAACAAACCTTTCACATGCTTATTCATACGATTATATGTAAACTTCGTGACTTTTTCAATTTAAAGCTCACACTATGCATGTACATACATGTACCAATCCATAACAAGCTTATACATATTCGGAACATCGTTGAATACTCAATATCTCGCGCACTAAGTCTCGTACATAATCGAAGCTGTCTCAATTCACACACTAAGTGCCACATATAGCCAATCTATCTCGATCTCACACACTAAGTGCCATATATAGCCGAAGCTATCTCGATCTCGCACACTAAGTGCCATATATAGCCGAAGCTATCTCGATCTCGCACACTAAGTGCCATATATAGCCGAAGCTATGTCGAATCGCACACTAAGTGCCACATATAGCTGATTTGTCGTCGAACATGACTGTAGTCCCATATATACAATTTGTACAATATCAAAGTATTAAAAATATTATTATAATGGTGCTTATTACATACGAACTTACCTAAGATATTAAAACGACGAATCAGGTCGATTAGTCGATAACTTTTGTTTTCCTCTGATCCTGGTCCGAATTCTGATTTTCTTGATATAAATATATTAAAAATTAACTCATTTGATCAACTATTTATTAAATTCAATCCAAAATATACATTAGGGTTATTTTACACATTTGCCCCTAAAGTTTCACATTTTTCACAATTTAGTACTTATTTCATAAAATCACAAATTAATGAAATTCACAATAAACCCATGCTAGCCAAATTACTATAATGCCCCTAGTAGCCCATAATTTTCATTTATTACACATTTTAACCATTAACTTTACACATTTCTCAATTTAATCCCTATTTTACATTTTCACTAAAAATCACTTAACAAAACTTGTTTAACTATCAACAACTATTGAAAATCTATCATCAAATTTCAAAAGTCATACATATTCATCAATGTCATCATTCAAAATCTTTAACAGTTTTGCAAAATATTCCCTCGGCTAGCTAGTATTAGATGCAACGATTACAAAAATATAGAAATCATAAAAAACCGAGCAAAAATGGACTTACATGCTCAAGAAAAATTTGTCGAAAGCTCAAACCTAAAATGGTGATGTTTTCTTCCTTTAAAATTTGGCTAGTTGAAGAAGATAGACACAAATTATGGTTTTGTTTTTACTTATTTTAATTTATTTACTAATTTACTAAATTAAGCTTACTAATTAACCTTTAAAACAATTTATAACATGTCCATAAATGTCCACTCATCAATATAATGGTCTAATTACAACATAATGACCTTTAATTTAAGGTTCTATAGCTATTAGATACCTTTAGCTATTAGAACCCAAGTTTTACGCTTTACGCGATTTAGTCCTTTTTGTCAAATTAACCATTCAAACGATAAAATTCTTTAACGAAAATTTCATACAACAATATTATCATGCAACGGACATTAAAATAAAATAAATATTTTTACCTCGAATTTGTGGTCTCGAAACCACTGTTCCGATTTAACTAAAAACGGGCTGTTACAGAAGACTTCTCCAAAACTAAATCAAAGCGAACCTTTACCTACGAAATCGCACAAAGAAATAGAGAATAGCCAATGCAATGAGAAATGTGAGTTAAGGCCAAAATCGATGGAACAAAATGAGGAGAAAGTAGGAACAAAACAGAGAAGACATAAGGAAGAATAGAAGACACAGAAAATGACGTCAAAAGGGAAAGTGAATTTTGGAAAACAGAAAATAAAAAATAAAAAATAAAAAAATAAAGTTACTAAAATCCTCCAACTTCCCACTAACCCACTAACCAATCTAATCCCACAAAGTCTAACTCACTAACCAATCCCACAAAATAAAAAAGAAGTTGATTAGATTGACTTACGTTACCATGGATGAGAAGTAGTGATTATAAGCATCCTTTGTAATGAAACAGATCATCCCCAAGTAAAAATCAAAAAGCAAACTTTGAGAGTGAATCTTACTTCTCTATTTCATATAGATGACAGTATCAAATTTTTCACCATCCTTAAGAACAAAAAGTGAAATAAGTTAATCAAAACAATGATAAGTATAATGAAAGAAGAATGAAAAATAATAATCAAATATGAAACATTAAATAAAAGAAACTTCCTGTAAAAACTTTGCATCTTGCTGTCAAAGATATTGAAAATCATGAAGGATAAATTTGATCGTCAATAAAAGGAACTATCACTTTGAGTAAGATTGTGCTAATAACGTGTTATAAAATAAAGAGAGATGGAGAGAATAAAGAACAAAGAAAATATGAAAGCAATAAAGAATGTACTTTATTGATCAAAAGGGATGATTATAATGCTTCATCAGAGTCTCTATTTATAGGCATAAGAAGTATAAAAGAAGTAGAGATCTAATTCTAATAACTATTAGAATTTAAAGTATATTAAAACTTTATCTTGATAATGATGGGCATCCACTTAATAAGGTATTCATAATAGATAGTTTATTATATTATTAAATATAAATAATTAAATATGTATATTTAATAATATTGAATATTATAATAAATGATATTAATAGTTTAATAGTTTAAAAATTAAAATAAAATTTATATTATTAATATAATAATATTTGGCTTCATTCAAGTTAATTTTTATATAAAAATAAAATGACTTATAAAGGAGCTCTTTTCCAAGGATGATTTACGCTTTTTAAAAGAGTAAGTCAATTTACAAGAAAAGGGTCTTATATGCCATTGACTTGTAAATCATTTTTCGTTGACGAAGTTATTTTCCATGAAACAAATACAGGAAAATATAAAAAAAAACATTTTCCGTAAATTCTTTTTCACAAAACAAACACACTCTAAGTTGTCTTTTGCACTACAACCAATCTATTTAAGGCAACTAATTATTAATTAAGCCCTAGGTAATCAATGAACCAATACTTACTTAACCATTTGCTTTACATTTAAAATTGTTGAGGACATTCCAGCACAAAGATAATGAATGTTGTTTGTATATTTTCATGAGTAATCTATCTTAAAAGTTCATCAAATATGATGAAATTACTACACTTAGTACACAAAATAACCTAAAATTACTACACTTAGTACACAAAATAACCTAACAAAATTCAAATAAGCATTTTTTTTTTAATTATGTTTGTCCAAGTGAATCTGTAGACATGGTAAAAGCCGGGACCACTGATCCCTTGAATGTCATAAGCCTTGGTACATGCTGCAAGGTGATTTATAGAAGTCCTACAATCTCTCATGCGTGGTTTTTGTATTTTCCTTTTCTGTGAGCTCCTCCATCTTATTTATAACTTTTTATAAATGCATTGTCTTCTTTGATGACCACAACAAAAGCAATCATTACCAAACCACAACCTCCGACGGAATAGGCAACCGAGATTACTAGAGTTTTCACAAATCAAAACACAATGGGTATGCTTTGTTTCAAACTTCTTGACTTGAACTTTTATATATTTGATAAAAGCTGTAAACCTGAGATGAGATAAGAATATTTTAGGCTAGACGTGTGTTGGAATTCTTCATTCTTAAAACTTTTTTCTGTCCCTTATTCATAGAGTAATCCATTTTTTTCCTACATCTTGTGGTTGTTTCTTGTTCCAACCCTTATTTCCCCCAGCATTCTCCTCCCTTGTTTCAAGTTTCCCGACATTTCATAAAATAATAGTCTTTCATGGTTAAGGTTATTAAGGTTACAATCACGCCGTGCTAAGCTCAAGTTATAAGAAGGTCGCGCTCCAACTCAGAAGTTTTAAGGCTTAAAGGTTGGCTTGAGCTTGATCGATTTTATTTTTGAAGTTCGAGATCATTTTGAGAAAACAATCTAATTGATCGAGCACATTTGATTAAGCATAATTGAGTTTGTTTACTTTGCCAAAAAGTGGCCTTTTCTCTTACAAATATATTTATGGTTGAGCTCCAAGTTCGTGTTCAAATTAAAAATTTTAAAAATTAAAAAAGAAAACCTTGATAGACTAAGGTATTGGAGCTAAATTTTTGAATTTCTCTTGTCCATAGCTTGGCTCAAAAATAACTTAAATTATGATTAGTTCTATCTAACATTCCCTATATAGGTGAAAGAAATAAAAAAAATAGAAAATTTTAAATTAATAGATTTTTTTTTTAAAAAAATAGTGATAAAATAATGAAAATACAAATAATTTTGTTCATTAGGTAATGCTAAAATCTTAAAAACTTTATGCATCCGATATCAAATACAAAAAAAGTGGCTTTTATTTTATTTTTTTATAATAAACTAAATTACTTATATACCCTTTTAATATATGATTTTTTTAAAAATTAATTATTTGGTAATTTCTCAATTGAATTAATAATATTTTATTAATCTAAAATACTGACTTAATCAATAATTTAAACAAATTTAAAAAAAATTAAAACAGAAGTATAAAAATAGGTAAAAATAAATATATAAAAATTAAAATTAAAAAGTTATTCTAAATATATATAAATTAAAAATTTTAAACATGACTATATGATATGAATATACAAAATTTTAAATCTCGCATGCTAGTGGTGGCAAAGAATGTGATGATGGACTTTCAGTTGAACTTGAAATATAACATAATCAAAATAAGTTGTGTGGTTATACGTAAGTTGTCATTCATGGCTTTTGTCTTTATTACACGTTCATGATATCGCCTTGATTTCTGAGTTCTGTCATAATGATAAGATGCTGCTGCTGCTTGATTTAAGGATATTAATAAATGCTCACATTTGCATTGCAGACATTACTTATTCCTTGTATATGAATCTCTATTAAATCATGGTTTCTCCGCCATTTGTTATCCACCTCAACCTGACTATCTTCATGTCTCATATATATAAGTTTGAAGGACTAGATGGAAAAAAAATCCTATAAAGTAATAAAATATCAATTAGATTGTTAATTGATTTTTAACTTAGTTAATATCAATATTATTATCAGTGTAAGAAAATATAAATTTTCAAATATGTTGAAATATATTTTATTCTGCTATTTAAAGATATAAAAAAATTATGAATAATTTTAAGATTTGTATCAAAGAAAATAAATTCAAAATTATAAATTGCAATCAATTAAGTATTTAGATTTAATTGTTTTGAAGTTATATTTTGATCTATTAAGTAATAACGCAATAGATGAAATGGCTGATGATGTGAAAAACTATAATATAATATATTTTGTTTTATATATCAAATCAATAAATACTTAAAATTCTATTAAAAATATTTAAAATTTTTAAAAAATTAAAAAGGATTCCAAAAAGTATGCTAACAATGTGCTTGGATGATGGATTTGGAGGAGAAATTTTATTTCTAAAAAAAAATTTAAAATCTACTTTTCTTAGAGAAAATAATAAAGAATCTTAAAATTTGTTAGGATTTTCAAAGGTTGTGAGTAACCCTATTGAATTTCTTTAAATTTCTCATAAAGAGTTGTTTTTTTTTTTTTTTTTCTGATTCTTCGTAATCTTATTTCATTTACCATATATAAATTTATTTTTAAAATATAAAAATATATATTAGCAATAATTATAAAATACATACATATTTAAAAGTATAAAATATAAAATTTAACCCTTAGCATTTAAAAAATTTTAATTTAGTTCTAATTCTAAAAATTTTTAAAAAATATAAAAAATATATTTTTGAGTAAAAAACTTACATAAATGACATAAAAATATAAATAAATTAAAAAAATTAAAATATGTATTAAAAAATTAAAAAATAAAATATAACAAATTATTCAAAAAATAAATGAACACGAAATGGATTGATAATTATTAGAGAGATGAAGTTGGACCTCCCTATGGGACATGAAATCGACAAATTTATATTTTAAAAAATTTTATATTATTTTGCAAATCTAATTATATCCATATTGCATTTTTATATTATTTATTTTTAATATCATTATTCTTCTTCTATAAATTTTTTTAACTTATGAAATTTCAATAACTTTTTTAAAAAAAAATTTATCCAAACAAAATAAAATAAATGATGCATACCCTAAAAGAATTCTTTAAAAAATTTAAAATGTTCTAAAAACTCTAAAAAAACAATTAAATATACCAATCAATAAATTTAATAAAAAAATTAGTCCACGTAAATGATTTGTCTAATTGATTGGTGAACATGTAGATGATAGTAAGTTCTTTTAAGAGTTATTTAGGTATTTCATAAATGTTAGTTTGTGTTTTAAACTGATCTACGTTATTTTCTTAAAGCCACTAATTTGTGTTTTAAACTGATCTATGTTATTTTCTTAAAGTCACAACCAAAAAAATTAATACACTGAGATATCTCATATGCTTTCTGAAAACATATCTTATTTTTGCATCTTAGTTATATGCAGTGGGGTAAGTTACAAGAGTAGTTACTTTTGTTTGTCTCAAATTACATTTTAGTCACTTATATTTGAATGTTATGTTTTAATCGCTTATGTTATTTTTTTGTTACTAGGTGGTCACTCTACTGTTAAACTTTATTAAATCCCTAATGATAGTCGTACATGGCAGTCCAAATGGGTTTTAAATGCCAACTTGGATGTCTTACGTCGTAGTCTAAATTAAATTTATTTATTTAAAAACTCATTTTTATCTCAGCAACTGGATATCTAAGTTGGCATTTAAAACCCATTTGGACTGCACGTAGGACTGTCGTTAGGGAGGTAACGGAGTTTAATGGTAGAGTGACTACTTCATAATAAAACGATTACGTAGGTGACTTAAACGTAACATTTCAAACATAAGTGACTAAAACGTAACCTGAGGCAAACAAAAATGACTATTTTTATAGTTTACCCTATTCAATATTAGTTTTAAGGTTTTTTATACCATTATTGAATGAGTAACTTGTTGTATGAAGAGATTTCATTAAATATAAGTTAAAATATGCTTATTGATTATTTTATTAAAATTATGGATTAGTTTTTAAAAGTTAACATTTTTTCGATTTAAAAAAATAGATTTTTTCTATTATTTTTATATATTAATTGGAAATTATTATATATATATATATTTATTTGTTAATGTTGTATATAAGATAAATAGGTTATATTATCATTTTTCCGCATTAGCTATCATATAGGGGTAAAGCCAAAATTTTTTTTAAGGTGACCAGAATTGAATTATAAATTTTTTAAGAGATCCAAATGTAATTTTACTATGTATTCATTATTTTTGAAGGGACTAAATAATTTTTTTTCATATTTAGGGGGCAATGTGCAATTTTATCATAGATTGATTTGTAATTTTATTCTTTTTAGAAGGATTGAACTAAAATTTTTCATTTTTTGGGGGGAGGAAGGTCCCTACTAGCCTCCCTAACTTCACCTTTGCTATGACATCATCACTTAATAGATCGTTAAGGGTTTTGATTGGAAAAAAAGTTAAAAGTTTAGTTGATTACAATCCATTATTCAAAGTGCTCAATTAAGTCTATTTTCAATCCAGAGCTTAATTAATTCTTGGGTAAATGACAAAAAATGCCCTATACTTTAACAAAAAAATTTAATGTGGTACCTCTATTTTCCAAATGTTCAATCTTGTACTTGAACTTAATTTTCATCTATCAATCTAGTACCTCCCTATAATGATATTAATTACTAACAAAAGTTGACACATAGGCCAATCATACACTGCTGCATGACATTATTTTATAGGAAAAATCAACTATTAAAGTCAAGAGACTCTAAACCAATTAAACTGTTTTCTTTAAAACGAAAAGCAAAAAAAAAAAAAAAAAAAAAAAAAAAACATATTTCCCTAAAAAAAAAGTTCTAAACGTCATTTTCCCTTTAGCTAAAAACCATTTTTTTTCTCATTCAAAATAAAACCCAAGTAATTACAAAATTTTCAATTAAATTATTATTTTCCTTCATTTTTATCAACAATTCATTTGTTGTGGTAGCTTGTTTGATTCTAAGTTCTTGTTGTCTTCTTTAAATAAGGTGAAACTTTTTTATCAAATTTAATTAAAAAAAACAAATGAAGAAAAAATTTCCAATAATTTGAAAGATTTGGGCATTTGGTTTGCCTTCGAAGCTAGAAACAACATTCTTATCACAAACAATTTTAGCCTTTGATTTTCATTCCCAGCAAGTTTGAAGTAAAAACTAAACAAAAATCAAGTACCCCATATTTAGGCTAGAAAGGAGGTTGGCCACCCGTGCTGAAAGAGGCGACGACTAGTGTAACGTCCCCAACCCGACCTAAACATTAGGTTCAAATTTTGGAGTGTAAAACCCCTAACCCGTATCCATCGCCGGAATAAGGTTACGGAGTATTACCGTAAAAACGTAACTCAAATAATTCATTCTCAACATTTCATAATCATTGCAAAATCCAATCAAACACATGCATAACATCCCTAATTCGAACCCTCGAGGCCTTAGAAACACTTTAGAAACTATTTGGGACTAAATCAGAAACATTTAAAACTTCATGGAAAAATATGGAAAAATTCACACTGTAGTGGTTACACGACTGTGTGGCCAAGCCGTGTGACTCACACGACTGAGACACACTTCTATGTTTCAGGCCGTGTGGACATTCAAAGTAGGGACACACCGATGTGTCCCAGCCCATGTAACTCTTTGACTTGGGTTACACGGCCAGCTACACGCCCGTGTGCTAGGCCGTGTAACTCTCGAAATGCAACCTTTAAAAACCTATAGGGGACAGACGGCCATGTGTCACACATGACTAGATACACGCCTGTGTCTTAGGCCATGTGGACAAGAAATTGGCCAAAATCAAGCCATTTCCTTCACCCACCACAAGCATGCGCCGAAACGCAATTTGTACATATGACCAAGGCATCAAAACATATCCAAATATGCATAAAATTACCAATTCAAATAATCAAATTCCATTCAACCAATATGCTATATAGGCACCTCAAAAGAAAGCATACAAATTTACTTAAAACATATACATGTACTTGACACTTTTCTTTCATCAACACCTAAATCATTTCCATCTCAAACTTATCACAAATTGACCTATATCACTTCAGCATAAACTAACCATTTGTACCATACCATTCACACATTATAAGTACCAAACTATCATAATGTAACCATCATCAAATTGGCACCAAACATCCAACTTATACATATTAAAGTCCATGCCCAAGCATTTACACAAACATCAAACAAAAGTCTACATATACATGCCATTATAACCTTTGCTAAAACATTAAGAATTACCAATATAGTCACTAGATAGTGTGATATATCTCTGATGAACTTCCAAACTGATCGAGCTTCCGATAATCTGAAAAGTAAAGGAAAAATAACAATTTAAGCAATGAATGCTTAATAAGCTTGTATAATTTTAAACATAACATTTCATTTTAATAATGAACTTTATAAGGTAAACATAAACCTATACCAATGCCACAAGATTTATCAAACCTTTCATTTACTTACTTTAGCTTAAAAGACATTATCAACTCACAAATTAGTGTATTTATCCACAACCTAGATAAATTCATCCATAACTTAAGTAAATTTGTCACATATAAGTAAACCCTTTAGCTCATCAATGCATTTACATGATCACATTACATCTTAATTATGAACATACCGTTTTATTACATTTCCTTACTCGTATCATTTGTATAACACAAAACATAAGCATAAACATAGACCAATTACACAAGCTTGAGACAAGCCTGTATATATCATCATCAATACACAAGTTAGTGCATATATTCACAATTCACTCGAAATATCATAAAGGAGGTCACATACATGAATAACATCACTTGTAATAATCAATTTCATGAACATAAACATATTTTCATTGAACATTACCTTTTTATTCCTTTTCATAGATTCATGATATAAGTCCTTTGAATACTTACCGATCCCTTCCTTTTCATACCCGTTGAATCAAATGAAATAACATCGAATAATGAAAATAATATTTTCAGTACAACTTACCTGATACAATCCATTGGCACGAAGACTGATAGGATCAAAGCCTGATATAACACATCGGCATAAAGCCTGGTAGGCACAAAGCCTGACATAATACACCTACACGAAGCCTGCTAGGCACAAAGCCTGACATAATACACCTACACGAAGCCTACTAGGCACAAAGGATGATATAATACACCGGTACGAAGCCTGCTAGGCACAAAGCCTGATATAATACACCGACAGGAAGCCTAATAGACACAGAGCCCGAATATCATTGGCACAAAGCCTGCTAGGTACGGAGCCTGAATATCAGCAGCACAAAGCCTACTAGGCACAGAGCCCGAATATCACTACGTTTCTAATTTTAAAAACATAGCTAAATGACATTCAAGTTTTAATCAATAATGAAATAGTTTGAAATATTCAATACAATTAATAATAATCGTAAACTTACCTTGCTAAATTGCAGAAATATCAAAGTATAGAGGCTTTTTGGTAATTTTTCATTCTTCTCGATTTTCCACTCGATCTTGATCTAAATTAATAATTTTATTAAATTCATTAATTTAGAAAGTAAAAGAATGTATTTTATACAATTTAGTCAATTTTGACATTTTTACAAAATTACCCCTGAAGTTTTACTTTTATTCAATTTACTCCTTGAGCCTAAAACATGCAAATTAGCCAATTTTACCCTAGAAGAATACTTACGGCATCCAATACAGCCCATTATTGCAACAATTTTAGATCAAATCCTTGTATTTTTGCTATTTTAATAATTTAGTCCCTAATCGATAAATTCATTAAAAATCACTTAACAAAATACTTTTAAATAACAACTAATATCTCAAATTCATCATTTAACATAAAAAAATCACTAGATTCATCAATGACAACCTTCAAAATCTTTAACAATTTCAAAATCAAAGGTACGGGCTAGTTGGACTTAGTTGCAACGATCTAAAAAATATAAAAATTCATCAAAAACGGGACTCAAAACTTACCCATACAAGGTTCAAACTAGCCGAATGTTAAGCTTTTCTCCCATGGCATATTCGACCAACCATTAAAACAAATGAAGAAGAAGATGATGTCTTTTTCTAATTAATTTGTTTCAATTTTTAGGTTAATTACCATTTTCCCATTAAAACATTTGTTCTTTTACTTTTTTTACTTCCATTGCTGTCCAGCTATATTAACTAAGGCTTAATTACCACACAAATCCTCCCTTAATTACTAATTAATTCATTTAATCACCTAAATCAAATAATTATCAAATTTTACATCTTTTACGATTTAGTCTTTTTTAATTAATTAACTATTGAAACATTAAAATTTTTCAACGAAACTTTAATACCACCTTAATGACACTCCTTAAATATTTATAAAAATATTTACGACTTGGTTTATAGAAACGAGGTCCCGATGCCTCATTTTCTAAAACTACTTGACCTTAGGGTCTTACCACTCGAACTTAATAAATCGCTTAAATAAAATAAATTATCAAATCAAAAACCCTTTTAAAAATCAAATTTGACTCATAAATATTAAATAATAATATTTACTAACTTACTCATCGGATTTGGTGGCTCCGAAACCATTATTTTCGACGCCACTGAAAAGCGGGCTGTTACATGGAGATTACACTGGCCACCGAAATGACCCAATAAGCTATTGGATTTTTTTAAAATAGTCATTTAAAAAAATATTTGTTTATTTTAGAAAAAAACTAAGCCCATTCTTAGAAAACTCATGAGTTAACAATAAACCGATTAAGTAAAACATTTTTTCTAGTAATGGAGATTACTTTTGAGAACTTAGTTAATTTCCAGTTTATTTATTACTCAAAATTTATTTGTAATCTAGTAGCAGAAAAGTGATATTTAACTTAGTTTTAATAAAAATTATATTTCATGCATAAATAATTAAGATCCCTATTTTAACATTTTAAAATCAAATTAAATGTCATGTGTGCTATATAAAATCAATACCTAAGTCTCATGCCACAATTTAGTAAAACAATACAGTCTCTGAATAGCAGAAATTTCAAATAGTGTTCTAAAATACTTTTGAATAAAAAGATCAATCCGAGTCGAGCCCTCTGTATGCCGAGTTTGCATCCTAACCTGGTGGGTTATCTGTAAAGATGGAAATAATAAGGGAGTGGGCTTAAGAAACTCAGTGAGAGTTTAATCACAAGGAAATTGGTGCAAAAAGGTAGACAAATCATACATAATAACAACTTATAGAATACATCACAATTGAATAGAAATTTAGGATATCAATATTTCATATCAACTAATCAATATAATAACTTAGTATTCATAGCCATGTGAATGCTTATGAATGCAATGCAATTTTAATTTATTAGAAAAAGATCCTACCCAACTCTGCTACACACCAGAGTAGGAGTTCCTTAGAACTCCTCTACCTTTAAACCACGTTGTGGATGAACCACTAATTGTTGTAGACGAACTGCTAACGATAAGATTATTGGTGGATGAACCATCCATCAGAGAAGATGAAAGCGGCTAGTACGTTGTGGATGAACCACTGATCATTGCAGATGAACTGCTAACGATAAAAATATTGGTGGGTGAACCATCTATCGGTGAAGTTCAAAGTTGCTAGTACATTGTGGATGAACCACTAGTCATACAAATAAATTTCCAACTAAAATACATTGTGGATGAACCACTGGTCATGCAAATAAACTACTGACTACTTCCTCCATTCATATTGTCCCACCTCATACAATGTGATAACTCTAAATTATATAGATTTCTATAGCATTTTTTTACTTAGAATTTATGCAAATCCTGAGTATTTTGATAGCTAACTATGTGTTTTTAGTACATAATGAGAATGTTGGCACAATTAAAGCAAGATTATAATTTTTGAGTAATTCAGTGTTAAATTCAAATAATTCTACTCTATGTTACTGCATTTTGAAGTTTCATAATTTGTGCTACAATTGCTATAGCTTGGCACACTAATTTGTTCGATGTTTGAAATCAGTATGAGTAGCACATGCACATGAGCTAATATCCATCAACATGGGATGGAAAATATAAGGAATTGGACTCAAATAATCTAGTTTAACCTAGCTTGGAAGTGGGTTGCTCAAAAGAACAAGTTTGCCTTCACATTGGAGCCCAGAACTGTCCATTAAGGGGGAAGGAGCCCAAATTCTACAATGACTTAGTAGAGCAGCCCGATCAATATCAGAATAATTAATTGAAGGTCCTTACATGTGTAAAAAAATTACAAATCAGCCCCAGTTAAACCTCAAGGTTGGCGTCCAACCTATGCTACAAATCAAGCTAGAATCAAACTTGATATCATGAAAAAAAATCAAACCTTTTTTCACAAAATATGGTCAGCCATGCATGAGAGGAATTCAAGGGATGTTCATGCGATTTTTAGCAAACTCCCAAGCTCTCCCTCATGTATAAATATCACCTCTATTCACGTCTCGAATTATTCATTAGGAACTTAACATTCATTCATTTTTCTCTTCTCTCTTCCATGCCTAAGCCCTCCACTTTCTTCATTTTTCCATCCTCTCTTTGAGAGTTCCCTTAGCAAGAAGTTCTTGAGACAAAAACCCTCTTGGTCAGCCACCTCGAGGATTAATTTGCATCGGAGCAATAATGGAATTCAGAGGAAACCACTACGGATAGTTCTCAGGAAATCACCAAATTTATCTCAGAGTTTCTTCTTCGTTTCTCTTTTAATTACTTCTAGTTTATATAAACATGATTACAAATTCTTTAATTTCTTTTTCATTAATAATAATGACTTAAATTTGTTTAGCTAGAATAATTGTAATGTTTTGATTCGATTCGTTCAATTCATATTTATATTGTTCTGTGCCTTAATTGTTTATGCTTCCAATTAAAATCATTCATGTCGTTCATACATTAAGATATGTTTGACTGCATTAGAATTAATCACTTAATCTAAACCAGATGGTGGTTAATAGACATAATAATTATAAGATCCATGTTGTAACAGTCTGATTTTAGGCATAGTCGGAACAGTGGTTTCGGGACCACAAATCTGACGAGGAAAAATTTATTTTTATTATATTTTTATGGTCTACAATTTCATGGAATGATTTCATGAAAATCTCGTTCGAAAATCTCGACGTTTAGACACTCAATTTAGTCAAAATGACTAAATTTTAAAAAGTGTAAAACTTGAGTTCTAGAAGCTAGAAGTGTCCAATTGTTATGAAATTTTAAATTGGAGGTCCTTAAATGATAATTAGACCATTGGATAATTTTTTGGACAAAAATGGACATGAAATGGGTGAAATAGAATATTTTTAAGTTGGGGGTATTTTGGTCATTTGGTAATTAAAAGAATAACAAGGGAAAATAAGCCAAAATTTCTTGTCATCTTCAACCCTTGGTCAAAATTTTGAAGACCACCATGGCTAGGGTTTTTCTCAAGCTTTCCAAGCTCCATAGTAAGTCCGTTCTTGCCCTGTTTTTAACGATTTTTACGTTTCTAAAATCCTCATAACAAGATCTACCTATTTCTACGATTTATTTGAGTTATGATGAAGGTCTAGGGTTGGAACCATGTTATAAATTTGTGCATTTTGATATTTAATGGTATATTATGCATGTTTATGCTTGGAGAAACAACTTTTGCTAAGTGATTTTCGATGAAAATGCTTAAAAGGACTAAATTGTAAAAGTTATAAAATATGTAGTAAAAGTGTGTTTTAGTGGAAATTTTGGGCTGTTATAGTTATGAAAATGGTTCGGCTAGGCTTAAAGTACAAAGAAATTGAACGAAAATCATTTTACGAGCTTAGGGGGAAAAGTGTAAATATGATAAAGTTTAGGGGCAAAAATGTAATTTTGCCATAATATGATTTTTGGGTCACAATGAATAATGTGACTAATAAATAAGGTAAATGTGATGTTATAGATCAAAGAAAACGAGATTCGAGCCTAGAATGAGGGAAAATGAGTAATTAACGGTTAAGTCCCTCTTTGCCATTTTTGGTGTCGAGGTAAGTTTGTATGTTAATAATGCATTGTTCTATTCATGTTTTAAATGGTTTAATATTGTATGAATTGTGATTGACTCTTTGGATGTATTCGACAAAGTTTCAACAAGCGAGAAAATCCCGTTTGAACCTTAGGAATAGTTTAGGATACAAGTGACATGTCACTAGGAACTATATGAGTTGAGCTCATGAGATATGTGATATATGTTTACGTGGTTTCGGGTGCTGGTCTTGTACGTCCTACCGGTGGCTGGGTAGTCTAGCATGTGTTGCGGATACCGACACTTGTGTGAGAGCCTCAGGTAGCTACGCCCCGCCGACACGACTTGTGTGAGCAGGCCCGTGAGTAGCTCGAGAATTAGCTTTTCTATGTTATGTGATATGAGGTATCTTTAGCTACGTATGTGGCACTTATGTGCTAGCCTTCCGTGTATCTGATAGTATTCCAAGTGTTTAACGGGTAAATCAGTGGGTTATTTGACAAGTAAGTCAATGATGAGGAAATATGAGAATGTGCTACGAGTCAGTACAAGTATGTACTTATAACTCATGAGTAAAGGACTCGGTATACTATGAATATGTGGTAAGAATGCACACGAACAAGTTATGCTTGTGAAATATTGATAACCTTGTGACTAATGATCTACATTTATGATGAATGGATGCATGATAAGATTTGAAAATAATCATGTGTTAGGCTTATGAGCATAACTGAGTTGTGATATAGTACGGAGTATATACTTAAGCTGTGATCCATTGGATATGAGAAAAAGGAAGGGCAAGCATAATCATCGATTAAAGTCATTATGAAAACATAGAGAGAAGTGAGCTATAGATATGTGAAAGATTGTTAACCTATATGTCAGAATTATGATTACTCGTAAATGATGTGCATGTTGTTAAGTGAGTTTAAATAACTTGTTAATAAGGTGATGTGCTATAATGGGTAGATTATGGTTTCTAGTCTAATGCCAAGACATGCAATTAGTGTTAGTAAGAATAAAGAATAAGCATTATGAATGCGTAAGTGGTAATCATGGGATTTAATGCAAATTGTAATAATAGTATCCTTATGGATGGATAAAGTAAATAAATGTTAATAGTTGTTTATTATTTGCATAAGGACTTACTAAGTTTTAAGCTTACTCCCCTTTTCTTTCCCATCTCTTATAGGTTAATTTAGCTAGCTCGGGTTGGAGGCCGTCGGAGATGCCATCACACTATCAAGCTACCATCGCGGGTAAAAATGAATACAAACCTCTTAAGTTTATGGCATGTATATGGACTTAGTCAATTGTGAATATGTCATTACGATTTAGCCAAAGATATTGGCTTGTAATGGTTAAGGGTTTGATGTAATGTGAAGCCATGTAAATTGGCTTATATTGATATTTGAGTCATTTTGTATAAGGCCATGAGATGTGGCTCATATTGATTATTGGGTTGTAAGCCTATTTATTTAAGTTTACGTGTGCCCATGCAATTGTAATGTGGTTGGTGGTTGTGTGTATGTGATGAGATGTGTCGTAGCTATGAATGCTTGATGATCTAATTGGGATTTGTTTAGTATGACGATAACCATGGCTTAAATGAGAATTGGTAAGTTGGGCTTGACAAAGTATGAAGTCTTATGCATGTATAAGTAAAGATGAAATGATCACAATCATGCCTTCTTTGTGTATGTTTAAGTGCTCACTTATGCCATGCTAAGTGCCTTTAAAGTCATGTATGTGTATGTGCAAATAAGGATGGTAATTGGCTTGGAAAATAGCCTAAAAGTTTTCTACACGGGTAGACACACGGGCATGTGTCTAGGCCATGTGAGACACACGGTCTGCCCCATAGGCGTGTGATTCGGTCGTGTGTCCCCTGCACCCTAATTAGGTAAAATAGAATGCTCAGTAGTAAATACACAGGCAGAGACACGACCGTGTGTCTCAGCCATGTGAAAGACACAGCCTCAGGACATGGACGTGTGCCCAGGCCGTGTGAAGTCTGCACTTAATTTTTGGAATTTATTTGCCACACGGGCTAAGCACACGGGTGTGTGACTTGGTCGTGTGACCCTAATTGTTTTGATAACATCATAAATAGAGAGTTACACGGGCTGAGGATATGGGTGTGCCCCAAGCCACAAGGGCGTGTGTGAGCACACGGCCAACCCACACGGGTGTGGAACTCCCCAAAATAAGAAAATTTTCTAAGTGTTGTAAAAGTTCTAAAAGTTCTCGGTTTAGTCCTGAACTACACCCAACGTATGTTTTTGGGCCTCGAGGGCCCACATAAGGGACAATATACATGTGAATGGAAAGTTTATGTCTGATAATGCCTCGTACCTGTTCTAGCATCGAATATGGGTAAGAGGTGTTACATTTAGTAGTATCATAGCTATGGTTTAGTTGATTCTCGGACTAACCTAGCGTATGTAAGTCTAGCTATACATGCTATATTACTATTTGTGATAGTGTGATATCTCCCGGCTCTAACAAAATTGTTTTGTTAAGACATAGATGACTTCCAACTGAGTTATTTTCGATAATGCTAAAAATGATATTGAGATAATTGAAATGTGTTTACGATGTGTTGAAATTTGGAAAGGTATGAATAGAAGTTTATGAACATGCATGTGTTAATGTACGAAATAAGATAACCATAAGTTGAAAAATGCAAAAAAATGAAAAGAAACGAAGGTTTATGTTGTGATAAGCCATCCATGTTTGTATGGCATGCATATGATGTTATGTGCCCAACATATTTGATTAAGTGAATATGATAAGTAAACTTACCCAATGGACGGAATGTGTGTGTATGTACACTTGTTTGAATAATGCATAATTAGTATGTCCATATAGTTGAATCTCATGTTTAATTTTTAAATTAGAGAATATATAATGTTTTGTTTTATGACTTTGTTTTGGAACCCTAAATATTATAATGCTATGAAAATTGAATTGGAAGATCAAATTGAGTAGAACGCAGGAGATGAGTACGATCGTTTGATGATGAATTGACGGATAAGACCATGGTTGGACCATGGCGGTACATGTAAATACGTATAAAACCATAGCTAGGCTATGGCATCGTAATAGCGTGTAAGACTATAGCTGGGCTATGGCATCGTAATGGCATGTAAGACCATAGCTGGGCTATGGCATTATGATCCCATGTAAGACCATGTCTGGGACATGGCATTGGCATCGATATGTGATCCCATGTAAGACCATATCTACGATATGGCATTGGGATCGATATGTGATTTCGTGTAAGACTATGTCTAGGACATGGCATCGATATGAGACTTCGTGTAAGACCATAGTTGGACTATGGCATCAAGTAAGCGACGTACTTAAACCTGTAAGACTTTCTCTAATTTGACAAATGTTGGTAAGTAAAATTGAAGTTAAATGTTGGAATTTAATTTTATACTAATATTAAGTTCGAGTAAGTAAATTCATTGTTTGAAATGATGAATGGTAGAAAACATTTGTAAAATAAATAAGCGTGTTAATTTGCTTGGAGTGAACTATGTGATTATGATGATATTACGTTAATGATAAATGCTAAGTCATATGTGTGTATTTATGAGAGTCAAGTTAGAGGCTTTACAACCTCACCTCTTTACCAGTGTTGCTTTTATGACGAAAATTCATGAGAATTATGTTGAATAAGTTTATAAGTGTGAAACTAAAGAGTTCAGTAGTGAAATAATTAGTAATGCATACAAAGATAAGAATAGTTTGGAAAGTGAAAACAATTTTGGAAGAAATATCATAATGTTTTAGAGATTATACAAATTACACAATGTCTCGGTTAAAGAAGAAGCTAATCTCGTCTAATCGACTCATTCAGATAAGATGTCTAAAGCATGTATTTGTTGGAATTTTTCCCGAATTGGTCTTCATTAGTGAATGGAATAATGTGGGACTCATGATGACAGAATTAGTCAGAGAAATGATAATCGAGTAGTAAAGATGTCTGTGTGTGACAATTACAGTTGAAATGAATATGATGATCTTTTTTAGGTATTCTATGTATTCTTTATCCTTAGAGATATGTGTGTGATTGTTTAGTTTTTGATGGAGTTCTTATGTTGTGAGAATGTTAGCCAACTTTAATGTTAGATGAAAGTACCGATAGTCTGTTGATTTATGATTGGAATTGCTTTATCTCTTTGGGATTCTATCCTAATATGTTGGAATGAAGTCAGTGATAAAATTTATGTGAGATTATTCATCTATTTCTACTGGATGTTGTTTTGTTGTATATACATATAAATATTTGGAAAGTGTATTATCTCTGTTACGATGGAATTCCAAAGCTGGAATGTGGTGATTCTGGCATTAGGATTTCTCTAATTTTCATGGAAGAAATTGACATCGGCAAGAGTATAAATGGTGAGAGCACAAGCTTAAATTGTATAGTAATTAAGTTTGAATAAAGTCGATGAGCTCAAACAAGATATTTGTTTCCTCGAACTAATACAGTTGAAAAGATCTTTGATTAACATGTTAAGAGAATTTTGAAAAATTGTGTGTTTGAGCTGTTTTCTCAGCATGAAGAAAAGAGTACATTGATATGTTATTATTCGATAGTTGAAATCAACTCAGTTGTTTTTATTAAAGTGAACCGATTTGTTGAGATGTGATTTGAGTTATATGTATTTAAGTATGTCCTCAACTAAGAGAATAAATTTTGTGCATTCACGAGTATGAAGACGAACATACAGAATGAAAAATCTATAGTTTAGGAAGCATGATAAAAAGATATTCCTATTGGATGTCCTAATCGAATAGTGTTGTTATGAGTTAAAGTTGTATCGATTGATAAAGTCATCATGTTTATTGAAAGGTGGAATGATCTGTGCATGTTAACAAAGCTGAAAGTATTATTAACCGAAGCTTTAGTTCTGAGTCCAGTATGAATTGAGAAAAGAATTTCTAATTTTTCAGTGATGTATTATTGAACAGATCGGAATATGTTTTAACACAAGAATATAAAGTGATAGTTTGTATTTTCAGATGGTTAAAGTCATATTACGAAGAACTGTTCGATTGGTGATATAGAAACGGCCACTTTTATATTTGTGTTATGAGTTCGATGATATTGTATGAACAATGGAAAATGTCATATGCTTTAGAATCCTAATGGTTTAAGGTATCTAATGTTATACAAAAAGATCTGAAGTCTAAGACATTGTTAGTGGATTTAGATATTGAAAGATTTCGAGTAGTTATTGATTTAATCTCTAAGAAAGCAGTTATAGCTACAAATGCCTGGATGGAAAATCTTTGTTTATTTTTGTGAGTACTGGTTACTTGATTGACCTTATTTGGACGGTCTAATTCTAGTTATATTAAATGTTAAAGCGAGGTTTTCCTTACGAAATTGAGAAGCTTAGAAATGTGATAGTGAGCAGTAATCTAAATAAGTTCAGAGTGTGTTTACTTCTGATGTTGAATTTCAGTTCGGACATGACTGCTGTTATTATTGTTACTTCGAGATAGAATTTGCGTACAGTAATCTGAAGTTTATGCAAAAAATTTTGTATGAGGCTTAGTGGTAACTTGTATGTTCATCCCAAAGTAATAAAATGTGCAGTTATATGAAGTAGACGTTCTGGTGATTAAGTATGTACCATGATAATTTCTGAGTTTATGTTTAGGCATCTATTTGTTAGCAAGTAAGCCGAAAATCAAGTGTATTTAGGACTAATATAGTCAGTGATGGTACGGGAGTGATAATGAGATATAGTTACCATAAATTTCGTATCGAGGTTATCATAATCTCCAAAAAGGAAGATGTTATTGGGATTGTGGTTGATTATTTGGCAAAGATCCGTATGATCATTTTAGCATGTGCATAGTTCTTATTTGATAGATCAACTGAGTATGTGTGTTCCGAAGAGAGTAATTCAGATTTTTAATGATATGCTCTAGTGTTGTGTGCTAAAGTTCAAAGGTTATTGGAAAGTGATGTACGAGGTTAAATCGGTTTGTGATTCTGGAAACTTAGTGAAAGTGTTTCATGAAATTTGAAAGCAACTTCTTCTGGTAAGATTTTTGGGGACGAAAATCCCTAAAGGGGGGAGAGTTGTAACAACCTGATTTTGGGCCTAGTCGGAACAGTAGTTTTGGGACCACAAATCTGATGAGAAAAAATTTATTGTTATTATATTTTTATGGTCTACAATTTCATGCAATGATTTCGTAAAAATCTCGTTCGAAAATCTCGACGGTTAAATACTCAATTTAGTCAAAAGGACTAAATTTTAAAAAGTGTAAAACTTGAGCTCTAGAAGCTAGAGGTGTCCAATTGTTATGAAATGTTAAATTGGAGGTCCTTAAATCGTAATTAGACCATTGGATAAATTTTTGGACAAAAATGGGTGAAACAGAATATTTTTAAGTTGGGGGCATTTTGGTCATTTAGTAATTAAAAGAATAAAAAGGGAAAATAAGCCAAAATTTCTTGTCATCTTCAACCCTTGGTCGAAATTTTGAAGACCACCATGGCTAGGGTTTTTCTCAAGCTTTCCAAGCTCCATAGTAAGTCCGTTCTTGCCCTGTTTTTAATGATTTTTACGTTTCTAAAATCCTCGTAACAAGATCTACCTATTTCTATGATTTATTTGAGTTATGATGAAGGTATAGGGTTGGAACCATGTTATAAATTTGTGCATTTTGATATTTAATGGTATATTATGCATGTTTATGCTTGGAGAAACAACTTTTGCTAAGTGATTTTTGATGAAAATGCTTAAAAGGACTAAATTGTAAAAGTTATAAAATATGTAGTAAAAGTGTGTTTTAGTGGAAATTTTGGGCTGTTATAGTTATGAAAATGGTTCGGCTAGGCTTAAAGTACAAAGAAATTGAACGAAAATCATTTTACGAGCTTAGGGGGAAAAGTGTAAATATGATAAAGTTTAGGGGCAAAAAAGTAATTTTTCCATAATATGATTTTTGGGTCACAATGAATAATGTGACTAATAAATAAGGTAAATGTGATGTTATAGACCAAAGAAAACGAGATTCGAGCCTAGAATGAGGGAAAATGAGTAATTAACAGTTAAGTCCCTCTTTGCCATTTTTGGTGTCGAGGTAAGTTTGTATGTTAATAATGCATTGTTCTATTCATGTTTTAAATGGTTTAATATTGTATGAATTGTGATTGACTCTTTAGATGTATTCGAAAAAGTTTCAACAAGCGAGAAAATCCCGTTTGAACTTTAGGAATAGTTTAGGATACAAGTGACATGTCACTAGGAACTATGAGTTGAGCTCATGAGATATGTGATATATGTTTACGTGGTTCCGGGTGCTGGTCTTGTACGTCCTACCAGAGGCTGGGTAGTCCGGCATGTGTTGCAGATACTTGACAGCTTGTGTGAGTAGCCCGTGTAGCTACGTCCTGACCTACAGCTTGTGTGAGCATACCCGTGAGTAGCTCGAGAATGAGCTTTTCTGTGTTATGTGATATGAGGTATCTTTAGCTACGTATGTGGAACTTATGTGCTAGCCTTCCGTGTATCTGATAGTATTCCAAGTGTTCAACGGGTAAATCAGTGGGTTATTTGACAAGTAAGTCAATGATGAGGAAATATGAGAATGTGCTACGAGTCAGTAAAAGTATGTACTTATAAATTATGAGTAAAGGACTCGGTAAACTATGAATATGTGGTAAGAATGTACACAAACAAGTTATGCTTGTGAAATATTGATAACCTTGTGACTAATGATCTACATTTATGATGAATGGATGTATAATAAGATTTGAACATAATCATGGGTTAGGCTTATGAGCATAACTGAGTTGTGATATAATACGGAGTATATACTTAAGCTGTGATCCATTGGATATGAGAAAAAGGAAAGACAAGCATAATAATCGATTAAAGTCATTATAAAAACATTGAGAGAAGTGAGTTATAGATATGTGAAAGATTGTTAATCTATATGTCAGAATTATGCAATTAATGTTAGTAATAATTGTATCCTTATGGATGGATAAAGTAAATGAATGTTAATAGTTGTTTATTATTTGCATATGGACTTACTAAGCCTTAAGCTTACTCCCCTTTTCTTCCCCATCTCTTGTAGGTTATTTTAGCTAGCTCGGGTTAGAGGTCGCTGGAGATGCCATCACACTATCAAGCTACTATCGTGGGTAAAAATGAATACAAACCTCTTAAGTTTATGGCATGTGTAGGGACTTAGTCAATTGTGAATATGTCATTAGTCAATTGTGAATATGTCATTACGATTTAGCCAAAGATATTGGCTTGTAATTTTAAGGGTTTGATGTAATGTGAAGCCATGTAAATTGGCTTATATTGATATTTGAGTCATTTTGTATAGGGCCATGAGATGTGGCTTATATTGATTATTGGGTTGTAAGCCTATTTATTTAAGTATGCGTGTGCCCATGCAATTGTGATGTGATTGGTGGTTGTGTGTATGTGATGAGATGTGCCGTAGCTATGAATGCTTGATGATCTAATTGGGATTTGTTTAGTATGATGATAACCATGGCTTAAATGAGAATTGGTATGTTGGGCTTGACAAAGTATGAAGTCTTATTCATGTATAAGTAAAGATGAAATGATCACGATCATGCCTTCTTTGTGTATGTTTAAGTGCTCACTTATGCCATGCTAAGTGCCTTTAAAATCATGTATGTGTATGTGCAAATAAGGGTGGCAATTGGCTTGGACAATAGCCTAAAAGTTTTCCACACGGGTAGACACACGGGCATGTGTCTAGGCCGTGTGAGACATACGGTCTGCCCTATAGGCGTGTGATTCGGCCGTGTGCCCCATACACCCTAATTAGGTAAAACAGAATGCTCAGTAGTAAATACACAGGCAGAGACACGGCCGTGTGTCTCAGCTGTGTGAAAGACACAGCCTCAAGACATAGGCATGTGCCCAGGCCGTGTGAAGTCTGCACTTAATTTTTGGAATTTAATTCGCCATACGGGCTAAGCACACGGGCATATGACTTGGCCATGTGACCCTAATTGTTTTGATAACGTCATAAACAGAGAGTTGCACGGGCTGAGGACACAGGTGTGTGTGACCACACGGCCTACCCATACGGACGTGTAACTCCTCAAAATAAGAAAATTTTCTAAGTGTTGTAAATGTTCTAAAAGTTCTCAGTTTAGTCCTGAACTACACCCAATGTATGTTTTGGGCCTCAAGGGCCCATATAAGGGATGGTATACATGTGAATGGAAAGTTTATGTCCGGTAACACCTCGTACCCTATTCCGGCGTTGAATTCGGGTAAGGGGTGTTACACATGCTTAATTCATATCCTAACCAAAATGAATTGAAGGTTCGTAATAATTTCAAAAGAACACTATTACCTTGCATAAATTTAGATTTACGTAATTAAATTGTTTCAAACCAATGCAATATGAAATGTTTATGACAGATCAATACGGTAGCAATAACATACTTATAAAAAGTCGATATAGTAGCAATTATCATGCTTATAATAGACCAATACGGTAGCAATAAACATGCTCGTGACAAGTTGGTACAATAGCAATTAACATGCTTATAATAGATAATTACAGTAGCATTAAACTAGTTTAATGTGTATTTAGTTTAACAGTAGCGGTAGATATGTATAACATGCAATCAACATCATCATGGTATGCATAACATTATTAGTTCATCAACAATATAGTGATAGTGAGCATGTAACAATCACATATCATGCACATATAATAATAATTCAGTCAATCATATCATATATTCTAACATTATTCATATTACTAGGGACTCAATTGAATGAAAAAAATACTAAAAATAGTTCAGGGACTATTCAGAGACTAATTGAGCAATTCATAAAATTCTAGGAAAAAGTGTAAAATAGATGTCATAATGCCCTATAGAAAATGCAAAAACTAGCCTATAGGGGAGACACGACCTTGTAGCAGGCCATGTGGACGAGTGTTGGCAATGTGGTTCACAAACTAGCCTAGGGTTTGCAGGGCACATAGTTGTGGGGGGTCGTGTGGTCCACCTGTGTGGTCCACACGCCCGTGTGGGAGACTGTGTGGCCCTAAACCTACACACATTTTGCCTAGATTCAATTGATAAAGAACAGAAACCTTTCATCGAGAGACCGATCGACGTTTCTTATGCTCAATTCTAATCTAATTCACCTAAATCAGGTCCTTCAAGTGACATTTACACACGATTTAACGATTGATTTCAATATTTATCAAGATTATCAAAAGATTTATCAAGAACTGAAAAAGATTGTTTAATCAAATGTAAGGTTAGCGTCGAATAAAAAATACCATGAAAATTCAGGATCTAAACATCAGAAACGAGATGTACTTACTAAGTCTTGGTAGGATGCTATTGACAATAATTACAAGACTGATAGAGAGAATGATTGAATGGAAGATTATTTGATTCGGGAAAGCAAAATAATTATCAATAATTAAGATAAAAATATGGTGTAAAGAAAAGGGAATAAAAAGAGAATAAATAGAAACATGGAGAGCAAATTCTATTAGGATTTGAAAAGGGACGATATGAAAATTTAATTAGAAAGAGAAGAGAAAAGATGATAGAATTCTAATTCTATTAGGATTTTGAAAAAGAGCAAAATATGAATTCTAATTAGGAAAGAATTGGTTAAATTCTTAGGGTTTACAAACACTTAGCGGCAGACTTTTAAAAAGAAAAGGAAGGGAAGGGTGGAGCTCAAACCTAGGCTTTCTAAGGGGGGAAACTAATGCTTAAGCATTGGGCTATCGCCCATTTCTTGTTAAGTTTTATCCCTGACCAAATATATTTTAGATGTGGTTTCCATCCTAGGTTGCTGAAAATAAAAAGGAAATAAATTGTAACACCCCACACCTGTGCCCTACGCCGGGACGGAATACGAGGCATTACCTAACTTGAACTCATGCATACAAATGTTCAGGGGTTTTCACACGGTTCGACACACGCTCGTGTCCATGGACCGTGTCCCTCACATGGCCATGACATGCTCGTGTCTTAGCCCTTGTGCAAAAACCTGGACATTCTGTTTCTGACATCAGCAATCCTTAAGGGCCACACAGCCAAGGCACACACCCGTGTGCTAGGCCATGCCCTTTACACCGCTAAGACACACGGATGTGTCTCTGCCCATGTGTTTATTACCATACATACTGACTTGTAAATTTTATGTGCAGGGGACACACAGCCGAACAGCACACCCATGGAGTTGACCATGTGTCACACACGACCTAGACACATGCCTGTGTGTCTACCCATGTGGACAAAATAAGGCTATTTACCAAGCCTCTTTGCCCCCTTACATACACCTATCTACACAAGATCAACCAAGACTAATACAAGCATAACATACATAGCCAAAACAACCACAACCATTAGAAATTTGCACCAAATGCATTGAATAATAATTAGTATTAGCCAACATTTGTGGCCTATACAAAATGAATATCACATCTATCATATGAGCCAACATATTGTGGCTAACTAAAAAAACACTAAACAAAAGATTCGAGTCTCTATACATGCCAGAGTCAAAACAATTTAAACTGGTTATACCAAGGCCTCAGGTGATAGTGTAATCGAAGCTTTGGACGTCAATGGATCCCCGATACTAGCTTGGCGGCACTATAAGGAAAGAAAAGAAATGAGGGTAAGCGTGGGAGCTTAGTAAGTACATACATGCAAATAAAGTGAAATAAAAAAAAACATATTCATCAAACGATAATTTGTCATGCGTTAAAGATGTAAATCACTTAAACTTCTCTATCTTACTCTTCCTTTGGTTCATGTATACTTAATGCATCTTGTCACATACGTAGGCCCTATCCATGAGTTTAGTATACATACCTCATCGAAATTTTCACCAACTAAATCCTCGAGTTACCCGTTGAACACTCGGAATACTCATTAACACATGGGGAGTTTGCACCTAAGTGCCATATAAGTAGTCGGGGCTACCTTGTACTATGAAATGCTCATATTTTGAGCTACTCACGGGCCTTTTTATCAAGCCAGTACCCGGACCCCATAGCTATGATGTAACATTGGCTCGTTGAGCTACTCACGGGTTTGTACACAAAGTCAGTACTCGGACCCATGTTACATATAACATTCATCTCATGAACTCAGACTTAACTCATGAGTTCAGACCACACAATTCTTATGACATACCCCTTTGTATCCTATGCTATGTCTGAGGTTCAACGGGATTTCATATCTAACCGAATAGCATCGCTCTTGCTCACAATGTAATTTACTCTCATAACACATCATTTATACTTTCATGGCAACACGTAGAATTTAGATACATGATAAAAATAAACCAATTACACATATATTATCAAAATATTCCAAAGTAAGCTTCAATAACACATTATTCACATATGTACTTACCTCGATACAAAATGATGAAGATGAGCTTAATCCTTGTAAACTTTGTTCTTACCCCGATCAAGACCCGAATCACGCTTCTCTTGATCTAAATTAATAGAATTCATTCATTTTATCAGCACATCAATTTAGACACTCAAAAATTCATAATTGAGCAAAATGACCATTTTCCCCTAGATTTTTACAAAATGACCATTTTACCCCTAGGTCTAAAAATCAATTTTTATCGAATGTTTTAAGCATAGTCGAACTCTCTTTACTCTTATAGCAGCCCAAAATTTCTACTATTTCACAAATTTAACACCTATTTTACAACTTATGCAAAATGGTCCTTCTAGGTGTTTTCCATGGAAATCACTTTACAAAAGTTGTTTATTATACATCCAAGACTCATTTCCTTCCATAAAAATTTAGAAAAAAACCTAAATGCTCTCATGGAAAAACCCTAGACTTTCAACCATTTTGTAAAATAGTCCCCTCATTTGAAAGCTCATAATACAAGGGTCTCAAAAATGTAAAAATCATCAAGAAAAGTCATGAAAATCACTTACTTGTGAAGGCTTAAAGTTGCTGAAATTTTCAATCTTCAAAAACCCCTCTAATGGCTGAATTTTTGGTGGGAGAAGAAAGAGTGAAGAGATGAAACCTTTATTTTGTTTATTATATTAAAGCTAGTCAAAATTGGTGACCAAAACACTTTCTCTTCACTTTGTCCCCTATGACCGGCCAGCCTAAGCATTGGGGGTCTAATTGCTCTATAAAGGCCCCCAATTTAAGTTCTTTAGCTAATTGACACCCTTATCTATCAAAATAGGACTTTTGCACTTTATGCGATTTAGTCCTTTTTCGCAATTAAGCAAACAATCACTAAAATTAATTCACCAAAATTTTCATGCACCTATATAATCATGCTAAAATACATAAAATAATATTAAAAAATAATTTCTTTGACCTTGGGTTAGTGGTTTCGAAACCACTATTCCGACTAGCCCTAAAATCAGGCCGTTACATAAATAGGAGGAAGGAAGCTCGAACTTGGGTCACTAAGGATGTCACTAGACACTTAACCACTCATCCTTATTCTTTTTCTTATCTTCCCATTACAATTAACACCTTATATTTTGGGGTGTGACAACTAGGGTTGGAATCAAAGGCATAGCTTGAGGCAGAGAAGGGCATATGTCGAAATTGGGCTCTCCGACTATCAAAACCACAAAATCAAAGTTTGAAGAACCTAAAAGTTTGAGGATTTTTTGAAAAGTTTTATGGTTGAATTTGAAAAATCAAGTTGCATAAAAAGAGGAGGAGATTTTGGGCTATTTGTCGGAGGTCCCCATCATCCAATGATAAACAACAATGGTAAACAAAAAATCTAATTATTTTTAGAAAAATAAAGTAAAAAAAGGAAGAGAGGGGGCACACGTTGGAGAAGAAGAGTGTTATTAAGTCAAGTTAAAATATAAAATTAATTAATTAATTTTTAATATATCTGTAACGCGCCAAATTCTCTTATATCTACTTCTGTTTAATTTTGACACAATTATGTATCTGCTTTAGTGATTAAGTGTTCTGGGTGTGTGTGAGAGGTCCCAAGTTCAAGCCTTGCATTTGGTAAATTTTGGTATTTTTCTGACTTAATCTCTATTCTTGCTTAGTGGGCTTATATTTGATTACTTGTAATTTCATATTAGAATGGGCTTTCTGGTTTGGTGGTTAGGTGGAGTGTGAGTTTGCTGGAGGTCTTGAGTTTGAATCTTTGTGCAAGCGTGATTGTTAATATTTTTGCTACATTGGCTTATAAAGTTCCAATTTTATCAAGAAACCTGAGTAGTGAGGAGTTAAGGGAGATCAAAGTTTGTTTTTTTATTATTTTGTTTCCCTAAAATCCCTTTTTCCTTTTTTACGTTTCTGTGCTCCCATATTCCCCGTCCATTTTTTTATTTTCTTTCTTCCCCTTTTCCTTTTCGGTTTAAATTCGTTTCCCTTTTGGCGCAATTTCCTACTGATTTCGTTTGGCGAAGAACAAGTCTTGGCTGGGGTTCTTACAACATTCTGAGTGTTTGGAGTTCAATTCGTCGACGGTTCTAGTAGGCTTGGGGTTGCTGTAGCGTCTTAAACGAACTAGGTATGTACCTAGAAACGCAAAAAATGAGGTCTCAGCAAAAGTCAAAAAAGGCCATTGTCGACACCACACGGGTATGTGGTCACCCGTGTGGTAGACCGTGTGAGAGGACACGGCTATGTGATCGACGAAGGCATGGCTGTGCGTAGTACACGGCCGTGTAGTGGCTCAAGTGTGTCTATGTGGGCCCACACAGGCATGACACACGGTCGTGTCACTTAATGGGCCAGGCCGTGTGGGCGACACGGGCAAGGCCAACCTGGGCGTGTGGGCCCACATGGGCAAGCCACACGGACATGTGGGCCAATTTATCTAAATTTTTCCCCAGGATTGCAGGGTTGTTCCAAACGACTGTGAACCTACTGTAGGCTCGGTAAGGGCTGACTAAACCCTAAATTGTATGATCTGATTGACTAATATGCTATTCTGAGCATGTTTGATGATTGACTAGAATGATTGTCTGTTATCTGTTATTGAAAGCATGATTATCTATAAATTTTGTATGTATGTTCTGATATCTAATTTTGGGGGTTGGGATGATATATTTCTGGAGAAAGTGTCTGAAAGGTGGATTATGCCTAATATCTAGCAGCATAGCTGCAATATATCTGTTATTTCTAATATGTGCCACATCGGTACATCTTGGTGTGTAAGGCTGGGTAGGTGTTTTAAACCCCATATGATGTGTAGGGATGGTCAGAGATAGTGTGTAGGGATTAGGGGTAGGATATCTGATTTCTGATTTTGATGTGTATATCTATATCTGTATCTAAGATGGGCTTAGGCCCAAATATTATTTGTATTTGAAATGGGCTTAGGCTCTAATTTGCATCTGTATCTGTGATGGGCTAAGGCCCAAATTTGTATCTGATTGATTCTGATTTTCTATTGTGTGTATGCTTAAATCTATGGGGTTGCACACTGAGTTTACATAAACTCAACCTTTCTGTTTATTCTGTTCAGGTAATCCACAAAGTTTGACAAATTGGTGCAGCGGAGGACTCGACGATGACCACTCACCATAACTGTCTAATTTTATTCTGTTTATAGTTTTTATTTAAGTTTGGCATTGAGATTTGAGAGTTGTGTTTTTCTGGGACTCTCTAAACTGTTAATACTTTTTGGTTGGGTTTTTGGGTTTGGATTTAACTTATTTTTCACTATAACGGTTTTTTTATCTAAAAAAACGTTTTCTAAAAATATCGTATAGTTTTTCCTGAACTAAACGATTTTGTAAGCTTTCGCTAAAAACACATTTTATCTTTAAATGATCAAATGAAAGAGAGCTTTGAAATTAATAAGAGCGATGAAGGCTAATGAATTGGAAATATTTTAACTTAACAACAACGGTTTTCCAATCCTTTTCATGTGACACCTCCGGATTCGGCCATAACGTCTAGGCCGGGTATAGAGTGTTATATTTAGTGGTATCAGAGTTAGGTTGTAAAACTCGACTGTGAATTTTGGGTTCCAAATTTTAATTTTTAAGAAATGGTTTTCAAATAATTTTTAAATATGCCGTATTAAGCACGTGGTACACTGAGTCTCCAGTGCCGATCCTGTAAGTATTCTAAAACCTAGATAATTTATTTTAAAATACTATAGATAGTATACACTGAAAACACTATAGTTAATAGTCCTTGAAAACTGTACTGAAACGAATAGAGACCGAAACTTTTAGAAACATTATTGAACTTCTGATATTTATTACATAAAACGTCTGTTAATAAATATTAAACTGATGCATAAAAAATATTAAACTGATGCATAAAACTCTTAATGTAGATAATTCCAAAAATACAATGAGCGCACGAGGTATCCGTGGACGTGCTACTCGAGGCCGAGGTAAAAGCCGTAGGGGGCTCGAGTAGAGTCCTCATCTCTGGGCAGCATGCCACATCAAGACATGAGTGAGACACCTGTGTCACATACTACTGAGACTGGGTCTTAGAGCCACTCAGCTGGGGAAGACGCACTGTCCCAAGCCATGCTGAGGATATTGGAAAGGGTCGCTGGACCCAATTCTAGATTTTGGGCCCTAGGGTCATTAACTGAGCGACTCTGGTCTAATGGAGTTGAGTTGTTTATAGGCATCACAGGAGTCGCCCCTAATATAGCTGAGTATTTGTTGGAGGCCACTGAGAGGATTATGGATGATTTTGACTGTACCCCCGAGCAGAAATTGAAGGGTACAATCTCTTTGCTTTGCGATGAGGCGTACCAGTGTTGGTTGACTGTTAAGGAAGGCAATCAGCCTGACCGTTTGACTTGTGAGTTCTTTAAGACTACGTTTCAGAGTAAATATGTGGGAGCCAGCTATGTTGATGCTAGGAGGCATGAGTTTCTGAACCTCACACAAGGTATCGACCTGTGGTCGAGTGTAAGGCCAAATTCTTGAGGCTGAGCTGTTATGCTCGAGGCATGGTGGTGGATGAGTATGAGAGGTGTGTTCGATTTGAGGATGATTTAAGGGATAATCTGAGTTTCTAATAGCTTCACAGAGGGACCGTGAGTTCACGGTACGAGTGGAGAAAGCAAAGATTGCTGAGAATGTTAAGCGCGCGAAGCGCCAGAGCAGAGACCGTGAGAGAGGTAAGAACAAGAGGGATTCGGAGCCCTCGAGTTCTATGCAGAGGCCTAAGAAAAAGGCCAGATTTGATGGGCTAGTTAGGGTGGGGACCCTTGTTGCTTCTACTCGGATACTGCCATGTGGAGATTGTGGTAGACGCCATCCGGGCGAGTGTTAAAGAACGATCGGGGCTTGCTTGAGGTGTGGGTCCCTTGAACACCACATTTGGGAGTGTCCGTTGAGGACTGATCAGGTGCAAGCTTCGACATCAGGTCTTGCGCAAGCTTAGAGAGTAGTTCAACAACCACCTAGGGGTCGTGGTTAGGCTAGGGTTGGTAATGGTATGGGCTGAGGACAGAGAGCACTGGGCAGAGGTGCTGGTTAGACTGAGGTGAGACAGCCTGCTATAGTTTATGCTACACGTCACCGAAAAGATAGAGATGCTCCCAACATCATCACTGGTATGTTCCTTATATTTGATATACCTTACATTGCTCTGATAGACATAGGATCTACTCATTCCTATATAGCTAGTTCAGTTTTTGAAAACTTGGGGATTTCGGTTGAGAGCACTATGAGTAAGGTCACTGTATTGTGTCCGTTAGAGCAATCTGTGGAAGTTAGCAAACTTTATAGGGATGTTCCTTTAGTGATTGAAGGGACTATTTTTCTAGCGGAACTGATGGAGCTTTCGTTTGGGGAATTTGACTTGATTCTGGGTATGGACTGGTTGGTCAAGCACTGAGTCAGTTTGGATTGCGTAATTAAAAGGGTTGTATTAAGAACTGAAGGGGAAGATGAGGTGGTTGTGATTGGAGAGTGTCGGGGTTATTTGTCGAATGTTATCTCCGCGCTTGTGGTTGAAAAACTAGTTCAGAAAGGATGTGAGGAATTTCTGGCCTATATTAGAATTTCTAAATTTGAGGGTTGTTCTTTAGGAGATACCAGAATTTAAGGGATTTTTCGGATGTTTTTCCTGAGAAGCTACTGAGTTTACCTCTGAGCCGTGAAGTGGAATTTGGGATTGATCTTCTTCCTAGTATAGCTCCAGTGTCTATCGCTCCCTATTGTATGGCACCGAAGGAGCTTATCGAGCTTAAGGCTCAACTGTAGGAGTTGTTGGACCGTGGTTTCATTCGTCCTAATATGTCTCTGTAGGGAGCACCAGTGCTGTTTGTTAAGAAAAAGAATGGGACCATGAGGATGTGCATAGATTATCAGCAGTTGAACAAGCTAGCCATTAAGAATAAGTATCCACTTCCGAGGATCGACGACTTATTTGATCAGTTTTGAGGGGCTTCTGTGTTCTCTAAGATCGATCTCCACTTAGGGTATCATTAGTTGAGGGTTAAAGAGGTAGACGTGCATAAGACTACATTTAGGACTCGTTATAGACATTACGAGTTCCTAGTTATGCCTTTTAATTTCACAAATGCACCGACTGCATTTATGGATCTGATGAACCGAGTGTTTCAGCCCTATCTTGATCACTTTATCGTGGTTTTTATAGATGATATCCTGGTGTATTCTAAGACTGAGGATGACCATGTGAAAATCTTAGGGCAGTGCTTCAGACTTTGAGAGAGAAATAGTTCTACGCTAAATTCAGTAAGTGTGAGTTTTTGGCTTTGTGAAGTGACTTTTTTGGGGCACATAATGTCTGCTGAGGGGATCCGAGTCAATCCAAGAAAGATTGAGGGTGTGTTGGATTAGAAACAGCCCAAGAATGTGTCTGAAATTTGCAGTTTTCTGGGTCTGACAGGGTACTATCAGCTTTTCGTGGAGGGGTTTTCTTTGATTGCAGCTCCTCTTACTAAGCTTTTGTGTAGAGGTGTTCCCTTTTTTTGGACTAATGCGCAACAATCAAGCTTCGAGAAGCTCAAGTCTATTCTGACTCAAGCTGCTATTCTGATACAGCCTGAATCTAGGAAGAAGTTTATCGTGTACAGTGATGCGTTGCACGTCAATTTGGGATGTGTTCTGATGCAGGATGGTAAGGTTGTGGTATATGCATCCCGTCAGCTTAAGACACACAAGGGGAATTATTCGACGCATGATCTGGAGTTGGCAGCAGTTATTTTTGCTTTAAAAATTTAGAGGTACTATCTGTATGGTGAGAGGTGTATCATCTACATTGATCACAAAAGCTTCAAGTATCTCCTTACTCAGAAAGAGTTGAACCTTAGGTAGCGTCATTGTATTGAGCTGCTCAAAGATTATGACTGTTCCATCGAATATCATCCTGGTAAGGCCAATGTGGCAGCCGACGCTCTAAGCTGAATACTGATATCTGATTTAAGGGCGATGTTTGCTCACCTTAGTCTATTTGATGATGAGAGTCTATTAGCCGAGTTGCAGGTTAAGCCGACTTAGATTGACCAGATTCGAGATAAAAAATTGGAAGATGAGTCATTGGGTTTGCGGTTCCGTCAGGTTGAGAGTGGTAGCACTTCTGATTTTGGACTGAATAATGATGGGGTACTCTATTTCCATGGTCGTATTTGTGTTCCGAACGATGTGGATCTGAGGTAGTCTATTTTGAGAGAGGCACATAGTAGCCCTTATGCTATGCATCCCAGTTGTAATAAGATGTATTGCGATCTTTTTGAGTTACACTGGTGGCCGGGTTTGAAACGAGAGGTTACAGATTTTGTGGCTCGATGTTTGACGTGTCAGCAGGTTAAGGTTGAACACCAATTGCCTTCAGGTTTGCTACAGCCGGTTAAGATTCTCCTATGGAAGTGGGAATGAGTGACGATAGATTTTGTTAGTGGGTTGCCCTTAACACCCACAAAGAAAGATTTTGTTTGGATCATTGTAGATCAATTGACCAAGTCTGCTCACTTTATACTGGTTTGGACTGATTATTCTCTATAAAAGCTAGCGAAGTTGTACATTTCTGAGATAGTAAGACTGCATGGAGTTCCAGTCTCGATCATTTCTTGTAGAGATCCTCGTTTTACTTCTCAATTCTGAAAGAAATTGTACGAGGCTCTGGGTTCAAGGTTGGACTTCAGTATTGCGTTCCATCCTCAGACCAATGGTAAATCTGAGAGGGTGATTCAAATACTGGAGGATATGCTTCGGAGTTGTGTGATTGATTTTCGTAGGAGTTGGGAGGATTATCTGACACTAGCTGAGTTCGCCTACAATAACAGTTTCCAGTCAAGTATTCAGATGGCACCTTACGAGGCTCTGTATGGTCGTAAGTGTCGTACTCCTTTGTGTTGGACTGAGTTTGGCGAACGACGAGTTTTGGGTCCTGAGTTGGTTTTTGAAACTGAGGATAAGGTTCAACTGATTCGAGATCATCTAAAAACGGCTTCTGACAGACAGAAGTCTTATGCAGATCTAAAAAGACGTGAGATTGAGTACTCTGTGGGGGACTTTGTGTTTCTTAAGGTCTTTTCGTGGAAGAAAGTTTTGAGGTTCAGTCAGAAGGACAAGTTGAGCCCTAGGTTTATTGGACCGTACCGAATTTTGAAGCGGGTGGGACCAGTTGCTTATCAGTTGGAGTTACCCCCTAAGCTAGACCATATTCATGATGTGTTTCACGTCTCGATGTTGAGGGGGTACCGTTATGACCCATCCCATGTCATCTCGATTGAGGAGATCGAGGTTAGGCTGAATTTGACCTTTGAGGAGGAGCCGGTTCAGATTTTGGAGTGAGACTTTAAGGTTTTGAGGAAGAAGTCCATTCCATTAGTGAAGGTTCTATGGCGAAATCATAGCACTGGGGAGGCCACATGGGAACATGAGGACTCGATGCGTCAGTAGTATTCTCATCTATTCTGACTAAGTAAATTTTGAGGTCGAAATTTCTTTTAGAGGGGTAGACTTGTAAAGCCCCAAATTTTCTTATATCTACTTCTGTTTAGTTTTGACATAGCTGTGTATCTGTTTCAGTGGTTAAGTGTTGTGGGTGTGTGTGAGAGGTCCCAAGTTCAAGCCTTACATTTGGCAAATTTTGGTATTTTTCTAACTTAAGACCTATTCTTGCTTAGTGGGCTTATATTTGATTACTTGTAATTTCATATCAGAATGGGCCTGCTGGTCTGGTGGTTAGGTAGAGTGTGAGCTTGTTGGAGGTCTTGTGTTTGAATCTTTGTGCAAGCGTGATTGTTAATATATTTGCTCCGTTGGCTTATAGAGTTTCAGTTTTATCAGGAAACCTGAGTAGTGGGGAGTCAGGGGATATCAAAGTTTATTTTTATTTTTTTTATTTTGTTTTCCCAAAATCTTTTTTTCCTTTTTTACGTTTCTATGCTCCCATCTTCCCAGCCCATTTTTTTCATTTTCTTTCTTCCCATTTTCCTTTTCGGTTTCAATTTGTTTCCCTTTTGATGCAATTTTCTGCTGATTTCGTTCGGTTAATAACAAGTCTTGGCTGGGGTTCTTGCAGCATTTTGAGTGTTCGGAGTTCAATGCGTTGAAGGTTCTGCTGGGCTTGGGGTTGCTGTAGCATCTTAAACGAACCAAGTGTGTACCCGAAATGCAAAAAAATGAGGTCTCGATAGAAGCTAAAAAGACCACTGTCGAAGCCATACGAGCGTGTGGTCACCTGTGTGGTAGGCCGTGTGAGAGGACACGGCCGTGTGATCGACGAAGGCATGGTCGTGCGTAGCACACGACCGTGTGGTGGCTCGAGTGTGGCCATGTGGGCTGCACGGGTGTGTGAGCCCACATGGGCATGACACATGGGCATGTTGCTTATTGGGCCAGGCCGTGTGGGCGACACGGGCAAGGCCAATCTGGGCGTGTGGGCCTACATAGACAAGCCACATGGGCATGTGGGCCCATTTATCTGAATTTTCCCCCAAGGTTGCACGGGTCGTTCCAAATGACTGTGGACCTACTGTAGGCTCGGTAAGGGCTGGCTAAACCCTAAATCATATGATCTAATTGACTGATATGCTATTCTGAGCATGTTTGATGATTGACTAGAATGACTGTCTGTTATCTGTTATTGAAAGCATGATGATCTCTAAATTCTATATGTATGTTCTGATATCTGATTTTTGGGGTTGGGATGATATATTTTTGGAGGAAGTGTCTGAAAGGCAGATTATGCCTAATATCTGGCAGCATGGCTGCAATATATATGTTATTTCTGATATGTACCGCATCGGTACATCTTGGTGTGTAGGGCTGGGTAGGTGTTTTAAACCCCACATGGTGTGTAGGGATGGTCGGAGATGGTGTGTAGAGGATGGGGGTAGGATATTTGATTTCTGATTCTGATGTGTATATCTATATCTGTATCTGGGATGGGCTTAGGCCCAAATATGTATTTGTACCCGAAATGGGCTTAGGCCCGAATTTGCATCTGTATCTGTGATGGGCTCAGGCCCGAATTTGTATGTGATTGATTCTGACTCTCTATTGTGTGCATACTTAATTATGTGGGGTTACACACTGAGTTTACGTAAAAACTCACTCCTTTCTGTTTATTCTGTTTAGGTAATCCACAGAGTTTGGCGAATCCGTGCAGGGGAGGACTTGACGGTGACCACTCGCCATAACTGTCTAATTTTATTTTGTTTATAGTTTTTATTTAAGATTGGCATTGAGATTTGAGAGTTGTATTTTTCTGGGACTTACTGGACTGTTTAAAACTGTTTGGTTGGGTTTTTGGGTTTGGATTTAACTTACTTTTCACTATAACGGTTTTTATCTAAAAACATGTTTTCTAAAAATATCGAACAGTTTTTCCTAAACTTAATGATTTTATAAGCTTCTGCTAAAAACACGTTTTATCTCTAAATGATCAAATGAAAGAAAGCTTTGAAATTAATAAGAGCGAGAAAGGCTAATGAACTGGAAAGATTTTAACTTAACGACAACGGTTTTCCAACCCATTTCATGTGACACCTCCGGATTTGGCCATAACGTTTAGGCCGGGTTTGGGGTGTTACAATATCAATTTTTTTTATGTTTATTTAATATTTTAGACCTTAAAAAGGAAAAATAAATGAAAATCCTTCTTCCATGCTCATTTAACTTTTTCCTCTTACCATATTGGCAAGTGGCACTCGTTAAGTAGTCCACGTGACAACTTTTTTCAATACGTAACACCATTAGAGGGAGGTGCTAGATTGATGGATGAAAATAAAGTTCAAATACCACATTGAACATTTAAAAAGTAGAGGTACCAAATTAAAATTTTTGTTAAAATTATTTTTTGTTAGTATCCCTTAATTTTTTTTATTGTTTTAGTAGAGTTTTCTTAACCATAAAAAATTGAGGTCAAATGAGTTAAATGGGATTTCTTTTTTAGTTGGTGATGTTAATAAAAATTTGAGCCTCATGTGTTTTCTTTTGTAAAAGCTATCTCCGAAGATTTATATAATCACAATTATGATATTTTACGTACATTTCGTTTTCTTTTTACTTCTTTTGTATTTGGAAAAAGGACACGAAACTAAAATGATAAATTCAGATTCTAATCTGTTCCAAAACTTCCTGTAAAAAGAATGGATTAAAATATTAGTTTTAACAATTTTTATATGGGTAAAGTATATAGTTAGTCATTTAATTTTAATTTTTTTTATGTTAATCACTAAAACAAATTTAAATATTACACTGTCGTTAGATTATTTTCTCATTTTAGTCACGCATCGTTAATTTGCCTAACAACATTATTATTGTGTAATTGTTTTAGTCACTCATTTTAGTCAACTTTCTTATTTTAATTACTCATTTTATCTTTATAATTTTTTATATTTTCTTCTTCAAAATGAATTTTACTTTTTCCATTAAAATGAGAAAAACTTACATTTTCACATAAAATTGAATTACTCAAGAAATGAAGTGTTGAAAGATGTCCACAGATATTTCAACTTCTCCTATAAATCAATTAGCCATAAAAAAAAAACCAACCCACCATGAGAAATATAATAATAAAGTAAAATTGTTTTAATTAAAGGGAAAAAATGAAATTAAAAAATTTAAAAAATATTGTTTTTTCCAATAGGGTGGCATAAGGGGCAGGCAGGCCATGACCCTTTGGTTTGGTAAAACTTCTTCTTTTTAATCTTTTAAAATTTTCAATTTGATAATTAATATTAAATTGTAAGTCCTAAAAATTTATAATTTAATTTCGGATCCTTAATAAAAAGTTTCTACCTTCACCCCAGATTTCTAATAAAAAGAATGAGAGAAACACCTAAACTTCTATTTTTATCTCCATAGTTGAATAACTTAGATTCTATAAAAATTTAAGTTTTTTTTATTGGATAAAAAAACTAATTTTATAAAAAAATTAACGAAATGAAAAAGATAAAAAAATTAGAATTTCATATTAAAAAGAAAAAAACCCAAGTTTTCCACTTCATTTCCATACATGAATAAATTAATCCCCTATAAAAAAACTAAAAACTAATTTTTCTCTTTTTATTTAAAAAATTAAATTAATTTCAAAAAAGACAATAAGTGATTAAAACGAAAACTTTGTCTAAAATATGCTCACAATAAGTTAACTACCTCTTGACTTTATAACAAAAATATTATATTATGAACTATGAAAATTTGAGTTCAATTTCAAGATCCATCTCTCACCCCTCATTACTAAAAAAAAAAAGTGGACAACAATCTTGTTATTAGCCAAATTAGTGGTAACTAAACTGAGAAAATCATCTAACGATGATATTATATTTGAAAAAATTTTCATGACTAAAATGAAAATTTATTAAATTTAAGTGATTAATTGTGTAATTTTTTCTTCTTGTATTACTCTATGCTTTGGGGAGTGACAATTAGGAAATATTACAATTTTTTATTGACATTAATTTATAGTTTAATTTTCACTTACGCCTTCTAATTAACTTTTCAATCAAATTAAAGAATAAAAAATTTGAAGGTTAAATATGTTTCAAGTTTTTATATTTTCATAAATTTTAATTTAGTCCCTCTACTTTTTTATGTAAAACATCAAGCCTAATTGTTATCATCACTAAAATTCTTTAGTTAAATAGGTTGGCGTGGGATTTTAAATTAAAGAAAAATACTCATTTGGTAATCATGTGATAAAAAATCAAATTGTAATTATTTGAGTTTAATAGATAATGTTAATAGTGTTAACAATTCTTAAAAATTCATATCAGTATTTTAACCATAATAAAGTATTGTACTAACTAATGACATTATAAAACTTGAGACATTAAATTATGTAAAAAAATTAAAGTATGGAGAAAAAATCTCAAATTTTAGCATAATATAAGCTCCAAAATTGAAATTTGACCTTTTCTTTATAAAATATAAGAAATAAAGAAACTAGAATTGAAATTCGACCATTATATTAATATATATATAGAGAGAGAAAGGGGGGGAGAGAGGAAAGCACATGTGTCACAAAAGGAAAACCTTAAGGCCTTTCTTTTATATATAGTCGTATAGATAAGGTCAACCCAAGCATCTGTAAGGCATCTAATCACTATGTCATGTGAGTTGGTTTGATGAAAATATAAATTAGTATTTGGATTAATGATCTTAGAAATTAAATGATGTAGGTAAATGATCTAAAAACACTGAAAAAATTGGGGGCATATACCCTTTCTTAAAAAATTAAGTATTTGGCACCTTTTTTTAGATTAATAGACCAAATAGCTTGAAAACAATACTTATGTACCATAGAAATCGAGTGGTTGCGAGAAAAAATATTTTTCCATAATCTTTTATGGACATTCAGGCCTTACATTGACGTATTCTTGTTTTCTAAGCCACTTATCCAAATAGATGACACATTTGACTATGAAAAATATACAAATCACTTGCTTTTGGTAGTTGCACAAGACGATAATCAGAACATCCTATCAATAACATTTGCTAATGTTGAATAGGAAATCACAGAGGCCCAGGATTTCTTCTAGACAAACTTGAGAAGGCATGTCAAACTGCAAGAAGAGATATGTAACACCCCTTGCCCATACCCAAGCCCGGGACAAGGTTCGAGGCATTACCATACAATTTCGAAAGTACTCAGGTAAAATCGGGTCATAAAATCTCGTTCTAAAATAAAACCCGTCAATCATATTCCAAATGTTCCTATTATGGGCCTACGAGGCCCAAAATAGACATTAAAAATAGTCCAGGACTAAACCGAGAACTTAAGGAAAAATTTCATGCTTTAAGCCTCACACGCCTGTGTAGAGGCAGGGCACACGCCCGTGCACTAGGGACACGCCCGTGTACCTTACCCGTATGGATTTATTTTTCATTTTGAACCTACAAGGGTTTTCACACGGCCTAGCACATGCCCGTGTTCCTAGCCCGTGTCCCTCACACGGCCATGAACACGCCCGTATCCAAAAACTTTGACATTCTGTTTATGACGTCAGCAACCATTTAGATGCACACGGCCAAGGCACACGCCTATGGCCAGAGGCCGTGTCCTCCACACGGCTGAGACACACAGCCATGTCTCTGCCCGTGTGTTTACTACCATGCATACTGACTTGAAATTTCAAAGTGCAGGGGACTCATGGCCGGACAGCACGCCCATGGGGCCAGACCGTGTGTCACACACGACCTAGACACATGGTCGTGTGTCTACCCGTGTGGACCATTGAAGGCTATTTACCAAGCCATTAGTCACCCTTTTCATCCATACTCACTCATATGCTTCAAAAACACTTAACTTAGTATATAATTACACTTAAACATCCTTGACATGATTTATACATGCAAGCCCTATTACACTTGTTCAAGTTACAATTCCTGTATTAAGGTTATCATTAGCATACCCTACATTTCATACTTAGGCCATGATATAACCACATATCATTTTATGCCATAACCATTCATGTTAGACTATACAATCATATCACAAGAAACATTTAAGCTTAAACATGTATATTTAGTAGGGTTACTACCCAAATCAATATGAGCCATATCTTATGGCTGTATACAAAATGAATTAGTATATCTTCATAAGCCATTTCTTTGGCTAACCAAATGACACATATAGCAAAATAATCAAAAAGCCCTATACATGCCATTATAACGGAATAAAAGTTCTTTATACCAAAAAGAGACTTGTCAATAGTATGACCAATGCTCTAACCATCTTCCAATCTTCACGAGTCCACAAGCTTTAAAAGACAGGGAAAATAAAATGGGGTAAGCATTAACATGCTAAGTAAGTTTGTATAACGAGAAAGTAAACTTACCAGTTATTTTAACATACAACTACATAGATGACCATCCATCAAGAAAAGAATATTTTTCCTATCACATGCACTCAATCATCAAGTTAGTCACACAACAATATATGTTAATAATAATCTTAGATAAGCTCATCATTTCAAGCATTCCAATTCCATTTTTTCATATTAATCCTGTTAATTCCTTGGATTCTCGATGGATATTCTGTAGTACACTTATAGCGTACTAACTCATTTATCGTCAATTCATATTAGTGACCTTTTCAACAAGCGCAATCCCGCGAACCTTAATCTTTACGGTGAGATTACTAGTCCAGGCTAAATCCCTCATAGTATAAACTTGTTGAGTAATGTCAGGATTACTAGTCCAGGCTAAATCCCTTGCAACAACAATTACTTTAATGAGCTTGGATCTGAATTACCAGTCCAGGATAAATTTAGATCCTAATTCAGATTACCTGTCCGGGCTAAATCCATTTAAACACATATTCTTCGGGAGGCTAGATCACATAAGGAACACTCGCCCGGGCTAGATCCTTCTACCGTCAATCCCTTTTTGGAAAATCCATCGGACATCCTTTTCATTCAACTGGGACTTTTAGGCCTCTTTTCATTATTTCATTCATATAACATGAATTATTATACTATGAATATCTAAATTTCATGACATCCAAGAGCATATATTTTAATTATTAAAAAGTATACATTCGAGTTACACGAACTTACCTAGAAGATGTTGCGGATTTAAATTTCAGTTATTCCGAAACCTTTTTTTTTCCACGGTTAACCTTCGGAATTGGTATCTCGGGGTCTATATAAATAAAATAAGTTATCATTCTATCACATTATTCAAATTCAGCCCCAAAATTCACTCTTGGAAAAAATGACCATTTTACCCCTAACCTTTCACATTTTTACAATTTAGTCCTAACGCTCGTAAAACGAAATGCATGTATTTCTTTGGTTACCCAAGCCTAGCCGAATCTATTCTAAGTTCATACCAGCCCATATTTTCCTCTATTTTGCATGCTTACCACACATTTTATACCTTTTACAAATAGGTCCCTTTTTGGTGTTTTCATGAAAAATCACCTAGTAAAAGATGTTTATCTAACATCTAACTTTCATAATCCTCCATAAATCATCAAAGAACAATCATCTCATGCATGAGTCAATTTTCAAACATGAACCCTAGCTTGAAATATGGGTAGAAATGGATAGAACATGTTACGAGGATCTTAAAAATGTAAACAACATTAAAAACGGGGCTAGGAGTCACTTACTATCAAGCTTGAAAATGTCAAAACCCTAGCTTATGAAACCCTTGCAAAATTCGGCAGCCACAAGGAAGAAGATGAGTGAATTTTGCTTTGATTTTCCCTTTTTATTTAATTTATTACTAAATAACCAAAATGCCCTTCCTTACTAAACTTTAAAATTTTTCCATCCACACCCATTTTTGTCCAAAAACTTAGATTTTGGGTAAATTTCTATTTAAGACCTCCTAATTAATAATCCAAAGCAATTTCATATAAATTGCTTCTAGAACACAAGTTCTGCAATTTATTCAATTTGGTCCCTAATTATCAATTTGACACTTTACACCTAGAATTTCTTCATGAAACTTTCACACTTGCATGCTTTCATGTCCTAGACCTCAAAATAATCATAAAACAAATATTTTTACGTCAGATTTGTGTTCTCAAAACCACTCTTCCGACTAGGCCCTAATTCTAGATGTTACAAGATATGCATCATATCGGGTCCAATTACATGGAAATGTTCAATAAGGATGACGAGCGTGAACATGTTATTAACATGGGTACATAGTGCTATTTTCTATATCACTAGTTAATATATATTTTTTCAATCAATTTGAAAACGACATATTTTCTTTAATACAGTATAAACTTGTACAACACTAATTCCATGTAATGCTTAAGAATTTAATAAGCGTAATAAACCTTGTGGGTGCTCAATATCTCAATTGGATACTCGAGGGAAATGGATTTAGTTATATGATAGAGGGCTACGATACGGTTATATGACAATTAACCTAGTGGAATGCATAAATTTCATATAGAAGGGGACGCCTTATTTGCCAATAACCTTTTTGGTCTAAGAAACATATTTTTGGCTTATAAAATCTGTTTCTGAAGATGGGACAAAAACAACTTGGAATTATGAAACATGGACACATTCGATGCAAGGAAAGAATTGAGGAAGACCATGGAAGAAAGTTTTACATAATCTAACTCCATGATGGTACAATTATACTAGCGTAAAAATACTAGTTTTTGGGTTACAAAGTTTCATCAACCAAATAAAGGTATTTCAGGAGGATCGTGTTGAGTCAAGTTACAATTAAGGTTCAACAACTATAGGAGATTTCAAGAACTCTATTATCCATGCTCACATGTTGTGCTTTTGTTGATATTGATTGAATGTAACATGTTGACAATGTGTACAAAATAGAGTGAATATTCAAAGTATGGAGGACTAAATTCTCAGTAATCCCAAATAAAGGTTTATGATCGGACATTTGGAACACTCCATATGAATGGTTACCAAACCCCAAATTGCATTGAGGTCTAAAAGGTCAAACCAAATCTATTTTGATATACAACTAAATGGATATTCAAGAGACGATGGGCCAACTTAAGCGATATGGTTATTACAAAACAATTTGAGTTAATCGAGTTGACGAATCATATTTTAGCAACTGAACTCAATTTGAATTTTTTTCAAATCGAATCGAGTGAAAATTTTTTGAGTTAAATCGAGTCGAGTTAACTAATCATATTATTTATACTCAATGTTGCATTTACATGAACGGATTATTTAACTAGTAGACGAAGTACAAGATTATTTAACTACATAAACAATATAATTGTTTTACCTTTTAACTTAATGAGTAAATATTTATCAAAACAACGTAATTTTACCTTTTAACTTAATAGTTTTGACTTTTAACTTTAGAAAAGGTAAACATTTATCAAAACGACGTAGTTTTGGCTTTTCGTATTTGGATTTCCGGATAACTTTAATTGTGTAATTTATATTCGAGTTAAACAAAGAAACTTAATTTTTTATTCAAGTTGATCCAAATAACTTGATTAACTCAAACAACTCGAACTATTTAATTCAAAATTTAAATTTTTTATCGAGTTTTTAGAATCAAATCAAATTTTGCTCACCCCTAAATGTAATCATGAGGACCGTAGAAATTGTTACTAACATATTATTTGTGAAATAACAATATTGATCTATATTTTAGTTATAATGTTTGATTTACTTAGTATGCATTCTTTTAGTGTTTCATTAAACAAATAAATGTAAGACGTTCAAATTATATTGGAAAATTGTAAAATTTATTAAACTAAATGAAAAAAATTGTCTAAAACATTAATACAATGACAAAGTAAATAATCTAAAACATTAGGTTGAATGCGTGCCACATCTTGAAGGGTGCTGGCCAGAAAGAGGATTTTGACGTGGAAGGGGCTCATTTTATTATCTCTATTGCTATCAGCATCGTTTCCATCTCTATCATTATCTCCTTCTTGGTCACAATCTATTGGATATAGTGCCCTAAGTGTAGTACATTCATTTTCTATACTAGTATTTTTGACAAATTGGTTTAATAATAATATCCATTAATTACATTAATACCCTTTGTATATTATCCTCAATGATTTTTGCTCGCAAAGTAAAATGGAAGAAAATATTGACTCACTAGTTATTTAACGTTTAACTAATACTAAGCGATATTACGTGGTCGGATCGTAATACGAAAATACAACATGTATTAGTAGATGAACCTAAACATGTCCTTAGTCCAATCAAAATTGATCTAACTGATTGAAAGATTAATATGTCGTTTATTAAGTCCCATTGGGGATATGGCTTGAGTATCGGAGCAGATGACTTCCAAAAGATAGAGAAATAGATGTAACTGACTAGATTGATAGTACATTGGACAAGACCCAAGTAGAATAGATCTTAGATCCATTTATAGATTTATTCACTTTTGACATTCATAGTGTGGCAAACCTTAATCCTGATTGGATGATGGACTATGCATGCATGACTCATATACTTTGGTTTAAATAAAAGTCAGAGTTCAAATAGAGAAGGAACCAAAAATTGGTGCAATGGGTATATGACTTTTGTAGTATGTAGCATCATTCACAATAGTGGAATTTATAGCCCAATTAATGAGTAAATTATATCCTCTCATTGGCATTACATGACAAATGAAAAGTAAATATGGCAACATGTCATTTGTCTTTGTGATAAGTGGCTTGATTACTATTCGATAGTAATTAACTTTTCATGAAGAAAGATGTAATGATTACCATTAGATAAAATGAGATCATACTGGGAAAATAGATTTACCCCAAAGAGATTAAGGATATCTTATGAGGTAACACATTGATGACAAGGTCATTAGAAGAGCACTCAATAAGTAGCTTTCATGAAGGTATGTAATAAGAGAGAGCTTAGTCACGATACTATAATGAAATGACTTTGTGACTAAATAAGTTTATGACTAATAGGCGAAAAGCTGGAACTTAATTATAAATTATTTGAACCCTAATTACATATGTCCAATCGGTCCTACCGCTAGCTCATTGAAACCAGAAATGAATTGCATGTAGAATCAAATAAATAGAAATGGGTAGAAATGATAAAGTTAGAGAATTGAGTTACATTCCCAAATGAATGTGTTTTCTCACTGAGTATGGAAATGACTTGAGAATTAATTTAAGGATTTTTGAATTATTATTTAATTAAATAATTGAAGTTTGAGTATAGAATTAAATTAATTAGTCATTGTGAATCTATTGAATATGGAAATTAAATATATTTCCTCATAGATTCTTTTATAGTAAAGTTTTCATGACTTTAAAGAAATTACAATTGGGTTGAGAAAATTATTTAATTGGAAAGTTAATTTATCCAATTAAATTAATTAAAAATAATATTCATTTAAGGGAATAGACTAGAGGACTATTTTTTCTATTAAATAAATAATATTTGTGTTTTACTAGTTCAACTGGGATTCTCTTATCTCTTTCTATAAATAGATGTCACTAGCAAAGCTTTAAAACACAAGTTTTACACAAGTTTTGAATAAGTTCTACATAAGAATTTATCTTCTAAGTATAAATTATATTTTCTGGGAATAACAATTCTGTTTGTTTTTATTGAGGAAATTACTTTTCTAGTGAAAGTAATAAATCGTTTTTGGTTTTGTGTTTGGTTCATGATTGTTTGAGCCCACACTTGAAGTGATTCGTGTAATGAGAATAGCAGAGGAAGTCGTATGGTTGAAAGTCGAGAACGTTTGGGATTCGTCTTGCACAAAGTACGAGTACTTTTCGGGAAAATGTGTATTAATAAAAATATCATAAACCGACTCAATTTTCAAAAATTTAATTTTCTATTGTGATAGAAAATTATCTTATTAAATTATATTATTCCAACAATTGGTATCAGAGTCAAGTTGTGCTTTGTTTATTGTATAGACCAGTACCAAGTTTCCTATTTTTCTTAGTGTTTGATTGATTTTTGATAAGATGTGGCATTCTTGTATATATATATATGTTTTGGATTATGTATGTGAATAAATGTATGTTATTATATATTTGATAAAATAATTTTTTTAAAGTTGTGATTCTTAGAATTTAAATTGGATGTAAATTCAGGTTTTAATAGATTTTGGGATATATAATTAGATTGTGGACTCTTATCTCTACTCGAGTTTTATTTTATTTAGTTTAAAAAAGTTCATATAAGTCGAAAGCGAACTTAAGTTTTTTCTGTAACCAAATTTTTCAGTGAATCCCGAAGAACCGAGATGCATTTAGAACTAATCAAGACATCACAAACTCGAGCTAGCAAATGGACAAAAGACCACTCAATGATGGTCTAATGACAATGATCGATGGTGGTGGTCGACGATAATCCGATGGTGGCTATCGACGGTCCGATGGTGGGTCAGCGTTGCTTAGCGATGGCAATGGAGATGACCCAACGTCAGTGGCAGTGATTTCGACTGTGGTTGGAGCAAAGATATGTGGTGGAAACAGAATTTCGACATTAGATCCCTTCTATGTTCTTCAAGTCATTTGGGTTTTTTGGGAAAACCCAAAAACCAAGATATTTAATTTTCACCCAGAAGATCCAAAGTATGTTTTGGGGTAATAATTGTATTTTTAATCTATTTTTCTATTATGTTATCATGGAAAAATTGGCATATCAGAGTCATTTAATTTTATGCTTTTCTGTGGTAGTATGATGATATTTATTTTGACTAAAAAATATGTTCATGCATATGTATGATAATAATGTTATATAGTTTAGGAAAATAACATAACATGTACTTGTCATGACATTTTAATCATTAATGATTGAAAATGGAAATAAAAACCTTGCATTTTCTTTAAAATATTAAGTGAGAGAAGGTCCCTAAACAAGACCCACAACGTCCATCAATGGTCTCTTGTGATTGTATGACAATTTTCTTACCCCACAGTAGCTATTGCCATGTGGACTTCATTGAGGAGATTTCCTTAAAAAGAGATAATTATTTTGTGATAGCATATGATAATTTATCGACCATGAGGGAGGTATTATCATGTAGAATTCACTAAAGAAGTTTTCCCTTTTATAGAGGACAACTAGTTACACATGTTACTCGTTGAGATAATCCTACGATGGCTCATTTATGGTACATGGAGTGATAGGTGTTGAGTTGTTGGTTATACTCTCAAGATCATTCTAGTTAAGTGACTTCCTATGAAGCTCTACTTAAGTTAGAATGATGGTCAAACATCAAGCAATTATTAGTACGTGTGAATACCTAAGATCAGTTCACGTATTAATTGGATGAAAATCCATATTTTTACCAGTTTATTAAGATTGCCCCTCAATGACTTAATTCAATGGGTATATGAACTATTGTTACATCTACTTAAAAATGTTTTCAAGGTTTATGTAAGAGGCATGCATCATCTTAATGCATATTGTTTGTTGTAAAAGGTTTTTAATATTTGCTTAATACAAAGATATTAATGAATGAGTGTTTTATTTTCAGTTAGAAAAATGACACCTACTCCCTTACTAAACATACTTACGGAGAACAACCTAAACAAGAATGACCATAAGGAATGAAAAAGGAACCACATGATTATCCCAAGCTGTGAGAAACTCAAAACCATTTTTGATAATAAATGCCCTCCGACCACTCCAGCTGAGGCTAAAAAATGTTGGGGGGAGACTGATTAGATAGCTTATTGCTACATGCAGAAAAGTGTGACCAGTACCTTTATAAGAAACTATAGAGCCGTAAGATTGCCAAAGTGATTCTAGAAAAACTAAAGGACATGTTCGAAGGTCAAACAGTCTTGGCTCGACAGTCAGCTATAACTAGTTTCATGAATGCCCAAAGAAAATTAATACTCCTATCAAAGACCATATGATTACTCTTATGGGTTAGTTTTTCAAGGCCACAAATAATGATGCCAATCTGGACCAGAACTGTAACAACCTGATTTTTAGCGGTTTCAAAAAATGCGGTTTCGAAATCCCATTTCCATAAATTGGGCCTGTAAATATAAAATAAGAATATTTACGAAGTTAATATAAAAATATATTAAAGATTAGTTAAGTAATTTTGTCTAACTAATAGTTAATTAAGGCCTACTGACTAAATTGTAATGCCCAATTGCTATAGAGTTTTGATTGATCAAAGGTTTGAGGACTTGAATAGCAATTAACAAAAAGTCTAAAATGTTAATTAAACCATTTCCAAATAAGAGGTTGTTGATGATGATGCCATACTCCATTATGAATAAATAATAGTTTATTTAAGTTAATAAATGTAACGCCTCAAAATTTTAGGAATTTAATTCTGAGAATCTAAAGTAATTAGATTTCTGTATCTCTAGTTTTGTGCTCTGCTTCTATGATCAAGGTCTGGTGTTTGAGTTACATTGTTAAAAAGTTTTGTGATTGTTTTTAAAACAACCTTTTGCATTTCGTAGTTAAGTTCAATTCTAGGTAAATCAGTGACAAGAATGAACCTGCTGGTTCACTAGTTAAGCATTTGTTTGTATTTTATCTAGTTCCGAGTTCGAATTCCGTTGTGCATGTCAAAACCATTTTTAAATCGGGTTTTGGAAAATGGGAATCGACTTTAAAAACGAAAACGGGAGTCGCCACCAATATTTTTAGGTGTAATTGGATCACCTTTAAAACATTTGTTTTAAAATCGTTGGTTTTAGTCTACGAAATCAAAAGAACGGGTTCGGGAGTCGGTTACGTACGAGGAAGGGTTAGCACCATCGTAACGCCCAAAAATTGGTATCTAATTGATTATCAAAATGTCTTTAATGTCAAAAATTTAAAAATTTTGAGATATAATCCTCTTTAAAATATCTTGATTTTGAAAATTTGGGTTCACTTGTATCAAAGTATTGACACTAAGATAGCCTTTTTTAGAAGTCCCTATCTCGAAACCACAAAATGCTACATCTAGTAAGTTAGGACATATCACGTTGCAGTTCCAAGATTGCCGCTTACATTTTGAAAACCTTTAAAAACTTAGAAGGGTGCTTGACTATTCGAACTTAACGGGAAAAGTTGCAACCCAATAAGTTAGGGCACTACTTTTTCGAAATTTCCAAACGCCAAGCATTGATATTTTTTTGAAAATTTTGGAGCCTCATCTTTTTAAAGATGATGCGTGGGGAATTGTATTGCATTATAAATCATACATAGTAATATATTATTGTAATAGGTAAATAATACGTGTATTTAAGAAATGAATATTATGATATATTAGATACATACATATAACATAATACATATAAAGCAAATATTAACAATATGCATGTAAAGATATATAGCATGTGTTGAGAATGAATAAACTAAATATACAAACATACAAAATAATAATTAAGTGATGCATGACATAAAAAAAATAATGTATGATATACAAAAGAATAATATAATATCAATGTACATGTTCACAAAATATAACCTCAAATACAAAAAAAATATTTAACGCACATGATACATACAATATAAAAAATACATAAAAGAATTGATATATAAAATGTAAAGTGAATAATATAATTTAAGATATACATAAGAAATGATATAACAACTATTATATAATAAAATATAATATATATATATATATATAGGAAATAAGAAATATAATAATATAAAAATGACATGATATAAAATAATGAAAGTATATATATAAAAATAATATATAGTTAATAAATATATAATACAAGTAAAAAAAATAATATAAAATAATAATGTAAAATAATAATAATAATTTGTGAAAAAGATAATATATAATAATAATAGGAAATAATATATTGTTAAAATATAATATAGGGGATATATAAACAATATGTAATAAATAATAAAGAATAATATAAGTATAAAGTTTAAAATAAGTAAGTTATAAATTAATCGAAAGGGACAAAAGGGACTAAATTGAACATAAATAAAAGTCGGTGGCTAATTTAATAGGAAAATAATTAAAATCAGACTTAATTTAAACGGCTATTAAAACCGTAGGGACTCATCGGGAAATTTTTCCTTATCCCTAAACGGCGTCGTTTCACTATAGGCCTTAGAATACTTTCTGTTGGGACTAAATTGCAATACAATTAAATCATTAGGGCTAAATTAGAAATAAAATAAAATATAATTATAAACGCGAAAAAGGTAGAAGGACTTATTGGGTAATTAACCTAATTCTAAGAAACACGCGGATCCTCCTCGGGTAATCGAGTCAACACGCGGATCCTACTGCTTAATATGACACCGTATTTAGGCTTATTGATTTAAGCCAAAACGGTGCCGTTTCAAAGAGGCTATATAAGCCAATTTCGCAGCTTAAAATCATTTGAAACCCGATTTAAAAAAAAAAAATTAAGGTTTTTCTCTAAAAGAGAGAGAGAAGAAAGGAACTCCGGCTCTGGCCTCCGTCAGCCACACTCCGGTCACGCGCCCACGCACCACCCTAAGGACCACGGTACACGGTGGCTAGGGTTTGAAAAACCCTTCCTTTCGCTCCTCGTTCGTCAGGTAACCTCCTTCCTTTTATTTTTTAAGTGATTTTTGTGTACACATATATATAAACATCCATATGCTTCGATACTGAAAATAGAGAAATGAAAGACAAAAATATAAAAACAAGAATCACCTTTGAAACTGTTTGTATTCGTTTTTTTATCTCAGATCGCCCCCTTTTTAAGGGTTACAAAGGGCTTTTATAGCCATTGATTTGTTACATAAGGAAAGAAATCTCCGATTTCTTTCTATTTCTTGTCTACTGTATCTTTGGCCATTATCTGCTGAGTTTCCTTTTCCATTTTGCAGGTACCCCGATGATCTCGGTGTTAACGGTGGTACCAAGGCTAGAGGGGAGGCCTGAGATTGTGGTACTGGACGATCGCGAGAGGGACAAACACATTGATGGTGCATCAGTGTGCATTGATGGCCTTGATCTGGGGAGTTGAATCGACGCTCCCTGAAGCTTCCAGAAGCTGTTGCGGCGTTGTAGGGAGAGAGTTAGGGTTAGAAACCCTAGCTGATGATGTTAGGTTTTGGGCCTCTGCGAGCTAGGGTCAATTGGGTCTAGTTTAGGTCTGGGCCTACTGGGTATTGGAACTGGGTAAGGTCTTTTGTATTTGGACCTACTGTTTGGGCTTTGTAATCTGGACTTTATGGACTGTTAAATAAACAATTATTTATTTATTTGGTTTATTTAAGCCCGGTCAAATTTGGGCTATTACAGTTGCCCATCTTTGCTTATTACTGTGTAACAGGAATCAAGCAAAGACTCATAGAAAAACAAAATTTGACCGGCCCTATCAAATCATGGTATCCAATTTTTATGACTGTCATGTTGATATCTTTGATCTACTCCCCGCCGATCATAGAGATGTCAAATCTGGTTCTTTGATTTGTAGGGATGTCAAATCAACTTGAGTCTATTTTGAGAACATCTGAGGGTCAAATCTGCTACATCCTCGATTTGTTCCTTGTGAGCACAAGGATGCCAAACCATCTTGAGTCTGTTTGAGAACATTTGAGAGTCATATCTGCGACGTCCTCGATTTGTTCCTTGTAAGCACAAGGATGCCAAACCATCTCGATCTATTTGAGAACATTTGAAAGTCGTATCTGCTATGTCCTCGATTTGTCCCTTATAAGCACAAGGATGCCAAACCATCTTGAGTCTGTTTGAGAACATTTGAAAGTCGTATCTGCTATGTCCTCGATTTGTCCCTTGTAAGCATAAGGATGCCAAACCATCTTGAGTCTGTTTGAGAACATTTGAAAGTCGAATCTGTTATGTCCTTGATTTGTTTCTTGTAAACACAAGAATACCAAATCATCTTAGATCTACTTCAGTATAAACGTCTGAAGTCTAGATCTGTTATACTGGGAACATCTGAGAGTCAAATCTGCTATGTCCTTGATTTGTTTCTTGTAAACACAATACCAAATCATCTTGGATCTGCTTCAGTATAAATGTCTGAAGGTTAGATCTGCTATATCTGAGAACATCTGAGAGTAAAATCTGCTATGTCCTCGATTTGTTTCTTGCAAACACAAGAATACCAAATCATCTTGGATCTGCTTCAGTATAAACGTCTAAAGTCTAGATCTGCTATATCTGAGAACGTCTGAGAGTCAAATCTGCTATGTCCTCGATTTGTTCCTTGTAAACACAAGAATACAAATCATCTTGGATCTGCTTCAATATAAACATCTGAAGGCTAGATCCGCTATACTGCAGCCTATTACCCTGCTGTTTAGAGGACTAAAGCACACCGTCTTTGATAACCTGTAGAATGATTATGCTTGATAATCAGGATGCTATGTTCAAAGTGAGTCGAATGTTCCTAATTAAATGTGTTATGATGCAAAATGCTGTGAATATGACCCCTATCCTAAGCGTCACCATTCAAAACTTCATTCTTGCTCTGCTCGTAGATCTTCCTCCAATACTACAATCTACTGAGGATGTCTGTAAGAATTGAATCATTGGTTTTGTCCATTTCCTTTTGGACTAGAAGAAAGAAATTCCTCAAGTTCCTTCATCCCTTACTTACGTGAATTTCTCGAACAATTGTCCTATTTTAGTTTCTTGTATTATCTAGAAATTTTAGAATAACGCGCAAAACTTCATTTGTGAACGTATTTAGTTCATCTATTATTATTTCAATGCAACATATTTAAAGAATAATGGAAAATGAATGAATCTTTTACGAATAATTGAATTTGAATGAATTATCAAAAAGATACAAAAGGAAATTAATCTTGAAAACCTATCTTTTAGAAGAAATAGAATCTAAAGATAGCAAATGAAAGAGAAGTTAGATGCCCTAGATATCGCTGCTTGAGTGCTTATACATCAACTTCATGAAGGCATGTGTTTAGAAGATTCAAAGTATTCTATTGATGCCCCAATATGCGACATTCTTCGCTCTTTGTTGAATAGCAAGATTACCGTATGCCCTTCAATATTTGAGCTGCCCTTTCGGGTTTTCAACTCAAAACCTCTTTGGTCTCAAAGCGCCCTTTGCGGGTTTTCACCTTGGCCTCTCCATTTTTTTTTTGAAAATTCAAGGCGCCCTTTGTGGGTTTTCACCTTGGATTCTCCTTTAGACAAAGTAATTTTTTACTGAGTCTGAATTCACTGGATTGGGTAGGCTCTTCCCATCCATTTTTGTCAAAATCAATGCACCGCCAGAGAAAACCATCTTCACGACATACGGCCCCTCCCAATTTGGCATCCATTTTCCTCTAAAGTCCTTCTGAATGGGAAGGATTTTCTTTAGCACAAGGTCCCCCTCATGGAATTCCCTTGGACGAACCTTTTTATCATAGGCTCGTATCATACGCTTCTGGTACATCTGACCATGTCGGATAGCTTTCAGCCTCTTTTCTTTAATCAAGTTTAGCTGGTCATATCGGGACTGAACCCATTCAGCTTCATCTAACCTTATCTCTGTTAAAATCCAGAGAGAAGGTATTTCTACTTCAATAGGTAACACTGCTTCCATCCCATAGACTAATGAGAATGGGGTTGCCCAGTAGAGGTTTTAACAAATGTTCGATAGGCCAGGAGTGCAAACGGTAGTTTTTCATGCCAATCCCTATAAGTCTCAGTCATCTTTCCCACTATTTTCTTAATGTTCTTATTGGCAGCCTCCACTACCCCATTCATCTTGAACTGTTTGCAAACCTCTACTATCGTTTTGTTATTCAAATTCAATGCATTGTCGGATATGATCCTTTCAGGCATTCCATACCGACAAATAATCTCTTTCTTCAAAAATTGACTCACAGCTAATTTGGTAACATTCGCATAAGAGGCGGCCTCTACCCACTTTGTAAAGTAGTCAATTACCACGAAGATAAATCGATGTCCATTCGAAGCTTTCGGTGATATAGGTCTAATAACATCCATGCCCCACATGGAGAAAGGCCATGGAGAAGTCATAACATGTAAGGGTGAAGGTGGAACATGAATTTTATCCCCATAAATCTGACACTTATGGCACTTCTTGGTATAGTTGATACAGTCTCCTCCATAGTGGCCCAATAATAGCCAAACCTCATGATTTGCCTTGCCATTGTGAACCCATTTTCATGTGTCCCACATACACCCTCATAAACTTCTTCTAAAATAAGTTTAGCTTCCACAGCATCGACACATCTTAGAGGTACTTGGTCTTTCCTTTTCTTGTATAGGATATCCTCGTCCAAGATATAGTCGCAGGCCAACCTTCTCAAAGTTCGTTTATCATTTTCATTGGCTTGTTCAAGGTATTTACGATCTCTTACATATCGTAATATATCCTGATACCAAGGGTTATCATCCTTTTCTTCCTTCTCAATGTTGCAACAATGAGCTGGAGCCTCATAGGCACTCATTTGAATTGGTCTCATCCCTTCCTCTTTGTTTGCTTTAATCATTAAAGCCAAGGTTGCTAAAGCATCTGCCATCTGATTCTCATCTCGTGGGAGATAGTTGAAGGTGATGTCATCGAATTCTTCTAGTAACCCCAAAACTACTATTCGATAATTGATCAATTTAGGGTCCCTTGTCTCCCATTCACCTCTTAGCTGATAGATTACCAACGCAGAATCTCCATATACTTCTAGGGTTTTTATGCCTCTTTTTATGGCTGCTTGGAGCCATATGATGCATGCTTCGTATTCAGCCATATTATTTGTACAGTCAAAGTCCAACTTGCACGTGAATGGGTAATGATCGCCATTCAGGGATATCAAGACTGCCCCAATTCCATTTCCGACTGCATTAGAAGCCCCATCAAAATTTAACTTCCATGGAGAATCTTCAGTTACTGCTATACACATTAGCTCCTCATTTGGAAAATCAAAATTCAAGGGCTCGTAATCCTCCAAAGCTCTACTGGCTAAGAAGTCTGCCACCGCACTTCCTTTGATAGCCTTCTGACTCACATAAACTATATCAAACTCTGAAAGCAAAATTTGCCATCTCGCCATTCTCCCATTTAGAGCTGCTGATTCCATCATGTATTTTAATGGATCCAGTTTTGAGATGAGCCAAGTAGTCTGGTATAGCATGTACTGTCTTAACCTCCGTGTCGTCCAAATCAATGCACAGCACAACTTTTCAATTGACGAATATCTCATTTCACAGTCAGTGAATTTCTTACTGAGATAATAAATTGCCTTCTCCCTTTTCCCTGACTCGTCATGCTGTCCAAGCACATATCCCATAGAATTGCTGAATACTAACAAGTACTGTATTAATGGTTTATTTGGGTTTGGTGGAGATAATACTGGAGCATTCAACAAATATTGCTTGACCTTTTCAAAAGCATTCTGGCAGTCCTTATCCCAAACCCCTTGATTGTGTTTTCTAAGGAGGCGAAAGATTGGATCGCATTTCTCGGTCAGTTGTAAAATGAAACGAGCGATGTAATTCAACCTTCTTAGGAATCCTCGAACTTCCTTCTGAGTACGTGGCGGAGGTAACTCTCGTATGGCTCTGACTTTGTCTGAGTCGACTTCAATTCCTTTTTCACTGACCACGAAGCCTAATAACTTTCCTGATCTGGTTCCAAAGGTACATTTTGCTGGATTGAGCTTCAACTGAAATTTCCTCAATCTCAAGAAAAATCTTCTCAGGACCTCAATGTGCTCTTGTTCTGTACGCGATTTGGCAATCATATCGTCAACGTACACCTCAATATCCTTATGCATCATGTCATAGAATAAGTTTACCATAGCTCGCTGGTATGTTGCCCCTGCATTTTTCAGCCCAAATGGCATCACTTTGTAGCAAAAGGTCCCCCACAAGGTTATGAAGGTAGTTTTATGCATGTCCTCTTGATGCATTTTTATCTGATTGTATCCTGAGAAACCATCCATAAAAGAGAACAACAAATACCCTGCTGTGTTGTCTACTAAAGTGTCAATGTGCGGCAAAGGAAAATTATCCTTTGGACTTGCTTTGTTCAAATCTCTATAATCAACACACATTTGTACCTTCCCATCTTTCTTAGGAAGGGCACAATGTTAGCTACCCATTCGGAGTACTTCACTTCTTGCAAGAATCCTGCGTCAAACTGTTTCTTGACTTCATCCTTTATTTTCAGAACAATATCTGGACACATCCTCTGTAACTTTTGTTGGACTGGTTTGCAATCTTGTCTTATCGGAAGACGATGTACTACAATGTCAGTATTCAATCCAGGCATATCTTGATAGGACCATGCAAAAATATCCTTGAATTCCTGAAGCAATTCAATCAAGCCACGCCTTGTGTCTCCGGTGATCAGTGTTCCAATTTTCACCTCCTTCCCTTCCTCCAGGGCTATATTCTCTATTGCCTCTGTCTCATGTGGCATGATTTGTTTCTCCTCCTACTTTACCATCCTTAACAGATCGAGAGATACGTCACAATCTTGAACATCTTCAAAATCTTGAGGTTCCTCTAAACACATGTCTTGCTTGTAAGAGAAATCAGGAGCTATAGTATCAGTGCTCATATCATTGATATCTAGGGACCTGTAGGGGTATAAAAGAATATACAAAGAATGAATGAATCTAAGAATGATTGTTTATGTACTATGAATAAAAGAATAGGAATTGCCAAAATTTAAAGGAATATTGGTCGATAAAAGTGAAACAATACTCGTTCAAATTGATAAAAGTTATGTTTTATTTAAATAATTATGGATGAACATAGGCCTATTTTCACAAATGTAATCTTACTACTCCTAGGCCCTAGAGTAATAGACATGTTTTGAGAATTACTCTGAAAAATTTCTAAAGACTATAGGAAGGTCCTCCGCAGTCCAATTATTCAGAGAGCTCCCCGGTTTGTAAGGGTGAATGCCCTCAAGGTTTCTTTGCTCTGACCCCTCATTATGTACAACATTGATTTGATGACTCTCTTGTACCAGACTTAAAGGTTTTCGATATAGGTGGGAATGTCATCGGTTCCCACTCCACTTCTCCTCCGTTCAAATGCGCCTTCCTTCTTGCTTGACACTTTTCCATCTCCTGTTTCTTGTGTTTATGGTCTGCCTTGAAACCCAAACCAAACGATCCTTCTTCTCCATCAGTTTTGGGATTTGAATCCCTCCTTGCAACTGTTTTCCTAGTCCTTTTCCCAGTGATGCCCCCTTTCCCATCATCATTTGCAGGGCCATCCTTGTAGCTCCAGACATTTTGGGCACTGGCACCTCACTTCCTTCCGAAACGAAGGTTGCGTTGATAATTTCTAGAGAGCGAAAAGAACATTCAATAGACTCTTCATTAGCCTCGACATAAGGGGATTTGCCAAAGGATCAAGCGCTATGATATCCTCCTCCGCATTGATAGTTATTAACCGTCCATCTGTTACTAACTTCAATTTCTGGTGCAATGAGGAGGGCACCGCTCCTGCTGAGTGTATCCATGGTCTTCCCAACAAGCAATTATAGGAGGGTTTGATATCCATCACCAATAAGTCGACTTCATACATATTTGGCCCGATTTCCAGAGGGATGTCAATTCGTCCCATCACTTTCCTTTCAGTTCCATCGAAGGCTCTTACTACATTGTGACACGTCTTCATATGCGAACTGTCAATGGGTAATCTGTTCAATGTGGATAATGGAAGGACGTTCAAAGCGAACCCATTATCAATGAGTACACTTGGAAGCGTGTATCCTTTGCAACGAGCGGTGATGTGCAAAGCCTTAGTTGACCCTATGCCCCCAGGTGGAATTTCATCATCATTGAAGTAGATGAAATTATCAGCACTGATGTTATTTATCAACCGGTCCAACTTATTGACAGATATATCGTGAGTGACATATGTCTTGTTGAGTACCTTCAACAATGCTTCTCGATGCACTTCAGAGCTCAGCAGTAAGGCTAAAACTGATATGCGTGCTGGTTGTTTACGCAACTGCTCGACCACACTGTACTCACTATGCTTAAGGAACTTTAGAAATTCCTTAGCCTCCTCCTCCCTCACTGGCTTGTTAATAGGTACTTCGATCTTTTTCTCTTTTTCAATCTCAACACTCTTTGATTTTGTGGGCTCCACTCTGACGTCCCCCGTATCATAACGCTTCCCACTTCGCGTATGGGAACCTTCAACTTGTACATATTTAGATGCGCTGGCTATATTTCCTTCCTCTGACACTGTCACGCTACAGTCATAACTCCATGGTACTTTCTTGCTATCCTTGTAAGGGAAAGGAGTAGGTTTATGGATAATGACTTTGGGCGCTGCTGATATCCCCACTTCATTACTCCCTGGCAGGGAGATAATGATCCTTCGCCTGCTGGTTCTTTGTTATTCATTTTCCAACGTACATATTTGTTTTTCACTAGAGCTACCTTCACAAATCTGTAGTTCTTTATTATCTATAAAGCCTTGCACCAAGGCCTTAAATTCCTCGTAATCTTCATGGAGCTCACCGTAGTCCCTTGTTCCTCTTCTCGTATTTTTAGAGGTCAACATACCTCTCTTCATCATCTCCTCCTAGATCACCCTCATAGGCATCCTTATCTCAGCAACATTTTCCTTCCCCCTTTTCCACCGGCTTCACTAATGGCATTTACTCCCTGATTGTCATGATTTGGCAGAGGGTTCTCAGTATTTGGGCTACTCTCAAATTTCAAAACCCTATTTTTGATCAACCTCTTTACGGCTTTCTTGAATCCAGTACAGTTCTCAATTGAGTGCCCTGATATTCCAGCATAATACTCACATCTGGCATTTGCATCGTACCATTTAGGATATAGAGGCTGTAATGGTTTCAAATGGAAAGGGGCTATAGCATGCGCATCATATAAGTTTTGATAAAGCTCCCGATACGTCACAGGTATAGGTGTAAATTGCATCCTCTCATGCCTGGTGCTAGATTCCTACTTTTGAGAGCCCTGTTGCCCAATTGTGGCTACTTTGGGCTGGCTGACCGTGACTACTTTTGAATTGAAACTACTTGTATTGTTTACCTTATTGTCCTTTCTTCTTGGGGCCGATCTTTTGGCCATTTCCCCCTCAATTCTTCCCCCTCTTATGGCATTCTCTATCATCTCTCCTGCCATAACTATGTCCGCAAAACTTTTAGTAGTGCTTCCAATCATATGAGTAATAAATGGGGCTTTCAGAGTATTAATGAATAACATAGTGGTCTCTTTCTCCAGCAGTGGTGGTTGAACCTGCATTGCTACCTCTCTCCACCTTTGTGCATATTGCCTAAAATTCTCATTAGGCTTCTTCTCCATGTTTTGCAGGGTAATCCTGTTAGGGGTCATGTCCGTCATATGATTGTACTGCTGCATGAAAGCTTGTGCAAGATCCCTCCATGAACTTATTCTAGCCCAACTCAACTGATTGTATCATCTGGCTACTGCACCTATCAAACTATCTTGGAAACAATGGATCAACAGCTGATTATTTGTTTACATACCCAATCATCCTTCTGCAGAACATTGTGATGTGGGCCTCTGGGCAAGTAGTACCATTGTATTTTTCAAATTCTGGCATTTTGAATTTGTGAGGTAGCACTAGGTTTGGGACTAGACTTAAATCCTTGGCATCAATCCCATGATGATTGCCAGTGCCTTCCAAAGCCTTGAACTTTTCTTCTAGCCATCTGCAACGTTCATCCAATTGCCTTGCAGCTTTAGCTTTCAAATCCTCCTTTTCCACCATATCTAGATCAGAAACGAGAGGATTAGTAGGATTGTCACCCATATTAAACCCTGAACCAGCCGGGAAATTCATATGGATACCAGTATCAATTGGCCCATGCTGAGGCCTCACAGTAACAGATGGCCTTCTAGGAAGTGCCTCAGTTTGCAATGGTACATGAGGCGGAGTAAAACCTGGAAGAGGACCCTCATTTTCCTCTTCAGTGATGGCCATAGGAGCCTTTCCCTTATTAGTGGCCCTCAGTAACTGAGCCATTTCGGCCATCATATTCCTCTGAGCTTCCATCATTTGCTCCCTCATCTCATTCTGCATTTTAGCCAACTGCTCTTGCAACTGGTCTTGCATATCCTTTTGCAACTGCTCGAACCTTTGATCTATGTTTTTAGTTTTAGTGCGAGTGCCGTAGGGATGTGTGATTTCCAGATTTCCTTTTCTACCTTTACAAAGAAACTTTAACTAATTAGGGTCTTTCTACAATCTTGAATGCATATGATATGATGTAATGCAAATGCATGAATGCAACAAAGGCATCAATCTCAATTCAATCTCATTTAGAAAACTTTATTTAGAAAAAGAATATCTTTACATATAAATGGATTACAAGTACACTTTCGCCTTAATGCCCAAAGTTTTAACTCTATCTAATAAAAGGGCTAACTCTCGTCCTATTTCTGACGACGACCCACACATCAGACTCAATACATCGGCTCGTACTGCCAAGTCCTGCACATATTCAGCAACCTCTCGAATTTGGGCTATGGCTTCTCCTATGACATGATCCCTTTCTTTGACCTGCCCTCTAGACTGATGAAGCTCTCCCTTTAGATAATCTTCTTGCATCTCGAGCTGCTCAATCCGAAGTTTACCTTCATGCAATGCTGCTTCCAAATCTTCAACTTTACTTTTTAGCTCTTTTAACTCGACCGTAAAATCATGGCTACGATGCCAACGGAAGGATCTTTCAAGCTCAGTTACTTTGGAGTTCAGCCCTTTATTCTCTTCCTCTAATGCCAAATTCTGCGATTGCATCTCCTGGAACTTCTTCTCCCAATACTCAGCTCTAGCCTTTCCTTCCTGGACTTCTTTCTGCAACTGATCTGAGGACCTTCCTACTCTTCCTCTCCTCAAGGATACCTGTGCCTTTTTGTAGTGTTCCTTCAAATCATCTCTATCCTCCTCAATTTTCCTCTTTTCTTTTCTTTCTTTTTCGACATCCATCTTCTGGACATCAACGTCTAAACTGAAGTACATCTTTTCTTCTTCGAGCTTTGCTATCATTTTCTCAAGCTCTAAATTTTTCCTCTCAAATTATTGTTTCATAATTTCCAACTCCGATGGCATCACTTGCAAATATTCCTCCATCGGTCGAGCTCCTTCCACACTTGGCTCAGAGATATTATCATTGATCCTTCTACCTCTCCATTCAACATACTCTGGAGTCGTAGCAGGGCTAATAGCTACTCCTTTCAACCGACACGTCTTGTTTCAAGCATTAGAGATCTCACCGACCCTTTTCTTGTAATCAGCTCCTCTATATGCGAACTCACTTTGAGCCAGCCCATGAGTTGCTGGCACGAACTGCCTCAAGCCAAATTGCCTCAACACGAGCAAGAGGGCATAACCAATGGCACCCCAAATTCCCAATAGAAGGACCCAATAGAAATTGCCACACTGGTAAAGAATCTCACCAGGAATCATCCACGGAGCTCTCCACTCAACATCTTTCGACTGAAGGTTCTGAAGTAGCGCTACCCAGTTCTCCTCTGGAACATCAACTCTTCTAGTTGAAGCGACTATGTCCTTCAGCGGTGAATAATCTTTGAAGAAAACCCAACAAATGACCTTATCTATCAATCAAAAATGACTTTAGAACCAAGCTAGAAGTAATTGGGCACAACCGACAAACCTGCTTGCACCAGCCTTCCTACATGTGCCTAAAGACCTGAATGTCTTCATCAAAATCGCAGGGACAGAAGTGACTCTCTTACTGAGTCGATAGAAAAGATCCGTGGTTGCCTCATCCACATATCCCAAAGCTCTAGGGAACACCATCAATCTATACAAACTTTAAGAGAAAACATCTACCTTCTTTGTTTCATCAGGGTGTGTCAAAATCAAACCCTTCAAAGCATCCCATAAAATGCACTTGCACTTACCCTTCTCTTTAATTCTGGCAGTGATCCACTGCTCGCTTATCCCTGTAATAGTCATCAATTTCTTCCAAAAGGTAGGGACATTAGCAGCTCGAGAATAGATTCTATCAACCTGGAACCTGGGACAACGTAATAAGGTAGTGTACTCCTCCACGGTAGGCACCAAGTCTACCTCCCCAAAAGTGAAACAACTATACGCTGGGTTCCAAAACTTAGTGAGGGCTCAGAACAAGTGCTCATCTACTTGAACATCGAGCAAGTAAGGTAAGTCTCCATAATTACCGTAGAATCATTGTTTGGTCTCATTGCCCCACTGATCCCAAATTTCCTTAAGCTCTTGGAGATTATTTTGTGTGACACTGATGCGAGTGTAATCCGACAGCTCCGACGTATATCCCACATCTAAACTATCTCCCTTTTCTAACTGAGTTTGCTCAGACCATCTATGGACGTTGACGTTGCCCTCCACTCTATCAAGAAGTCCGTTCTCCATAACAAAACTCTTTAACTTAGAAACTGACCGTGAATTGATACCTTTGTAAATGTAAAATGTCATGCAAACAAAAGAAAAGAAATAGTTAGTATCACATGATATTAATAAATCCTAACAATAATTTATAAGGGTAATATCTAAAGTTTAACTCTAACTAAGTTGGGCTCTTACGGTTTCTTTCTATATGAGATTGGTTCTAAAGTTTTAGGTACCTGAACTAGCAGATTCCTCGATCCTCACCCATTATAGGCTCATTTGAATCGAGTTCAGTTCAGGGGAATACATTTCCCTTATGGCTACACGGAGATGAAAATCTCACGAAACCATAGGTACGGATGTATCCTGAAAGTGATCCACTATCTTGCACAGAGGTGAAAACCTCACGAAGGCATAGCTTCTTACTCCCACTTAAGGGTGTGACCACAACGGTCATGCAAATGCAATACGAATATAGCAACACATGCAATAATACAAACACATGTAATGCAAAGAGGATTAAATTTTAAAATTTTTAATTTCTGACATTAAGACAAGAGATAATCAATTACACGGCTTGGCTCTCTTATTAGTCCCCAGTGGAGTCACCAAGCTGTCGAAACCATTTTTAAATCGGGTTTTGGAAAATGGGAATCGACTTTAAAAACGAAAACGAGAGTCGCCACCAATCATTTTAGGTGTGATTGGATCACCTTTAAAACATTTGTTTTAAAATCGTTGGTTTTAGTCTATGAAATCAAAAGAACGGGTTCGGGAGTCGGTTACATACGAGGAAGGGTTAGCACCCTCGTAACGCCCAAAAATTGGTACCTAATTGATTATCAAAATGTCTTTATTGTCGGAAATTTAAAAATTTTGAGATATAATCCTCTTTAAAATATCTTGATTTTGAAAATTTGGGTTCACTTGTATCCAAGTATTGACACTAAGATAGCCCTTTTTTAGAAACGACAAAATGCTACATCCAGTAAGTTAGGACATATCACTTTGCAGTTCCAAGACTGCCGCTTACATTTTGAAAACCTTTAAAAACTTAGAAGGGTGCTTGACTATTCGAACTTAACGGGAAAAGTTGTAACCCAATAAGTTAGGGCACTACTTTTTCGAAATTTCCAAATGCCAAGCATTGCCTTTATATTTTTTTGAAAATTTTGGAGCCTCATCTTTTTAAAGATGATGCGTGGGGAATTGTATTGCATTATAAATCATACATAGTAATATATTATTGTAATAGGTAAATAATACGTGTATTTAAGAAATGAATATTATGATATATTAGATACATACATATAACATAATACATATAAAGCAAATATTAACAATATGCATGTAAAGATATATAGCATGTGTTGAGAATGAATAAACTAAATATACAAACATACAAAATAATAATTAAGTGATGCATGATATAAAAAAAAATAATGTATGATATACAAAAGAATAATATAATATCAATGTACATGTTCACAAAATATAACCTCAAATACAAAAAAAATATTTAACGATATATACATACAATATAAAAATACATAAAAGAATTGATATATAAAATGTAAAGTGAATAATATAATTTAAGATATACATAAGAAATGATATAACAAATATTATATAAGAAAATATAATATATATATATATATAGGAAATAAGAAATATAATAATATAAAAATGACATGATATAAAATAATGAAAGTATATATATAAAAATAATATATAGTTAATAAATATATAATACAAGTAAAAAAAATAATATAAAATAATAATGTAAAATAATAATAATTTGTGAAAAAGATAATATATAATAATAATAGGAAATAATATATTGTTAAAATATAATATAGGGGATATATAAATAATATGTAATAAATAATAAAGAATAATATAAGTATAAAGTTTAAAATAAGTAAGTTATAAATTAATCGAAAGGGACAAAAGGGACTAAATTGAACATAAATAAAATTCGGTGGCTAATTTAATAGGAAAATAATTAAAATCAAACTTAATTTAAATGGCTATTAAAACCCTAGGGACTCATCGGGAAATTTTCCCTTATCCCTAAACGGCGTCGTTTCACTATAGGCCTTAGAATACTTTCTATTGGGACTAAATTGCAATACAATTAAATCATTAGGGCTAAATTAGAAATAAAATAAAATATAATTATAAACGCGAAAAAGGTAGAAGGACCTATTGGGTAATTAGCCCAATTCTAAGAAACACGCAGATCCTCCCCGGGTAATCGGGTCAACATGCAGATCCTACGGCTTAATACGACACCGTATTTAGGCTTATTGATTTAAGCAAAAACGGTGCCATTTCAAAGAGGCTATATAAGCCAAGTTTGCAGCTTAAAATCATTTGAAACTCAATTTTAAAAAAAAACTTAAGGTTTCTCTCTGAAAGAGAGAGAGAAGAAAGAAACTCCGGCTCTGGCCTCCGTCAGCCACACTCCGTTCACGCGCCCAGCGCCACCCTAAGGACCACCGTACATGGTGGCTAGGGTTTGAAAAACCCTTCCTTTCGCTCCTCGTTCGTCAGGTAACCTCCTTCCTTTTATTTTTTAAGTGATTTTTGTGTACATATATGTATAAACATTCATATGCTTCGACATTGAAAATAGAGAAATGAAAGACAAAAATATAAAAACAAGAATCACCTTTGAAACTGTTTGTATTCGTTTTTTATCTGTATCTGTCGCCCCTTTTTAAGGGTTACAAAGGGCTTTTTATAGCCATTGATTTGTTACATAAGGAAAGAAATCTCTGATTTCTTTCTATTTCTTGTCTACTGTATCTTTGGCCATTACCTGCTGAGTTTCCTTTTCCATTTTGCAGGTACCCTGATGATCTCGGCGTTAACGGTGGTACCAAGGCTAGAGGGGAGGCCTAAGATCGCGGTGCTGGACGATCGCGAGAGGGACGAACGCATAGATGGCGCGTCAGTGTGCATTGATGGCCTCGATCTGGGGAGTTGAATTGATGCTTGCCGAAGCTTCCAGAAGCTGTTGCGGCGCTGTAGGGAGAGAGTTAGGGTTAGAAACCCTAGCTGATGATGTTAGGTTTTTGGCCTCTGAGAGCTTGGGTCAATTGGGTCTAGTTTAGGTCTGGGCCTGTTGGGTATTGGAACTGGGTAAGGTCTTTTGTATTTGGGCCTACTGTTTGGGCTTTGTAATCTGGACTTTATGGACTGTTAAATAAACAATTATTTATTTATTTGGTTTATTTAAGCCCGGTCAAATTTGGGCTATTACAGTGCACATTAAGCAATGTTTTTTTTGCAATTGCTAGAAGGAGGTGGTTAATTTTATATAGTCTGAAGAATTTATGTTGTATCTCCTTCGTTACGTTTTTTTCTTTTTCCCTCTAAGTCTATATTTCAATCCTTCTTCTTTTTTTCTTTTATTTTTCCTTCTTTTGTATTCAATTCTATGTTAATTGGGAGTTCTCTGTTGCCTATAAAGTCTACTATGCAATTATTGAGTAAGTTTTACTATTATTTTCTCTCGTTTTGTGGCTTTTACCGAGTTAACATTATTATGTCAAAACGAGTTTTGCTTGGTTGTTTGAATGCTTTGTATAATCATTTGATTGGTTATTTTTTTAGGAGAAGATCTTGCGAGAGACGGTAACCCGCCATGTTAGTCTGGTTTCCCCTGTTTCGTACGAGGTGAGTGTGAAAATTAAGTTGGGGTTGTGTCGAATCTTTCGACATGTTTTAGCGGTGGGCTGGTTTTGCTAAATTATTGTAACTGATGGTATAATTAATTAGTGAATGATTATTGAGGTTCCAGGTAGTCTCCGTAACGTTTCTTTATTAAAGCGAAATCAGGTGCGTACCAAAAAACTTACTTTTGCAAGTTTCGGGTCGCCAAAAATGATGACTGTAGACGCCACACGGCTAGCCACACAAGCGTGTAACTAGGCCGTGTGAGCCATACAAGGGTGTGGCAGGCCATGTGATTGGCCGTGTAACTTACTGTTCATTGAATTGGGGCCACACGGCTGGCATATGGGCATGTGCCCAGGCTCTGTGTGGCCATGATAGCGCAGGGTTCATACGGGCATGTGTCTAGGCTGTGTAACTCATTGTTTGTGACTTAGGACCATAAGGGTAAGTGCACAGGCATTTGCCCAGGCCGTGTGAATCATATAGGTAAGGACACGGCTGTGTGTCCAAGCCGTGCAACTCTCTGTTTACATGTTATAACTACATGGGTAGATGGCATGGGCGTGTGCCCAGGTCGTGTGAGCCACATGGGCAAGGACATGGCCGTGTGTCCAGGCTGTGTGGCATCATATAAGAGGCCCAAAACCCATTTTTGAGGCCATGAATATGGTCTATGACTGATAATCATTTCTTATTATATGAATGATCTGAACTTGATTGAGTGAGAACTCTCTGATATTCTGTAACTGACACATGAATGTTATAATTGTAAGTGCATTGTGAATATCTGTATTCTACATATGCATGGGTTGGGGTGTTGTGAAGAAGAAAGTAACCTACTCCGAATCAGTGGGTAAGCCACTATGTAAATAGTTCTGATTCTAGTGCTTTGACGTATTATGATCCAACAGCTAAGCTGTGTTACTGTAAACGTGTTAAATAGACATTTCGTGGTGTGTAGGGATGGATGGGCATTAAATGTCCTTAATGGTGTGTTGGGATGGTCAAGATAGTGTGTAGCGGATGGGGTTTAGGAATATCTCGCATCTAAATCTGGTTCATGATATATATATATATATATATATATATATATATATATATATATATATATATATATATATGAAATTGCATTTTTATAAATATCTCATATACAACTCGATCTGTTATGAATCTGAATTGTAAATAGTTCTGTACCGAACCTAATCTCTAAATATGAACTACTTTCTGAATGAATACTAATTGAATAACTTAAACTTCTATTACGCACTGAGTTCACAACTCATTTTGTTTTTGGTTGGATTTCAGGTGATCCCCAATCTTGAACGGGTCAGTGCAGCGGATGCTCGGTCAAGCGTTCATATTTTTTAAGTAGTGTGTTAGGATTTCAGTAACTATATTAGGATGAATCTGGAAGATTATATACTTAATTCTCTTTATGATGAATGTGTTATGAAGCATGGTTTAACTTTATTATGTTGTTGTGTGACAAATGATAACTAATAAGGTAACTCTCGAAATTTGGGCTGGACGTCCAGACCAAGTTTAGGGTGTTACATTTAGTGGTATCAGAACCAGGTTTGTCAACATTAGAACTGTGTTTAGGCTCATAATGTGTGAGAAAAGTAACTTAGTGATAATTAGTATCTGGACTAATATAGAAATACTAAAAATCTAGTGAACGACAGAGCCTTTGATGTTGACTATGTAAGTATTTCTATTCTATTATAAAGATTATGACCCTTAAACTGTTGTGGGTAAAATGTTTTGGTGCGAACTGGCGAAACTATTTTGCTGGATGTTTGAACTGATCTGTGTACTCTAATATTGTTGTAACAGTTCGATTTAGACCCTAGTCGGAATAGTCATTTTGGGACCACAAATTCGAGTCTGAAAAAATATTTTAATATTATTCTCTGTGTTTGTTGTATATGAATTTATATCTGTGAAGTTTCTGTGATTTAATTTGTCTGTTTCTGTGCTTAATTATGAAAAAGGATTTAATCGCATAAAAGGAGAAATTAGCATGCTACATGTTCAATATATGTTTTTGAAATGGCTTTGGACTAATAGGTCTTTATGTAGTTAATAACCTATGGAACCATTGAGTGGACAATAATGGCCTTTCTTAACATGAATTATATGGTTATTTTGTAAAGGATAAAATAGTAAATGGTGTATTAAATGATGTATAATAAAACAAAGTATGAAAATAAGCTATTTCCTATGTGTTCTTACCAAAAATTCCAAGCAAAATAAAAGAAAAAGAGCTTTAGGGTTTCAGCACTTGCAAGCATCAATTAGGTATGTGTTTTTGATCGGTTTTTGATAATTTCAACGTTTCTGTGATCGTTGCTTCGTGTTCTTCAAAGCCCATGTCTAAATTTTTGTTTCTGTTAAAGATTTCATGAAATGCTATTGTTGATATCATGAGTTTTATGATGTTCTTGGATGAATTTTAAAGGCTTAGTAGATGATTTATAAGTTTTGTCTTTGAATTTTGATGAAATATAGCTATTTGGGCTAATTAGTGAAAATGAGGTTTTGGAGGACTAAATTGTGAATTAAAAATGTTAATTGGGCTTGTATGGAAGCTATGTATATTTGGCTAAACTATAGTCTTGGTGAATTTGACATATTTGTGATTATGTGAAAAATGGACTAAATTGTCAAAGTTTGAAAATATAGTGGCTAAAATGCAAGGTGCCTTAAATGTGTGTATATGGACTAAATTGAATGAAATGAATGATTAAATGGTTGAATTTGAATTGTATTAGATCAATAACAAAGAAAATCGGACTTAGATCAAGGGAAGTCCAAAATAGTTGAATAGTTGACTCGTTTCGTTTGAAATTCGTACGAGGTAAGTCAAACTATACTTACGTGTTAAATTGACTAAATTCTACATATATAAACTGTGATTTGTATTGGACAGCCTTGAGAGCCTGATGAATAAACTCTGATAACATGTTGGTGTCTGAAAAGCTCTGTATGTTCCTGAAAGAATGTTGGCATTGACCTGAGATATCGTGTAAGACCGTGTCTGGGACACATGCCTCGATTTGAGATCTTGTGTAAGACCATGCCTGGGACAAAGGCCTCGATATCGAATTACATGTAAGACCACGTCTGGGACGTCGGCGTTGTACCTATCTATGAACATCTATTCCGTTTCTGAATGTTCTGATGATAAAGTATGAGATATGGAAATCAATATATGAAATGTATAATTTATACAGGTACGTCTATATCGTATGAGATTTCTAAATAGAAAAGACTTTGTTTCTGTAAAGTAAGGAAACATTCCATGAGACGGTTTTGAATTCTGGCTATTGACTTTTACTTATATGTTATATTAGTTTGGGTAATTGTATTTGACTTACTAAGCTCTTTGTAGCTTACTCTGTATGATTTCTGTCTGTTTTTCAGTTATCGTAGCTACTGAAGGCTCGAGGTCACCACACTGTCAAACTCATTTTGGTACTTTTAAAAGTGTAATTACTTCCAAGTATGACATGTATAGGCTAGAATGTCTAAGTATGTAAGTTTGATATGTATATAAGTTATGCCATGTGAATTGGCTAGCAAATGATAAGTTTGTGCATAGTTTTGGTGAATGTTTGTAATGTGCTATGTTCTAATGTGATTTAGTCATCTTTAAGCATGAAATTGGTTGAAAATTTTGGTATGAATGTTGTATATTATTGCTTGTGGGATTGGCCCCAAAAAGGGGTGGCAAATTGGCTTAAACCAAGCCTGCATTGTGCCACACAGTCAGGGAACATGGGCGTGCCTTGTAGCCTTGGGCTTAAGTCAGTAGTTAGCTAAGTATCACACGGTCATGGCGCACGGCCATGTCTGTTGGCCGTGTGAAAAAGTCAGTATAGGAACTCTTTTTGACGCGATTGAATCACATGGGTGTGTCTGGTGTCCGTGTATGCCACAAGACCTAGTCACATGGGCGTAAGACTTTAACAGTTTTGAAAGATTTGGCTAAGTTTTGAAATTCTGTATGTGTTCGGTTTAGTCCCGATCTTTCTTAAATATATGTTTTAGGTCTCGTAGACCATCTTAAAGGATGAATTGTTGATGAATGGCTATGTATTAAGGTTATATGATATTTGTGATTCTGTATGGTTCTGTAATGTTCTGTCCATTCGGTAATGTCCCTTACCTATTCTGGCGACGATTACGGGATAGGAGTGTTACAATTGTAGCTAGATTGCATTTATGAGTTCGTACAGTAGTCGTAGACGTGGTATGCGAGGGCGTCGAGAGTGCTTAGGGGAGCTCGAGCAGAGTCGTCCTCTATGGGTAGTCTACCTAATCTGAAGACTAGCAAGACTGTTGGTACTCCCACTACTGAGACAAAGTCCCAGGCTTCGACGGCTGGGGACGACACATTGTCCCAGGCCATGATTCGAGCACTAGAGAGGGTTGTAGAGACCCAATCGGGATCGGGAATCCAAGGGTTGGTTACTAAACGACTTCAATCGAATAGGCTAAATTATTCAGGGGCACCTTAGGAGTCACTCCCACTGTTGTTGAGTATTAGCTCAAGGTTACCGAGCGTATTATGACAGATCTTGATTATACTCCAACTCAAAAATTGAGGGGTGCTGTATCTATACTTCAGGACGAAGCTTACCAGTGGTGGCTGACAGTTGAACAAGGTACTCAACCCGAACAGGTGAGCTGGGATTATTTCAAGAACGCCATTCGGGGTAAGTACGTGGGAGCGAGTTATATTGAGGCTCGCCGACGTGAGTTTATGAGCTTAGTTCAGGGCGACCGGTCTGTAGCTGAATATGAAGCCAAGTTTCTACGACTGAGTAGATATGCACGAACTTTAGTAGCTTCCGACTAAGATAAGTGTGTACGACTTGAGGAGGGATTGGGATATGACTTGCGAGTTCTGATAGCTCCTCAGAGGGAGCGGGTGTTCGCTGTTCTGGTTGACAAAGTGAAGATAGTGGAAAAAGTGAAGCACATTGAGTGCAAGCATTGTGATTATGAGAAGGATTAGAATAAGGTTAGGAGGGATTCGGGTCCCTCTGGTCCTAGTCAGCACCCTAAGAAACGGGCGAGATTTGATAGGCCCCCGAGGGCCAAGACATTAGTGGTAGAGACTGAGATTCAGTTGTACAGTGATTGTGGGAAGCGCCATCTGGGTGAGTGTTGGAGGAAATTAGAAGCATGCCTCCGTTGTGGTTCAATGGAGCATCGAGTTAGGGATTTCCCGTCGACTGATTCAGCCCACATTGCGACCACGAGCTCGCGGCAATTCTGCCGGTCTTCAAGAGAGGTTCAGCAACCATTTAGAGGTCGTGGTACTGGTAGGGGAGGTAATGGATCTGAGAGAGGACATAGAGCACTGGTAGAGGTGCAGGTCAGGCTGAAGCTTGTCAGCTAGCACTGGTTTATGCGGCGAGATGCCGCAAGGAAATCGATGATGTTGATGTCTTTGCAGGTACCTTCTTTATTCATTTTGTTTTGTATTATGCTGTCATTGATATTGGCTCTATTCACTCATATATAGCTAGTGTTGTTTCTATAAATCTGGGTTTAACTGCTGAAAATACTGCTAAAGAGTTTTCTGTGATTAGTCCGTTGGGACAGTCAATCCAAGTTGATAGAGTATACAGGTGAGTACCCCTAGAACTTCAGGGCACAGTATTTCCATTTGATTTAATGGAATTTCCCTTTAATGATTTTGACTTAATTTTGGGAATGGATTGGCTTGTTGAGTATCGGGTCAGTCTAAATTGTGCAATCAAGAGGGTTACTTTGAGACCAACTGAGAACAATGAGGTGGTTATGGTTGGTGAGCATCGAGATTACCTCTCTAACGTTATCTCCACTCTTGTAGTAGATAAGTTAATCTGAAAAGGGTGCGAGGCATAACTTGCTTACGTATCCAATTCTACTCCCGAAAAGCTTTCAATGGGAGATATCCACACTGTGAGGGATTTCCTGGACATCTTTCCTAAGGAATTGCCTGGAGTAACTCCGGATAGAGAGGTGGAATTTGGAGTTGAATTGTTACCAGGTACCACTCCAGTGTCCATTGTGCCCTATCACATGGCACCGAAAGAGCTGACCGAATTAAAAGCGCAACTTCAAGAACTCCTAGATAGATTGTAATGCCATGAATTTTGGGCCTAGAAGAAATGGGCTTCGCGTATCGGAGGAATTAGAATTTAGTTGTGCAAGTGAATGACACAGTTGATTGTCTGCTACAGTGGTTAAGTGATTAGGAGTGTTTGGGAGTGTTGGAGAAGTCCTGGGTTTAAACCTGGGCTTTAGCAAAAGTTTATGTTTTTCTCTTAAAGTTACCTTGATGTTAGTGGGTAGGCTTTAAGAATATTTTTGATGAATTTATAAACAGAAAGAGTCTGTGGTGGAGTGGCAAGGTGGCGTGTTGTATAACTGTGAGGTCTAAGGTTCAAGTCTTGGGATGCACAATGAAGTATTTATTTTGCTGTTTGAGCTATGTAGGAGGTGGAGTTGGATTGGAACTCTATGGTTGAAGTGGTCATAAAAAAATAAGGAATTTTCCTAATGGTTGAAAGTAATCCCACATCGGGAAGCTAACATGAGAATTGGTGAAAAGCTGGCTTTGAATAGAGCGAACAAGATGAGTTGGTGATCACTGGTTTTAAGAGGGATTATTTCATACTTGCTTAACCAAGGTTGGTGATCGTGGACTTCGATGCATTCTCATAAACAGGTGTGTATTCACACCCTTCTTTGTTGGAAGTCGGTAAAAGCCGAAAAGCCAAAACTTCAGCATTTGAGGACTCACAAGCGTACGATCGCTCGTGTAGTAAATCGAGCCCACAAACCATGGGTGATAGACTGTAGAGGCCGCCACGTGCGTTCTCATGTGCTGGGGCTGTATTGGGCCTCGATGGGCAGAATGGGCCCGATGGGCCCCGTGGGCCTGCTTGTGTAAATCGAACTGTTAGGTGGGAAGTAGTTGGGCTTGTCATGTCGTGTACATGGCATAGGCCGTTAAGGGCTTCGTTGGGCCAAAATGGGCCGTGTGTGCCCAATAGGCTCGTGGGCCCCACACAGATTAAATCCACAGTAGTTGATAAATATTGGACTGGGCTATGTAGGTCACATAGCTATAACTGAAGTTGGGCTAAGTGGGCCACACGAGCATGTGGGCCTACTTAGACCGAGTAAGGGCCTTAGGCCCGTTTACACCGTTATGTTTGTTTAGGTTACTTAAGTCGCTTGAGGCGATGGTAGACCATCTGTTGGGTCGTTAAGACCCCGATTTATAAAATTACCAAAATACCCTTAATTTGTAAAATTACCAAAATACCCTTAATTTGTAAAATTACCGAAATACCCCTATTTGTAAAATTATCGAAATACCTCTGATTTATAAAATTATCGAAATACCCCAGATTTGTAAAATTACCAAAATACCCTAATCTGTAAAATTATTGAAATGCCCCTGTTTTGTAAAATTGCCAAAATACCCCCAATTTGTAAAATTATCGAAATACTGTTGTAGTGTAAAATTACTGAAATACCCCTATAGGGTAAAAGGATTGTTTTGCCCTTGTGGATAAATGATAGACTTGGACTATGAATTTGACTGATTTGACTGTGATTGAATGACTGTGTTTTAACTGACTTGACTGTAGTCGTATGGCTGATATGCTTTTAATATATGTTTAAATGACTGTTACTGAGCATGGCCATTTTGCATACACGTGTAATGATTGAGCATGACATACACGACATATTACATGGGGTTGGGTTATGATTGACGGAGGAAGTGTACAGCCTGTAGTCATTCTCATGCATAAGGCTTTCAAATTTTACGTGATGCTTACGCTTATAGCGTTTCATTAATCGCGGCATTGCTGCGATATTTACGGCCTTTAGCCATTCTGTCATGGAGGAAGTTCTAATACGATCGTACGGGTCGCATGAGACGACCGTGGATCTAGTATCAATCTGTTAAGGTCGCACGGGTCGCACGAGACGACTGTAGACCGATGGACGGCTTAGTGTTGCTTAATCTGATTATGGCTCCGTGCCAACCTAAATATGGCTTTATGCCATCTTGATTATGGCTTTGTGCTAATCGTGTTTACCTGTGTATATGTGCCTATCATATTTATTGATGACTCTATGTCGATCATATTTACCTGAGGCTGTGTGCCGATTATATTACTGTCGCCGATGGCTATGTGCCAAACTTATTACAGTTACTGATAGCCTTGTGCCATCCTAATTACGGTTACGTGCCATCCTAATTATCGTTTATAACCATTCTATTTACGGCTCTTGGCCAATCTGTTTACGGGCAGCTTTGTTGCGATTTTGGTTAGTGCTGCAAATGGTGCTAACATTAGGAGTGTAGGGATGACGTGGGTGATTTATTCCCCGCACGTAGTGTAGGGTTGGACGGAGGCAAGTGCAGGGTTGGATGGGATGGGTTAGCATGCATCACACAATATGCATATTGAACTGTTACTGATATTGAGAATGGGCTAGGCCCAATTGATTCTGATGAGAGTTGAGACCCAAGTGAAATTGTATTGGGCTTAGGCCCACTGGAACGCCCTAATTTTTGAGATTTTTCAGGTTTTCGTGATTTTTGGTAAATTTTGAAATTTTCGTGTTTTGAATGTTGGTATTATGTTTAAATGTGGTAGTGGGCCTTTAGAAGGCCTAAGCTTAAGTTATACATGGTAAAATATCGAGGTTGGATTCTTAAGTGAATGGGAGTTTGGTCAAGTGGGCTTTCAAGAAGAACTGCGTAAGTTATGACATAGATAAGGCCTTGGTAAAGTGGCAAGGTGGCGCCACTAGGTTCCTAAGAAAAATGGCGCCTGAGAAGGAATTGGAGGTCCAGGGTTCAAGTTGTAAGGTAGGCATATTGTTATTTTTTTTAATTTTTAGGCATGAACTGGGCATGTGATCACTCAAGTGAATTTCGGCAAGGGCCTTAGGGAGGTTGGGCCGATTGCTTTAGTTGATATTAGGGTTAGGTTCTTTTCTTTTTCATCATCTGAGAAATTAGGTTAGCCACCTGAAAGCTTTCTCTCATCTTTTCTAAATTCTCACAAGAGCCGAAAATAGAAGTCTTTTTCTCATTGTGCCAAATTTTCTTCTTCTCTTTTCCTCCATGTTTTCTCTTCCTTTATGCTTCTTCTTCTAGCTGAGACTTTCTGACCATCTTATTCACCTCCTCTACCGATTCTATCCCCCATTAAACCTTCATCACCGATTGCCATTAAAAAGCCGAAATCCTGAAAACTCACTACTTGTGCCGATTTCTCCAAAGCTAAATCCTTCAGTATTTTTCTTCCTTTTGATCAACATTCATATTCACTAAACCCTTAGTATCTGTCAGCAACATTACTCCAAGGTTATAGCCTCAAATCATCATCTTCTTCATCACCTAAAAAGCCGAAATACCATAGATTTAGGGGCTTATAGCCGAAACTTCAGATCTCTTGGATTCAAGTTCTACCATCGTTTAGAGGATAGATCTGCATCAGATCTGCGTAGAAATCAAAGAGGCATAAGTGGAAAGTGCTCATCACTTCAGATCTAGTCTTATTTTACAAGTTAGAAAAAGCCGAAGTCCCTAAAATCTAGGGAAGCTATCGATTTGGGCATAGGGATTTAAGGGTCCTTAACCGATGATTTCTTTTGGTGATTAGTGTCTTCTTGAGTGTTGGAACGAAGGCTTGGATCGTTGGAGCAATCAAACTTGGATCTAGTCATCGGTTTTCGGTAAAAAGTTAAGATTTTAAAGGTTGTTAGGGGCATGGTTCGAACATGGGTAAGTGAATATTGAGATTAGTGTTGTGGTTTGCAATCTAAGAATTATGGTAATCTATTGTAGGACATCGTAAGGGATCTCAGTAGCAGTCGTCGTGAAACAGGTGTGTATCGAACACCCTTTCATAGTTCAATTCGGCAAAAGTCGAAATGCCAAAATTCTGGCATTTTGTGGGCTTGTGAGTGTGCGAGTGCTCACAAGACGTTTAGAAATCATTAGATATAGAAGTGCAAAATGGTAAGTTAGTCGTGTGTGAAATTACGTGCACTTCGATAATTGGGCCTCGATAGGCTAAAACTGGGCCCAATGGGCTTACGGGTCCATGTGGGTAAGATAACAAAAAAATGGGCAAATAAATATGTCCTATTAGACAGTGGAATCAAAACTGATTAAAACCGATAAAATTACTGAAATACCTTTATAGGTGGGAAAGTTTACAGATTTACCCCTATGAGCAAAATTACTGATATACCCGTAGGGTTAAGGTTGACCGAAATGCATGATTGACTGTTACTGTTTAATGCATATCATATTATTATTATTATCTGTTGCATGGGACTGGGATATTGATAGAGGAATTACTGAAAGTGGCTCATCCACGTACTGGAGGCTTTGCCTCAATTTACCGATATTGAGCAGCAATGCTGCAACTATGGAGTGCAGGCTGGGTGGGTTGAGATATTCCCCACATGGAGTGTAGGGCTAGTACGGGTGGAGTGTAACGGTTGGTTATAGGCTGGGTTGGGCTTGCATACACGTATGTATATATGTTCTGTTCTGGAATTGGGCCTATGGGCCACACTGTTATCTGTAAGGGGCTAAGGCCCAGTTTACTGTATTTTGAAAAGGGTTTCGATCCGGTAATTACTGTTACCTGAAAGGGGGCTTAGGCCTAATGGGCTCGAGCTGACTTGGGCTTTGGATGGGTTACCGTACACACTGAGTTTTCCAAACTCACCCCTCTCTCTTCCATCCTTGCAGATGAGCCCTAGTTGGTGGACTTGGAGCTAGGCGGGATTCAGAGTGGCCACGAAGATTGACTTCTGGTTTTAAATAAGTTCGCATTTTACTTTTGATTATTTTATTTTGCTTAAAGTTGTAATAAGACTGCTCTTTTAATTATTTTTATTTTCAGATTATTAAACTGGTTAGCACTAGGGCGCGATTTGTAAAAGTTACTTGTTTTCAAAATATCACGACAACCGAGTAAAGCTTCCGCAACGTAATGTTTTAAAAAGGAAATAAATATTTTAAATAAGACTTAAACTAAATTTGATGTTCGTGAACGAGTAACATGCTTTAAGTGTGGCAATGGATGTGTGCATGTCTAGGATTGGTTCCTGGAAGAGCTTAGTACTTAAGCAGTCCAATAGACTCACCTCCTCTTTTCTGGCTTCCTACCTGGTGCACAGCTTTCATTAACTTAAACTTAAAACAAAAACATCCTTTAAACCCTAAGAGAGATTTTTAGATAAAATGAACTTTTTTAGCGACATTTTTCATGTGGCACGCTGGATTCGGCCGTAACGTCTAGACCGGGTTTGGGGTGTTACATTTAGTGGTATCAGAGTCAAGTTGCAGCAACTCGGCTCTGGATCGGGTCCAAAAAGGGTTTTTAAACCTATAAGCCCAAAGAGGGTATTCTGGGAAAAATCTGACTTTTGAAAACAAATTTTCTGTTTAAAGGAAATAATCTCCGAGCTTGGTTTCTTTAAATGTTTGAGAAATGGATTCTAAAAAGGCCTAAATCTTTTAAGTTTGTCTGAAAACTAATAAAGTGGCACACTGAATCCCCGGCATCAAGTCTGTAAGTATTTTTCTCTGCTCTATATATATACTGAACTGTACTAAATATAACACTGTAGCTAGTACTGAGCCTTGGATACGTTACTATAGATAAGGTAGTATTAAGACTACAAAACTGAGACTATAGGGTAAACTAAGTCAGAGGAAACTAAGACAATATTTAAACTGTGGTTGCGCGAGAACAACTCTGAACCTTTATTTGTTCATAAGACATTCTATAATAAACAGTGGAAACAGTAAACTAACGACATAAAATTCGTAAACAGATAAATTGATATGAGTATGAGAGCTGCTCAGGGAAGAGGCCGTGGTCGAGGCCGAGGTAGTACTCAAGCTGGATCTGCGTCTTCTGAACACATACTAGCTAGCGAAGCACGACCACCACCGGTGGACAAAACAGGCCGTATGATCGGGCCGCAGGGGACGACGCTTTGTCTCAGGCCATGTTAAGAATTTTTGAAAGGGTGGCCGGAGCTAATGTCGAGCCCATGAATAGGGGGTCCATTTCTAAGTGGCTCAGGGCCAACGGAGCAGAGGTTTTTAGGGGTGTGTCTGGAGTAGCCCCAAATGTGGCTGAGTACTGGATGTAAGCCACGGAACGGATTATGGATGATCTGGACTGCTCAGTAGAGCAGAAGTTAAAAAGGGCGGTGTCGTTGCTGCGGGACGAGGCGTATCAATGGTGGATCACTGTGATAGAGGGTACCCTAGCTGAGAGGGTAACATGGGAGCTGTTTAAGCAGTCTTTCAAGGCGAAATATGTCGGGGCTAGCTATGTGGATGCACGAAGAAAAGAATTCCTGAACCTGACTCAGGGTAGTAAGACCGTTGCTGAATATGAGGTAGAGTTTCTGCGATTGAGCCGGTACGCTAGTGGCATCGTCTCCACCGAATATGAGCACAGTGTTCGTTTTGAGGATGGCCTCAGGGATGAGCTAAGGGTGCTCATAGCTCCACAGAGAGAGCATGATTTTGCTGCACTGGTAGAAAAGGCTAAGATAGCCGAAGAGGTGAATCAAGCCGAACGAAAGAACCGCGATAGGGATCGAAACCAGTTTAGGAGGGATGCTGGACCAATTGGTGCTGCAAACCGAAATGTTAAGAGAGCTAGGATGGAGGAACCAGTTCAAACAGTTCCAGTGAATACAGCCAGACCACAAGCTTGTGGAGATTGTGGTAGAATGCATCTGGGGGAGTGCTGGAAGCGTTCTGGGGCTTGTCTTCATTGTGAGTCAAAGGAGCATAGGATCAAGGATTGTCCTAGGAGGGCAGCTCAAGCTCAAGTAGCTAAGCAAGGGGTTGTGCAACCGTTCAACCAGCGCGAGGTGGACCGCCGCTGCCGAGAGGTCGTGGATAAGGTCGTGGTGGCAATGGCCGTGGACGTGGGGCACCTAGCAGGGGTACTGGTAATGCTGAGGCTCGTCAGCCAGCTTTGGTATATGCTGCTCATCGCCGCGAGGAGGGTGACGCACCTGATGTCATAACTGGTACATTTTTTATCTCTGGTATACCTTATACAGCTTTAATAGATGTGGGGTCAACTTATTCGTATATTGCATAAGACATTTCTGGGGCATTGGGTATTCACTTTGAGGAGACTGTGTGTGGGGTAATTGTGATAAGTCCTTTAGGTCACTCAGTTAAGTAGAGAAACTCTTCAGGGAGGTGCCTTTAGAGACTCAAGGTAGGATTTTCTATGGAGACTTGATGGAGTTATCGTTCGGAGAATTCGATTTGATCCTAGGGATGGATTGGTTGACTAAGCATAAGGCAACTTTGGATTGTGCGGCTAAGAGGATGATCTTAAGGACTGTCGAGGATGAAGAGGTAATGATTATTGGAGAACGAATAGATTACTTGTCCAATGTAGTATCAGCTTTGAGGGCTGAGAAACTGATGCGTAAGGGATGCGAGGCATATTTGGCTTTTGTAAGCCAAGCTGAAACTGAGGATCTGACTGTGGAGACTATAAGAATTGTTAAGGAATTGCGGGATGTTTTCCCAAAAGAGCTTCCTGGATTACCTCTGAATCGGAAAGTTGAGTTTGGAATCGATTTGCTGCCTGGAACAACTCCAGTATCCATCGTACCCTATAGGATGGCACTGAGGGAGTTAGTGGAACTGAAAGCTCAAATTCAAGAGTTGTTGGATAGAGTCTTCATTAGACCTAGTGTGTCTCCATGGGGAGCACCAGTCCTGTTTGTGAAGAAAAAGGACGGGACGATGCGTATGTGCATCGATTATTGCCAGTTGAACAAACTGACGATAAAGAATAAATACCCACTGCCAAGAATTGATGATTTATTCGACCAAATAAAGGGAGCTTCGGTATTTTCCAAAATTGATCTTCGTTTTGGATACCATCAGTTGAAGGTAAAGGAAGTGGATATTCATAAGACAGCATTCAGAACTCGATATAGTCATTACTAGTTTCTGGTTATGCTGTTTGGGTTGACGAATGCGCCTACAGCGTTTATGGATCTGATGAATCGAGTATTCCAACCTTACTTGGATGGGTTCGTAGTCGTCTTTATTGACGATATCCTGGTGTATTCTGAAACGAAAACGAAACATGATGAGCATCTCCGCATTGTTCTGCAAGTGTTAAGGGAGAAGAAACTCTATGCGAAATTCAGCAAGTATGAATTCTGGTTGAGGGAGGTAACCTTCTTAGGGCATGTGGTCTCTGCCGAGGGGATTAAAGTGGACCCTCATAAAATTGAAGCAATTCTAGAATGGAAGCCACCTAGGTCAGTATCAGAAATTCAGAGTTTTCTAGGGTTGGCAGGATACTACAGAAGGTTTGTGGAAGGTTTCTTGGTGATGGCAGCACCATTGACAAAACTCATAAGGAAAGGAGTACCGTTTGTATGGACCGAGAAATAGCAAAAAGCTTTTGACCAGTTGAAAAAGGTATTAACTGAAGCGCCAGTGTTGATTCAACCGGAGTCTGGGAAGGACTTCACTGTGTACAGTGATGCATCGCATGTGGGGTTAGGATGTGTACTGATGCAAGAGGGTAAGGTGGTCACTTATGCTTTACGACAGCTTAAGCCTCATGAAGCGAACTACCCTACGCACGATTTAGAGCTAGCAGCGGTGATTTTTGCGTTAAAAATCTGGAGACATTATTTATATGGAGAAAAGTGTATCATATACACAGACCTTGAGAGCCTAAAGTATCTGTTGACTCAGAAGGGGTTAAACTTTAGGCAACGAAGATAGGTAGAGTTGCTTAAGGATTATGACTGTTTGATTGAGTACCACCCAGATAAGGCTAACGTGGTGGCTGATACGTTGAGTCGAAGGGTTGTTAATAATTTGAGAGCCTTGTTTGCACGTTTGAGTCTGTTCGACGATGGAAGTCTGTTGGCAGAATTGCAAGTGAAGCCTACTTGGACTGAACAGATTAAAGAAAAATAGTTGAAGGATGATTCATTAGTTCTTCGGTTTCGGCAAGTTAAGAATGGTGAAAATAAGGATTTTGGACTGAATATCGATGGAGTTCTGTGCTTTAGTGGAAGAGTTTGTATTCCGAAGGACCCTGAATTGAGGCAGACAATTCTAAAAGACGCTCATGGTGGACCCTGTGCCATGCATCCTGGATGGAATAAGTTATATCGAGATCTGCGAGAGTTGTACTGGGGCCTGGATTAAAACGGGAGGTGACTAAATTTGTTGGGAAATGTCTGACGTGCCAGTAAGTTAAGGCCGAGCACTAATTGCCTTCTGGATTACTGCAACCGGTGAACATTTCACTATGGAAGTGGGAGAGAGTAACTACGGATTTTGTGAGTAGGCTACCTTTGACACCCACCAAGAAAGATTCGGTGTGGGTAGTTGTGGATAGGTTAACAAAATCTGCCGATTTCATACCTGTTCGTACTGATTACTCACTGCAAAAGTTGGCCAAGTTATATGTGGCAGAGATAGTACGATTGCATGGGGTGCCAGTGTCGATTATTTCTGATCGGGACCTTAGGTTTACATCTCGATTCTAGCTGAAGTTGCAGGAAGCGTTGAGTACATGATTGGATTTCAGTACTGCTTTTCACCCTCAGACCGATGGACAGTCGAAAAGGGTTATTCAAGTTTTGGAGGATACATTGAGAGGTTGTATCATCGATTTTCATGGTAGTTGGGAGGACTACTTGCCATTGGCGGAGTTTGCATACAACAACAGCTATCAAACAAGTATTCAGATGGCTCCATATGAGGCATTTTATGGGTGAAGATGTCGTACGCCTACGTGTTGGACAGAATTGGGTAAACAACAAGTGCTTGGACTGAAATTAGTGGCAGATACTGAAAGTGAGGTTAAGTTGATAAGGGATCGATTAAAGGAGACGTTTGATAGACAGAAGTCGTATGCGGATTTAAAGCGCAAAGAGATTGAGTTCGCTATTGGGGATATGGTTTTCTTGAAGGTTTCACCTTGGAAGAAGATCTTGAGGTTTGGCAAGAAAGGCAAACCGAGTCCCCGATTTATAGGGCCTTATCGGATTCTCAAACGGGTAGGGCCAGTAGCATATCAGATAGAGTTACCACTGGAGTTGGACAGAATTCATGACGTCTTTCATGTGTCTATGCTGAGACGATATCGATCGGATCCTTCACATGTTGTGCCGATGGAGGAGATTGAAGTAAAGGCTGATTTGACCTTTGAGGAGGAACCCGTGTAAATTTTAGATCGAGAGGTTAAATTTTTAAGAAGGGAGTCAGTTCCGTTGGTAAAGGTACTGTGGCGCAATCATGGAAGGGAAGAGGCAACTTGGGAGTCAGAAGAGACTATGCGTCAGCAATACCCTCAGTTATTTGGATCAGGTAAATTTCAAGGCCGAAATTTCTTTCAGGGGGTAGAGCTGTAAAGCCCTGATTTTTGAGATTTTTTGGGTTTTCGTGATTTTTGGTAAATTTTGAAATTTTCGTGTTTTGAATGTTGGTATTATGTTTAAATGTGGTAGTGGGCCTTTAGAAGGCCCAGGCTTAAGTTATACACGGTAAAATATCGAGGTTGGATTCTTGAGTGAATGGGAGATTTGGTTAAGTGGGCTTTCAAGAAGAACTGCGTAAGTTATGACATAGATAAGGCCTTGGTAAAGTGGTAAGGTGGCACCACTAGGTTCCTAAAAAAAATGGCGCCTGAGAAGGAATTGGAGGTCTATGGTTCAAGTTGTAAGGTAGGCATATTGTTATTTTTTTTTATTTTTAGGCATAAACTAGGCATGTGATCACTCAAGTGAATTTTGGTAAGGGCCTTAGGGAGGTTGGGCCGATTGCTTTAGTTGATATTAGGGTTAGGTTCTTTTCTTTTTCTATCCTGGAGAATTAGGGTTAGCCACCTGAAAGCTTTCTCTCATCTTTTCTAAATTCTCACAAGAGCCGAAAACAGAAGTCTTTTTCTCATTGTGCCGAATTTTCTTCTTCTCTTTTCCTCCATGTTTTCTCTTCCTTTATGCTTCTCCTTCTAGCCGAAACTTTCTGACCATCTTATTCACCTCCTCTGCCGATTCCATCCCCCATTAAACCTTCATCACCGATTGCCATTAAAAAGCCGAAATCCTGAAAACTCACTACTTGCGCCGATTTCTCCAAAGCCAAATCCTTCAGTATTTTTCTTCCTTTTGATCAACATTCATCTTCTTTAAACCCTTAGTATCTGTCGGCAACATTACTCCAAGGTTATAGCCTCAAATCATCATCTTCTTCATTACCTAAAAAGCCGAAATACCATAGATTTAGGGGCTTATAGCCGAAACTTCAGTTCTCTTGGATTCAAGTTCTACCATCGTTTAGAGGATAGATCTGCATCAGATCTGCGTAGAAATCAAAGAGGAATAAGTGGTAAGTGCTCATCACTTCAGATCTAGTCTTATTTTACAAGTTAGAAAAAGCCGAAGTCCCTAAAATCTAGGGAGGCTATCGATTTGGGCATAGGGCTTTAAGGGTCCTTAATCGATGATTTCTTTTAGTGATTAGTGTCTTCTTGAGTGTTGGAACGAAGGCTTGGATCGTTAGAGCAATCAGACTTGGATCTAGTCATCGGTTTTCGGCAAAAAGGTAAGGTTTTAAAGGTTGTTAGGGGCATGGTTCGAACATGGGTAAGTGAATATTGAGATTAGTGTTGTGGTTTGCAATCTAAGAATTGTGGTAATCCATTGTAGGACATCGTAAGGGATCTCAGTAGTAGTCGTCGCGAAACAGGTGTGTATCAAACACCCTTTCATAGTTCAATTCGGCAAAAGCCGAAATGCCAAAATTTTGGCATTTCGTGGGCTTGTGAGTGTGCGAGTGTTTAGAAATCATTAGATCTGGAAGTGCAAAATGGTAAGTTAGTCGTGTGTGAAATTACGTGCACTTTGGTAATTGGGCCTCGATAGGCTAAAACTGGGCCAATGGGCTTACGGGTCCATGTGGGTAAGATAACAAAATAATGGACAAATAAATATGTTCTATTAGACTGTGGAATCAAAACTGATTAAAACCGATAAAATTACTGAAATACCTTTATAGGTGGGAAAGTTTACAGATTTACCCCTAGGAACAAAAGTACTGTTGCATGGGACTGGGATATTGATGGAGGAAGTACTAAAAGTGGTTCGTCCATGTACTGGAGGCTTTGCCTCAATTTACCGATATTGAGGAGCAATCTTTTATGCAATGTGGAGTGTAGTAAATGGGTGGGTTGAGATATTCCCACATGGGCGCGTAGGGTGAGTACGGGTGGAGTGTAGCGGTTGGTTATAGGCTGGGTTGGGCTTGCATACATGTATGTATATATGTTCTGTTCTGGAATTGGGCCTATGGGCCACATTGTTATCTGTAAGGGGCTAAGGCCTAGTTTACTGTATTCTGAAAAGGGCTTCGGTCCGGTAATTACTGTTACCTGAAAGGGGGCTTAGGCCCAATAGGCTCGAGCTGACTTGGGCTTTGGATGGGTTACCGTACACACTGAGTTTTCCAAACTCACCCCTCTCTCTTCCATCCTTGCAGGTGAGCCCTAGTAGATGGGCTTGGAGCTAGGCGGGATTCAGAGTGGCCACGAAGATTGACTTTTGGTTTTAAATAAGTTCGCATTTTACTTTTTATTATTTTATTTTGCTTAAAGTTGTAATAAGGCCGCTCTTTTAATTATTTTTATTTTGGGATTATTAAACTGGTTAGCACTAGGGCGCGATTTATAAAAGTTATTTGTTTTCAAAATATCACGACAACCAAGTAAAGCTTCTGCAATGTAATGTTTTAAAAAGGAAATAAATATTTTAAATAAGACTTAAACTAAATTTGATGTTCGTGAACGAGTAACATGCTTTAAGTGTGGCAATGGATGTGTGCATGTCTAGGATTGGTTCCGGGAAGAGCTTGGTACTTAAGCAGTCCAATAGACTCACCTCCTCTTTTCTGGCTTCCTACCTGGTGCACAGCTTTCATTCACTTAAACTTAAAATAAAAACATCCTTTAAACCTTAAGAGAGATTTTTAAATAAAACGTAACTTCTTTAGCAACATTTTCCATGTGGCACGCTGAATTCGGCCGTAACGTCTGGGCCGGGTTTGGGGTTTTACACCCACACACATTGTTCTGTTACTGTAATGGGCTCCGGCCCAAACTAATTCTAAATTCTGTCTGTTTACTAACTGTTTGAATTTAGGAGGGGATTACACACTGAGTTTTCATAAACTCACCCCGTTTATTAACTGTGCAGGTAATCCCCAGCATTAGCTAGATCGGTGCTACGAGGGACTTGGAGATGGCCACACAACTGCTATTGTTTTTGATTTTCTTTTACAGTTATCTACTTATAAGTACTTATATTTTGATCTGGGTTGTAATAAGGCCTTTTTTAGTTTCTGATTTTTAAATTGGGATTTTTAGTTTATTACGTTTTTTATCTGTTAAAAATAGATCGCGATTTTCCAAAACGATAACTGTTTTCAAAACAATACGTTTTCGCAACACTTTTGGAAATGCTTCCGCAACCTAAAAAGAATTTTGGGAATAATAATAATAAGTTTTCAATGTACTACGTTTCAAATAAGAAGGGTTTTTAATGAAAACATGGTTTTCGAAAAGTACTTCAATATGACACGCCAGATTTGGGCCTAACTTCTAGGCCGGGTTTGGGGTGTTACATAGAGGATTCATTTGACTGAGTGTGTCTTTGTGGGGGGACACCAGTATTGTTTGTTAAAAAGAAGGATGAGTCGATAGGAATGTGCATTGATTATAGGCAGTTGAACAAGTTGACAATCAAGAATAAGTATTCGTTACTAAGGATTGACGACTTGTTCGACCAATTTCGAGGAGCGTTCGTCTTTTCTAAAATTGACCTACGCTTTGGTTACCATTAGCTCAAAGTCAAAGAGGCTGATGTGTACAAAACTGCTTTCAGTACTCGTTATAGACATTACGAGTTTCTGGTAATGCCTTTCGGATTAATGAATACTCTAGTGGCGTTTATGGATTTAATGAATTGGGTGTTTCAACCGTACTTGGATCAATTTGTAGAGGTTTTCATCGATGATATCTTGATCTACTCTAAATCAAAAACTGAGCATGATGATCATCTTCGTATCATACTTTGGATACTCCGAGAAAAATAGTTGTATGCCAAGTTTAGTAAGTGTGAGTTCTGGTTGCAGGAAATCACTTTTCTGGGTCATGTGGTGATGGTGGAGGGGATCCGACTAGATCCTAAGAAAATAGAAGCTATCGTTGAGTGGAAACAACCAAAAAATGTATCCAAGATTCGTAGCTTCTTGGGTTTAGCCGGTTACTAATGAAGATCCTCGAAGGGTTTTTTCTGATTGTGTTACCTCTGACGAAGCTCTTGCGTAAGAATGCCCCATTCATGTGGTCCGAGGCATAAAAGTTTAGTTTCGATAAGCTCAAGACCGTTCTGACATAGGCTTATGTTTTAGTTCAACTGGAGTCGGGTTAAGAGTTTGTGGTATACAGTGATGCTTCACACGTCGGGTTAGGATGTGTGCTTATGCAGGATGGTAAGGTGGTCGCTTACGCGTTACAACAGCTTAAGACACACGAGGGTAACTACCCTACGCATGATTTTGAGCTAGCCGCAGTTGTGTTTGCTCTGAAGATCTAGAGACATTATCTGTATGGCGAAAGCTGTATTATTTACACCGATCACAAGAGTCTCAAATATTTGTTAACCCAAAAAGAACTAAATCTCCGGTAGTGCTAATGGGTTGAGTTACTTAAAGACTATGATTGTACAATCTAGTACCATCTGGGTAAGGCTAAAGTGGTAGCTGATGCCCTTAACTGTAGAGCGATGGCAGACCTGAGAGCATTGTTAGCTCATTTGAGTTTGGTTGAGGACGGAGGATTGTTGGCTGAATTATAAGTAAAACCAACTTGGGTGGAGTAGATTCAAACTAAGCAATTGACTGATGAGTCTTTAGTCCAACGTATGCAGCATATTGACTCTAACGAGAATTCTAATTTTAGTTTGAACAACGATAAGGTGTTGTGTTTCAAAGGTCAGATTTGTGTACCCAATGATAAGGAATTAAGGCATTCGATCCTGTAGGAGGCATATAATAGTCCCTATGTTATGCATCCTGGTGGGAGCAAGATGTACCGGGATCTCCGAAAGCTTTATTAGTGGCCTGAACAGAAACGGGAGGTAGTCAGTTTTGTATCCCATTGTCTGATGTGTTAAAGGTTAAGGCCAAACATCAGTTTCCCTCTAGACTGCTTCAGCCAGTTAAGATTCCATAGTGGAAATGGGAGCGGGTAACAATGGATTTTTTTACAGGGTTGCCTTTAACTCCGACTAAGAAAGATTTAGTTTGGGTTATCGTTGATTGGTTGACCAAGTCGACCCATTTCATTCCTATCCGAACAGACTACTCCTTACAGAAGTTAGCTAAATTGTACATCGCTGAAATTGTGAGATTGTACGGAATTCCAGTCTCAATCATTTCTGATAGAGATCGACGATTTATGTCTCGGTTCTGGAAGAAACTCCATGAAGCTTTAGGCACTCGACTTAATTTCAGTACTATGTATCACCCTCAGATCGATGGACAGTCAGAGCGAGTCATCTAGATCCTAGAAGATATGCTTCAGGGTTGTGTGATAGACTTGAGGGGTAGCTGGGAGGAGTACCTACCTTTGGCAGAGTTCACATAAAACAATAGTTTTTAGTCTAGTATTCAGATGGCACCCTATGAGGCTTTATATAGTCGTAAGTCTCGTACCCCATTATGTTGGGTAGAGTTAAGTGAACGTTGATTATTGGGTCCTGAGCTGGTTTCTGAAATTGAGAATACTGTGAAAGTAATTTGGGATCAACTGAAAGCCGCATTGAATCGACAAAAGTCTTATGTAGATTTAAAAAGAAAGAATATTGAGTTTTCGGTAGGTGGTCAAGTGTTTTTAAAGGTATCACCTTGGAAAAAGGTCCTTCGATTTGGATGCAAGGGCAAACTAAGCCCGAGGTTCATTGGGCCTTACCATATTTTGAAGCGTGTCAGACCCATTGCTTACTAGCTGGAATTACCACTGGAGCTGGATCGAATTCATGATGTGTTTCATGTCTCGATGTTGAGAAGATATCGATCGGATCTGTCGCATATTGTTCTTGTCGACGAGATTGAGTTGCGACTGGATTTAACATTCGAAGAGGAACCTGTCCAAATTTTGGAACATGATGTTAAAGAGATGAGGAAGAAAACTATCCCCCTAATAAAGGTCTTGTGGTAGAACTATGACGCTGAAGAAGCCACGTGGGAACCTGAAGAAGCAATCTGATGTTTGTATCCGTATCTATTTAACTCAGGTACAATTTTGACACCAAAATTTCTTTTAGGGGGAGAGAGTTATAATGCCCAAAAGTTTTAAGAATTTAATTGTGAGAATTTGAAGTAATTAGATTTTTTTTATCTCTGGTTATGTGCTCTGCTTCTGTGTTCAAGGTCTAGAGTTCGAGTTGCATAGTTAAAAGGTTTTGTGATTGTTTTTAAAACAACCTTCACCTATGCGTTTCGTAGTTAAGTTCAATTCTAGGTAAATCGGTGACAAGAATGAGTCTGCTGGTTCACAAGTTAAGCATTTATTTGTATTTTTTCTGGTTTCTGAGTTCAAATTCCATTGTACACATTAGGAAATGTTTTTTCTGCAATTGCCGGAAGGAGGTGGTTAATTTTAAATAGTCTAAAGCATTTCTGTTCTATCTCCTTCGTTACATTTTTTCCTTTTTCTCTCTAAGTCCATTTTTCAATCCTTCTTCTTTTTTCTTTCATTTTTCCTTCTTTGGTATTCAATTCTACGTTAATTAAGAGTTCTCTGTTGCCTGTAAAGTTGACTGTGTGATTAATGAGTAAGTTTTGTTGTTATTTCCTCTTGTTTTGCAAGTTTTACCGAGTTAATGATATTATGTCGAAACGGGTTTTGTTCGGTTGTTTGAACGCTTTGTATAATCATTTTATTGGTTATTTTTTTAGGAAAAAGATCTTGCGAGAGACGGTAACCAGCCATGTTAGTCTAGTTTCCCCTGTTTCGTATGATGTGAGTGTGTGAATTAAGTTGGGGTTGCGTTGAATCTTTCGACATGTTTTAGTGGTGGGTTGGTTTTGCTAAATTATTGTAATTCATGGTATAATTGATTAGTGAATGATTATTTAGGTTCCGGTAGTCTCCATAACGTTTCTTTGTCAAAGTAAAATTAGGTACGTATCGAAAATCTTAGTTTCGCAAGTTTCGGGTCATCGAAAATGGTGACTGTAAATGCCACACAGCCAGCCAGACAGGCATGTGACTAGGTCGTGTGAACCACACTGGCATGTGGCAGGCCATGTGACCAACCGTATAACTCACTGTTCATTAAATTGGCGCCGCACGAGCTAGCACACGGACGTGTGTCCAAGCTGTGTGTGGCCATGTTAGTACAGGGTTCATACAAGCATGAGACACAGGTATGTGTCTAGGCCGTGTAACTCACTATTTGTGACTAAGGACCACAGGGGTAAGCACACGGGCATGTGCCTAAGCTGTGCGAGTCATATGGGAAAGGACACAGCCTTATGTCCAAGTCGTGCAACTCTCTGTTTACATGTTAGAACTACACGGGGAGATGGCATGGGCGTGTGCCCAGGCTGTGTGAGCCACACGAGCAAGGACATGGTCGTGTGTCCAGGCCATGTGGGATTATAAAGGAGGCCGAAACCTATTTTTAAGGTCGTGAATGTGGTCTATGGTTGATAATGATTTCCAATTGTATGAATGATCTGAACTTGATTGAGTGAGAACTCTCTGATACTCTGTAACTGTCACATGAATGTTATACCTATAAGTGCATTGTGAATATCTGTATTTTGTATATGCATAGGCTGGGATGTTGTGAAGAAAGGAGTAACCTACTCTGAATTAGTGAGTAAGCCACCATGTAAATAGTTTCTATTCTGGCTCTTTGATGTATTATGATCCAGCAGCTAAGCTGTGTTACTATAAACGTGTCAAATAGACACTTCGTGGTGTGTAGGGATGGATGGGCATTGAATGCCCTTAATAGTGAGTTGGGATGGTCGAAGATGGTGTGTAGCAGATGGGGTTTAGGAATATCTACATCTGAATCTGATTTGCGATATATATATATATATATATATATATATATATATATATATATATATATGAAATTGCATATATATAAATATTTGTTTACAACTGATCTGTTATGAATTTGAATTGTAAATAGTCCTTTACTGAACCTAATTTCGAATATGAACTACTTTCTGAATGAATACTAATTGAATAACTTATACTTATGTTATGCACTGAGTTCACAAGTCATTTTGTTTTTGGTTGGATTTTAGGTGATCCCCAATCTTGAACGGATGAGCACAGCGGATAGGATTTCGGTAACTATATTAGGATGAATCTAGAAGATTATATACTTAATTCTCTTTATGATAAATGTGTTATGAAGCATGGTCTAACTTTATTATGTTGTTGTGTGACAAATGATAACTGATGAGGTAACTCCCGAAATTTGGGCTGGACGTCCAGGCCGGGTTTAAGGTATTACAATAAAACTAAGTCTAAGATAATTAAACTAGATTAATTATGATTAATTAAAGTACTAAGAGTGAGTTAGAGGAAAATTCCACCATTTTCTTCATCAACTCATAGTCCACTATTGTAGAATCCAAGGAAAAACTCTCTAAGCTTTGAAAGCATTCGACCATTGATTTAGGTATGAAATTCATGTTCTTTTCTTATAATTTTTATAGACTTATGATCATGAGAGCTTTTTTTAACTAGCCCATGTACCAATTTGATAAACATTTAAAGTTTTAGAAGGTTTCCATTGTTGATTACTTGAAGAATTAGGCTTGAAATTGATATATTTTGAGCTTAGATTGTGAAAAGGACTAGATTGTAAAGTTAATTTAGCTTGTTTGTTAACTTTGTTACATTAGGGACCAAATTGAATAAGTATAAAATATGTTATGAAATTATGTTATAAATAAAAAGTGCAGGATCCCTAATAAGAATATATGAAATGGGATTTTAATCTGAAGCTAGGAATCGAAAGTTATGTTTATCCTGAGTTTAGGGACTAAAAATAAAATGTAAAATATGAGGGGAATAAAAAAATAAATTATATAGGATCGTGCATATCATAATGTAGAATGATAAATATAAAACATGTTATGAAATTTTTTGCGTCAATTTGTTATTTAAAATAATTATATAGATTAAGATTTGGATCAAAGTGGAGAAAATAAGAGAAAAGCTAAAATTACGGATTATAGCTTGGAGAATCCACTCGTATGGGTGTTTTGAATAGGCAAGTTCATATGGAACATATGAAACTTACTACTTATCTTTGTGTACATGTAACAACCCATTTTCAGTGGAATCGGAAGAGTGGTTTTGAGACCACAAATTTGATATGTGAATATCTAATTATTTAGTATTTTAATGTCTAGAACACGTTAGTAGTATCGTATAAAAATTTCGTTAAGAAATTTTCACGTTTGCATGCTTAATTCGATAAAAAAGATTAAATTGAAAAAGGTGCAAAACTTGAGTTCTATAAATTAAAAGGAGTTATTAGCTATGAATTTAAATGGTTGGAGGTTTTATGTTCTAATTATACCATTGATATGGTTAATGGACAAAAATGGGAATGGTTTAGTAAATTTTTAAAGGTTAAAAACTATGGTTAAAATAGTAATTAGTAAAATAATCATAAAACAAATAACATAAAACTTAGTGCTTATCTTCATGAGCTTTCTTCTCCACTGAAATTAGGCTTGGAAAAACCCATTTTTGGAGCTTGAAAGTTTGGTTGAGCTTTTGGCATTGCATGGTATGAATTTGAACTCTGTTTTTAATGATTTTTACATTTTTGAAGTCGTTGTAGCTTAATCTAGCTAGCCCATGGACTAATTTGCAAAACTATTAAAAGTCTAGGGTATTACTATGAATGAAATCATGTGAATTTGATGTTTGGTGGAGGAAAATGAATATATGTTGTTAGATAAACAACTTTTGTAAAGTGAATTTTTTGAAAATGTCAGTTAGGGGTTAAACTAAAAAATGTGAAAAGTTCATGGTGTAAATTGTGAAATAATGAAGTTTATGAGTTGATAGGGACCTATATGAAATTTGGCTAGCTTGGGTTAGGTTTGGATTTGCATGAATTTCATTTATTGAGCTTAGGGACTAAATTGAAAAGAAATTAAATATGCAGGGGCAAAAGTGTAATTTTACTAACATGTGAATTTGGATTGAATTGAATAGACTAGTTACTAAATTGGTTGAATTTATTTATTTAGATCAAGATAGATCTCAGTCGGATTTAAATCGAGGGAAGGCGAAAGTTGTGGATTAGTCGATCGTACTCCTTTGCAATAATGTCAAACTAAGTTCATAGTAATAAAATTATATCATTTGATTTCCTTATGTATTTGTATTTTATAACTGAGTAGTTAATTATTATATAATTATATCCATGATTGCACTTACGAGTGTCTGTCGTGCTTCGGTACCCCTGATCGCATTTACGTGCCCCTGTCGTACTTCAGTACCCCTGATCGCACTTACGTGCCCCTATTGTACTTCGATACCCTTGATCCTACTTACGTGCCCTTGTCGTACTTCTGTACCCCTGATCACACTTACGTGCCCTTATTGTACTTCGATACCCCTGACCGCACTTACGTCCCTCTGTTGTACTTTGGTACCCCTAATTTCACTTACGTTCCCCTGTTGTACTTCGGTACCCTTGATTGCACTTACATGCCCCTGTTGTACTTTGGTACTCTTGATAGCACTTTCGTGTCGTGGTTACGTTTTGGTAACATTTATTAAGAAAAATAGTGGTTCACTCATTTAATGTTAAGTTAAATAAATTGTTATGTACTTACTAATTTTTATTAGCTTATTCGAGTTTGTGTCGTTTTGTAAATTACTTTTGATGACTTGGGACAGATCGAAACTTCGGCTCACACTCTGCATCATCGTTAGTAGCTTTTGAACCTTTTTTGGGATTGTGGCATGTATATGTGGCTATAAGTATATATGTATATGTGTCTAGTTCATTTTAGTATAAAATTGAAGCACTAAATTGTGTTTGGACACTCTGTTTTCTAAGTTGTACATATCTTTTGACTTGATAAATTGGTATGAATGAAATCGCTTATGGATAGGTTAATGTTGATGAAATTAAGTTGTTATGCTAGCAATTGTATTTGGTTAGGTGTTTGAATGATAGAAGATGAAATATTAGTAGTGAATTGATATTTTATTTTGGTATGTTTTGGTAAGAAAATTATATGGTATGTATGGATGTAAATATTCCTAGAAGTTAGTTGATTATTTTGGCAAAATTGAGTACATGGTTGTACATGTTTTGATGTAGTCATGGAGGTGCCTTTGGGCATATTGGTTGTATGTTATTATATCTGTAACACCCCTAACACGTAACCATTACCGGAATAGGTTAAGAGGCATTACCAGACTCATAACTCAGAACAGAACATCAAATATCGATTAACATTTCAATTCAATAAAATACCATTCATTCATGTTCAAAATGAACTTTAACCAAACATTCAAGGTCTAATTTATGCATCTAGGATGAAATCGATAGCATATAAAAGTTTTAAAACTTATACAAAATTTTCAACTTTTAAAATATCACACGCCCTTGTGAACAGGCCCTGTGCCTTACACGGCCGTGTGTCTAAGCCGTGGCAAAGCAGGGCATACATACTAACTTGTCCACACGGCCACAAGACACACCCGTGTGCCTTGGCCATGGTCGAGCCTGACTTAGGCCACACGGCTAGCCACACGCCCGTGTGCTTTGGCTGTGCTCGGGCTTGACTTACAATTGTAGGGTACCCCAGGGGACACACGGCCGAACAACATAGCCGTGTGTCGCACACGCCTTAGACACATGCCTGTGTCTCTGCCCGTGTGGACAAAAATAAGCCATTTGAATAGCCAACTTGCCACCCCAATTTGGGTCAACCTATAAGAAAAGAAAAAAACATATTTGCACCACCATTTTATCCAATTTTTATGCCAAAACATTCATCATTCACATCTTAACAATATCAACCATTTTCGTATTCATAAACATTACCAATACATGCCAAACATAAGGTAAGATCATACTAAAACATTTCCTTCCATACATCATTTAATCTCATACTAAAACTGCCAAAACTTACCAACATTTATCATTTCTTTTGTCCAACTAGAACATACCGCAATTGCACATTAGTATCACATACCATAAGCCATTATCAACTATGAGTTCAAACACAAACTAGCCAAATCACATGGCTAAGTATATACATCACAATACATAATCCCACAACTACTAGCCTATACATGCCATGCTTTTATATAAACATTTTCAAAGTACCAAAATGAGGTTCAATAGTGTGGTGACGATCCTTGACGATCCCCGAGCTTGCAGTAGTTTCGATATCTATAAAACAATGCAAACACACACAAAGTAAGCTTTCAAAAGCTTAGTAAGCTCGTAATAAAAATTATCAACAGTATAAGTATTTACAAATTCTCAATTCATCTATCAGATCTATACCAACATAATCCTTACGTTCATACCAATTCAATGAACTTCATATATACATTATCATCTACCGCATAGGTATTGTACATACTTAAATCTTACTGTACTTATTCACTTTCATTCTCACCTCTCATTTGAATATTTTAAGACTTGTAGTATATTATTCGTACTTTAAACATCCACACAATTAGTGCTATAAAGGTTAGCCGAAGCTAGAACGATTCCGCACAGTTAGTGGCATCTCAATTAACCGAAGCTAAGTCAGTATCGCACACTTAGTGCCTCATATAGCTGAAGCTAGTTTAAATTGCACACTTAGTGCCAAATACTATTGGTTTATCATAGTATTCATCCAAACCAAACATATATACAATCTATGTATAATCAAAACATCAAAATATACTTAACGCCATGTTTTAAGTACGAACTTACCTCTTACTCGAAATTGTCGACTCGACTGTTTACTCTACAATCTTCGACTTCACTCGGTCTAAGTCTGAATTCCTCTTTTCTTGACCTATATGTATTCAAAATTAACCCTTTTATTCACCAAATCATTCAAAACAATCCATAGACACATATTTAGGGCATTTTGCAAACTAGCCCTCACATTTTCACATTTTGACACTTTAGTCCCTAAATCAAAAATCATAAAATACACATAATTTGCTTATACTCATGCTTAGCCGAATTATCCTAGCTCCCATACAAGTCCATACATTTTATTTATTTCACATTTTAGTCCCTCAAAATAACATCTTTACAATTTAGCCCATAATACTCAATTTCATCAAAAATTCAAAGACAAAACATGTAAACCCAACATCAAGCTCTCATAATTCATCAACTAACATCACAAAGCTCATAGTTTCATCAATGGCACATTTCAAAATCATCATCAAAATCAGAAATTGAGGCATGGATTTGATAGTATAGGAAGCAACGATTACAAAAACGTAAAAATTATCAAGAATCGAACAAAACACATACCTTAATCAAGCCAAACCATAGCCGAACCCTAGCAAGCTTTTATCTTTTATTTTTCCTTTTATTTTTCGGCAAAAAAAGATGAATATGGCCTTATTTTATGTTATGTTTTATTTAACATATGTTTAATATGTTAATGACCATAATACCCTTTTAGTAAACCATTTAAAATCACATATAATAAGATCATAATTGTCCATTATACAAGTAAATGGCTTAATAACCACATCAGGACCTCTCAATTATAAAGCCAAGTCAAATAGGCACTTTTATCATCTAGCACACAACTTTTACATTTTATGCGATTAGGTCCATTTTCAAACTTAAACTGACAAACGATTAAATTTTCAGACAAAACTTTCACACATGCTAATTCACACATCATAAACACAGAAAATAATATTTAAACATTTTTCTGACTCAGACTTGTGGTCTCGAAACTACTATTCTGACTAGGGTCAAAATTGAACTGTTACGATTCTCCCCCCTTAGGGATTTTTGTCCCCGAAAATCTTACCGTTAAACAAATACGGATATTGCTGTCTCATAGTATCTTCAGGCTCTCACGTGGCCTCTTCAATACCGTGTCGATGCCACATTACTTTAACCAATAAAATTTTCTTATTTCGCAATTCTTTAACCTCGCGAGCCAAGATACGGATCGAGTTTTCTTTGTAAGTCAAATCAGACTAAATTTCAATCTTAGACGGAGGAATCACATGCGAAGGATTGGATCTGTATCGTCGAAGCATCGATACGTGAAACACATTGTGAATCTTTTCTAGCTCTGGTGGTAACAATAATCTATATGCTATCGGCCCAATACGCTCGATAATTTCATACAGCCCGATGAATCTCGGACTCAATTTTCCTTTTCTACCGAACCGAAGTACTTTCTTCCATGGAGATACCTTTAAAAACACTTTGTCGCCAATCTCAAATTCAATGTCTTTTCTTTTCAAATCTACATATGATTTCTGATGATCAGAAGCTGCTTTCAAACTATCTTGGATCACTTTTACTTTCTGTTCAGTCCCTTTTATCAAATCAACCCCGTGAATCTTATTTTCGCTGAGCTCACTCCAATACAAAGGTGTACAAAATTTGCGACCATATAAAGCTTCGTATGGTGCCATTTTAATGCTCGACTGAAAACTATTATTATAAGCGAATTCAATCAAAGGTAAATATTGTTCCCACGTACCTTCAAACTCAAGATCGTGTGTCAGATAGTTCTTTTCGTGTGGTTTCAACTGTTTCAAAGCATAAGAAATGACTTTTCATTCTTGCATTAAAACACATTCCAAACCAATCAACGAAGCATCACTGTAGATCACAAATTATTTACCCGATTCAGGTTGTATTAATATCGGAGCTTTAGTCAACAAGGCTTTCAACTGATCAAAGTTGTTCTAACACTTTTCGAACCACTCAAATTTCATATCTTTCTATAACAGTTTTGTTAACGGAGTCACAATCATAGAAAAGCCTTTTACGAACCTTCTATAGTAACCAACAAGTCCAAGAAAACTACGAACTGCAGATATTCCTTGGAGGTTTCCAATCCAAAATAGCTAAAATTTTGCTCGGACCAACCCGAATACCAGATGCTGATACAATATAGCCTAGAAAACCACTTCTCTCAACCGAAATTTACATTTGCTGAACTTCGTATACAACTGTTTATCTCGCAGAATCTGTAGCACTAATCTCAAATGCTCGGCATGTTCGAATTCATCACATGAATAAATCAATATGCCATCAATAAATACAACAACAAATTGATCTAAATACGGATGAAAATTCTATTCATCAAATCCATAAAGATAGCATGTGCATTAGTTAATCCAAAAGGCATAACTAAGAATTCATAGTGGTCATACCTCGTTCTGAAAGCAGTTTTTGGAATATCTGAGTCTTTCAGTCGCAATTTATAATAGCCTAATCTCAAATCTATTTTCGAAAACACAGCAGCTCCTTTCAACTGATCGAACAAATCATCAATTTGAGGGGGAGGATACGTATTCTCTATAGTCACTTTATTCAACTGATGATAATCAATACACATTCTCATCGAACTTCTTTCTTTTTCACAAATAGCACCGGAGCACCCCAAAGTGAGAAACTCTATCTAACAAACCCTCTATCGGTCAACTCTTGCAACTGAGACTTCAATTCTTTTAGCTCAGTCAGAGCCATTTTGTATAGAGCTATTGAAATCAGAGTAGTACCAGGTACCAATTCAATGCCGAATTCCACTTCTCTAACCGGAGGTAATCTTAGAAGTTCTTCAAAAAATACATCAAGGAACTCACACACAACAGGTACTAATTCAATTTTCTTTTTTGACACTTTCGAATCAATCACATAAGCGAAATAGGCTTCACAACCCTTTCTCACATTACTCAAAGCTTTCATCGAAGATATCACAGCAATCAATCTATTCAAATCACTAGATTCAATTCTGACTATTTCATCATTCTTGCATCTCAAATCAATAGTTTTCCATTTCCAGTTCACCACAGCATCATGCAAATTTAATCAATCCATACCCAAAATTAAATCAAACTCATCAAAAGGCAATAACATTAGATTGGTCGAAAAATGATTGTCTCGAAACATTAACAGATAGTTCTTGCATACTTTATCAACCAGAACACATCTGCCTAAGGGGTTTGAAACTCTAATTACAAATTCAGTAGACTCTACAGGCAAAGTCTTACTATTCACTAAGTTCATGCATATATACGAATGTGTCAATCTAGAATCTATCAAAGCAATCACAGAAGTATCATAGAGAGTAAATGTACCAGTAATTACAACTGGCGATAAAGCTTCTTCACGAGCTCGGATAGCATAGGCTCTAGCAGGTACACGAGCCTCAGATCTAACAACTGTGTCTTTCGTTCCTCTTTGAGTACCGCTTACATTTCCCGTATTTCTGGGAGCTCTACCACGAGAATCGTTACCACTCTGCCTCGAATTTTGAACATTATCTTTTTCAGCTAAATTTGGGGAATCTTTTATAAAATGATTTCTTGAACCACAACTATAACAAGCTCAGTTATTACTTTTTCCACAGCATTCACCGAAATGTCGTCTTCCACATTGATCACACTCAGGATTTTCATTCTTTGCATTATCAACACTAGCAACAGATGTAGCTGAAAATTTGAAATTCGATTACGATCTAGCATGATCTCTGTTCAAATGTCCTACACTAGTCTTTGAACGACTATTGTCATCTCTAAACTTCTTTGATCCAGATTGAAATGATTTGCCCGGTGATCTCTTTCGAACCTCTCTAGCTTCAAAATCAACTTTTCTTTTCTCTTTTCCAAGATCTTCAGCTTTACATGCTTGTTCAACAAGTACAACAAATTTTTTGATTTCTAGAATCCCGACTAAAAAATGAATATCTTCACTCAAACCATCTTCAAATCTTTTGCACATTATTGCTTCCGAAGATACACATTCACGAGCATACTGACTCAACCTTACAAATTCCCACCCGTATTCTGTGACAGACATACGGCCTTATTTAAGTTTGAGAAACTTTTTATGTTTCTGATCAATGAATCTCTGACTAATATATTTCTTCTGGGATTTAGCTTGGAAGAAATCCCAAGTAACTCGTTCACTAGGAACCACAGGCGTTAAAATTTTCCACTAATGGTACGCCGTATCTCTCAGAAGTGAAACAACACATTTTATATATTCCTCGGGATTTAAAGACAATTCCTCGAATACTCATATTGTATTCTCTAACCAAAACTCAGCTCTTTCAGCATCATCATTCGTTGTAGCTCGAAACTCTTCAACCCCATATTTTCTAATCTTATCGACTGGTGGTCTACTTAACTATACTGGATTCACTGGTGGCATAACAGGAGCTTGAGGAAGATTAACCGGCGGTGGAGGTTGTTGTACAGCCGGATTGGTTCTAATATATTGGGCGAACCAATGATTCATCATCTGATAGAAGGCTTGTTTAGCCTCACCATCACGGCTACTCGTAGCCGGTCGAGAATCAACTTGCACCATCCCTTGCGCGGGAGTAGGCGCATTGCTTTCAACATCATCTGCTACGGCTCTTTGGGATCTATTTGCTATATAAAAGCACATTTCAATGTCAGGATTCATCACACTATCGCAGTCCATAAATATGGCATGTATAGCTAGACTCACAAATGTTATGGTAGTCCTAGAACAGACTAAACTGTAGTTCTAATAGCAATAAAATGTAACACCCTTAACACGTAACCATCACCAGAATAGGCTAAAAGGCATTAACAGACTCGTAACTCAAAACAGAACATCAAATATTGATTAACATTTCAATTTAATAAAATACCATTCATTCATGTTCAAAATGAACTTTAACCGAACATTCAAGGTCTAACTTATGCATCTAGGATGAAATCGATAACATATACAAGTTTTAAAACTTACAAAAAATTTCAACTTTTAAAATGTCACACGGCCGTGTGTCAAGCCATGGCAAAGCAGGGCATACATATTGACTTGTCCATACGGCCACAAGACACGTCCGTGTGCCTTGGCTGTGGTCGAGCCTGACTTAGGCCACACAGCTAGCCACACGCTCGTGTGCTTTGGCCGTGCTCGGGCCTGACTTACAATTGTAGGGTACCCCATAGGACACACGACCGTGCAACACAGCCGTGTGTCGCACCGGCTGAGACACACACCTGTGTCTCTGCCCGTGTGGACAAAAATAGGCCATTTGAATAGCCAACTTCCCACCCCAATTTGGGTTAACCTACAAGCAAAGAAATAAGCATATTTGCACCACCATTTCAACCAATTTTTATGCCAAAACATTCATCATTCATATCTTAACACTATCAACCATTTTCATATTAATAAACATTACCAATTCATGCCAAACATAAGGTAAGATCATACTAAAATATGTCCTTCCATACATCATTCAATCTCATACTAAAACTACCAAAACTTATCAACATTTACTATTTCTTTTGTCCAACTAGAACATACCGCAATTGCACATTAGTATCACATACCATAAGCCATTATCAACTATGAGTTCAAACACAAACTAGCCAAATCACATGGCTAAGTATATACATCACAATACATAATCCCACAACTACTAGCCTATACATGCCATACTTTTATATAAACATTTTCAAAGTACCAAAATGAGGTTCGAAAGTGTGGTGACGATCCTTGACGATCCCCGAGCTTGCAGCAGCTTCGATATCTATAAAATAATGCAAACACACACAAAGTAAGCTTTCAAAAGCTTAGTAAGCTCGTACTAAAAATCATCAATAGTATAAGTATTTACAAATTCTCAATTCATCTATCAAATCTAGACCAACATAATCCATATGTTCATACCAATCCAATAAACTTCACATACATATTATCATCTACCACATAGGTATCGTACATACCTGAATCTTCCCATACGTATTCACTTTCATTCTTACCTCTTGTTTGAATATTTTAAGACTTTCCGTAAGTTATTCATACTTTAAACATCCGCACACTTTGTGCTATAAAGGTTAACCAAAGCTAGAATGATTCCGAACACTTAGTGCCATCTCAATTAACTGAAGCTAAGTCGGTATCGTACACTTAGTGCCTCACATAGCCGAAGCTAGTTTAAATCACACACTTAGTGCCAAATACTATTGATTTATCATCGTATTCATCCAAACCAAACATATATACAATCTATGTATAATCAAAACATAAAAATATATTTAATGTCATGTTTTAAGTACGAACTTACCTCGTACTCGAAATTGTCGACTCGACTGTTTACTCTACAATCTTCTACTTCCCTCGGTCTAAGTCTGAATTCCTCTTTTATTAATCTATATGTATTCAAAATTAACCTTTTTATTCACTAAATCATTCAAAACAATCCATAGACACATATTTAGGGCATTGTGCAAACTAGCCCTCACATTTTTACATTTCGACACTTTAGTCCCTAAATCACAAAATCATAAAATACACATAATTTGCTTATACTCATTCTAGGCCGAATTCTCCTAGCTCTCATACAAGTCCATACATTTCATTTATTTCACATTTTAGTCCCTCAAAATAACATCTTTACAATTTAGCCGATAATACTCAATTTCATCAAAAATTCAAAGACAAAACATGTAAACCCAACATCAAGCTCTCATAATTCATCAAATAACATCACAAAGCTCATAGTTTCATCAATGGCACATTTCAAAATCATCTTTAAAATTAGAAATTGAGGCATGGATTTGATAGTATACGAAGCAACGATTACAAAAAGGTAGAAATTATCAAAAAACCGAGCAAAACACATACCTTAATCAAGCCAAACCATAGCCGAACCCTAGCAAGATTTTATCTTTTATTTCTCCTTTGATTTTCTGGCAAAACAGGATGAATATGGCCTTATTTTATGTTATGTTTTATTTAGCATATATTTAATATGCTAATAGCTATAATACCCTTTTAGTAAGCCATTTAAAATCACATATAACAAGGTCATAATTTTCCATTATACAAGTAAATGACTTAATAACCACATGAGGACCTTTCAATTATAAAGCCAAGTCAAATAGGCACTTTTAACATCTAGCACACAGCTTTTACATTTTACGTGATTAGGTCCTTTTTCAAAATTAAACTCAGAAACAATTAAATTTTCAGACAAAACTTTCACACATGCTAATTACACATCATAAACACAGGAAATAATATTTAAACATTTTTCTGACTCAGATTTATGGTCTCAAAACCACTATTCCGACTAGGGTCAAAACTAGACTGTTAAAATATCACATGTATATATCTAGAATATGCATGATTTTGGTGCCTTGTTATGGCTAGTAATTGTGTGAAAATGTGTTTGTAGGTACATGTCTTGTTGGGTGAGAAAAATGGCTTGGAAATGGCCTAATTTTTGTCCACATGGGCAGAGACACTAGCGTGTGCCTTAGCCGTGTGTGACAGAAGGCCATGCAACACTGCCGTGTGTCCCCTTTAGCTTTCAAAAGGTTTCAAGTCAGGCTATTACACGACCTAACACATGGCTTGGCACATGGGCGTGAGGTTATTCGAAAGGTACACGGCCAGACACACGGACGTGTGGCTTTGCCGTGTGACCCAAGTCAATGATTGACATGGGCATAGGTACGGGCTGGGACACGGCCGTGTGTCCCTACTTTGAATGCCCACACGGCTGTGTGATCCTTGCAGTGTTGTAAATTTTTGTTATTTTTTAAAAAATTCTCTAAGTTTTTTATTTAGTCCCGACTTGTTTCTAACATGTTTTTAAAGCATCGAGGGCTCGTATAAGGGACAACATGTATGATTTGGATTGATTTTAATATTATTATCGATATGATTTGAAATGTTTGAAATTTTGTTCGTTTAATTTGAAAATTCCAATAATGCTCTATAACTCTATTTCAGCGACGGATACGGGTTAGGGGTTTTACATTTATTGGTATCAGAGCTATCGCTTAGTCGATTCTAGGACTAACATAGCGGAATAGGATTTAGTATATACATGCCACATATACCCTGTGATAGTGTTATGTGTTTTGATCCATTTTAACAATATTATTTTTTATAGACTCAAGATGTCAGCAAAATCTAATCGAGCTATAATTAATGAAGTTGAAAGTAATGTTCAAGCTTCGAATCTAGAAGCAAGTAACAGTGCTCCTATTCCTCAACCGATTGGTGATGAAATGAAACATATGTTTATGGGAATTATGAACCAATGGTTCAACGAGTTTAAACAAGCAAATATGGCTACTTCGCCTCCTCCACCCCTTGTTGTACCTCTTTTGGCACCCCTGAATACTACAAAACCTGTACCAGTGTTGGTTACTCGGGTATCTGTACACAAGGTTCAAAAATATGGAGTGGAAAAGTTCAGAGGTATGGTAGATGATGATTCGTCAAAAGCCAAGTACTGGCTATTAAATACAAAGAGAGTTTTTGCATAATTATTGTGTACCCCTGAAGATTGCTTGAGATGGTGGTGTCTTTGCTAAAAGACGAGGCACATTTGTGATAGGATACCTTGAGCACGATGGTATTAGATGATCAAATTAATTGGGACTTCTTCCAGAGTGAATTCAAGAAAAAGCATGTTAGGCAATTGTTTATCGATTAAAAAAAGAAAGAATTTCTTGAACTAAAACAAAGAAATCAGACTGTAGTTGAGTATGAACGAGAATTTGTGTAATTAAGCAAGTATGCTCATCACATTGTATTGACCAAGGAGGAAATGTGTATCAGGTTTGAAGATGGATTGAATGATAAGACCCGGTTGGCTGTAACAACACTAATGTTTCGAGAATTTGTAAAACTTTTCGAGCAAGCACAAAAGGTTGAAGAGATTTGTAAAAGTAAGTGACAATCAGATTCAAGATTCAAAGACTATAACAAGAGATAACCATTCAAGCCTGCTGAGTCGTCTCCTTCAAAGAAAGTTAAAAATGACACAAGTCAGTCAGCTACTCCATCAGAGTTTGTTAATCGAGAGAAACTGAGACAAAGTAATTTCCAGTCAGTCAACGCTCCAACAGCGAGTGTTAGAAGTGTAAGAAATGTGGAGAGAAATGTTCCAACCTGTGATGAATAGAATAAAATATATTTTGATGATTACCGGTCGAAATTAAAAGCTTTTTTTCGTTGTGGAGCTACTGACCACTTTCTCCGTAACTGTCCCAAGAAGCAAAGTGATTCCCGGAATCAATCAAATAAGCTTGAAGCAACCACTCATAGGGGTAGAAGATCTGGAAATGCTAGAAATACTACTCCCAGTCGAGGAAAGATTAACAAGATGAATGAACGGTCAGAAGCGAGAACACTAGCTAGAGCTTATGCAATTCGGGCTCGAGAAGAAGCTGCTCTAGATGTTATTGTGGGTACTTTTTCTCTCTTTGATAGTAATGTATATGCATTGATTGATCCTTGATCAACTCATTAGTATATATGCACTACATTAGTAGACAAAAATAAAATACCTATTGAGTTTACTGAATATACTGTTAAGGTCACAAATCCTTTAGGTCGGTGTGTTCTAGTTAATCAGTTATGTAGGTCTTGCCTACTGAAAATTAGAAGTTATGACTTTCCCGCTAGTTTGATGTTGTTACCTTTTGATGAATTCGATATGATTTTGGGAATGGACTGGTTAACACAATATGATGCTATTGTGAATTGTAGAAGAAAATATATTGTGTTAAAATGTCAGAATGGTAAGTGGGTCCGAATTGAATGAGACAGATTGGATGGTACATCCAATATAATTTCTGTTTCAATGGCAGGAAAGTATGTTGAAAAGGGTTGTAAAGCATATCTCGCTTTTATAGTTGACTCCAGAGCTTCAAAAACAAAACTAGCATCGATTCAAGTGGTATGTGAATTCTCAAATGTATTTCTAGAAGAGTTGCCTGGGCTACCTCCAACCCAGGAGGTTGAGTTTGGTATTGAATTAATGCCAGGAACATCCCTGATATCTATAGCACCATACAGAATGACACCTACAGAATTGAAAGAGTTGAAAGCACAGTTACAAGAGTTGATAGGCAGAGGATTTGCTCGACCTAGCTTTTCTCCTTGGGGTGTTCCTATTTTATTCATCAGGAAGAAAGATGGATTATGCAGTTATGTATTGATTATCGACAACCCAACAAAGTGGTGATAAAGAACAAATATCCAGTGTCGCGTATTGACGATCTGTTTGACTAGTTGAAAGATGCAACAATATTTTGAAAGATTGATATTTTTTCTGGCTACTATCAGTTGCAAGTTAAAGATTCGAATGTACTAAAAATTGCATTCAGAACCAAGTACGGACATTATGAATTTTTAGTGATTCCATTTGGTTTAGCCAATACAATTATAGTATTTGTAGATCTGATGAACAAAATTTTCAGACCGTATCTAGATCTATTTGTTGTGGTTTTCATCGATGATATTTTGGTATATTCACGGGAGGAATTTGAACATGCAGAACATATGTGAATTGTCTTCCAAACTTTATGCGAAAAATAATTATTCTCTAAGTTTAGCAAATGTAATTTTTGGCTTTTAGAAGTTTATTTTCTGGGACATGTGTCGGCAAATGGCATCAGAGTAGATTCGATTAAAATTTTAGTTATAGTTGATTGGAAGCCTCCGAGAAATAAATCTAAGATTAAAAGTTTTCTGGGACTAGCTGGATATTACAGAAGATTCATCAAAGGATTCTCGATAATAGCTACACCGATGACGCGACTATTACAGAAAGATGTGAAATACGAATGGTTCTATAACATCCTGAATTAGGGCCTAGTCAGAATAGTGGTCTCGAGACCACAAATCTGAAGTAGAAATAATTATTTTATGATTCTTATGAGGCATATGATATGATTTCATACTTGTGTGAAAGTTTCATGAAGAAATTCTATTGATAAAGTGTTGATCTTTAGGACTAAAGTGAAAAGTTGCAAAATGTGAATTCTTGAAGCTTTAAGCATGAAATTGCCATGGATTGTTAATTAGAGGTCCTTAATTAGCAATTTGCCCAATTTTTATTTTTATGGACAAAAATGGGCATGAATAGGAAAAATTTGGAAGAAAGGTCTTAAGGGCATTTTTGTCATTTGGTTAATAAAAGAGTAAAAAGGGAAAAATAAGTCAAAATTGTAACATCCCTTACCCATACCCGAGATCAGGACAAGGTACGAGGCATTACCGTACAAAAGCATAAACGCTCTGAGAAAAACAGGTTATAAAATTTCATTAAAATTTAAAAACCAATTAAACAAGGTAATATTAACCCTAATATGACCTTACGAGGTCCAAAATATACATTAAAAACATTCCAGAACTAAACCGAGAACTTAGGAAAATCTTAGGAAAATTCCTAGATTTAAGCCTTACATGCTCGTGTGGAGGCAATGCACACGCCCGTGTGCTTGGGACACGCCAGTGTCCCTTACCCGTGTGGAATTATTTAAATTTATTTTCCATTTCGAACCTACAGGGGCTTTTACACGGCTGAGCACACGCCCGTGTCCCTGGCCCGTGTCCTTTACACAGCCTAGACACACCCGTGTTAAAAAACCTGAGCATTCTGTTTATGACGTCATCATGCATTTAGAGGCACACGGCCAAGACACACGCTCGTGTGCTAGGCCGTGTCCTCCATACGATTGAGACACACGGCCATGTCTCTACCCGTGTGTTTGCTACCATGCATACTGACCTAGAAATTTTAGGTGTAGGGGACACACGGCGGAACCACACGCTAATGGGACTGACCGTATGTCACACACGGCCTAGACACATGCCCGTGTGTCTACCATTGTGGACCATTTTAGAGGCTATTTTCCAAGCCTTTGGTCACCCTCAACCAATTGTACATACCAACATGTACCTTAAACATCTATCATGGTTTAATTGTACCCATAAAACTCCCTTAGCCAAGGTCATGCATGTTGCATTCATGTTTCTCCTAATTCCTATATCGATATTACCCTCTTTATGTTAGGGTTACCATTCTACAATCACATTTTATTATTTGGCTCATTTTACGTCTTATGCCAATTATGACCTAAATCATCCCCAAGTGATTTGGCCACACTTCACATGTCCATTCATAATATATCACAATAGGCATTGACATGGAACATTTAAAACATAACAATGCATATTTAGTAGGTTTACCACCTACATCAAAATGAGCCATATCTCATGGCCAAATACAAAATGAATAAGCATATCATTTAAGCCCTTACATTGGCTAGCCAAATGACACATATAACAAAATGACCAAAAATCCGATACATGCCATTATAGCAAAATAAAAGTTTCTTTATACTAAGTCAAGACAAGTTGATAGTGTTGACAATGCTCCAACCATCTTCCAATCTTCCCGAGTCCACGAGCTCTGTAAGACACGGGAAATGAAAGGGGGTAAGCATTAACATGCTTAATAAGTCTGGATAACGGGAAGGTAAACTTACCGGTTATTTAATATATAACCATAAAAGATATTCATACCAAACATGCATATATAAATTCCCTATCACATACACTCAATATCAGGTTAGTCTCAAGCCAATACATTATAATAGTAGTCTTAAATGAGCTCATCAAATTCAGATATTTCCATTCTCGTTTCCCTTTATAGTCCTGTTGAATTTCTCAGAATCTCGATGGATATCTCATTTATTGTCAAATCATGCCAGTGACCATTTTAAATACACACTCCCATGAATCTCACTCTTACGGCGGGATTATCAGTCTAGGCTTTATCCCCCGTAACATAAACTTACAGAGTATTTTTGGGATTACCAGTCCAGGCTAAATCCCTTATAATGACACATACTCTTATGAGTTCGGATTTGAATTACTAGTCCAGGCTAAATTTAGATCCTAATCAGATTACCTGTCTGAGCTAAATCCATTATAGCACACATATTCTTCGGGAGGTTAGATCACTATAAGATCACCCGTCCGGGCTAAATCCTTTCTACCATTTATTCATTTTCGAGAAATCCATCAGATATCCCTTTTTATTCAACCGGGACATTTCATCATAGCAACAATTTTCATGAATTACCATACATTGAATATCACTATTATAATTCATACATTAACATATATTTTTAATGCATTTAAAATAGTTTACATTCAAGTTATACGAACTTACCTGGTAATCGTTTCGGACTTGAATTTCGGTTACTTTGAAACCTTTTGTCTTCCGCGGTCAACCTCTGAAATTGGTTCCTCGGGGTCTATGTCAATAAAAATAAATCGTTAATAGTTCACATTGTTCATTTTCGGCTTAAGATTCACCCCGGGGTAAAATGACCATTTTGCCCCTAACATTTTACATTTTTACAAATTAGTCCCTAGGCTCATATAATGAAATGCATGTAATTTCTTGGTTACCCAAGCCTAGCCGAATCGATTCTAAGTTCATACCAGCGCATATTTTCCTCTATTTCACATTTCTACCATATATTTCATACCTTTACAATTAAGTCCCTTTTAGGTGTTTTCATGAAAAATCACCTAGTAAAATATGTTTATCTAACATCTTACTTCCATAATCCTTCATAAATCATCAAAGAACAATCATATCATGCATGGGTCAATTTTCTATCATGAACCCAGCTTGAGATGTAGTAGAAATGGATGAGACCTCGGAAGAAGTGAATGAATGAATTATGATCATAAGTTTTATTATACAATATGTAAATGGCATGACTTAAAATGTACCTATGATACTTGATGACATTGTGATAAATATTATTGTGTTATGTGTATAATATTGCATGGTTAATGTTGTTAATTATTTACATGCAAACTTACTAAGCTTTATGCTTATTCCCCTTTCCTTTCCATTTTCTTATAGTATCGCCAAGCTAGCTCGGGGATCGAAGGATGTAGGAGCTCGATTCACACTATCAAACTAATCTTTTGGGTATAGTGAATTTAAGTATTTTGAGTATGGCATGTATAGGGACTTGGTCTTTTTGTTATATGTCATATTTGTGTAGCCAAATGTGTTGGCTTATAATGATTTGATGATTCATTTTGTATATGGCCATGAGATATGGCCCATATTAATTATGGGGATGTAATCCTATTCATACATGCATACATGTGCTATGGTCACTCATGTTGTGGTTAAATTCATTTGGCATGGATGAATTGTGGTTATGATCATGGGTGCTTGATGATGGAAAAGTGAGTAAATGATATAATAATAACTACAGCATGAATGTATGAAATGGAAGTAAATTGATGTTTTATATTGCATGTGAATTGGTAAACTTGGTCTAAATAAAATATGAAGTCTTAAGGAAGTGGAAATTAATAAGAAGTTGTTATGTAAGTGCTCATTTATGCCATGTAGGATTTTATTGAGAGGTATAGGTGTGCATGTGTTATTGAGGGTGATAAAAGGCTTGGAAAATAGCCTCAAATTTGTCTACACGGGCGGAGACACGGTCGTGTGTCTCAGCCATGTGAAGTGCACGACCTTAGGACATCGGCGTGTGCCGAGGCCGTGTGAAGTCTGCACTTAATTATTGGAATTTAATTCGCCACAAGGGCGTGTGCCTTGGCTATGTGACCCTAATTGTGTTAATGACGTCATAAACAGATAGTTACACAGGCTGAGGACACAAGCGTGTCCTAAGCCACATGGGCATGTGACCTTGTTTAATGAAAATTTTCTAAGTTTTCCTAAAGTTTTCTAAAGTTTTTGGTTTAGTCCTAAAATACCCCCGATGTATGTTTTGGGCCTCGTAGGCCCATATAAAGGGCAATTTGCATATGTATGAATAAAGTTCAAATTTTATGGCTCGGTTTTGTATGCTTACTAGTGTTTAAGTCCGGTAATGCCTTGTATCTTGTCCCAGCGTTGAATACGGGTAAGGGGTGTTACATTTAGTGGTTTCAGAGCTATGGCTTAGTCGATTCTTGGATTAACGTAGCATGTGTACGAGTCTAGCTATACATGTCATAAATGAATTATGATAGTGTGACGACTCCTGACCTTTTTAAATTGTGTTTACATATAGTAATGGATCCCAATCGAGCTGAAGCTGATGATGTAAGAAGTAATGTGCCGGCTCCCGCTTAAGGGACAGCGCCAATTGAGAGTAGACCCGTGACCATGAGTCAGGGAGGAGGAAATGAGGCTAGGGAACCCTTTCTCCATATGATGAACGCCTGGTATATGGAGTTCGTTCGAACGAACCCGAATGCTCAACCCCCTCCACCCTCACCTATTCCTCAACCTATCCCCATAGCATCCCAAGGTATAGACTTCGTGAGACTGAATAGACCTTTAGTTGATAAGATTTGAAAACAATGAGCCGAAAAGTTCCGAGATAGTATAGATGATCATCCTAAAAGGACAGAGTTTTGGCTCGAGAATACCATCAGGGTATTTGATGAATTATCATGCACACCTGAGGAATGCATGAACTGTGTAGTATCACTCCTGAGAGACTTAGCTTATCAGTGGTGGAACACCCTTGTGTCGGTTGCACTAAGGGAGAGAGTTAATCGGGAATTTTTCCAAAAGGAGTTTTGTAAGAAGTACATTAGTCTGAGGTTTATCAATCAGAAGCGAAAGGAATTTCTTGAGTTAAAACAGGGCTGAATGTCAATAACAGAATATGAGCGTGAGTTTGTAAGACTTAGCAAGTATGCTCAAGAGTGTGTATCGACTGAAGCCATCATGTGTAAGAGGTTTGAGGATGGATTCAATGAGAACATCCGATTTCTGGTTGGCATCTTAGAATTAAAAGAGTTTGTTGTACTGGTTGAGAGAGCTTACAAAGTCGAGGAATTGGCTAAAGAGAAAAGAAAGGCTAAGTTTGAGTCTTGAGATTATAGAAAATTATTGTATGAATGCACATATGTGCCCCTATTTGTACTTCAGTACCCTTGATTGCACATACGTGCCCCTGGTTGTACCTCGATACCCCTGATTGCACAATTGTGCCCCTGTTTGTACCTCGATACCCCTGAATGTACATACATTGTAACACCCCTCAGCCATATTCAACGCCGGAATAGGGTTAAAGAGCATTACCAAACTTATAACTCAATTAAACATACAGTTCTCATACATTTTCAAAATTCATGCATTTATCATTCAACATCACCACATTGTCCCTAATACGAGCCTACGAGGCCCCAAACATGCATTTGAAATGGTTCAGGACTAAACCAATGCCTTAGGAAAATTTTGAAAAGCTTATAAAATTTTTCAAGCTACAGGGGACACACACCCATGTGGCCCGGCCTTGTGTCTCACATGGCCAAAGACTCGCCCATGTCATAGGCCATGTGGACATTCAAAATGGGATCACATGGCCGTGTCCCAGCCCGTGTCTGACCCTATGTAACTGTCTGACTTGGATCACACGGCGAACACACACGCCCGTGTGACTAGAGCATGTGCCCTAAAATTTTTCACACACGCTCGTGTGCCAAGCTGTGTTCTAGGCTTTACTGAACCTATAGGGTATATTGACTTATGCCACGCGGCCAAGTCACACGCCCATGTGCTGGGCCATGTGGAGCATACTAACTTGATTTTTAAATACACACCAGGGGACACACGACCGTGTAACCTGACCGTGTGTCACACACGGTTGAGGCACACGCTCGTGTAGACAAAAATAGGCTATTTACCAAGCCATCTTGCCACCCAAATTTGGATATACCTACACCAAATCAAATGGCACCAAAACATGGCATAAATGGAAATTCAAACCAACTAAATCAAGCCTAATTCATGCTAGTTCTATATCATCATCCACAATACACACAAGTAGCAAAATAGGCTATACCATTTATACCAAATTCACATTCACAATTCAACTGATTGAACACTTTCAAACATGCATCATTTTGCCCGAATTCACAAACATAACAAACTCATATCTAAACCATTTGTATCTTTAGTTACCAATTATTAACAAGCATAACATATCCATCATTAAACACATAGCCAAAACCATATGCACATATGTATACACAACCAAACCAACCAAATTAAGCCAACTCTCATGGCTATATACAAAATCAAACTCTTAATATTTACAAGCCATTTCAAATGAATAAATTCATTAACAACACATATACCAAAATGACCAAAGTCCCTATACATTCCATATACTCAAATACTTAAATTCAAAAGTACCAAAGTGATAGTTGGATAGTGTGATGAAGTCTCTGATGATTCCCAAAACTGAGCTAGCTTTGATTTCACTATAAAACAAGGAAAAATAAATAATGTAAGATATGAAGCTTAGTAAACTTGTATGATAATAAACTTAGCTTACCATTAAAATATAATTTAAGCATTAAACATAACATAACATAATTCTTAATGATTCACAAACCTTTCACATGTTCATTCTCAAGATTAAATATAAACTTCTCAAATTTCATCGATTCAATACTTATACAGTTCTTGTACGTACCTGTGCAGACATATATCGATCTCATGGTTATCCTTATCCTTGATTTACCCATTGAACCATTTGGAATACTATCGGATGCTTAGGAAACTCGCAACCTAAGTGCCACATATATAGCTGAAGCTATCTCAATCTAGTATCACATATAATGCTTACACTAGAGCTATCAACGGGCCTGCTCACACAAGGTAATGGTCATGACGAAGCTACATTATGCTACTCACACAAGCTGACGAGTATCTGCAACACATGTTGGATGACTCAGCCACTGGTATGACGTACGTACCAGTACCCAAATCACATAACCCCTAATGACATGTCATTCGTATCCTAATCTATTCCTAAGGTTCAATCAGGATTTCAAACTTGCCAAATCATCGTCGAACATGTCCGTAGTTTCGTAATCACAATTTATACAATATCAAAGCATTTGAAACAAAAATATAACAATATTTATTACATACAAACTTACCTCGAATGTAAAAATGGCAAATTAAGTCGATTAATCCGAAACCTTGTTCTTTCCCTGATCTATATCCGTATTTCACCTTTCTTGATCTAAATAATATCATATTTAACTTATTTAATTATCACACTATTCAATTTAGTCCAAAATACACATTAAGAAAAATTTACACTTTTGTCCCTAACATTTCAACATTTTTACAATTTAGTCCTTCTTTCATAAAATCACAAATTCATGCAATTAAACCAAAACCCCTGCTAGACAAATCTTAATTAGGTCCTTAGCAACCCATATTTTTCATTTATTTCACAATTTAGCCATAAAATTTACACATTCACAATTTAACCCCTAAATGACAATTTTGTCAAAAATCACTTTACAAATGTTGTTTATCTAACAACAAGCTTGCATTTTCTATCATCAAACATCAAAACATAGATTCATCAATGGAAAAACCCTAAACCTTTAACAATTTTGCAAAATAGTCCTTGGGCTAGCTAGACTAAGCTGCAACGATCTCAAAAACATAGAAATCATTAAAAACGAGACAAAAACGAACTTACATGCATGAAAATTAGTTTGCCCGAATATCAAGCTTTCATGGAGGTTTCTCGCTTCAATTTTCGGTGGTGTCTTTCCAATTAGGAAAGATGATACCTTATTTCTTTTGTTTTAATTTACTTATTAACTAATTTACTAATATAACCTTAACATATAACCTTTAAATTTTTATAATCAATGTCCATATTTGTCCACTCAATATAAAAATGATATAATTACCACATAAGGACCTCCAATATTTAATTTCATAGCTATTTAGTACGTTTAGCTAATAGAACTCAAATTTTACACTTTACGTGATTTAGTCCCTTTTATCAAATTAAACACTCAAACGATAAAATTTCTCAACAAAAATTTCACACAATCATACCATCATGTTGTAGGCATTAAAATAAAAATAAAATAATTATTTTGAGGACAGATTTGTGGTCCCAAAACCACTATTCTGATTTGACCAAAAATAGGCTATTACATACATGCCCCTGTTTGTACTTCAGTACCTTTAAATGCACATAAGTGCCTCTGTTTGTACTTCGGTACCCCTGAATGCACATACGTGCCCCTGTTCGTACTTTGGTACCCCTAAATACACTTTCATACCCTGTTTATACTTCGATAACTTTGAACTGTATAGTATAGGAACTATATTTAGTTATAATTAGATTAAATGTTATATTATGTTCTTACTAAGCTTAGTAAACTTGTCGATTATTATGGATTATTTTGTAGATAATCATTGCTGACATTTTGGAGAAATCATTCAATCGGCTCACACTATCCATCTAAGTTGGTAGATTTTGTATCTCCTAGGATAGTGGTATGTATATATATTTACATAGATGAATTTGTGGTTGAAATGCTTTGGATGTTATGTAATGGTGATTTGGACGTTATGTTTGGAAGGTTATGTTGATTTGGTAATTGCAATATCTTATCAAAGTATAATATTTTGGTCACTTATAAGTTTAGGTATAAAAAGTTGTTCTGGTATGTTTGAAATGGCTTGACAGTGGTCATTTATGTTATGTATTGGCACTTATTTGAACTAGGTTTTTATACAAGAAATGAGGTAAGGTTGACTTGATTTAGTAAATGATGTTTGATACAATTGTGGTGCCTTTGAATGGCACATTAGTTAGGTGATTTAGGATGATTGAAATGACATGTTTATGTATGGTTTAATGGTGTTTGAATCCCTTGAATGTGTGCTTATATGGTTTAAGTGGTTAGGTATGAAATTGACTTGTAATGGTTTGATTTTAGCAACATTTTGGGTTCACACGACTTGGGACATGGACGTGTGACATAGCCGTGGTCCTGGCGAAATGGCTATGTGTCATCTGGGAGTTTTTTAGTGTACAAGTTAGTGACTTACACAACCTAGGACACAAGCATGTGGGTCTTCTGAGAGAGTTATACGGCATGACACACGGCCATGTGACCCTATTTAGTGAGTTACACGAGTGAGGACATGGGTTGGGACACAGCTATGTGTCCCTTGTTTAAAAGTCACACGACCTGAGGCTATGTCACACGGCCTGGCCACATGGCCATGAGACCTTTGTTTCCAATTTTTGCTACTTTTTCCCTAACTTCCCGTTTTGTTTCAAATTAGTCATGAATTGTCTTTAAACTATTTTTAGCGCTCGAGGGCTCGATTTAGGGACGAACTATATATGATCGAACGATTTATGATATATTTAAGTTATCGAATATTATGATGGTTAAATATTTCTGATTGTATGGTAATATTGTATTTTCTTATAAATTCAAAATGTGAACTGAGTCGAATTGGGCGGTAGTTAATGAAGTTGAAAGTAATGTTCAAGCTTCGAACCCTGAAGCAAGTAATAATGCCTTGCTTCCACAGTCCTTTGGTGACAAAATGAAAAATGTGTTTCTTGGAATGATGAACCAGTGGTTCAATGAGTTCAAGTAAGCAAATCTTGCAACTCTACCATCTCCACCCTCTACTGTGCCTCCTCTGACACCCTTGGGTCCTCAAAATCCTATACCTGTGACTATTACTAGAGTATCCGTAGATAAAATGTGGAAATATGCAGCTGAAGAATTTAGAGGCAAAGTGGATGATGATCCTACAAAAGCCTAGTATTGGCTAATGAATACAAAGAGAGTCTTTGCAAAATTGATGTACACTCCTGAAGATTGTTTGATATGTGCTGTGTTATTACTAAAAGATGAAGCATACTTATGGTGGGACACTTTAAGCAAGATAACATCAAATGATCGTGTTAATTCTGATTTCTTTCAAATGGAATTCAAGAAGAAATATGTTAGTCGGATGTTTATTGACAAGAAAAAAACTTCTTGAGTTAAAATAAGGGAATCAGGCTGTAGCTGAGTATGAACGGGAATTCGTGAAGTTAAGAAAGTATGCTCGTAATATAGTATCAAATGAGGAAGAAATGTGTTTTAGATTTGAGTACGGGTTGAATGATGATATTCGTATGTCAGTGGCAACACTAAAGTTACGGGAATTTGTCGAACTTTCAAAACGGGCTCAGAAAATTGAAGAAACTTGTAAAAGTAAATGTCAGTCACATTTGAAATTTTGAGATTTTAACAAAAGAGGGTAGTTCAAGACTACTCAAATGTCTCCATCGAACAAATTTAGAAATGAAATAAGTCGATTAGCTACCCCTTTAGAGTTCACTGGTAGAGAGGAACCAAGGCAAAGCAATTTCCAGTCTGTTAACTTTCTAGTGGCTAGTGTTGGAAAAGTAAGAAATGTTGAGAGAACCATTCCTATTTGTGATGATTGCAACAAAAGGCATTTTGGTGAGTGTCGATCAAAATCGGAAGCTTATTTCTGTTGTAGATCTACTAACCATTTCCTTCATGATTGTCCAAAAAGGTAGAATGATTTTGGAAATCAATCAAACAAACCTGAAGTAACCTCAAAGAGAGGTAGACAATTTGGAAACGCTAGAAACACTACTCCCGGTTAAGGGAAGAATAGCGAGATGAACGAACGATAAGAAGCGAGAACACCAACTAGAGCCTATGCAATCAAAGCTTGTGAGGAAGCTACTACCCCAGATGTTATTGTGGGTACTTTTTCTCTCTTTGATATTAATGTATATGCATTGATTGATCCTGTATCAACTCACTCGTATATATGCACTACATTAGTAGACAAAAAGAATTTACCTATCGAGTTCACTGAATATATTCTCAAAGTTATGAATCCATTAGGTCAATGTGTTGTAGTTAATCAGATATGTAGATCGTGTCCATTGAAAGTTAAGGGTTATAATTTCCCTACTAGTTTGTTGTTGATACGTTTTGATGATTTTGATATCATTTTGGGAATGGACTGGTTGTCTGAGCATGATGCTATAGTGAGTTGTTGAAGGAAGCAAGTTAGGTTGAAGCGTCCAAATGGTGAATTTATTTGTGTTAGGGCAGATGGGGTTGATTGTATGACAAATTTGGTTTTAGCACTGTCAGCTCTAAAATTGATTAAAAAGGGTTGTAAAGCTTATTTAACCTACATTCTTAATTCAAAAGTGGTTGAATAAAAAATTGAGCAAGTGCCGATACTCAAAGAGAATGTTGATGTTTTTCCTGAAGAATTGTCCAGGTTGCCACCAATTTGAGAAGTAGAATTTGTGATCGAACTTGTGCCTAGAACAACTCTAATTTCGATAAAATCGTATAGGATGGCCCCTACAAAATTGAAAGAATTAAAAGTACAGTTGCAAGAGTTGTTAGATCGCAGATTTATACGGCCGAGCATGTTACCTTAGGGTGCTCTAGTTTTGTTCGTGAAGAAGAAAGAAGGGTCAATGAGACTATGCATAGATTATCAACAGCTGAATAGAGCCACTATCAAGAATCAATATCCGTTACCTCGTATTAATGATTTGTTCGCTTAGTTAAAATAAGCTACAATGTTTTTTAAAGATAGACTTGAGATCTGGATATTATCAACTGCGAGTTAAAGAGCAAGATGTACTGAAAACTACTTTCAGAACTAGATACAGTCACTATGAATTTCTGTTGATGCCATTTCGCTTGACTAATGCTCCTGTGGCATTCATGGACTTGATGAATTGGGTATTTCAACTATATTTAGTTCGGTTTTTTGTGGTATTCATTGATGACATTTTGATTTATGTACTGAACGAGTTAAATCATGTTGACCATTTAAGAGTTGTGATACAAACTTTGCGTGGAAAATAACTATATGTGAAATTCAGTAAATGTGAATTCTGGCTTCGAGAAGTTTATTTTTTGGGACATGTTATATCTACTGAAGGGATCATAGTTGATCCGAATAAAGTATCTATGATTGTTGATTGGAAAATTCTGAAGAATGTTTGTAACGTTCAAAGTTTCTTGGGATTAGCCGGATACTATCGACGATTCATTAAAAACTTCTCAATCATTGCTTCACTTATGACCAGCTTACTATAGAAAAATGTCGAATTTGTTTGGTTTGATAATTGCCAACAGAGTTTTGATCAACTGAAAAACATGTTAATAAAAGCTCTAGTAATAATTCAGCTTATATCTGGAACAACATATGTTGTTTATAGTGATGCGTCTCTTAATGGTTTAGGTCGTGTCTTAATGCAGTCAGAGAAAGTGATAGCTTATGCTTCTCGACAGTTAAAGCTGCATGAAAAGAATTATCCTACTCACGATCTTGAGTTGCCAGCGATAGTTTTCACTTTGAAGATATAGAGGCGTATTTTATACGACGACAAATGTCACGTGTATACTGATCACAAAAGCTTAAAATATTTAATGACCCAGAAGGAAATGAATCTGAGACAACGATTTTGGTTAAAGCTACTGAAAGATTATGATTTGGTTATTAATTATCATCCGGGAAAGGCTAATGTAGTTGCGGAGGCACTTACTAGAAAGTCATCATTGTTTGCACTTCGAGCATTGAAAGCTCATTTGGCTTTGAATGTCGATGGTTCTATATTGGCAGAATTGAAGACTAAACCCTTATTTCTACAACGAATTTGAGAGTTGCAAAATGACGATCCAAAGTTGTTAATAAAATAAAACTTGATTCAAAATAAATTGACTATTGAATATAGTATTAGTGATGAGGGTACATTATATTACCGCAATAGATTTTGTGTTCCGAAAATTTTCAAGTTGAAAGTTGAGATTCTATTTGAAGCTCACAATAGTACATATTCCATTCAACCTGATAGTACGAAGATGTATTATGATTTGAAACATATGTATTGGTGTCCCGGTATGAAATGTGAGATTTTTGAGTTCGTAGCCAAATGTTTGATTTGTCAGCAAGTGAAAGCAGAGCATCAGGTGCTTTCGGGATTATTACAACCTGTTATGATTCCTAAGTGGAAGTGGGAGTTAGTCACAATGGATTTTGTATATGGTTTGCCCATAACTCTGAAAAAGAAAGATTTGATTTGGGTTATTGTTGACAGATTGACTAAGCCGACCTATTTTATTCCAGTCAGAACAGATTACTCACTTGGGAGGTTAGCAGAATTAAATGTGTCTGAGATAGAAAGATTGCATGGAATTCTGACATCTATAATTTCTTATTGTGATCCATGGTTTACATCGAGATTTTGGAGTCAACTACACAAGGCTTTGGGCACTAAACTCAATTTCAGTACAACATTTCATCCTCAGATGGATGGGCAATTAGAATGAGTAATTCAGATTTTAGAAGACATGCTGCAATGTTGTATTCTCGAGTTCGAGGGTAGCTGGGAAAAATATCTAACCTTAGCTGAGTTCGCTTATAATAACAGCTATCAATCTAGTATCAAAATGACACCGTTTGAAGCTTTATATGGGAGAAAATTTAAAATGACGTTGTAGTGGTCCAAGTTGAGCGAATCCAAAATGGTAGGGATTGATTTGATTTGAGGAAATAAAGAAAAAGTTTAAATTATTCGAGATTGTTTGAAAGTTGTATCTGATCCTCAGAAGTCATATACGGATTTGAAAAGAAAAGATATAGAATTTGTTATTGGTGATCGGGTATTTCTAAGGCTTTCTCTATGAAAGAAAGTGCTACGATTCAACAAGAAAGGAAAGTTGAATCCAAGATTTATTGGGCCGTAAGAGATTATTGAAAGAATTGATCCTGTAGCTTATAGATTAGCTATACCTCCTAAACTTGAGAATGTTTATAATGTATTCCACATTTCAATGCTAAGATGGTACAGATCTTATCTATCACAAGTGATTCCTCATAGTGAAATTGAAATATAGACAGATTTAACGTATTCTGAAGAACAAGTAAAAATTTTGGCTCAGGAAGTCAAAGAACTTCGGAATAAACAAGTACCATTTGTGAAAGTCTTGTGGTATTGGCATGATACTAAGGAGGCTACCTGGGAAACCAAGGAATCGATGAAATTACAATATCCAAATCTATTCTCAAGTACCAATTTTGATGATGAAATTTCTTAATAGGGGAGAGTTGTAACAACCCATTTTTCAGTGGTGACAAAACAGTGGCTTTGGGACCACAAATTTCAGTTGTGTCAACTTGTAAATGCTATTTATAGAGTATCTATGTGGTCATTAGAATCGTATTAGTTTTTGGTTAAGAAATTTTATCGTTTAAATAGTTAATTAAGTAAAAAAGGACTAAACTAAAAAAAGTGCAAAACTTGTTAATTTTAGCATTTGGATGATTTAATGTTAACAATAAATATGGGAGGGCCAACAACGCAATTAAACCCTATTATGGGTTACATGGACGGTTTGGGATAATGGATTAAAGAAAATGAAAGCTTATAATATAAGGTTATTTTAATAAATTAGTAAGTTTGTGTTGAAATGCTTAGGATGTTATGTAATGGTGATTTGGATGTTATGTTTGGAAGGTATGTTGATTGGTAATTGCAATGTCTTATCAAAGCATAATATTTTGGTCACTTATAAGCTTATGTATAAAAGGTTGTTTTGGTATGTTTGAAATGGCTTGACAACGATCATTTATGGTGTGTATTGGCACTTATTTGAACTAGGTTTTTATGCAAGAAATGAGGTAAGGTTGACTTGATTTAGTAAATGATGTTTGATGCAATTGTGGTGCCTTTGAATGGCACATTGGTTAAGTGATTTAGGATCATTGAAATGGCATGTTTATGTATGTTTGAATGGTGTTTGAATCCCCTAAATATGTGCTTATATGGTTTAAGTGATTAGGTATGAAGTGAACTTGTAATGGTTTGATTTTAGCTACATTTTGGGTTCACACCCTTGGGACACGGGCGTGAGACATAGCTATTAAGGCACATAGCCTGGCACCACGGCCAACGTCAGGGTCTTACTCGCGCACATATATCGGAATCACATATCGATGCCAACATATAAAACGTGGTCATACTCATACACATATATCGATGCCATGGTCTTACTCGCACATCACATATCGGAATCCTATGTCATGACGTATGTATCCTAACTATTCCTAAGGTTCATACGTGGCTTTTAGACGTCGTAACTTGGTCGAAACGAATTCATAAACATAGCTCCCAAGCTTATTTACATTCGGATAACACATATATATTTCCACATAGTTCATTTGAGCATATAAAATTCATATTTATTTAAAATTAACAATACCTATTTGCTTATAAACTTACCTCGGACGATGAAAATAAGAACGGGACGGCTAATCGACAACTTTAGTTTTCCCCCGATCTAAATTTGATTTCTTTGGTTTTTAAATTAAACTCATTCAAACATATTTTCACTCAATTTAGTCCAAAAACACATAAATGGAAAAATTACCATTTTACCCCTGATATTTCACACTTTTTACAATTTAGTCCAAATTGCACAAAACACAAAACATGCAAAATTTGCACACATCATGCTTAGGCTGAATTTCCATGTGTTCATACAAGTCCACACATTTCATTTATTTTACATTTTAGTCCCTCAATTTATTATTTTTGTAATTTAGTCCTAATTACTCAAAATTATAAAAAAAATTCAATACAAAACATGTTAATCTAAAACATATCTTTCATATTTCATCAACTAACATCACAAAGCTCAAATATTCATCAATGACATAACTCAAAATATTCATCAAAATAAAAAATTCAAGCATGGGCTTTGTACAATACACTGCAACAATATCAAAAACGTAAAAATTATCAAAACCCGAGCTAGTTACATACCTTAATCAAGCTTCAATAATGCCGAATACCTAAGCTTTCTTTTCTTTTCTTTCTTTATGTTATTCGGTCATAAGAGAAATAATGAACAAATGGTTTTTAATTATGTTATATTATAACATATATTAACATATTATTTAATTTACTTATTTAACCTTTATTATAAGTATGAAACCATTATATCATAAGGTTACAACCGTCCACTACATATAATTATAGTTTAATTTCATTATAAATGCTTCATATTATAAAGACAACAACAATTAGGCACGTTCACATTTAAGCTTCAAATTTTTATTTTACACGATTAAGCCCTTTTATTTAATCGAGCACTCAAACGACAAAATTAAATCACGAAAATTTCACACATATAAATTCACACATAATAAACACATAAAATATTTTTAAAATATCTTTTTGACTCAGATCCGTGGTCCCGAAACTACCGTTCCGATTAAGGTCTAAATCGGGCTATTACAACTCTCCCCCTTAGTTATTTTCGTCCCCGAAAATCTTACCGGTGAATAGTTTCAGATAGCGTTCTTTCATCGCATCCTCTGGTTCCCACGTTGCTTCTTCAACTCCGTGTTTTTTCCACAGTACTTTCACTAATAGAATTTTCATATTTCGCAACTCTTTAACTTCGTGAGTCAGAATACGAATCGGTTCTTCCTCATATGTCATATCAGACTCAATCTCAATTTCTGACGAATTAATCACATGTGAGGGATCAGATCGATATCTACGAAGCATCGAGGCATGGAATACATTATGGATCTTTTCTAACTCAGGTGGCAACAACAATTTGTATGTAACCGGCCCGATACGATCTATAATCTCATACGACCCAATAAATCTCGGACTTAGTTTGCCTTTACAACTGAATCTGAGTATTTCTTCCACGGTGAGACTTTCAAAAATATTTTGTCTCCAATCTGAAACTTTATAACTTTTCGTTTCAAGTCTGCATACGATTTTTGATGATCTGACGCTGTTTTCAGACTTTCGTGGATTACTTTACTTTCTGTTCAGTCACTCTAATCAAATCGACCCCGTGTATCTTATTATCACTAAGCTCGGTCCAATACAATGGTGTACGAAATTTACGGCCGTCCAAAGCCTCATAAGGTGCATTTTGATACTCGATTGAAAGCTATTATTGTATGCAAATTCAATCAGAGGTAAGTATTGTTCCCACGTACCTTCAAACTCGAGAATGTAATATCTCAACATATCCTTAAGTATCTGAATGATTTGTTCAGACTGACCATTTGTTTGCGGATGGAAAGCAATGCTGAAATGTAATTTCGTACCTAAAGCATCTTGCAGTTTCTTCCAAAACCGTGATGTAAACCTCAGATCTCTATCCACGACAATAGAAATAGGTACTCCATGTAATCTCACAATCTGCAAAACATACAATTCAGCTAGCTTATAAAGCGAGAAATCTGTGCAAACCGGAACAAAATGAGTTGATTTAGTCAATCTATCTACTATAACCCAGATTACATCTTTCTTGCTCGGTGTCAATGGTAAACCGGATACAAAATCCATCGTGACTTTGTCCCATTTCCATTCAGGTATCATGATCGGCTGAAGTAGTCCAGAAGGTACCTGATGCTCAGCTTTTACTTGCTGACAAACTAAGCATTTTGAAACAAGGTCAGAAATGTCTCGTTTCATACCATGCGACCAGTAAAGTTGTTTCAGATCATTATATATTTTTGTACTACCCGAGTGAGCAGATAACCGAATGCTGTGAGCTTCGTTCAAAATTGTTTGAATTAACTCTGGATTTCTCAGAACACATATTCGATTTTTGAATCTCAGACAACCCTCAACACCAATTCGAAACTCTAAATCAACATTCGAATCACATTGGCTCCGCATTTTTAACAATTCATTGTCAGCTTTCTGAGCATCACAAATCTGTTGAATAAATAAAGGTCTTGTTTTTAATTAAGCTATTATCGAATCATCATCATACATAGTCATATGCGCATTCATTGCATGCAAAACAAACAGTGATTTTTGGCTTAGAGCATTAGCAACAACATTAGCCTTTCCCAGATGGTAATCAATCAGAAGCTCGTAATATTTTAATAGCTCTAATCATCGACGTTGTCTCAAATTTAGATCTTTCTGAGTCATCAAATATTTTAGGCTCTTGTGATCAGAATAAACATGACATTTCTCACCAAACAGATAGTGACGCCATATCTTCAATGCAAACACAATAGCTGCTAATTCTATATCGTACGTCGGATAATTCTTTTCATGCGGCTTTAACTGTCTCTAGGCATAAGCTATGACTTTGCCTTCCTGCATTAACACACAACCCAAACCATTTAAAGATGCATCACTATAAATAAAAAATTCTTTACCCAATTCTGGCTGAACTAGCACTGGAGCTTTGGTCAAAAGAACTTTCAACTGATTAAAGCTTTAATGACACTTTTCTGACCACTCGAACTTAACATCTTTCTATAATAGCTTCATCATCGGTGTTGCAATCATAGAAAAACCTTTCACAAACCGTCTATAGTAACTAGCAAGTCCCAGAAAACTTTAGACTTCAGAAACATTTCTCGGAGGTTTCCAATCAAGTATAGCTAAAATTTTACTCAGATCAACCCGAGTACCTGATGCTGATACAACATGACCCAGAAAATCAACTTCACGTAACCATAACTCGCATTTACTGAACTTCACATACAACTGTTTATCTCGTAAAGTCTGTAACACAAGTCTCAGATGTTCGGCATGCTCGGTTTCATCACGGGAATAGATTAAAATGTCATCTATGAATACAACCACAAATCGATCCAGATACTGTCTAAAGATTCGGTTCATCAAATCTATAAAAATAGCAGATGCATTAGTGAGTCCGAAAGGCATAACTAGAAATTCATAGTGTCCGTACCTCGTTCGGAAAGAAATCTTTCGCACATCGGAGTCTTTAACTTGCAACTGATAGTAGCCAGATCTCAAATCTATCTTTGAAAACACTGTAGCCCTTTCAGCTGATCAAATAGGTCATCAATCCATGGCAACGAATATTTATTCTTTATAGTTACCTTATTTAGCTTTCTGTAGTCAATACACATCCTCATAGTTCCGTCTTTCTTTTTCACAAATAAAACTGGTGCACCCTAGGGAGAGAAACTTGATCGCACAAAACCCCTATTTGTCAACTCTTGCAACTGAGCTTTCAATTCTTTTAATTTAGTAGATGCCATTTTGTATGGATCTATCGAAATCAAAGTCATCCACGGCACTAACTCAATACCAAACTCTACTTCTCGAATAGATGGTAAACTCGGCAATTCTTTAAGAAACACATCCGGATACTCACACACAACTGGTACTGATTCAATCTTTCTTTCAGCCACTTTACTATCAAGTACATATGCAAAGTAAGCTTCATAACCCTTTCTCACATAATTTTGAGCTAACATCGAAGATATTACTATCGGTAAACCATTCAAATCATTAGATTCAATCTGAATAATCTCATCATTCTGGCACCGTAAATCAATAGTCTTTCTTTTGCAATTTACTATAGCATCGTGCAAAGTCAACCAGTCCATACCAAGAATTATATCGAACTCATCGAATGATAACAACATCAAATCAGTCAAAAAAATGAATCTGGAATCATCAAAGGACAATTCTTACACACTTTGTCAACCATAACACACCGGCCCAAGGGGTTCAATACTCTAATAACAAACTCAGTAGGCTCAACAGGCAAAGTCTTACTGAATACTAAAGTCTCACACACATAAGAATGAGTCGAACCAGGATCAATCAATGTTATTACACTAGTATCATAGAGAGTGAATATACCAGTAATAACATCTGGGGATGAAGCCCCTTCGTGTGCGCGTATAGCATAAGCTCTGGCAAGTGCGCGAGCCTCAGACCGAACTGTTGTGTCTTTAGTTCCTCTATGACTGCTACTCACATTACCCGTATTTCTGGGTGGTCTACCTTGAGCTGCAGTATTACCCAATCTTGTATTTTTCACTGTATCTTGCTCAACCAACTCTGGACATTCACAGTTGAAGTGATCCATCGATCAACATTTAAAATAGGCCCGATCTTACAATCTATAACTATCGAGATGTCGTTTACCACAATGTTTGCACTCTGGTTGATTTGATTTAACGTTACCAACACTAGCTACTGAGGTAGCTTTCAAATTCGCATGTGGTCTATCCCGATCACATTTAGTATAACCCGCAGTAGCCTTTGAACGGTTAGAATCATCCTAGAATCTCTTTAATGCCAACTGAAAAGACTTACTCAATGGTCTCTTATGTGAATCTCTGGCTTCAAAGTCAGCTTTTCTTTTCTCTTTCCCGAGCTGTTCGGCTTTGTATGCTCTCTCAACTAGTACTACAAACTCTTTTATTTCAAGTATGCCAACAAGCAATTTAATGTCTTCGTTCAACTCGTCTTCAAATCTTTTACACATTATAGCTTCGGTCGAAACACACTCTCGGATATATAGACTGAGTCTCATGAATTTTAGTTCATATTCTATCACAGTCATGCGACCTTGTTTCAATTCCAGCAATTCTTTATGCTTCTAGGTGATAAATCTCTGGCTGATGTATTTTTTACGGAACTCAGTCTGAAAGAAGTCCCAGGTCACTCGTTCTTTTGGAACTACTGATACTAGTGTATTCCACCAGTGATATGCGGTGTCACGTAGCAAAGATTTGACACACTTCAAACATTCATCCGGGGTACAGGACAGCTTATCAATCACGCGGATAGTATTATCAAGCCAGAATTTAGCTCGCTCAGCATCATCATCAGTAGCTCTGAATTCTTCAACCTCGTGTTTTCTAATTTTATCAACATGAGGCTTATGTAATCTCAACAGATCACTCACTTGAGGTATAGCAGGTATCGGAGAAGGATTAATGGGGGGTGGAGGTTGTTGTGCAACTAGATTAGTCTGGATATACTGAGTCAACCAGTCGTTCATCATTTGGTAAAAGGCTTGTTTAGCCTCTCCCTCTTGGTTACTTGAAGTCAGTCGAGAATCAACCGGCGCTGTCTCTTGTGCATTAGCAGGCGTTATACTCTCAACATCATCAGCTACGGCTCTATCGGGATCTATTTACTATACAAAAACAAATTTTTAAATGTCAGAAGTCATCACACTATCACAATATAAAATATGTCATGTATAGCTAGACTCGCACGCACTACTTTAGTCCTAGAATCGACTAAATCGTAGCTCTGATACCAATAAAATGTAACACCCTTAACCTGTATCCGTCGTTAAAATAGGGTTACGAGGCATTGCTGAAAAAGATACAAGTTTCATGCATTCACACAATCATTCAGATTAAATTCGAAGTCATACATTTATAACTTTAGTTTAACAAATCTTGAATCATTAATATACAAAGCACAAAACAATTTATTAAATTCACATATAACCATTTGGTTATCTTATAGCATGAACTACTTTTCATATAGTCAATTTCCAATGTAAAAACCGAAAGATAAAACATGCTAAATACAAATGCTTTATTTAAAGTCTACTTTCATTTTACCTATTAATTTACATGCATGAAACATTTCATATAACCAAACCAATAAGTTACTCACAAAATCAATTACACATGATCATATCATTTTGACCAAACCGAACATATGTGCATCATATAAACCTCATATTACCTTTTTGTTTTACCAATACAAAATTCACTATTCATTTGGTCATTTATTTCAATGCATTACCCGAATATAAACATACCTAATAATCATGCTATGTTCAAGGTTACATTTTCTTCATTTTACCCTATCATTTCATATGTGTATAACCTTCCATGGAAATGAATTAATATATAAATATATACCAACCATAATTTACGCATCAAATCAAATAGATTACAAATATATCTTATAATATACACAAATATCATATCACAACATTATATACTTATACACATACAAATGCCGAATCATAGTTAACTTACTTACATAACATTTATAGTATGAAGTTTCTTTACCATACTAAATCGAATTAAATATTAAACCATTCATCAGGTTTCATGATTATAATTACCGAATCACAACTAGTTCATAACCATCATTTATATTTTATCCCCTAACCAAATACAAATATATTTATCCAAACACAAAACTTACATACCATGTAATAAATATATCAAAATAAACTCTTATCATGTTTGGACATAACCAAATATCCATTTATGCTAAATCACATGTAACACATTAACCAAACATATCAACCAAGTTTACATGTATATTTTATCTTAGCATGAATCATAGTTGAATCAACAAAACATACTTATGAATATGTGCCATGGCCAATTTATCAACCACATCCAAATTCACCAACCATTATCAATACATATAACACATATAAACTTAACTAAAGTTCAAATACTTTCATAGCATATTGGCCATTTTCGCATGGCTTAATATATACAAAAATTCAGACTTAATTAAATAAAACCTAGCTTATACATGCCATAATATCAAGTTTAAACTTATAATGTACCAAAAATAGTCGATAGTGTGATAGACTTTGCTAACGATCCCCGAGCTCGTAACTAGACTCCAAAATCTATAGAACAAAGGCAAACAAAAACACACACAGTAAGCTATCATAGCTTAGTAAGTCATAAGCAAATAATTAACTCGATGTTAATATCAACTCAACTTAACCAAACTAATTTATGCTATTATATTCACATTTATTCTCAAGATCACAATTTCATTTATAACATATACTTTCATATGCAATTTCACATTGGCCGAATATACATAAACTCAAATACATGTATTCATGAATCATTTCATAAATATTCACATTATATAATTTAAAAGGCCAAATACACTTTCCATATATACATACATTTTTATTTACATCACACATGATTTGCAACAAATATCAAGTAACTTACTTACCTTATTTCAAATAGGTAATAAGCTAACTCATACCTGATCATTTTAGCTCGTTTTACACATTAGATCAAGACTTATCGTTGCCCGATGAACCATTCAAAATTGGATAGGACACTCAGATAATCACATATATCGTACAACGCCAACATCCCAGGCGTAGTCTTACATGTAATCACATATCGATGCCATTGTCCCAGACAGGGTCTTACTCGCACACATATATCGGAACCACATATCGATGCCAACATATAAAACATGGTCTTACTCATACACATATATCGATGCCATGGTCTTACTCGCACATCACATATCAGAATCCCATGTCATGACGTATGTATCCTAACTATTCCTAAGGTTCATATGGGGCTTTTAGACATCGTAACTCAGTCGAAACGAATTCGTAAACATAGCTCCCAAGCTTATTTACATTCGACTAACACATATATATTTCCACATAGTTCATTTCAGCATATAAAATTCATATTTATTTAAAATTAACAATACCTATTTGCTTATAAACTTACCTCGGACGATGAAAATCAGAACGGGGCGGCTAATCGACAACTTTAGTTTTCCCCCGATCCAAATCCGATTTCTTTGGTTCTTGATATAAACATATTCAAATTAAACTCATTCAAACATATTTCCACTCAATTTAGTCCAAAAAAAATAAATGGGAAAATTTCCATTTTACCCCTGATATTTCACACTTTTTACAATTTAGTCCAAATTGCACAAAACACAAAACATGCAAAATTTGCACACATCATGCTTAGGCTGAATTTTCCATGTGTTCATACAAGTCCACACATTTTATTTATTTCATATTTTAGTCCCTCAATTTATTATTTTTGTAATTTAGTCCTAATTACTCAAAATCATAAAAAATTTCCAATACAAAACATGTATCTAAAACATATCTTTCATATTTCATCAACTAAAATCACAAAGCTCAAATATTCATCAATGACATAACTCAAAATATTCATCAAAATAAAAAATTCAAACATGGGATTTGTACATTACACTGCAACGATATCAAAAATGTAAAAATTATAAAAAACCGAGCTAGTTACATACCTTAATCAAGCTTCAATAATGTCGAATACCTAAGCTTTATTTTCTTTTCTTTCTTTATGTTATTCGGCCATAAGAGAAATAATGAATAAATGCTTTTTAATTATGTTATATTATAACATATATTAACATATTATTTAATTTACTTATTTAACCTTTACTATAAATATGAAACCATTATATCATAAGGTTACAGCCGTCCACTACATATAATTATGGTTTAATTGCATTATAAATGCTTCATATTATAAAGACAACAACAATTAGGCACTTTCACATTTAACCTTCAAATTTTCATTTTACGCGATTAAGCCATTTTATTTAATTGAGCACTCAAACGACAAAATTAAATCACGAAAATTTCACACATATAAATTCACACATAATAAAAACATAAAATATTTTGAAAATATTTTTCTGACTCGAATTCGTGGTCCTGAAACCACCATTCTGATTAGGGTCTAAATCGAGCTGTAACAGTATAGAGGTTATATGGAGTCTAACCTATCCGCCAAACCTGGGCGTTCTCATGATATGTAACATGGTTGTTTAGGATTCCATGGGATGACTTAGAATGTTTCATCCATCATAATACGTTGTAGTCTAGGTTGATTTAAGATATGATCTAACTAGTATCTTGATAGCTTGTAAGACCCCTCACCTGTATTCAATGCTAGAAAAGGGTTACGAGGTATTACCAATCAATTTACAACATATAACATCCATTTATGCAACATTAATTAATCATTTTCATAAATCACTCTACACAATCACATTGTCCCTTATAAGGGCCTATGAGGCCTAAAACATGCTTTGGAAGTGGCTCGGGACTAAACCAATATCATACAAAAATTTTCGAAACTTAGAAACATTTCAATCATACAGGAGTCACACGCCCATCTGTATAGGCCGTGTGCCTCACACGGCTCCAAACACGCCCGTGTCTCAGATCGTGTGGAAACAGGGCATACATACTGACATGGGTCACACGACCGGGCACATGCCCATGTGCCCTTTGAAATGGCCATACACGCCGTGCGCCAGGCCGTGTGCTAGGCCGTGCCAAAACTGAAGGGTATACTAACTTATACAACACGGCCAATTCACACGCCCATGTGCTAGGCAGTGTGCCAAATAGGGGAGTATACTGACTTGTACCACATGACCAGTCACATGCCCGTGTTTGAGACCGTGTGGAGCATACTAGCTTCAATTCAATTTCAACACCAGGGGACACACGGCCTTGCAACATGACTGTGTGTCACACACGGCTGAGACTATAACACCTTGATTTTCGGGACTTTTTAGGATTTCTGTGAGCTTTGGTGAATCTGGATTTTTTATGATCTGATTGTATAAATCATGTTTAAGAATGTTAAGGGGCCTCTAGAAGGCCCAAGTCTAAGTTAAAACCTCGTAGATTTAATAAATTTTGATTTTAAAAGAAAAGGGGGTTCTGGTGTATTGGGCTTTTAAGATTAAATTGGTAGAATAGGCCACAAGAAGACCTATGGTAAAGTGGCAGGGTGACACCACTGAGGTGCTAAAAAGGTGGCGCGTGGAAGCCAAGGGGGAGCTAAGGTTCAAGTCACAAGGTAAGCAAATAAAGGTATTTTTTTATGAGTAGGAATGGTATGTGTTGGAACTCAGGTGAAACTCTGTCAAGAAGATTTTGAGTTGTTCAGGGGATTGGGTAAATGAGGGATAAGGGAAGAAAATCAAGGAGTCTGAGTAGGAAGCAAGAGTTGGCCGTATAGGGGATTTTGTAAGTGCAAATTCGGCTAGGTCTCTTGGGGTTTGCACTTTCGGCATTTGGATTAGTGGTTGCCAAATTCTTTTGTGCATTTTCGGGATTTGATAGGTTATTCTCCTATTTGCCGAAATAGGGTAGGGTATCTTAGGTTTTTCTCTTCTTCTTTCTTTTGCTAGAAGCCGAAACCTACACCCTACACTTGTGCCAACCTGTGAAAGACTATCAACCTTTCTCTTCTTCAAAACCAAATTCTCTCATCTCCTCCTCTTTTCTTTTCTTGTCGACCCTCATCTTCTTCACCTTTGTTTTCCCTCAAAATCAAACACCTACTGCCGATTTCTCCTTAGTCGAACCTATATCCTTCATATTTATCTTCTTCTTTTCCTTATTAACCCTTATCAAAGCTAGTTAGCCGAATCTCCATTGAAGCTGAACCTCTCATCCTTTCATTCAAAACTGAAACTTTTCTACACTGAGGTACTTTAGAAGCCGAATCCTTGATTATACTTTTCTCTTCTTGTGGGTGGTTGGATCTACAGTATATCGGGAGTAGTGTCATAACGTTATAGGTAAGTGCTCGAATCTTTCATTAGTTACTCATGTTTTAAGGTAAAAGCCAAAATCCCTATCAACTAAGGGTGGCTAACGTTTGGACTAAGGGCATATTGACCTCTTTCATATGGTTTTGTCTACGCTAGTGTGGACAAGGGGAACATTTAGCAAAGGGCTTCGAAGGCTAACACTGTTGGACATCTAGATCTAGTCCAAACTTCGGCAAAGGTAAGAACTTTAGGGCCTAAGGTGTTAATGGCCGAATATGGTAAGGAGTTTAATACTTGATAGTTATCGACTTGTAGTCTAACATATGGGTAACCAATTGTAGGATATCGTAAGGGGGATCCCGTCGTCAATTCGTAGGAAAACAGGTGTGTAAATGACACCCACTTATAGACTAGATCAGTAAAAGCCGAAAAGCCAAAATGCCGAAGAGCCGGCATTTTGTGGACTTGCAAGTGTGCGAGCGCTCGTGAGATAGTTGTTTGATAATCTTGGTAATCTCAAGCGGTAAGATAGCAGAGTGCGCAATTTCGTGCACTTCGGTATATTTGGGCTTAATAGGCCGAAACCAGGTTAATGGGTCAACGGGCCCGATTCGATGAAAATGCTCGGTAAGTGTTTCTGTTAATACGTTAATGGCTGTGATATGCACAAAAACCCTATAATAGTAAATTTACCAAAATACCCCTAAGTATGAAAATTATCATTATACCCCTAGGGTTAATTTTGACTAAAACGCATGATATTCTGGTTTTGTATGTTGTATGCCATGACATGTATATCTGTTGCATGGGATATGGGTTATATTGATGGAGGAAGCGTTCTGGTGGCTATGCCACAAATATCTCTTCTGGTGGCTCTGCCACAATATCTGTATCTGGTGACTCTATCACAATATCTGTTTTGGCAGCCATGCTGCAAATTCTATGGTGTGTAGCAGATGGGTGGGTCGAGTTGTCTCCCCACATGGTGTAAGGTTGGTACGGGGGTGTATACGAATGGATATGGGTTGGGTTTCTGCATACATGAAATATCTGTTCTGTATCTGTTGTGAGCCTATGGGCTTTATTCTGAATTCTGTATAGGGCTAAGGCCCAACTTAATCTGTTTCTATGGTTTGATCTGATCTGGACTATGGTTGGGTTACTGTACACACTGAGTTTTCCAAACTCACCCCTTAATTTTCATCCATGCAGGAAATCCCCAAACATAGTAGACTTGGAGTTGCGAGGGATTCAGAGTGGCCACATGTTCTGCAAATTCAGTTTTCTTCATGTGTTTTGATCAGCCTTTACTTACTTTAATTGTTTTGGGTTTTAAGTTGTAATAAGGACACTTCTAAGTTTTCATTAAATTACTTTATTAATACTCGTTTGAAACTGATAGAATTAGGCTGCGCGGGTTTTTGTAAAACTAAACAACATTTTTAAATGAAACACTCGTAACAAATGGATAACAAAATGGCAAACATGATCTAGTAAATAGGATGCTCACAAATTAACCGGAAGTGTCCTAATCAACTTAAACAACGTTTTTGCAAATCGCACCTTAATCGCAGTAACTAAGGAACGTGACTAAACCTTTGTTGATGTGACACACCAGATTTGGCCGTAACGTCTGGGCTGGGTTTGGGGTGTTACAAAGACACACGCCCGTGTCTCTGCTCGTGTGGACAAAAATAGGCTATTTGCCAAGCCAATTTGCCACCGTTACTAATGCTTACCTAAACAACCAAAATGGTACCAATCCATAGTATAACTGTACATCCAATCTAACCACAAACAAGGTTAATTCATATCATTTTCAATGATAGCAACTAACATACTTATACCATAAGTTTCACTCAATCAAAACATACCAAATTATATATACATATCAACTAGTTTAACCTTTACCTAACATACATCATTTTGAACCAATTCAAAAGCTTCATACCAATTCCACATACGTCATATTATAAGTCATTCACATATCCATATATGGACTCAAAAACCAACCATATATGCACATAATCAAGTCAACCAAATTAAGCCAACATTAGTGGCCATATATATACAAACCAAACACAACCATTTACAAGCCATCTCAAATGGCAAAATTCAATACCAAAACCTATCCAAAATGACCATAAACCTATACATGCCATATGACCAAACTAAAAACTCAAAAGTACCAAAGTGATGGTTGGATAGTGTGGCGTAATCTCTAACGATCCCCGAATCCGAGCTAATTTTGAAATCACTATAAGACATGGAAAAATAAACAAAGTAAGCTTTACAGCGTAGTAAGCTCGTTTGATATAAACTTAACTAATCTCAAATAAACATTCATCAATCTAAACATATTATCATGAAATTCAAGATTACTAACAAACCTTTCACAGGCTTAATCGTAAGCTTATAATATACATTTTCATACCTATACCAATCCAAAACAAGTTTATACATACACAGAATGTCGTCAAATACCCAATATCTCGCACACTAAGTGCCATATTCGATGTCTGGCACACTAAGTGCCATATTTGATGTCTCGTACACTAAGTGCCATATTCACTGTTTCGCACACTAAGTGCCGTATATAGCCGAAGCTATCTAAAATAGCACACAAAGTGCCATGTTTAGCCTAAGCTATGTCGAATCGCACACTAAGTTCCATATTTAGCCAATATATTATTGAACATAACTGTAGTCTCGTATATACAATTTATGCAATATCAAAGCACTAAAAACATAAGTATTACAGTGCTTAATACAATGAACTTACCTCAGATGCTAAAACAGCGAATCGAGTCGATTAGTCGATAACTTTATCTTTTCCCCTATCCAAGTCTGTATTCCACTTTTCTTGATCTAATTGCATTCAAAATTAACTTATTCAATCATCTATTCATTAAATTTAGTCCAAAATATACACTAGGGCTATTTTACACATTTGCCCCTAAACTTTCACATTTTTCACAATTTAGTCCTTAATTCACAAAATCACAAATTAATGAAATTCAAGACTAACCTATGCTAGAAGAATTACCATAGTACCCCTAACAGCCCATAAATTTCATTTATTTCACATTTAAACCATAAAAGTTTAATATTTCTCAATTTAATCCCTATTTTGCATTTTCACTAAAAATCACTTAACAAAACTTATTTAACTATCAACAACTATTCAAAATCCATCATCAAACTTAAAAAATCATAAATACTCATCAATGGAATCATTCAAAATCTTTAACATTTTTGCAAAATAGTCCCTGGGCTAGCTAGTACTAGTTGCAACGATCACAAAAACATAGAAATCATTAAAAACCAAGTCAAAAATCATACCAAATAGTAAGGTGAAGTTGCCGAAACTTCAAGCTCAAAAATGGCTAGGTTTTTCTTTTATTTTTGGTGGTGAAAGGAGAAATAAAAGAAGAAGACTTAATTTGGTTTTGTTTAATATAACATTATTCATAAATTACTAAATGAACCTTGGTTTAAAACATTAAAAATCACTTGTTTTATGTCCATAAGGACCTCCTCTTTTAAGTTCTATAGCTATTAAGTACTTTTAGCTAATAGAACATCACTTTTGCATTTTAGGCAATTTAGTCCTTTTTCTCAAATTGACCATTTAAAAGATAAAATTTCTTAACAAAATTTTCACACATACATACTATCATGCTGTCAATATTAAAATAAAAATAAAATAAATATTTCAACTTTGAATTTGTGGTTCCAAAACCACTGTTTCAATTTCACTAAAAATGAGCTATTACAACTCTCCCCCCTTAAGGATTTTCGTCCCAGAAAATCTTACCAGCGAATAGGTTAGGGTACTGTTTTTGTATAGCTTCCTCGGGTTCCCACGTAGCTTCTTCAACCCCGTGTCGATGCCATAATACTTTCACTAATGCGATTCTCTTATTTCTCAATTCTTTAATCTCACGAGCTAAAATTTGAATCGGTTCTTCAACATATGACATATCAGACTGAATTTCAACCTCGGTCAGGGAAATGACATGTGAAGGGTCGGATCGGTATCGTCAATGCATCGAAGCATGAAGCACATTATGTATTTTCTCTAACTCAAACAGTAAGGACAGCCGATATGCCACTAGCCCAATTCGCTCAGTAATCTCATACGGTCCGATGAATCGCAGACTCAATTTCCCTTTCTGACCAAACCGCAATATCTTTTTCCATGGTGACACTTCCAAAAACACTTTATCCCCAATTTGGAACTTAATATCTTTTCGTTTTAGGTCTGCATACGATTTCTGTCGATCTGATTCCACTTTCAAATTATCACGAATCACTTTCAGTTTCTCTTTTGTTTCCCTGATCAGATCAATGTGAATCTTATTCTCGCTAAGCTCAGTCCAGTACAATGATGTTTGACATTTACGACCATATAAAGCTTCTTACAGTGCCATCTTTATACTCGATTAAAAGCTATTATTGTAAACAAATTCCATCAGCGGTAGATATTTCTCCCAGCTACCATCAAACTCAAGAATGCAACAACGCAACATATCCTCAAGTATTTATATAACCTATTCAGATTGACCATCCGTTTGTGGGTGAAACGCAGTGCTAAAATGCAACTTTGAACCCAAAGATTATTTCAATTTCTTCCAAAATCGCAAAGTAAATCTTGGATCTCTATCTGAAACAATAGATAGGGGAACACCATGTAATCTCACAATTTAAGAAATATACAGCTCAGCTAATTTATCAAGTGAGAAATCTGTACGTACTGGAATAAAATAAGTTGATTTCGAAAATCTGTCAACAACAACCCAGATCGCATCTTTCTTTTTCGGAGATAAGGGCAACCCCGATACGAAATCCATTGTTAATCTATCCCACTTTCATTCAGGAATCATAATATACTGTAGTAAACCTGACGGCACTTGATGTTCAGCTTTGACTTGTTGACAGATCAAACATTTTGAAATAAATTTTGAGATATCTCGTTTCATGCCATGCCACCAATAAAATTGTTTCAAGTCATTATACATTTTTGTACTTCCCGGATGTACTGACAAACGACTACTGTGTGCTTCATTTAGAATCTTCTGAATGAGCTCAAAATTTCTTGGTATACATATTTTATCACGAAACATCCAACAGTCATCAGACCCTATTTGGAACTCTGAATCAGAAGTTGACTCACACTGAGCTCGTTTTGCTTGCAATTCATTATCAAATTTTTGAGCCTCACAAATCTGCTATAGGAATGAGGGTCTCGCTTTCAACTCGGCTAATATCGAACCGTCGTCTGACAAAGCTAATTGTGTGTTCAAAGCACGTAAAGAAAATAAGGACTTTTGACTCAAAGCATCAGCAACTACATTCGCTTTCCCCGGATGATAGTCAATCACTAATTTATAGTATTTTAGCAATTCCAACCATCTTCGCTGTTGCAAATTCAAATCTTTCTGAGTCATCAGATATTTCAAACTTTTTTGGTCGGTATAGATATGACATTTCTCACCAAACAAATAATGACGCCAAATTTTCAATGCAAACACATTTTCATTTATTTCACTTTTAAACCATAAATTTTCAACATTTCTCAATTTAATCCCTATTGTGCATATTCACTAAAAATCACCTATCAAAACTTATTTAACTATCAACAACTATTCAAAATCCATCATCAAACTTCAAAACTCATACATATTCATCAATGGCATCATTTAAAATCTTTAACAGTTTTGCAAAATTGTCCCTGGGCTAGCTAGTACTAGTCGCAACGATTAAAAAAACATAGAAATCATTAAACCGAGTAAAAAATCATACCAAATAGCAAGGTGAAGTTGCCAAAACTTCAAGCTCAATAATGGCTAGGTTTTTCTTCTATTTTCGATGGTGAAAGGAGAAATAAAAGAAGAAGACTTAATTTGGTTTTGTTCAATATAACATTATTCATAAATTACTAAATTAGCCTTGGTTTAAAACATTTTTATGTCCATAAATGTCCACCCAATATAAAAATGGTCTAATTACAACATAAGGACCTCTTCTTTTAAGTTCTATAGCTATTAAGCAATTTTAGCTAATAGAACATCACTGTTGCATTTTACGCGATTTAGTCTTTTTTCTCAAATTGACCATTTAAACGATAAAATTTCTTAACGAAATTTTCACACATACATACTATCATGCTGTAAATATTAAAATAATAATAAAATAAATATTTTAACTTCATATTTATGGTTCTGAAACCACTATTCTGATTTGACTAAAAATGGGCTATTACATAGCTGCTAAATTCAGTATGAGAATCCGCCAAAGGTAGGATCCGTATGAAGTTCAACATAAAAGATTAGTTAGTATGAGTATTCACCAAGAAGTAAACCATCCTAGGTGAAGTGTTCAACACTTTTTCTATGTAATAATCCGCCCAAGGTAGATTCTGTATGAATATCCTTTCGACGAATGTATCTATTTTCTAAGACGCAAACGAGATACACATTAAGTGGTGAAATTTGTAATCTTCCTAATTAGTGAATTGTGTATATGGTGGTCAAGTATGACAATTAGCGTACATGTATGCGCTCGATATTAGAAAATTATCTGCCAAAGACTGAAAAGAAATCTAGAATCTTCAACTTGAGGAATTCGAAAATAAACATTCAAAGGTAACCTGGATTAAAATTCACTAAGTTCGTTTCAACTTACAAGCGTCTAGTTGTGATGCAGGTCTTGATTAAAGAGTTGGTACACAGGGAGAAACCAAGCCAAGAATGTACCAAAGTGGCAGTTCGAGTTACGATATTATGCATACAGAGGAAACCATAGGAATATGGCGCCTAGTACACTATGGAGAAGTTTTTTTTTTTTTATCAAAGTCTTCAGTTGAAATGTCTTATGCTGTTTTTGAAAATCTAATGTAATTATTAAACATTCTCTTTTAATAATCTTTTGTTTGAAGAATAATAAATAAACGAATAGGAAGTATGATTTAGAATGGCTTTAAACCAGTTGTCAAATTTTTGCTAAGTGTTTAAATCTATAACACCCGGTATCCAAATCTGATTGTTACAATTATTTTTTATAATTAATTTAATAATAGTTTCTCCAATCTACAATCCCTTGGGTGTAACACCCCTAACTGGAATCCGTCGTCGAAATAGGGTTACGAAACATTACTGGACTTTACAAATCAAACGGACAGAAATTTCAAACACTTCGAAACATATCAGTATTCGTATAAAAAACCAATCAAATTCATTCATATTGTCCCATATACAAGCCCTTGAGGCCCAGAATATGCATTAGAAACAAGTCGGGACTAAATTGGAAACTCAAAGAATTTTTTGGAAAACATTGAGATATTTCAACACGGCAGGGGTCACAAGGCCGTGTGGCCAGGCTGTGTGGGCATTCGAAATAGGGACACACAGCATTGTCCCAACCCGTGTTTGTGTCCGTGTAACTCTCTGACTTTGTCACACGTCCAAGCCACACGCCCGTGTGCCAGTCCATGTACCCTTCAAAATAACCTCACATGCTCGTGTTCTAGGCCGTGTGCTAGGCTATGTAATGACCTGAATTGCAACCATTTGAAAGCTACAGGGGACAAACGGCCGTGTCACCTAACCGTGTGTCACACACGACTGACACACACGCCTGTGTCTCTGGCCGTGCTGATGAAAATAGGCCATTTTACAAGCCATTTTTCTCACCCAATCTAGTATGTACCTACAAGCACTTTTGCACATATAACCAAGCCATAATAAAACATCCAAAACAAGAATAAACAAGATATATACATATGGTAAAGTTTCATACATTAAATATGCCCTTAGGCACCTCAAATGACAACATGTAAATATGTTCAATCATGCACTCTATTTGTCCAAAATACCAAACTAACTTATAGCGACATTAGTATCAATACATGACATTTGGTTATGTTATCAAAGCATATAGAATTGTACCAAATAACCACTCAATCAATAACCTTAACATACATATATGTCTTCAATATCATAATACCAATTCACAACAAGTTATTATATGCACATTCAACTATTATTTCCCTTTCATCATTCAAAAATAGTAAGCAAATTATCAACCATATTAAGGCTAATATTTCCATGCCAAATCTAAGCTCATAACACCATCAAGTTTCAAATCACAAGCCAAACCAAATGGCCATATTCACAACCAAACCTATAGGCCAACATTAGCCAAAATAATTATACATGTCATTATAACCAAAATTAAATTTCCAAAAATACAAAAAGAGCTAGTGGATACTATGATATAGCTCCAACAAGCTTCCAACCCAAACGAGCTTTTGATTCACTATAAAACACGAAAAATAACACAGAGTAAGCATTTGAGCTTAGTAAGTTTGTATAACTTAAAATTTAACTTACCATTTGATTAAGTAATAGGTAAGTAACAAAGCATATCCCAACACATTTTGGCCAAATGCCTAAGCACATATATACCAACCATATTAGCCATGTAAATACATATATGAACCAATAATCATGGATGAGCTCAACAATTAATCAAGTTCCATATACATGTATCATCCATTTCATATATCTATAAATCATGTAATATCATTTCCATGCATTTCATGTTACCTGTAATAGTTCGTATCGAATTCATCATTTCGTATCAGAACATTTCCGTTGAATCAGTTAGAATATAGTTAGATACCCGGGATAGTTCACACATAGTGTGCTAGCTCATATAACTGTAATCCATCAACTTATGTACAAGTATGCTCATATGAGCTATGAATCGGTATGCTTATTTGAGCTGTAGATCGGTATGCTCTCACATGCTATAAATCGGCATGCTCTCACGAGCGGTGGAGTATCCGCAACACATGTAGGACCTCAGCCAAATCGGTAACCCTAATGACATGTCAGTTGTATCTTACAAATTTCTATGGTTCAAATAGGGATCGATAATCATCGTACTTCATTGGATATGCACTCAGTAATTATATATGAAAAATCATAACATTTATATTGTAACAACCCGGTTTAGACCCTAGTTGGAACAGTGGTTTCGGGACCACAAATCTGAGTCAAAAAAAAATTTAATATTATTTTCCGTGATTATAATATGTGAATAGTATTTGTGAAAATTCTGTATGAAAATTTTATCGTTTACGTATCCGATTTGTGAAAAAGGACCTAATCGCAGAAAATGCAAAAGTTGTTTGCTACATGAATAAGTGTCGAATTGATATGTATTTATATATGTGGGGTCCTTATGATGCAATTATATCATTGAATTAATGCATGGACATAGTTGGACATGACTTAGTGGATTTTTAAATGATACTATTAAGGTTAAAATTGTAAAATGACATATTAGTTATTATTAATAAAACAAAAGTAAAAGATGAATGTATTCATCTTATTCTTGCCAAAAATATCAAATAAAAAGAAAGAATAAAAGCTTTTAGGGTTCGGCTAGGAAATTTGAAGATTAAGGTATGCAATTTGTTCAGTTTTTGATGATTTTTATGTTTTTGTGATTGTGGCTTAGTATACTATCTAGCCCATGTCTCAATTTCTAGAATTGATGATGATTTTGAGTTATACCTTTAATGAAATTGTGATTTTTTTATGTTAATTGATGAAAAATGAAAGACATGTGTTAGATTAATATGTTTTATCTTTGGATTTTTGATGAATTTGAGTATATTGGGCTAAATTGTGAAAATGAGATTTTGAGGGACTAAAATGTGAAATAAATGGAATATATGGGCTTATTGAGATAAGGGAAAATTCGGCCTAGCATGTGTAATATGAAATTATGCATATTTTGTTATTTTGTTAATTAGGGACTAAATGTCAAAATGTGAAAATATGAGGGCTAATTTGCAAAATGCCCTAAATATGTGTATATGGATTGAATTGAATGATTTGGTGAATAAAAGAGTTAAATTTGAATGTGTATAGATCAAGAACGGAATTAGATTGGGGGAAATAGAAAGTAGTTGAATAGCCGTTCGTTTCCATTCATTTCTGTAACACCCTACACCCGTACCCTACGCCGGGACAGAATACGAGGCGTTACTAAACTCAAACACATGCATTCCAACGTTTTGATGTCATTAAAACTTGGTCATATTAAAAAATTTTTCCAAACTTTGTCTAAAACTTCCTATCAAGGGCCTATAACGTCCAAACCACCTCGTGGAAACCACTCGGGACCAATTTGGGTCCTTTAACCAACACTAGGAAAATGACCTATAAAATAGGACACACACCCGTGTCGAAAAGTAACATGTCCATGTGGTTATTATGACATAGCTGTGCTAATAGCCCGTGTGACACACACGGCCTAAGCATCTAGGGACACGACCATGTCCAATGCCCATGTGAATTAAATTCTAAAATTCGAACCTACAGGGGTTTTCACACGTCCTGACACATGCCCGTGTCTATGGCTCGTGTCCCTCACACGGCCATGACACTCCTGTGTCCTAGCCCATGTCTAAAAGCCTTTACATTCTGTTTCTGACGTCACCAATCCTTAAGGGTCACACGACCAAGGCACACGCCTGTGTGCTAGGCCGTGCTCTTCAAACGGCTAAGACACACGGCCGTGTCTCTACCTGTGTGTTTACTACCGTGCATACTGACTTGAAATTTTTACGTGCAGGGGACATACGGTTGGACAACATGCCCATGGGGCTGGCCGTGTGTCACACATGGCCTAGACACACGCCCGTGTGTCTACACGTGTGGACAATATAAGGCTATCTACCAAGCCTTTTGCCACCCTGAAACATGATCTAATGTCAACCAACATATTAATGTCTAACTTAATATGATTTTTCAACCAAACAACCATAGCTAAGGCTTTCACACATTTCATTTATACTTAAGCAACCAATAAATTGCTCATTCATGAAAGAACTTCTTGTATTCATAAAACAACTTTCAACATTTGCCAATTTCCATGGCCTTACACAAAATGAATCAAATGCTAGAGTAAGCCAACACATTTGGCTAATTAAAAAAGACACAAAATTCAAAAGGTAGGGTCCTATACATGCCATAATCAAAATAAAATATCTAACTATACCAAGTTCCTCGGATGATAGTGTGATTGGCTTCTCCAACATAGGCGATGATCCTCGAGCTACTTTGGTGGCACTATAAGAAAACGAAAAGGAAATAGAGTAAGCATAAAGCTGAGTAAGTCGTATGAAATTAAATATAACGAAACTTTACCATTCATCATCATGCTTGTGACACTAAAATAGGCATAAGCACAACTTACTCGTCACTATCCAACACGATTCACATAGCATATAATAAGCTCACATCTCATGCATTTCATTTAGGTACCTGTATCACTCACAACATGGTTATACTTTTCTCGTTTAACTTAAACTATAATCCTCACCGTTGAACCATTTGAAATACTATCGGATAGTCACTAAGCCTCAGACATAGGGTATAATGCCGATGCCATGTCCCAGACATGGTCTTACACTAGCTCTCACGTTAAGTCGATGCCATGTCCCAGATATGGTCTTACACTGTCACATCATGTAGCCGATGCATGTCCCAGACATGTCTTACACTAGCTCTGGTCTCAATGCCGATGCCATGTCCCAGACATGGTCTTACACTGGCTCTCATAATGTGGCCGATGCATGTCCCAGACGTGTCTTACACTAGCACCAATTATCCCGAATGTCATGGCATGAATACCCGATTTATTTCCTAAGTTTCAATCGGGAGTTCTAATACCTCAATTCTTATCATACAAAATCATACCACAAATCAAGCAATTTATGCTATAGCAATTCATTTAAGGTTGAAAACAATGTAGTTATATTATTTACACACAACTTACCTCAGATTACAAAATGTAGTCTGACTAGCTCGGCTTAGTCCACTTGCTTCGTTTTTCCCTGGTCTAGGCCTGGATTTTGTAAATCTTAATCAATAATGATAAAAATTTACGAATTTAATCATTTTATTAATCTAGATACTCAACAATTTAAAATTGGTCAAAATGATCATTTTGCCCCTAAGTCTGAAAATCGATTTTTATCGAATTTCGTCATATCTTAAGCATAGCGAACCCTTTTTACTCTTATAGAAACCCAAAATTTTAATTATTTCTCACATTTATCATTTAATTTTCAACTTATGCAAAATGGTCCCTAGTTAGGGTTTCTATGGAAACTACTTCACAAAACTTGTTTATTACACAACCATAACTCATAATCCTCCATAAAATTTTAGAAAACAACATGTTTACTATCATGTAAAAATCCAAAAATTTTAGCCATTTTGCAAATAGTCCCCTCATTTGAAAGCTCATGCTACAAGGGGTCCAAAAATACAAAAATCATCAAGAAAAGCTATCAAAATCACTTACTTGTGAAGGTAAAGAGTGGCTGCAATTTTTCAAGCTTCTAACCCCTATTTTTGCTGGTAAATTTCTATGGTGAAGAAGGTGAGAAAAAGATGACACCTTTTCTTCTTTATTTATTTCATTTTTGTCAAATAAGCTACCAAATTTCTAACTAATTTTGACTTTCTCCATATTTTGTCTCCTATGGCCTGCCATCACCTATACAAGGGTATATTTTCCCTTTAAAGACCCCAAATTTAAGTTTCATGGCAATTTAACACCCTTAGCTATCAATTCAAGACTTTTGAACTTTATGCGATTTCGTCCTTTTTCGCGATTAAGCTCACAAACGTTAAAATTACTTCACCAAACTTTACATGCATTCATATAATAATGCCACAACACATAAAATAAGTTTCAAAAATAATTTCTCTAACCTCGGGTCAGTTGTCCCGAAACCACTGTTCCGATTAGGCCTAAAATTGAGCTGTTACAATTTTCGTACGGGGTAAGTCGATATACAAATAAATGTGCTTGAATTGAATTATTATTGCTTATATGTTACTGAATAATGATGAGCAACTATTTTGACTTGAATATGAGAAATCCAAGAAAGTTTCGATAATGTGACAACGTTCGAAAAGTCCCGTACAAACCATAGGAATAGTTATGATATATATGTCATGACATAGGATTCCGATATGTAATTTCGTGTAAGAACATGTCTGGGACGTTGGCATCGATTTGATATTTACGTGTAAGACCATGTCTGGGACATCGACATCGTATTTGATTTTGTGTAAGACCCTGTCTGATACAGTGGCGTCGATATTTGATTACATGTAAGACCACGTCTGGGACATTGGCATTGTACGAGCTTTTTGAGCTATCCGCGTATCCTATTTGATTCCGTACGGTTCAACGGGCATTCCGAGAAATACGTGATTGAATGAATGACTATCCAATTCAGGTACGTTGAAATGTGTTCAACATTTGTTAATGTGAAGTAAGTATATGTGCAAGTGATGATACGTGATATAAGTATGAGAAAATATGCCATATGTGCAAATGAATTCGAAATATGTGAAATGTATATGAACTATGAGGTTTGTGATAGTATTTGGCTATGGAGTATATGTATTTTATGATGCTTATATGCTTAAAATGATAAGTTTATTTGTATATGGCTTACTAAGCTTTTGAAAGCTTACTTTGTGTGTGTTTGCATTGTTTTATAGATATAAAAGCTACTGGAAGCTCGAGGATCGTTGAGGATCGTCACCACACTATCAAATATTATTTTGGTACCTTTTGAAAATGTATATATCAAAGTATGGCATGTATAGGCTAGGACTAATGTGGTATGTTTTGAGATGAGTATATCATGCCATGAGATATGGCTTGATAGTAGTTAAACTTATAGTGATTTTGGTATATGATATGTGATGCAAAAAGGGTATATTGGTGTATATATATGGCCAAACGAAATGGTCTTTTTGGTAAGTTAGTTGTATGGTTAAAATGGTATAAATCATATGTTTATGGTATGAATTAGGTACATGAAATTAGTATGTTTGAGTTGGAATTGTGCATGGAAATGATTAATGATATTGAAGCATGAATGATGCTTGATTTGGTAATGTTTTTAGTTGCATGTTGGTTGTGAGTTAGGTGCCATTTTGAACTTGTAGGTATGACCAAAATGGGTGGCAAATTGGATTTTCAAATGGCCTACTTTTGTCTACACGAGCAGAGACACAGGCGTGTGTATTAGCCGTGTGCGAGACATGGTCAAGTTACATGACCGTGTGTCCCCTAGGGTACCCTTTTGAATTAAGGCAGTATACCCTACAGTTTTGACACGGCCTAGACACACGGGCGTGTCTGTTGGTCATGTGAGGCACACAGCCTTGGTATATGGGCATGTGTGGCCATTTCGACAGGCTAGACACACGGGCGTGTGGTCAGCCGTGTGACCCAAGTCAGTTTCGACCATGGCCAAGGCACACGGGCATGTCTTCGGCCGTGTGGTGCAAGTCAGTATGTATATTATGTTTTCACACGGCCTATGACACGGGCATGTCTGGTAACCATGTGAGGTACACGGCTTGTTCACATGGGCGTGTGTCCCTTAAAATGTTGAAAATTTTTTAAGTTCTTGAAATGTTTATATGTTATCGATTTAGTCCCGAATGTATGATTAAAGCTTTGTA